>CM035167.1:122176896-123376896 GCA_020205615.1 Panax quinquefolius
TCCTAATCTTAAGTATGTTAAGATAAGGGTTGTCCAACTTATGTGAAAAGGTTTCAAAGGATAAGTTTGGGACAAGATTTGACAAGTACAGATTTTGGGACATCCTAAAGTAAGTTTAGGTATATGTTCTATAATCCTACTTAGCAAAAGGTGTTTGTTTTAAACACGCCGCCTTCTAAGATAAAGGTGTTTATCATTAAAAGGGCTAGTGGGAGGATAATAGATCTTCAAGAGTTCAAGAACCACAAAACACTATAAGTCAAATAAGAGGAACCTCGTAGATGTAATTCTATTATACCACAACCAATCAGAATCGAATAGTATCAAGATACCTAGAGGTATGGATTCATCATGGATGATGATGATGAGGTACACATCATAGAAGATGATGATCCAGATTATATACGATGAGAGTAGACACTCGTGAGAAATGGATCAAGCAAGTTTTCAAATACGGAACATTCGCTTTTGATGAGGTAAGAAAAGAGATTGTATCAAAAAAAGAATGAACCTAGTACAAAAGGGTCATGGGAGCATCGTGAAATTTCTAGTATTATATGTTGATATACTACTTGATAAGGAATGACATACCAATGCTACAATCAAGAAAGATAAAGTTGTTCAAACATTCCTCCATGAATGATTTGGGAAGAGTATCTTAATTGGGGATATAAATCTATATAGATAGATTTAAGAGGATGCTCGACTTAACCCAAGGAACGATATTCATTTGATGCTAAAGTCGTTTAGCATGGCAAACTCCAAGAGATGTCTCATGTCGATGAGCTATGGAGTGTATCTCTCTTAATAGTCCCCATGCACTCGAAAAAAAAGAGAGATCGCATGAGTGACAATCATGTATGCAATGAAATGTACGTAGACCGATGTCGATCACCATATTATGGAGAAGTTCACTATGAAGTCGTTGAAAACATCTTAAAGTGCTTAACCCAAACACTAAGGATGTGATCATATTCATGGTGGGTCTAAATTAAAACCAGAGGGCTTAATGACTCAAGTTTTTTTTAGATGCACTCAAGATGATGTAAAATCCACTTTAAGGTAAAGGGTTATCTCAATAAAGGTGCAAAGTTGAATCGAAAGGTTCCAAACAAAGAAAGAGTTGCCGGTTTAGTGATAAAGACAAAGTATATAGCTATAAATGAAGTCGCAAGTTGATTGTTTGGATTAAAAGTTCATTACGTAACTAGAATAGTTCCTAAGTCTCATCTTCGATCTAAACATGTGTTGTGGCACTTTCATTTGATTATTAGAATCATTGAAAGATGGGAAATCACTATGTAGATAGTGGACTCTCATGAACAACATTACATATCCATTAACTAAAGCTTATCCAACAAGCAGGATAATCGCCACTTAGAGAAGAAGAGTATGAGATACCACGACGATCGGCTTTTAGTGCAAGTGGGAGATTGAAAGTAGTATGCACACAAGCCAATCATGTTTTGATGATAAAGCATATACTTTGTAATAATCTTATTCATTTATTAATAAAAAGTATTAATTTATTAAAGGCTTTTAATTATCTACACGATGATGTCGCTTTTATAATATGTGATAAACCCATAGTTTTAAGCAATGCTTTTAGAATAATGATGATGATCATTCTAATGAGATCTAAATTTTAGAAAGCTTAAAACTAAAATAGTTCCCAATCATTGGATTACTAAATCGGGGATTAGTGAATCCGGATAGATCGGGTACATACGCTGTTTGCTCATCGATGAGGATGATTGATCTCATGATCATTTGTGTGGAGACACTAAAGCAAGTATGTAGGTGCTTATTAGAGAATAAGTTCATCGAACGTGGCTCGCTAAGGAATACCTAATGGAGTTTTATTTCCTCGTCAATAGGAATTCGAAGTGATAGTAAGACAAGTAATCCTCGACTTGAGATCATCATAAGATCTTGTGTATGATGAGTTATACTTTTGACTTATTCCTTAAGACCCTTAGGTATATCAAAGGGTATGCTTGGGTATAATAAGTTGTACATGGAGATAATGTATGATCAATAAAGAATCTACCACTTTATTAAAAGAAGAGAAATGTCCTATGTGATTCGATAAATGACAACCCAAAGAGTCCTTGGTTATAAGCGTAATGAAATTAGAAAGGAGTTTCTAATTTGCATTATTTGGAGTTGTGCATTTAAGGATCGAAATACATATAATTAAATAAAATAAGACTCGACAAAGAATTCCATGCCTTATATTTAATCGGGACATCAGATGGTGGAAGGATTGAATTGTATTAAAGAACTATTTACTCAAAGGTTCTCTTTATGATTAATGTTGAAATCTATATTATCCGGAAAGTCGTTGATCGCTAGGAGGCTTATCCCTATCAGAGAATAAATATTATTTATTTAAATAAATTAATTGTTTAATTTATTTATTTAAATAAGATTAGAATTGTTCTAATTGATTTATTCACAAACCGGCTTAATATGGAGAACCTAAAGGGTCACACCATAAAAGGAAGAATAATTATTTAAGAAGTTAATGGCATAATCGTAATAATATAAAGTTATGTATATTTAATTTAATCTATGGTGATGTAATAAATTAAATAGCTTAATATTTATTATTTAATATTTTAGAAATATTAAATATAAATTAATAAGAGGAGTCTTATTAATATTATTACAATTATTATTATTTTAATTTCTAAAAGAGTTTAGGAATTAATTTAATATAAGTATTCTCATTTATTCCTAATAGATTAGGAAGGAAAATTAGTTAAAGGAGTTTAATTAATTATCCCTAATAAGATTAGGGAGCTTAATTAATTAAAAGAATTTAATTAATTAAATAAAACCCAATTCCTTAATTTTAAGGTGGGTTGCTTACATCTATAAATAAGAGGAGTCTTATTATGGGTGAGGGGGGTTGTCGATTTTTAACAAATACATAATAATTCCAATTGTCGGGAGAGTACGCCTTTTCTATAGAGATAGAAAAACTAGGGTTCGAGCCAACCACCCATCTTCTTGAATTTTATTCTTCCTCGTGGATCACCCCAGAGGCCAAACACATGGGTGGCTAACGCCGATCAAAGGAAGGAACCAAACCTTGTGGATTCAAGTCGAACGCGAAAAGGATTGGAGGTGAACTTGCACCGAGGAAGCTCGATCTTCAAGGGTATGATTTTATTCTTTATCTTTTCGCTTAATTAATAATTGTGCATAAAGGGTGATCCGTATATGGTTTGTAAAATTTTAAACTCGATTTTTTACACGCACGCTTCCGCATTTTTATGCAATTTGATCATGCTTCATGAATATTACAAACCCACATATATATAGATCGAGATGATGAGAGAGATTTTAAGTAAGCATTAATCAAACAACGTGAACATCTCTCTCAAGCTCAACTCTACGATTTGAGATATTCGCAAAGCTCGTCAGCCTACTCGATCCTTAATCTAACCAAAGGCTTACACAAAGAATCGAGTAACAACCATCAAGAACTCAACAACGACCAATCAATGAAGAAGTGTACCAAGTCTCCGGACTTGAAGAGTTAAATAGTGAATCGTAAGAAAGCCAAGTCTGCACGGACTTAAGAGTTCAAGAGTGAACTAGAGAAGTTCCTGACTCATCGGGTCTAGAAGGAATCTGTCTGATTCAGAAGATTGTAAAAGATATCCTTAGTGGATATCCTACTCGTTGAGTAGAAGAGTGGACTAGGAGCTTTGAGTGCTCTGAACCACTTAAAAACAACTGTGTCATTTACATTCATGCTATATCTGCTATAACTGCATTACTCGCTCATAACTCCATTGTTTGGTAAAGAAGATTAAAACAAATACTAATTCCGCTAAGTTTTAATTATTATCTAAGAACAAGTTTAAAAGAGAAAAGATTTTCAAATATCTATTCAACCCCCCTTCTAGATAACTTGTGCCTACTAGGAACTAACACTTTTCGAAGGCTCTCATTGTTGAGGAGAGCAATTTCAAGATTGCTTCTCTCTTTCGCCAAAACAGACTTAAATGTGGCATTCTTTCTTCGAGCGGTTTTCTCTTCGGCTTCGGCCGCGTCATCGGTATCACGGACGAAGGAGTTGTAGAGATGAAATGGGAATTTCTCATTAGAATCTGACCAGAGAGTGGGGGATCCCATGGCTTTAGGCCTAGATTCCGAAGAGTTTGATTTTCTTTTGTGATCATGTTTGGGTGTTCGCTCTACTTGTTCTTCGGGCTCTTCGTCAGAAACAATGATTTCAACAGGGATATCCGGTGGAGGATCGGTTTCTATTAGAGGTACTTGTGGCTCTCCGGAGGCTGGAGGATTCGCTTGAGTTTTCCTCTTTTTAGAACGAAGGATTCGGATCCGTTCGTCATGGGGTATGTCGAGGAGGCACTCGTTCTATGTCTGTGTAAGGAGGTGTTTGGGTTTTCGGCCAGCTTGCTTTCTTCGGCAAGGCTGGTTTGTCCCTTCGATGGGAGTTGATTCGGTGGCTTGAGCTTCGGTAGTTGAAGTCACTTCAGTTGGTACTTCTGTAGAGGTCGGGCGATGATAAACCCGAAAAGAAATCTATCTGGATCCCTTCGGTCATTCGACGTCGGTTGAACCGAGGACCTTTATACTCTTTCATTAAACATCCTGTTTAATAAAAGACTGGGGGGAAATGTTGGGCCATAATACTTTAGACATGATGGGTAGGTCTTGAAAGTAGTAGGCCGGTTCATTGGGCCGACCCAGTGGATGGATAATATCTTCATTTGGGGCCTATGGAGTATTGGGCCGAGACAGTGGGCCGAACCATTAGATGAGTATGGTTCCACTTGGACTTTCAATTAGGTGATGATTATGGGATGTAACATCGATCGTCATCTCTCGTGATCAGATGAATGAGGATTGGACAAGGCTTAGTCGGCTAGAGACTGTGGGCTAGGGGAAGTCAGTTGCATACATGACAAACCAAACTTTGGAGTATATGTTAGCAAGGATCACTCAATCTAAAGGTAACGAATTCATTATTCTCTCTCAAGTACTAGACATTATTTTTCTCCATTGTTAATCTTGATCGCCGACATCGACTCACACCGAGTTATCCCCGATCGGCCCAAATTGCATTTTTTTAGATTGAACATTGAATCGTGTAGGATATCGATACGCTTTTAATGATTGGGACGTGAGGAAAGATCTTGGCGTTAACACATATGATTTTACACTTGAAACTCACACATTATTAATAACTTATCTACTAACTATATACACCGAAAGCGTCCCCACGACAGCTCAACCGTTGACTAAAGTATGGACGTTTTGTGCAAGTCCGAGCGAGCGAGGACCCCACGAGTTGAAGACCACCATCGAGGGGTAGGTTGTCATCACTTTTTAGTAATAAATTGATGGTAAAATAAATTGACCCAATATTTTCAAATTTATTATAATATCACACTAATAAATTGATAATTTATTTTAAAGGTATTGTATGAAACATACATATATCATTTAATGTGTAAATTTTGTAAATGGAACTTCCCATTTGTTTTGTAAGGAGGGAATAATAAATTCCGCTCAACCAATGGAAAGCCCAAATGAACTAATATTAAACAATACGCTACAAATTTCTTCTTTTAGTTAAATCAGGCTGGCATTTAATGGGGATCCAAAATCCACCTACTAAAAATGCACATTTTGCTATAGAAGAGGTGGACTAATTCTGCCTCAGAAGTCACAAGCACGCGGCCGACGCCGCCGTCCACGGCATTACCACCATGGTCCTCGAACATGTCATTGACACATGAAGATATTACATTACCAAGCAATAGACACACATTTGTAAAAATTGTTGATATTGGCATACCCATATTATGTTGTTAGAACAAATATGTATTTAATTTTTAAACAACATTTTAAACTTTTAACAACACTTATTGCTGGCATAATTATTTTTTCTCGAATTATTAATGGCCTTTGTAAATGGGTGTCCGTAATTTGTAAGTCCGAGTTATTTTTGATTGATTTTTATTTAATTTATTTAATATAATTGTAAACACCCGAAATTTCGCTTTCTTTTCACTAACCATACATGAGGGTAAAAACATAATTTCACCCCAAAGACAACGCCGCGGGAGGACAAAAACATAATTTTACCCCGGAGACAACCCCGTGGAGAAATCAAAGTGCAACGTCGCCCAAACGCAGCATGATTCGAACGAGGATCGTAAAGCCGATGATAAGGTCATAAGAAGCCACCACAGCCATCCCCGAACAGCGAACTACCCAAGACGAGCCAGCTAACCACCCTCGGGAACCGAAAGATACCTCTTGGTTAATTGTTTCATCTTCCCGGACTTAGAATTAGTTAGACTCGACTACATTTCGCAACACTCGACAGAAGTTTTCTGGAATATTTGGGTACATACCTCAACTTTTTCAGGATTGAAAGACACGGACGATCGATGGAACAAATTTTGAGACTGCGGGGCCCAAGAAGCCTAGATATTAGTAAAGTAATCGCTAGCTTAGCAGAAGTACTACTCTGACCGCCCCAAGTCCTACATCAGGCCATCAACAACTCATTTGAAAAAAAGAAAAAAAGAAGAGAAAATTGAGAGAGAGAGTCACATTCTATAGTGAGAAAGGCTCGGGTGTGGTACAAAAATATCATATTTATATGACCCCAACTTTTATGAATAAAGATGAATTTTTTTTATAAATATCATTTTTGAATATTAAGGTGTGAATTTGTTATAATATTATAGTTGTGGGTAATATTTATAAATTTTGCAAAGTAAGTGTGAGTTGTTATAAAATATTCGATGAATTGGGAATATTCGTTTTAATGGGAATATTCGTGATTGACCAAGACAATCATTAGTGGACCCCACAAACGAAATTATCGTCCCGAGTTAAAAATGACAAAAATAACTTTTTATAAAAATAACTACGTGAAAGTTTTACCGTTAAGCTGTTGAAATACACAGTGATAAAGTATACGATGAATACGCGTGGTTGCATAGTAGCACACGGTATTGATTATTAATATTTACGTGAGAAGTCACTCAGTTTTGTTCAATTATTATTACAATAATTGCTGCATAGTATCTCACGTTATTAATTCAATTATTGTTATAATATTTTATATTATTAAATATATAATTGAGATGACAAGTTATTCATATTATTATTTGTATAATTAACAATGTCTAGATAGTTCTCTGTCGAGGAAAAAAGTTTGGTCATCTAATTGCGCGCCAATAGGAAGAAATCCTTATTGGAAAGCCCCATCTTTCTTGGGAACGATCTGGTTCTTAATATTGCGAGTTATAATAATGATGAATAAATGATGTTAAAAATATTGAGGGGATTTTTATGAATTATTTGTTGTAAATTTTTTCTTATTATTTGGACCCCCACTTACCCATTTTTCAGAATAATCGGTTGAAAGTTATTCAATATATATAATAAGTGGTGGGGCCCACGAGTTATATATATAATGTGGTGTGCCCCACATGTTTATAAAATTTTTGTAATTGTATATATATATATATATATATATATATGTAACGATCGAGAAAATTGTAATTTAATTTAAATATTTATTGATTAATTAAATATTTTAAATAATTTATTTATTGGAAAAAATAAATATTTGATGAATTGTGATGTAATAATTTAGTTGAGTATGTATGTTAACTAAATTAATGTCTAGTAATTTTATTATTTGAGAATTTAATTTAATAAAAATAATTAAATTAAATGAAGTGTTTAATATTTAAGAAAATAAGTAAATTAAATAAAATAATATTTTGGTCTAATTTAATAATTTAAATTAGATATATACTTATTTATTATTCATAAATATAATTATAATAGAAATTATTATAATTACTATTTTAAGTTATTTAAATTAACTGAACTAAAAGTTATTTAAATTAACTAAAGTGTGACACATGAAAACATATAATATAATATTATTAAAATAATCTAGTTTGGGAGAACAAGTGTGTAACCAAACGCAGCCTTATGACTTTTAGTTTATTTTAACTGACGCATTTTGGGTTTTTCACCTGACGTACGTTAGGAAAAGGGAGTCAGTGTATATCACATGAGTTTTCCTAAGGCTAGCTAATAGAACTACAAAGAGGAAAACACAGAGATTTTAGAGAAGGAAGAATCACAGTGGTTTTAAGAGAGAGTCACCATCTCTTGCTAGCATACAACTAGGGTTTGAAGGTATATTTTACTTCTAATATTTATGTTTTGAGTTTCTATGATTATCCACTGTAAATTGATAGTTATATTGGATTGATACATGTATGTATGTTGTTATAATCTGTTAATCATCATTTGTGAGTGTTATTTGATGATTAAATACATGAAATTTCGGTTTGTAGGGAGAAAAGTAAATAACAGTGTATGTTTATGAAAAATGGCTTAATAAAGTATAAAATATCATGTTTAATATGTATGATAATATGTAAATTGATGTTGGATTATGTTAGTATGTTAAGAAACGAAAGCGGCGTAGTTTGAATCATATCAATTGGTTAAGAAACGAAGTCGTGGCGATCGATTTTGCTAAGTGTAAAAATTGGAGAAATTTAGAAAATTGTGGTTTTGATTCTTCTAATTCATGTATATGTGATGTTTATGTGGTTAAAATGGTGTATAGCATGCTTAACTATGTTATTATAGAGTTTTAGATGTTTAGGTTTGTGAATTTCTGTGGTTTTGGGTTTAATGTGGTGTTTACTGTGTAGCAGAGGCCGCTTTGTGAGTTTCTCGTGTCAGATGTATGCAAATTTGCTAGTTACCACATGCAGAAATGGTATGCTACCAGTAGCCTTCTCAGAATCTAGAAGAAGATTGCCGATGCAGTGATGACAGCTAGTCATGGCAGTGTTCTCGAGCTAAAGCGTTAAGGATCACGCCTATTTATAGGTCATGATTAATGGACTTAATCTAGTTTAGCAAGCATGTTAATTATGTTAAGACATAACATAGGCTAGAACAACAGATTATAATGTGTTATAATACAAAGTATGAAGATTTGTAAGTGTTTGTTAATTAAGTTATGTAATGAATCAAAAAGTGATGTTATGAAAGTTAAAAAGTAAATGATGAGATTTATGTGAGTTTATAATGTAATTTCAGATTCGTTAAAGGTGTTAATCAACATGGTTAGATGCTAAGTTAAAGGTATGACCTAAATGAGGGGTTAAACCCATAAAGCTAATATTAATACAACTAATTGTTATTGCGATTCCAATGATATGTGTAGGGTAATTGGAGAACATTGTTATACTTGCGTATCTTACATACAAGGCAAGTTTCTTATCCTAAACTTTTATTGAGCAAGTATCCCTAACCTATGCTACTTAATTATTCAGCAAGGTTTACTTATCATTGTTATGTTATACTTATGCAAGTTTTCTATTCCTAAGTTATCGTTGAATAAGTTCTTAATTTTTATGTTGGAATTGAGCAAACATAATCTATCTTGCGTATGTTTGTACAAGCTCTTGTAACCTATTTCGTTACCTCGAGCGAGTTTTACTTTTCTAAATCTTGATGTTATTATTCAAAGCATATATATTCTTCTAATGCATCGATTCAAATGAGATTGTTCTAACTCTTTTGGATATATCACTTTGCATGTACACCATGTTTATTCAATTATATATTGTTGTTATTCGGTCTTTGACTTTGATAACCTTGTTCAATTCTATATTGATTATATTAAACCTCCAAGTAATAAGCAAACTCTTATTGATTGAACTAATCTATTATGAATGGTGTTCTAAAATTCTAGAACCACTGATAAGTTAGTTCCGAGCTAAACTCTCTTTAGTGCAGAAATTCTAAATTCAAACTGAGACGAACAACCCTAACGTAGGGGATTTTGTACGTGTTAACATTTAGATGTATGTGCACAATACATGGTACAAAGGGCTGATCCCCCTAAGTACGTTAAGAAGGGCCTGTATAGTCTAATTGACAGTTAAGGTTGGGGTAGTAATACCTAATCACCGTGGGCATAGTTTGTGGTCGTAAGACCCCGAATTTTATGAAATAAAAGTATTCAATTTTCCTATTTAGTAAATGGTTAAATTGATAAAAAGTTAAAGTTAAGGGTGATATATGATTTTTTTTCAAAATACGCAAGTGGTTATAAAATATTCATTTATCGGGGTATTCGTTTGGTCGTGGAATATTCTTTCTGTCGGGGAATATTCGTACGACGGCGCAGCTATTTGTGGGTCCCATAACGGATAACTGTCGGATGAAGAAAATGACAAAGTTTGAGTTTTTATAAATAACGCAGTAGTTGTTACAATTAAGATCGTTGAATACACGGTGGTTAAAATACGATGTACGCTGTAGTAGTTAGCGAGTTATTATGGTATTGACAAGATTTTTTTCAATTATTGATTCTTACGTGAGAAGGCACTACTCAATAATTGTTACAGTAATTATTGTTCAATATTTTATTTTATTGAATCAATAATTGTTGCGTTGATATTTTATATTATTGTTGTTTCAATAATTGTTACTGCACAGTATTTCCCATTATCAGATCAATAATTCATATTATGTGAATAATATAACATTATTGGCAATGTCTAGAAATTTATGTCAAGGAGAGGTTTGGTCACCTAATTACGCGTCAGTAAGGAGAAATCCTTATCGGAAAGCCCCCTCTTTCCTGGGAACTGCCTGGTTGTCATTATTGCGATTCTGTAATATTATTTGTGAATAATTAATTATTGATTTATATGATAAGGAAATATTTATTTGACGTGGATATAAATGATGGATTTATTTATGTGGTTATAAATGAAGGAGTTAATGTTGAGGTATTTTATCAGTATTTTGTTGGATTGGAAGTATTAAAAGATCAAATCAGCGTTCTTACAGCTTTATTGTGTGAGTTATAATTTTTAATCTGACCATTGGATCGTTGGGATTTTTGGATATGTTATACATATATAAGTTGAGTATATATTCACAAATTTTGAACCGTTAAAAATGAACAAATGATTTGTTATGAATTTTAAGAGGTGACTGATTCGGAAATTAGGTTTATAAATGATTTTGGTGGAAAATTCTAGAAATGGGTGGGCCCCACTTTTGGTTGGTGAGAAATATGCTCAATTGAATTTTCAAATATGGTGGGTGGGAATAGTAGCAGGTAAAGCCATCAGGTTGCAGGTTAAGTCTGCTTTGGCGTGCTAACATTTTCCTATAAATAGAGGGCTAAGTTAGAATTGAAAAACACACCAGAATTCACAAGTTTTCTCTCCTTTTCTCTCTAGATTATCGAGTGTATTTTGTGAGTATTTAGATACTTGGTGAGTTTCTATTCATCAGTGCAAGTTTCCTTCAGCATCATATCCGATATCCAGTTAGAAGTGTTGTTCTTTTGAGGTAAGGGATAGTGAGGGATTTTAAGGGTTGTTATGATTTTAAGTTTCGTAATTTTTCAGAACTTCAAAAATTCTGGAAAAATTTGAAATGATATTTTGATGAGTTTTATTGATTGTGTCCAAAAATGGTGATTTTTGGATGTATAGATTAAGAGTTATGAATTTTACGAGAAAAGACTATTTTAAAAATAACCGCTTATAACTCCTTGTGGTTAACTCCAAAATTGATAAAAATTTTATTGGGAGTACATGTATATGACAGAAGTATACTCTGTAAATTTCGGAATTTTTGGATAAAAGTACAATTTATGATAAATGTCTAAATATTTGGCAGTTTTGGCCATATGAAAAATAGTAAATGTATTTTAAAAATTTCGGGAAAAATATATGTTCAATATGGGACTATATTCTGCAAAATCCCAGAAAAGAAATATATTTTGGAACTGATTTGGTATTTTTCATGAAAATAGTCTAGTTATGAATAAAGGAATTAAATATGTTATGTGAAGGAAAAAAATTAGAAAATATGATTTTATGGCTTGAGAATCATATATGTGGTATATGTAGATTTTTGATGAGGGTTTTAGTTATTGGTGATGAAATCTTATGAGTTTGGCATTTTAAAATGATTAAATGCATTATTTTAGTAAAATGTAAACAATTAAAATAAATTGTTTATAAGTTTAAGAAATGTTATTCTTTCAATATCATTATACCGAAACATTGGTATAGATTTTATTGTGGAATTTCTACCTTTTTGTGTCAGAGTTACTATTCACAAAAAAAAAATTGGTTTCTTTTTTCTAACCAAATTATAGTTGATTTATGAATCTTACTCTTGAAATTAAATCCATGTTTTGATGATATTGTTTTTATTATCATATATAACATTTTTATAATCCTGGTGAAGAAATTTCTCTTTGACTTGAGTGTAAAGATGGGTAGATTATTGGTATGATCATGTTTATACGAGTTGTTTTCGCCAATAAAGGCAAAAATGAATTGTGACTAGTATGATCATGACCATTGAATTTACAATTGAATATTTTTAGCTTAAGTGCAAAGGTGAATTGATCAACATGGTTATAATTATGGCTTATATAGATTTTGAAATAATTATATATTTCTTTGAGATGTGAATATCTTTGGCCGTAGTGCAAAAAAGATGAATTATTCATTGAATATCTTTTTACCGTGGTCAGTGCAAAGACGACATTGAATATCTTTGGCTCGTAATGAAAAGATGACATGTTATTGAATATCTTTGGCCTGTAGTGCAAAGATGACTTGTTGATGAATATCTTTGGCCCGTAGTGCAAAGATAAATTTATTAGTATGATTATGAACATGAAGCTGTGATTTGGTATAACTATGATCTTTGATGTTTGTGTGATGAAAATTATCTTTGTCTGGATGAGAAAAGGAATTTAGAACTACAATTACGATTATGAGTTATACATGTGATTGTGGATGAGAATTGTTGATTGATGTTACAGAATAAAACATTGTTGGTGGACTTTTAATATGGAGAAGATAATAGACTTTATGGTCTATTTGACTCTTCTAATGGATCGCTTCGTTCACCGCAACTATGGTTGAAAAGTTTTATCATCTACCATATGATCTAAATCTCTGATTTATTACCGATGAATGCTATTGATAAATTAATTATCTTTAGTCATGATATTCTTTACTGGGCTAGTTGAGCTCACCCTTTTGCTTCACACAATTCTGTTCGTGTAAGTAAGAGTGTAAATGGGTCGCTTTAGGTAATGAGGAAAAATAGAACGGTGGTCTCTAGCTGTGGAGGTTCTCCTTAAGAAGTATAAAAAAGTGTTGTATATATCATTTAGTAGTTATATTTGGTGAATCAAATAGGGTGGGGTGAACCCAACGTTGGAAGGGTGTTTTGCCACTATCATACAAGATGTCTAATGACATACAACCTCGTGTCAACATAAGACAGGGTTGTGCTCATCCACTTGCTGAGTATAATTACAAGCACTATCTATATAATCTTTGTGTTTGTTTGAAGTATAATTCTCATTTAGAGACAGTGGAGATAATGATATGTCAAGAGAAGACTCACCATTGGGAAGAATATGATAGTAATCTTCTCATTTTCTTTGGGGTCTATTGGGTCAACCAAGGATAATTTTGTGGCCATATGATATCTATCATAACCTAGACGCATGGCCTCCCATGTACGAAGGTTTCCTTGAGCACTTCCCAAAGATTCTAATTTCTAAAACAGTTTTTGACTATACCTTTATGTAAGGTGTCATTGTGAGGTGCTGTCCACGGTTGGAACATGAGTCACATTTGGTATATATTTGTATCCAAACTCACAGCATATGTGGTGTTGTATTTTGCACGACAATTATTGTAATAAAGTTGTAGTTGTTTTCTGTACCATGTATTTGGCGACTCAGAATAGGTTGGATAGAATGGACCTATTTTGGGGTTGTCAAATTCTTCTTCTATAATATTGAGCTTATTTCTTTTGAGTTTTAGGAAGCTTTGATCGTAGAAAATAGTATAAGTTTTTTTTAAGAATATCTCCGCTATACCAGTTGGAATACTCTTCTTTTTAAGGTAAGAGATATTATTTTTGTTCAGTATTCGTAAGAAATAATATTTTCTTCCATACTTTGTAGTATGTAAGTAATATTATTTCGTTTCAGATTCAGAATTCTACACTTATTTTGTTACGTTTTGGCTTCTATACTCCATGAAATTAGTTGAATATCCTTGATATCTGTGCTTCATCTAGTATCTTTTCATGAAAATATTATTCTGAGTATTCTTGATAAGTTTTAACTTTTTCATACCAGAATACTATTCACGGGGTACTATTTCCAAATTACTATTCACAGGGTACTATTCACTCGGGTACTATTCACCTGGGCACTATTCATGACAAAAATTGATTTCTTTTCGGTCCAAATCATTTTTGATACAATACTATTCCTGAATTTTACTCCACAAAGCAGTATCATGTTGATACAAAGCACTATTCCTGGACTTTTTTGAGTTCTGGATAAATTAAATTATAAATCTTAAAAAATTTATCCTTTGCATTCTTTTAATTGAATTCTTATATCATCGTCATCATCCTCATGCTTATATTGTGATGAAAGTTATTTGTGGCTTACGTGCATAGATGGACTGTTGATTTATATGATTATGACTAGGGATTATTCGGTATAATCATGACCGTAATGTTACAAATGATGTGGAAAAAGGCCTTATTGGCCCGTAGTGCATTGATGGACAGTTGTTGGCATGATCATGACCATTGGTGAAAACACGAATATCCTTGGCCCGTAGTGCATTGATAATTCGCGGTCGTGATACTAATGAATATCCTTGGCCCGTAGTGCAGGGATGATTCGATGATATGGATTATTTATTATGCTGAGTCTCAGCGATAAAATTGATGATAAACTTTTTAAATCATAGAAGATAATAGATATCATGCTCTACTTGACTCTTCTAATGGATTGCTTGTTCCGCTGCAGTTAGACTTGATATTTATTATAATTATCAGTTTAACACTATTGAAGGCTAATGATAATTTATCCTGCATTATCTTAGTCATAATATTTCTTACCGAGCTAGTTGAGCTCACCCTTTGCTTTCATTGTCCTCTTCTGAAAATGAGAATATAACTGGGACTAGTCAGGGAACAGAGTGACGATCCAGGTGTTTTCATTAGTAGTCCTCACTATTATGTGAAATAGTGTGATAATAATTGTACTGAGGACTTATTTTGAGTTTGAATACTGTCTAGAAGATAATATTTGTATTAAAATTCATAGCTTATGTTTTGTCGTATTCTACACGACCCTTAACAGTTGTATAAATTAAGTTTGTATTTTAATTATGTACCATGTATTTGGCGACTCAGAATAGGTGATGTATACCTATTTTGGGGGTGTCACTGTTGGTATCAAAGCTTAGGGATATGATCCTCGGTTGAGATGTGAGACTAGAAATAGGAGGGGAGAAACGGGTAATTCCTTCGCTAGTATGACTTACCTAAGTTTATTTGTTATTTAATTGGTCGGTCAGCATATAGGGATAATATGTTGCATGTCAATTAACCCTTGTTTTGTGGCAGTATTTGAAAATGACATCCGAGAATGTTGAGAATAGCAATGGAGCATATGAGACCGTTGAATCACCACCGATCAATAACCAGGATCATGTGCATCAAGAAGGCAACAATCCTCATTCAAACAAAAACACTGACCAAATGATGAACGACAGAATATTTAGGAGCTTTCTGCAATTCATGCAACATCAGGATAAAGAGATTCCTGTTCAAAATGGAGGTGAAAACACTAGCAACTCTCGAACGATCACCACTAAGCAATTCAATGAGCTGGGATCACCAGAGTTTTTGGGAAAGCCAGAACCACTTAAGGCGGAGACGTGGATAAAGCAGATCACCAAGATATTTGATGTCTTGGGATGTTCCGAGGATCAAAAGATTCCCTTTGCAACCTTCATGTTGCGAGGAGAGGCAGATCATTGGTGGGAATCTGTAAAACGTATCCAGCCTGCCGCACTGAAGATGTCTTGGGAGAAGTTCCAAGAACAGTTCAATGACAAGTACTTTCCCGAAAGTATTCGTCACATGAAGGAGGTAGAGTTCATCAAGCAAGAGCTAAACAATATGACCGTGTCGTAATACGAAGCTAAGTTTACCGAGTTATCTTGATTTGCGTCCCACTTGATTGATAATGAGGAGAGAATGACGCATATGTTTCTAACAGGTTTGAAACCCGAGATAAGTCAATACCTTATTTCTCATAAACTTTGTTTGTATTCAGATATTGTGAATAGGGCTCAGTTATTGGAGCGCGATAATGAGTCAACCCAACCAAGAGAGAGCATCCGGTAAAATGATAATACCAGTGGTAGCAGTCAGCGAATCGGTGACAACAAACGTGGAGGGAATCAACATGCCAGAAATGGTAACCACTTTGGTGGTAATCATGGCCAAGACAGTAAAAGTGGAAATTTCAAGAAGAGAAGATTCAACAATGATGGAAAGACGTCAGCACCACCTGTTGTTAAGGAAGGAGAACGACCACCTATCATATACTTCAAATGCGGAGGGGAGGGACACATCAGTCAAAATTGCATACAGCAGCCCAAAACGTGTTACAATTACATAAGAGAAGGTCACCTAGCTCGATTTTATCGTGCAGCGAAGCCAAGTCCAGTTGGGATGGTGACACCAAATGCCGTCCCAGGCAAGTCAAAACCAGTAGTTCAAGCGAGAGTGTTTGTCGTGACCTCCCAGAAAGCAAGGAACCTGAACGAGGTCATCATGGGTAAGCTAATCATAAACTCTAGCAAAGTCTATACCTTATTTGATACCGGTTCTACCCATTCTTTTATTTCTCTTACTTGCGCTCAACGTTTAATTTTAACTCCAGAGAAATTAGACTTTGATTTATTTGTTGAAACTCCGTTAGGAGAAACCTTTATTACAACCACTGTTTATAAATCTTGTTTTATTCAAATCGGCACCCGCACATTACCTATCGGCCTCATCTCTTTGAAAATACTTGCATTTGAAGTGATTTTAGGGATTGATTGGTTAACTACTCATCATGTAAAAATTGATTATTTTCGTAAGGTTGTTAGCTTTCATATTCCTAACCAACCTATTATGCGAATTCAAGTAACCAAACCACTTAAGTCAATAACTGTCATATCAAGCCATAAAGCTATTTGTTTATTGAAAAACGGATGTTAAGCTTTTTAGCCCATGTCATGGATTTAAACAAAAATACGTCAGATTTGAATGATATTTCTATTGTTAATAAATTCCTTAACGTATTCCCTGAAGAACTTCCTGGCATACCCTCATAGCGTAAAATTGAATTTTGTATCGATCTTGAACCCGGTACAAAACTTATTTCTAAAGACCCATATCGAATGGCTCATATTCAACTTCAGGAGTTAAAGACTCAACTGCAGGAGTTGTTAGATATCGGTTTCATTCGTCCTAGTACGTCTCCTTGGGGTGCTCCTTTTCTGTTGGTAAATAAGAAAGATGGGAGTATGCAACTTTGTATTGATTATCAGGAGTTGAATCATGTCACCATAAAAAATAGGTACCCATTGCCTTGCATCGAAGACCTGTTTGACTAGTTGCAAGGTGCCAAATTCCTTTCAAAGATCGATCTTCGTTCCGGATATCATCAGTTAAAGATTAAAACTGATGACATTCCAAAGACTACTTTCAGAACTCGGTACGGGCAATATGAATTCCTAGTCATTTCCTTTAGATTGACTAATGCTCCTACTGCCTTTATGGACATGATGAACCGAGTATTCAAGAAATATTTAGATCATTTTTTGGTTGTCTTTATTGATGACATCCTCATTTACTCCAAAAGTCGTGAAGATCATGATCAACACTTGAGACTGATACTCCAAAAGCTTTGTGAAAACAAGCTTTATGCCAAGTTGAAGAAATACGAGTTCTGGCTTGAGGAAGTAGCATTCCTTGGGCACGTGATATCAAATCATGGAATATCTATTGACCTCGCAAAGATTGAAGAAATTCAAAGCTGGGAGCAACCTAAGTCAGTGACTGAAGTACGTAGCTTTCTCGGCTTAGTTGGTTATTATCGGAGATTCGTAGAAGGGTTTTCTCGAATCGCTACTCCATTAACTCAGCTGACTCGGAAAGATAAAAAATTCGATTAGAGCGAGGAATATGAGAAGAGTTTTCAAGAACTCAAGAGGAGAATCATTTCAGCACCTGTTCTAAAAATACCATCTGGCTCGGAGGGAATTGTCATATACAGTGATGCTTCAGGCTAAGGGTTAGGATGTGTTATCATGCAACATGGGAAAGTCATAGCCTATGCCTTACGATAACTCAAAGAATATGAGAGGAATTATCCTACTCATGATCTAGAGTTGGCAGCAGTCATTTTTGTGCTTAAAATTTAGAGGCATTACCTGTATGGGGAGAAAGTGGAGATCTATACGGATCATAAAAGCCTCAAATATTTCTTCATCCAAAAGGAACTCAACATTCGCCAGCGACGTTGGCTCAAGCTGTTGAAATATGATGATCATACCATTCAATACCATCCTAGAAAAGTGAACGTGGTAGCTGACGCGTTGAGTAGAAGATCATATGCGGGTACGAGTGCGATATTGTCAACGCAAAGGCCCATTTTGTATGACTTACAAAGGATGGAGATAGAGATAAAGACTCCAGGGACCCACGTGATGATGTCAAATATAGGAGTAGAACTTAATTTATTCGATAAAGTTAAAGTTGCTCAAGCTACAGTCCTAGAGTTGATGCGTATAAGGAAGAAATTACAAGAAGGTGCTATTTCGGAAGCAAGAATCGATGAAGAAGGAATACTTAGAGTCAACTCCAGACTTTGTGTTCCTAACGACTCTGATTTGAAGTATAAGATCGTGATGGAGGCGCACAACACACCATTTGCAATCCATCCTGGGAGTACCAAAATGTATCATGATCTTCGACACACATTTTGGTGGAGCAATATGAAGAGAGAGATAGCGGAGTTTATCTCAAGGTGTTTAACTTGTCAACGTGTCAAGGCGGAGCATCAAGTTCCAAAAGGTCCATTGCAACCACTTGAAATTCCAGAATGGAAGTGGGAGCACATTACCATGGATTTTGTTACTGGTCTTCCCAAGGTTTCTCAAGGCATAAATGCAATTTGGGTCATTTGATAGACTGACAAAGTCTGCTCATTTCTTACCTATATGAGAAACTTATACACTTGAACGTCTTGATCGTATGTAAATAAATGAGATTATAAGACTGCATGGTATGCCAATATCCATAGTTTCTGATCGAGACTCAAGATTCACTTCACGATTTTGGGTTTGTTTGCAAAAAGTTATTGGCACGAATTTACAATTTAGTTCGGCATATCATCCTCAAACGGACAGGAAGTCGGAGAGGACTATTCAAACTCTTGAGGATCTATTAAGACTCCGTGTCCTTGACTTCAAGGGAAGTTGAGACAAGTTCTTACCATTGGTGGAATTCTCCTACAACAATAGTTATCAAGAAAGTATCGGCATGACTCCATTTGAGGCATTGTATGGAAGAAAGTGTCATTTTCCAGTATACTGGGACGAGGTGGGTGAAGCAACGTTGTTGGGACCAGAATTGGTACGCATGACTACGAAAAAGATTCAAACGATCCGGTAATGTATAAAAACCTCACAAGATCGACAAAAGAGTTATGCTGATCTTCATTGGAAGGAAGTAAAATTCAATGTTGGAGAACATGTGTTATTACGTGTTGCTCTATGGAAGGAAGTTACGAGATTTGGAAAGAGAGGAAAGCTCAATCCTCGATTCATTGGCCTATTTGAAATCCTTGACTGAGTAGGAACTGTGGCCTATAGACTCACTTTACCGCCAAGTATGTCTCGTGTTCATAACGTTTTTCACATATCTATGTTACGTAAATATGTGGAAGACCCAAACCATATTATTGTGTTAGAGCCGGACGAAATAACGAAAGATTTAACGTATGAAGAGGTACTTGTTAAAATCTTGGATAAGAAGTATCATATTCTACGCTCTAAGGTTATACCTCAAGTCAAAGTTTTGTGGAGAAACCACGATATTGAGAAAATGACCTGAGAGTTAGAATACAAAATAAAATCAAGGTATCCTCACCTCTTCGACATATCAAGTACGTACCCAAATTTTGAGGGCGAAATTTCATAAGAAGGAGAGGTTGTAAAACCCCAACTTTTATGAATAAAGATGAATTTTTCTATAAATATCATTTTTGAATATTAAGGTGTGAATTTGTTATAATGTTATAGTTGTGGGTAATATTTATAAATTTTGCAAAGTAAACAAGTTGTTATAAAATATTCGATTGGTTGGAAAATATTCGTTTTTACAGGGAATATTTGTCCGACGGCACAATTATTGGTGGACCCCACAACGGAATTACTGTCGGAGTTAGAAAATGACAGAAATAACTTTTTAAAAAAATAACGACAACAGTTTTATCGTTAACTGTTGAAATACCAGGTGATAAAAGTGCAAAGCAATACGCGTGGTTGCATAATAGCACACGGTATTGATTATTAATGTTTACGTGAGAAATCACTTTCGGTTTTGTTCAATTATTATTACGATGGAATTGTTCAGATAGTATTTGTAATAACCCGATATTTTCTATATAATTAAATCGTAAATTTTTGCGTATAATTTTTTTTTTTTTTTATTTTAAAGGTGAGAATATGTCTTTATATAAGGTGTATGTATTAATGTGATAAATAAAATTTATTTATTACATGAATAATTTCAAATAATATTTTTAGAATTGTTGATCATTATAAATTATATTCTTATAATAATTAATTTTACAAAGAAAATGTTTTTATTAATTATTTTCCATCAAAACATGATTATTATATTATTTATATAATATATAAAATGATTATAGAATTATTTTAATAATTATTTTATTTTATTATCTAAAGTTATTTCAGATTAATTAAGTTATTTATTTTAACTTAATTATTAATGTTATATATGAAAGATAAATCGATATATGGAATCCAAAACTCTAATTTTGATCAAGGAATGAGAATAAGAATATAATATTAATTATATTTTAATTTTTTAGTGCTATAAATAAGTATTGTATGTACGAATTGGTCAATAATGGTGTGGTATTTGAAAACCCTAGTTTGAAGTCAAATGAGACTTTAAAATCTGTCTAAGTAAATATGTTATATAACATTTATTATAATATTATTTTATTTCAGTGCCGTAAATATGTACTTTATATGTGTGGACTGATAATGTTGGTCAAATTATGTGTATAATGTCAAAACCCTAGTATTAATTGGTTTAATCCTAATTTAAAACTCAAACCGGAGTTTATGGTTGGTAACAAATTGTGTTATATGGTTAATGTTAATTTAGATAATAATTATTATTATTTGAAAACCCTAATTGTTAGAAAACTTAATAGCTAATTAGAAACCCTAATTGCTAACCCTAATTTGCTAAGTGTAAACCCTAATAGCTAATTTGGCATACTTAATGATGATTAGTAAAACCTAAACCTAATTATCATGTTTTATGTAATTAGAAACCCTAATCTAATTATGAAACCTTAATTTGTAATTTTTAGAAACTAAAAATTTTATTTTATTTTACAAACCCTAAACTAGAAATCCTATAATTTTTGTGCTAAACCTTAGGGTTAAACCCTAAGGGTCAAACCCTAAGGGTTTGCCATGTTACAACTTTGCCATTAAAACCAAAAGTAAAATGACAAGTTTACCCTTTTGTGCATTATTTGAGCAAACTTGTAAATCTAGCAAAGTTGGAGTTGTTCAACAACTCTCACAAACTTCATGTGCCTTAAATCAACACATATCAGCCATTGCATTATATCTAGCATATATATTGATTGAGCGAGAGAAAAGTACACAAAATTAGCTCATTTTCTCTTATACTCCCAACCAAGTCTCTATCTCCCAAAACCCATGAAATTTATTGCTAGACCAGTCCCAAACAAGGCCCCACTAACATATATATCAAATCATAAAGACATATTCAAGGATCAAGGTGTAAAGAGGTATAAAAACCCTAGCTTGAAAATCATGTGATCTGTTGTTAGATGTTGTGTTTTTGTGTTAAAATATGTTGTATGTGGTATATAATGATGATCTGGGTTGCTAGATGTTAGATCCATAACATCTAGAAGCTCGGATTTGATGATTTTGAAAATCTGGAAAATTTTTAAAATGAGTCTGACAACCAAATGTCAGACCCTTTAAATCTTTGGTTGTTAATGATTTTGGGTGTTTTATGTTTTGGATTTGTAGTATGCTAGGAGGACTTTGATCTGGAATTAAAACCATACTTATATCATG
Source organism: Panax quinquefolius (assembly GCA_020205615.1). Lineage (NCBI taxonomy): Eukaryota > Viridiplantae > Streptophyta > Magnoliopsida > Apiales > Araliaceae > Panax > Panax quinquefolius. Next base: position 122,199,246 of record CM035167.1, read on the forward strand.
TGTAGATTGCTAGTTATGGAAGGTCAAACTGCTTTGACCGACCATGACTTTGCATTTTCTGGGAAACCCAGAACTTGTTCATCAGTGTCTGACAACAAGTTCACGGGCCCATATCTTGCGTTTGTTTGATGTTTTGATGTTGTTAGTGTATCAGGGTTATTTCTGGTTATGTGTTCTACAGATTCATGCTCCTAGATCTCTTAGATAAACAAGATATTGAAAGTAACTGATGGTCAAAGTAGCATTCTCGATCAAATTTTTAAGTTTATGGAATTTCCAGAAACCGAATGAATGTTCTTTCTGACATGGTTTGACTAGGCAATATCTAGCGATTATGTTATTGTTTTATTGATTTTATTTATTAGATCTCTGTATTTACATGTTGTTAAAACACTGAAAGTATTAGATCACATAAAGCAAACATAGAACTCAAGATATAAGGATCCAAAGTAGCTGTTGAATCGTTTCTTCATTTTCGGAAAACCGTAAATGAAGAACGACTTTCAACAAGGTTTTCTAAAGCCTTGATATCTCTGATCTGCTGTGTTTTGGACATGAAATCGATTGATAATGATAGTATTACAGTTATACTATAATATTAACACATTAGTAAACCCAGAAAGTACTTGATAACCACATATCTAGAACCGATCAAACCTAGTAACTCGAACTCTGACTTGAAGGTTCTGGGTTTGGCCAAGAACACGAAGAACACCTATAGCGACGGTTTTGTCGCTATAGGCAGTCTTTAGTGACAGTTTATTTGTAAAATTTATTATTTTTATTAACTAATTAGAAAAATTAGTTTTTAATTATGAAAAATACAAAATAAATTTTTAAAAATTATTTTAAAATCTAAAAATTAGTTTTTAATTATTTTGAATATATTTCATAAATATTTAATATTTTGGAATATTAAAGGTATTTAATTTATTTAATTATAATTTTAAATAAATTATTTAAAAATGATTTTAATACTTGAAAAATCATTTAAAATTATATTATGTTATAAAAAATATTTGAAGTTATTTTCTATAACTTTTAATATTTTGTGATGAAATTTCATTAATAAATTAATAATAACGATATTTAATTTATTTAATAAATGTATTAAATAAATGATGAAAAATAGAATAAATGATTTAAAAATCATATACAAATAATTTAAAGGATTATAAAAATATTTTAAGTTATAAAATATAACTTTTGATATTTTGTCAAGAAAATATTAATATTTTAATATTAATGATATTAGATTTATTTAATACTTATATTAAACAAATTAGTTTAAAATGATTTTAATATTAGAAAAATCATTTTAAATGAAAATAAAGATTTTAAAAATATTTTAAGTTATAAATATAACTTTCAATATTTAAAGGAAAATCTCGTTAATTATTTACTATTAATGATGTTAAAGTTATTTAATAATTATATTAAATAATTAGTTTTAAAATAATTTTAATATTATAAAAATTATTTTAAATGATAATAAATTGTTTAAAGGTATTTTAAGTTATAAAATATAACTTTTAATATGTAAAGGATAATTTCATTAATAATTTAATATTAATGATATTAATTTAATATTAATGATATTAAGTTTATTTAATAATTATATTAAATAAATAGTTTAAAAATGGTTTTATCTATTTTAAAATCATTTAAAAAGGATATTAATGAATTAAAAATATTTTAAGTTATAATTAATGACTTTTAATATTTTGATAGATAATGTAGTAATATTTTAATATTAATGGTAATTATTTATAAATGATTTTAATTATTTTAAAAATCATTTAAGGGTAATATTGGTACTTTTAAAAATTCTTTGAGTTATTATAAATAAACTTTAATATTTTGGAAATGATTTTATTAATAGTTTAATATTAATTAAATATTACTGATAATAGAATTATTTAATATTTAAATGATTTAATAATGATTCTGGTGTTTCAAAATTCATGATAACTTATAACAAATGTTTAAAAATTATTATAAGTTGTATAAAAATAATATGACTGATACTTACAGATGTTGAACTACAGGATAAAGCCGTCGGTACACCGACATGTTGCAAAAATTGATCTGGACTTGTATAATTGGTCTGTATATGTGTTTGTTTGTGATCCAATGACTATGAAACATGTGTGACAATGTGCTTAGGTTATGTGCTGACTGCAATAAGTAGTATTATGTATTATGATATGTTGTTCTAATCAGTAAAATGATCTTATTACTGATAAGTTGCTATATAAAAGATAAAACTAAGTCAGTAGATTAAAAGCGGAAAGCAGACTGTGCAAGTATTCTACCTTTGCATTTCCTTTACGCAATGAATATGAGTAAGAAAGTTTTGATTTATATTATTATTGTACTAGATTATTAACCATATTGTCGTATATATTATATCCGATCATTGTTTATCAACCCGATATTATATTATATAACTCATATATATTATGTTTGTTAATTTGAAATATGGTTATACAAGTGTCCTCACTTGGATAATCATTGTTGTTAAACACATGTTGATATATATATATATATATATATATATATATATATATATATATATATATATATATATATATATATATATATATAAGCCGTCTAAGCTATTTGACCAGTGAGACACATATTTAGAAATATCGTTGAATATGGTAAAACCTTTTTGTATCCAATCAAATTGTTTTGGTTCGGATTCCAGACTAAGTATGAACATCCCGATCAAGGGAAAACTTTTATGCGCCCAAGGCGGACAGAGTGAACGATAACATCGTTATTGCATGCAGTATTGATTAATACAAGGCACATGGGAAGTACAACCTCGCGCCCGTAAGTTATGACGGTTTGCAGATGAAGTTCTGCTAAACCTTATCGAAAATTTAAAACAATGTTCATAGTATGTCACCTTAACCCTATTTATAGTCAATACGTAGTTTCAAAAATGTGATATAGAGTTATGGTATTATTATTGGTTTAGTTTACTTCATAACTATTGAATCGTTGTAGAAGTGATGTATAAAGAAAATATTTAATTCTTACAGCTAATTATATTTATAATTGTTATTACTTGTTGGGCACTCAAATGCTCATCCTTGCTTAATTCTAATGTTTTCAGCTAAGTGTGAACAGCTAGAAGGTTCGGCCAAGAACAAGGGAAAAAAAAAGCAAACAGAATATGTTTAATGGTATCTTTTGTAATAGTTAGACTGTATTAAGATAATGATATGTATTATATATCATGTAAAGAATGTAGTAAAGGTTGCCTACTTGGGATTATACTCTGATAAATGTAAATTAAGTTTGATTTTTATATTATTGTTATTATTATTAGTATTATTCTGCTCATAGAAATTGTATCGTGAAGCATCGAGTTCGGGTTTCAAGTACCTGAATTTGGGGGCGTGACATCATGGTATCAGAGCTTTAGGGTTAAAAACCTTAGGTGGGCTAGACCTTAGGCTATAACCTTGGAATAGAGGGAAACGTTGAAAATACAAATAACTCATATAGAGTTTATAAGGAGATGCATTGAATAAATTCATCATCAAACAAAATAAAAGAAAATGTATATAAAACTATTATTTGTTGTGTGTATATATTCTTTGTTAATCAAGATAGTTAGTGTGTAAATGTTATGCAGGATAAGGATTAGGATACCCTCAGGTCGTAAAGAAGGAGTCAACCTCCATAACCAAGCCAATATCAAAGCCAATAGCTGAAATAGAGGCTCACATTGAAAGCTACCTCAATAAGGTGATTATACTGGAGAGTGTAGTACCGTACCCAAAAACGATAGTATAACTGATAGGTTGAGCATAGTTACAGAACATAAGGTCAAGCTCGAGTTCTTAAACTCATATATTTGTGGTGAGTTCTTAAACTCATAACGTGAGATAAGTTTGCATATATGTGATCTTCAAAACTATCCGTTGGATCCATCCGTTGAAGCATTAAATGCGTTTGACCTTTCTGATCTTTGATGGAGACTTTTCTGCACATCTTCTGAATTGCATTCTGGCCCACTGACACAACAGACTGCTTTCTCACCTAACACCAGAAAAGGTGTTTTTCCCTTACCAATGGTACTTTTCTTAGCTTCTTCAATACGCTTCTTTGTTGTATACTAAGGATATTTCTTATGGCTTTGGGACTGGTGAGTACTGTAACGTTTAGAATCCATTCCACATATGTTGAAGTCTGTCTCCACATAAATCATGAGGCTTGACGTTTCTGACACAAGATAGATGATACTCTACGATTCAGATCATGATACTCTACGATTCAGATCGTGGTGACTTGTCGCCTTGGTGCCTGGTCTGATGCTATCGGCCGAGAGCACTACGATTTCTCTTAAATCTTTGCACACTATGATCTTTGCTTGCTTGATTTGAAAATTCTACGTTTCCGAGAGCACACTACGATCTCTGAGTTGGCTCGGTAAACATTGGGACCACTCTACGATTTCCGAAGAGGCCCTTCAAGGCAGGCACACTACGATCTTTGAAGCTCTACGTTTCTTCCTTGACTTCTACAGTGTTGATCAAATTTATACACTACGAATTCTTTGAAGCCTATCTATTACATCTCAAGATTAACTTAACAGTTTTGATATTTCTATCTATACATTCATTTTCAGAATGATACACGTTAAGAGCTTAGATCAACCTAACAGATTTGATCTATCACTAAGTTCTTGTACATATATTCCTTGAAGGACTTTACACATTATCATGAGCATATACATTTAAACCATCAAATCATAATATGCATTCTCCCAACAATCTCCCCCTATTTGATGTTGACATAACCAAGGAGATTAGTTTTCATGATTATTAGTGTCTAGATGCATTTGCAAGAAATTTAAACATAACTTAGTATTTGAGTGAGCAGCTGAAATTTCTAGAGAATAAGCATGAATTTATTGATGATTGAAGAGTATTACAGTTTAGCTTTACATCATAAGAATTTAAACTTTTACTTATCTTTATTTCTTTGGTCTTTTGTGTGGAGGATTGACATACTCCTCAGCCCTTCTTTTCCTGCTAGCTTCATCCCTTCTGGCTATTTCTTCCAGCTCACTTGGGCTTACTATCGGGTTGTGATCATGCCTATTCATGAATGCTGAATCTCCAATTGGCATTCTTAGGCCTGTAGTGGTCATATTTTGTGAGCTGGTAGTTGGCATTCTTAGGCCTGTAGTGGTCAAGACTTCCTGCTGATCAGATCGTTGAGTCTGATTGCTTGATCGTGGAATCTGATACTGGAATTGTCTTGCAGGAGGGCTTCATGAAACTTGAGTGTGAAATTTTCCTCTACCCCTTTCTTGGCTTCTTTGACCTCCTCCGCCTCTGCCCTAGCCTCCTTGGCTTCCTTGAACTCCTTTCCCTTTACTCTCCCCCTTTATGACAGCATCAAGGGTTTGAATATCTGCAGAAAGTCGATTTACTCCTTGGACAAGCTCGTTGAGTTGGCTTTGTGTTTGAGTAATGCCCTCTCGACTTTCCTTAATCAGGGCTTTAGATCTAGCTTCTTTGTTTCGGAGGGCAGTGAGAACAGTGTCAGTTTGCTGTTCCTGGTTTACATAGGCTTTCTAAAATTCTTTGATTGAATCTTTTAGGTTGATGATGTTCTCCATCATAAGGTTATTTTGGGCTTCTTGAGTTTTCTGTAATTCAAGAACAGCCTCCCTTTGTTTGGTGGCTATCCGGAAGTGAATTTCATCTCTGTCCTTCGTGCTTTGAATCATTTCCTTGATAATTCTCTCCACTTCTTTGTAAGCTCATCGTTCAGAGTGCCTCAGGAGATTATTCAGTAGTGATGATCATTTGAGTTGCTTTGAGATGAATGACTTATGTATGAGTTTCCAGGCTCTCATCGATGTTCTTGACCATGTTTTTGGACACTTCATTCAAGCCATCTTTCATGGGCAGATTTATGAGTTGATCACTGGGTTGAGGATTGTTGAATGGAGGGGATGATTTCTGGGATTGATCTTGCAGGGAGTAGAGAGCAAGATCAAGGCTAAAATATTCATTGGAGGATGAGGATGGAATATCTGATGGAGGGGTCTTGGTTTGGATGTTTGAGTTTGGTGACTCTATGATTTGAGGTGGAGAATCTGCAATGAGGCTAGAGTCTATGATCGAAGAGACAATAGTTTATGGGAGCATTATGAATTTGACTGCATTTGGTTCCTCAGTTACATAATTTTGGGGATTTGCAACTGGAAATTGATGTAGTGGATGAAGTATCACTTCTAACTATCGTGGGAATTCATAAAATTGGCTAAATGAGGATGATGGAAAGTGATTTACTCAGGTTTATCCTTTGAGGAAGAGTTGTTGGTAAGTAATTTCTTGGCAAAGTTGAATCTTCCTGGGAATCCATTGGTTAGTACTGAGATGGCCGGATACTCTTTGAAACTCCAGAACATGTGGTTCCAAGAGTTTAGGATTTGGGCTTGATGATATGGCATCATGGGTAGGTAAGAGAACATCTAATTGTAGAGATAACTTCTATACCCATCTTTTCCCACACCAGTGATCTCAAGGTCATCATCATCTTCTTCCCCTTCTCTGTTCTCGTTGGAGGATTCCATTATTTCAATGGCCTCTTGATGTTCTTCAGACCGATTCTTCTTCATTTCGCGGGGACCTCTTAACACGCCATGGAGATATCATGAGGTTCCCCCTAAACTTGTTCATCATCTTGTAAGCTCAAAAGCTCCCCCACAGCTGGAGCATTTTCTAGAGCTTCAGGCATCTCCCCCTCAGCTGGTGTAGTCTCTATCATTAGAATCTCAGGGATCTCCCCCTCAGCTGGAGCATTGTCCTCTTGACTTGCTTTGTTCAGTTCCTCTTTGGCAACCATGCTCTTATCTTCCTTCTTGAGCACTTTTTCATTCTCAAGGATGTATTTCTTAACCAGCTTCCTTCTTGATTTTCTAGGCTGAGCCACAGCCTCAGGACTTTCTTGAACAACCAATATGCTTGATGCAGCTACTTCCTTCCTTGATGTTTCTAGTCTAGTCTCTACGATCAGTAGAGACTCTACGAATGAGGAGATGGATGAAATTTTGGGTTTGTGGCTGATTTTACTCTTCTTCAGCAGCTGAGATATGGTGGCTCTATCTTCTTTAGTCTCAGCCTGCTGTTGCTTCTTTCTCAGAATCCTTAGAGTCTCAATGTTAGAGGACTCTATTGGTTTATTAGTTGTGGATCCCTGGGGTTCTTCTTCCATCCTTACCTTAAGCTTCCTCTTGCCCTTGCTTTTTCTGACAAGTACAGAGGGCTCTTCTTTGTTTATTTCTTCTTCTTCTTCTTCGATTTCCTTGACAATAGACATGTTTTTTGGAAGGCGTGAATCCTTCAAATCACCAATTCTTCCACTGGACTCGGTCATCATGCGAACATACTCAGCTGGGTTCCTCTTCCAATTTTCAAACAGTTATTGGGTCATTCGTCTATTTGGGTTGATAGCTTCTCCTTCTTCGTCCCCAATTTTGTCACCCAGAGCAGATTGTAGAATGATACTTATGAATCGCCCGTAGAGCATCTTTTGAGAGCTTTTTGACTTCTTTGAGTTGATGATCCACTTCTCAATCCATTCGAGCAATAGGGCTCCATAGTTGAGTTATATTCCATAACACATGGCAGTCATGAGTTTGAGTTGTACTTCATTCACATAGTCATGACCTGAGCTCTTGCAGCATATACATTTTCCAACTATATCAGCTAAAAATTCATACCTCTGTGGAAACTCCTTCTTTTTGTATCCTTTCACAGAGGGGAGTTTCTTGTGATGCATTCTCTTAAGTCCCTCTTGGAAGTCTACGCTATCTATGACTAGATACCCTTCATTTTTTAGACCTAGGGCGAGGTTGATGTCTTGGCCTTCAGTCTGATTTCCACTTCTTTTACTCTCGTAGTGATGGTGTTGTATTCAAACACACTACTCTTGTAGAATTCTTTCACTAGCTTGGGATAGATCAATGTGTCTTTGCTCAAGGCTTCTTCAAGGCCCTCCTTCTTTAGTAGAGCCAGAGTTTTATGAAATTTGGGTTCAGCTGTTTTGAACTCGTCAAAATAGAGTCTGTAGCCGGAGATAACACTGGTAGCCTCCATTGATTTTCTTGCTAGAAGTGTGATTTAACTGAGCTTTCTTCTGATTTAGGGTTTCTGCTTTGAGAGAGGATGAAAGAGATAATCTTTTGAACTTCTAATTTCAAAAAGACGATTTCAATTTGTACTTATAACTTCCCTCTCTCCTTTTTGCTTAGTGGGACAAGTGTCGACTTTTCCTTGGCTCTACGAGTTTGACTAATAAGGATTGTACTGATTTGCCCTTGGCTCTTACAGAGTTGATGAGTCCTTAGGGAGGACTACGATCGTTGAGGTAGTTTTGTGATCGTTGAGTCTACTTTGCATTTGTCGAGTCTGAGCTACGATCGTCGAGTCTGTCCAGCATTTGTAGTGTCTGAGCTACGATCGTCGAGTCTGTCCAACATTCGTCGTGTCTGAGCTACGATCGTCGAGTCTATCCAACAATCGTCATGTCTGAGCTACAATCATCGAGTCTGTCCAGCAATCGTTGTGTTTGAGCTACGATCGTCGAGTCTGACCGAATCCTTGTGATGAGTTTTTGACATAGCATTCTTTTAAGATAGCTCAGGAAGGGCTAACCTCTTGGAGTGAGTCAAGGGTTAGGTTTGTTCCTGAGGCGCTTATCAGAGAGATTGATTTGTTATGAAGCTTATCATCACAAGATGCATTTTTGCTTTGTTGATGGGGCTTTTGTCATTGTTGAGTCTGCACTACGATGGTTGAGTCTTTTCTACAATCGTTGAGGTAGTTTTGTCTCTTCAGCTCTACGATCGTGGACTTCCCTTGATCATGTCTATAATTTTGAGTTTAGCCTTTGTATCTGTTATGGTTAGCACAATCTAGAGCACATATTTTATGGTTGTAGATTTAGCATACCTAGCTCACTTATTAACTTATTGAATCTGGATTCATCTAGAGGTTTTATAAAAACATCAGCAAGTTAATTTTCAGTAGGGATGTATTGTAAAGATATAGTTCCATTTTGCACATGATCCCTAATGAAGTGATACCTTATTTCTATATTCTTAGTCCTAGAATGCATAACATGATTACGAGTTATTGCTATGGCACTTGTGTTATCACAGTGAATGGGAATGGATTTGAAATCAAACCCATAATCACTAGCTAATTTTTCATCCATAGGATCTCGAAACTACAACAAATGCCAAAGAACAATGTATTCAAATTTTCGCAATTGAAGTAGAGATTGAGTTTTGCTTTTTGCTAAACCAGACACAAGTCTGCTTTTCCTAGCAATCGACAAAAGCCACTGGTACTTTTCTATCTATTTTCTGACCTATAAAATCAGCATCTGTGTATCCTGTTAGTTCAAATGAGGATTACTTGGGGTACCAAAGCCCCAAGTAAGGTGTGCCCTTGAGATACCTGAAAATCCTCTTTACAGCAGATAAGTGACATTCTTTAGGGTTAGCCTGAAATCTAGCACATATGCATGTTGCAAACATTATGTATGGTCTACTGGCAGTTAGATATAAAAGAGAGCATATCATACCTCTGTATTGAGTTATATCAATACTTTTACCTTTTTCATCTTTGTCAAGTTTGGTTACAGGAGCAATTGGGGTTTTCATGGGAGAGGCTGATTCCATGCCATACTTCTTGAGTAGGTCTTTGATGTACTTGGCTTGGTTTATGAAGATTCCTTCATCACCGCTTTACTTGCGCCTCAAGGAAGAAATTTAGCTCACCCATCATGCTTTCATTTCAAACTTGCTCTGTATTAGCTTGGAGAATCTCTTGCATAACTTTTCATCAGTAGAACCAAAAATAATATCATCAACATATATTTAAACTAATAAGACTTTGTTTTTTTGCTTTCTAAGAAATAATGTGGTATCTACTCTACCTCTAGTGAACCCATTTTCAATCAAGAAGTTAGTTAGTGTTTCATACCATGCTCTAGGTGCTTGTTTAAGACTATATAAGGCTTTGTCTAATCTATAAACATAATTGGAAAGAGATGGATTGATAAAACCTGGAGGTTGCTCTATATAGACTTCTTCTTGGAGTTCTCCATTTAGGAATGCACTTTTGACATCCATCTGAAAGACTTTGAACTTCATGTGAGCAACAAAGGTAAAGAAGATTCTGATGGCTTCTAGTCTGGCAACAGGTGCAAATGTTTCATCGTAGTCAATGCCTTATTCTTGAGAATAACCCTTTGCCACTAATCTTGCCTTGTTCCCGATTATAACTCCATCTTCATCCATTTTTTTTCTGAAGACCCACTTAGTTCCAATGACAAGATGACTCTTTGGTCTTGGTACCAATCTCCATACTTTATTTTGTTCAAATTGGTTGAGTTCTTCCTGCATGACTTCTATCCAACTGGAGTCTTCCATAGCATCCTCTATCTTCTTTGGTTCTATTTGTGACAGGAAGCTTAGATAAAAGCATTCATTTTGGGTGGCAGCTCTTGTTTTGACTCTAGCACTCGGATCTCAAATGATTAGATCTTGAGTGTGATCTCTGGCCCATCTGTTTCCAGTTGGGACATCTGTCCTGATGCCTTCTTGTCTTAAGTTTTCAAGATATATTTCTTCTTCTTGGTGTGGAGGTTCGTTGTCTTGCATAGACCTCTCTATGATCTCATTTTCTTGCTCAACAATTTCACTATCTGGCACTACGATCGTAGTGTTGAGCTCGACGACTTCATTCGTAGTGTCTGCACTATCGGTCGTAGTGTCTTGAAACACTGTGTTGTCTAAGTCTGTTTCATCATAGATTATGTGAATCGAGACTTTAACACTCAGTGTCTTCTTATTGAACACTCTGTAGGCCTTACTGTCTGTGGCATATCCAAGAAAGATTCCTTCGTCTGACTTGAGTTGAAATTTTATCAGGTACTACTTTCTATTGTTTAGAATGTAGCATGCACAGCCGAAAGCATGAAAGTAGCTGACACTTGGCTTTCTTCCTTTCCACAGTTCGTAGGGCGTCTTCTTGATCGTGGATTGTATTAGTGATCTGCTTCGTAGTAGATGCAAGGTCGATGCAACTTTCGCTTGTAAGTATTCAGGCAGATGAGCTACTACTAGTAGAGTTCTTCCAGCCTCTATCAAGGTTCTGTTCTTTCTTTCAGCTACTCCATTTTATTGAGGAGTTCGTGGAGCTGAGAAGTTATGACTGATGCCATTGTTTGTGTAAAACTGGTCCATTTCTGAGAAGTCGAATTCTCTTCCATGATCATTCCTTATGGCCTTGATTTTCTCTCCCTTCTCATTCATCACCAGTCTGAACATCTTGATTAATTGGGAGCTTGTTTCATCTTTTGAAGTTAGGAAGAACACCCATGTGAATCTGGTGTAGTCGTCGACTATAACTAGAGAGTATCTTTTTCGTCCAAGACTAGTTGTTGGAATTGGCCCAAATAGATCCATGTGGAGCAACTGCAGGGGCTAGTTTTTCTCTTGAATGAGCTTCTGGTTTGCTTTCCAAGTCGATGTGCATTGCGATAGCCTTTCTTTTTTTAAGTTGAACTTAGGTAGGCCACCACGAGATCTTTTGATGCCAGTTTGGACATGCTTTTGAAGTTTAAGTGAGACAACCGTCTATGCCATAGCCAGCTCATTTCTTCAGATGCTTTTGCCAGAAAACATATTGTCTCGTCTGAGCTTAGTTGACCAAGATTCACTATGTAGACATTTCCTTCTCTTGTTCCGGTTAGCTTTACAGCAGAAGTCTTCAGATCTCTGACTTGACACTGGTTGTTGAGGAATGTTACTTGGTGACCCTTGTCACAGAGTTGGCTGATGCTTAGATGGTTTTGTTTGAGACCTTCCACATATGCTACTTTCTGAAAGATACTGCACCATTTCCAGCAGAGCCGTATCCTCTTATCTTGCTCGAGCCGTTGTCTCCAAAGATGACTGAGGGACCCTCCTTTTCTACGTAGTTAGACAGAAGGGCTTTGTTCCCTGTCATGTGTCTTGAGCATCCACTATCCAGATACCAGGTTGTGATCGTGGAGCTCTTTTCATGTCATAAAGTTTAACCTTCATTTTGGTACCCATATTTGCATGGGTCCTATTTTGTTAGTGCCCTTGGGGACCCAAATCTGTTTGATCTTTGGTCTCACATGCATGGAATTATAATAACACTTCGCGCCTTTGTGACCAAATTTATCGTGATATAAAACATCTAGTATGATGCATGCCTGTGTGTGTATGATAATTCATCCTCCATTTGGACTTGTGTGGTTCTTTAGTTATCCTTCTGTTAAATTGATTCTCCTTCTTCCACGTGTCTTTAGGTTTCATAAAATGATGATGAGTGTGCCTTTACCTCACATGTACCTTCCCAGTTGATTTCAGAGTTGGTTTGCTTTCGATTTCACGATTCTTCGAGGTTGATGAGTAGAGGTTGGGTTACACTTTTCTTTTATGAAGCCCATGCCAGCATGAGATCCTTTACTCCTTTGAGTATGATTGGAAATAGTAGAACAAGGTTGAACTGATTCTTCCTTCTATGAGGATTTCAAAAAGATAATGCTTCTACTAAAACTTGAGGCATTACTAATGCTAGTTTCCTTTGTCTTTTCCACACATGGCTCTGAGATGGATTCCCCAAAGCCTAAGCTGCTTCTCGTCGAATGTACTTCTCTGACTAGAGAGTAGGAGTCCATGGATGATGAGGATTTGTTCCATGTAGAGATAGTCTTTTCTAGTTCCTCAATTTTAGTGGTTAGATTAGACTCTCTTTGTGTATTGAGTTTATTTGTCTGTTTTAAGATTTCATTCTCAGTCTCAAGCTTGGAGAGAAGGTTAGTACTTAAAAGGGTTGTTTCAAGCTCTTCTTGAACTTTCTTTTTTCCTCTTCAAGAAGTGAATGATCCTTAGACAAAACTCCGAACCACTTCATGTATTGATGTAGATCGTTGGTTATGCCATGCAGTGCAGCTTCTTAAATCATTTATGTCTACATCGAGAGTTCAAGTCAAATACCTCATCGAGACTTACATCACGTATGTTGAAATATTGTTTGTCCTTCAGATGTTTGGCCATTAGGCACAGATTAGCCATTTGTGGTTTTTCATCATCTCCAAATCGTGGATTGAGTCATCATTCAATCACTCCACAATCCTCCGCCTACTGTGCCTTCATCTCTCTTCTCCGAGGCCTTTTGTTGTCTTTCAGTATTCCTTCTTTGCATTTGATTTCTTCTTTAGTTCTTCTTTGAGAGGTTTTTGCGAGTTGGCAAATGAAGTGGCGCCAGCTTCTTGCAGGTTGTAGCATAGATCATTCATTTGCTCTCAGGTCGTTGTAATTCTTTAACCTTCTTTCGCTTGCTTGTTTTGCCTCGACGCATGAACCTTCATAGTCTTTTTACCAAAGATAGCAAGGTCTTCATCATCATCTTCATCATAATCGTAATCAATCTCGTTGTTGACCTTAGATGCACCTTGCTTTGCCTTCGAGAGCAACAACTCCCTTATCCTTCCTTCTTCCTTCGATAGGTTTCAATTTCGTTGAGCCACTCCAGCTCAGATGTCAGAGATTGCCATATACCGCTGAATCGTCATCTCGTGAAGATTCTTTCGACTCTCTTATAGCAGTTGGTTTTGGCATCCCACCCGCCAGTAGGGATCTCATGAACTTTATGATCGATCTTTGTTTGGATAGATCTTCCCATATGCTCGTAGAGAGTCGAAAGCGTAACGTTGAATCTCTCATAGGTGGCGCTTACATTTTCTCCTCGAACATGAGCAAACATTTCATATCGTTGTGTCGAGTAATTGTTTGTTTTCTCTTACTTCTTCAGCCTCTTTTTGCATGATGAGCAAAGGCTTCCCAAACCTCCTTATTTGCTTTTGTTGTTGACAACATTTTCGAACAGATCGTCTTCTAAGGATTGGAACAGGATGTTCTTGGCCTTTTTGTCAAGTTGGACAGCTCTCTTCTCGTGTTTTGTCCACTCTTCTTTGATTTTAATTTGTATTCTGTTTGGATCGTCAGTGGTTGGTGCAAGCTTTGTTGGAATATAGGGCCCATTCTGAACAGTCTTAAATAGATCTTCATCTATTGAGTCCATGTATGCTTGCATCCTGACTTTCCAGTTAGCAAATTTATCCTTGTTGCACATTGGTGGTTTGTTGTCTGCTGCCTGCTGCCTCCTCTAGTCCTTGATTCGCTAGGTACGTGTGCCATTGGATCTACTAAAGCTTATAAGCTGTAAAATAGAACCTGCTCTGATACCAATTGTTAGTTCCTAGTTGGCACAATAGTTATCTAGAGGGGGGGTTCAATAGATATTTAAAAAAACTTTTTGTTTTAAACGTGTTCGTTGATGATGATTAAAACTTAGCGGAATTAATGTTTGTTTTAATCTCCTTTACGAAGTAGTGGAGTTATGATAGTGAGGCAGTTATAGTAGTTATGGCAGATATAGCAGTTATCTTATGAAAGTAAAAGACACAGTTGTTTTAAGTGGTTCAGAGCACTTAAAGCTCCTAGTCCACTCTTCTACTCCTCGAGTAGGAAATCCACTAAGGATGTCTTTTACAACTTCTGAATCACATAGATTCCTTCTAGACCAGCAGTCTAGGAACTTCTTAGTTGAATCTTAAACTCTTCAAGTCTAACAGACTTGGCTCTCTTACAGTTCACTTAGAACTCTTCAAGTCCAGCAGACTTGGCACTTTTCTTCAGTTGATTTGAAGATGTTGAGTTCTTGATGGTTGCTACTCAGTTGTTGTTTAAGCACTTGTTCAAAAGAACTGAGTAGCTGAGCAAGCCTTTTCTATTTCTCAAATCGTAGAGTTGAGCTTTTAGAGTTCTTCACATTTTTTGTTCAATGCTTGCTTGTTTCTCTCATCTGCTTGATTTGCATATATGTGATCTTCAAAACTATCCGTTGGATCCATCCGTTGAAGCATTAAATGCGTTTGACCTTTCTGATATTTGATGGAGACTTTTCTGCACATCTTCTCAATTGCATTCTGGCCCACTGACACAACAGACTGCTTTCTCACCTAACACTTGAAAAGGTGTTTTCCCCCTTACCAATGGTACTTTCCTTAGCTTCTTCAATACGCTTCTTTGTTGTATACTAAGGATATTTCTTATGGCTTTGGGACTGGTGAGTACTGCAACGTTTAGAATCCATTCCTCATATGTTGAAGTCTGTCTCCACACAAATCATAAGGCTTGACGTTTCTGACACAAGACAGATGATACTCTACGATTCAGATCGTGATATTCTACGATTCAGATCGTGGTGACTTGTCGCCTTGGTGCCTAGTCTGATGCTATCAGCCGAGAGCACTATGATTTCTCTTAAATCTTTGCACACTACGATCTTCTCTTGCTTGAGTTGTAAACTCTACGTTTCCGAGAGCACACTACGATCTCTGAGTTGGCTCGGCAAATGTTGGGACCACTACAATTTTCGAAGAAGCCCTTCAAGGCAAGCACACTACGATCTTTGAAGCTCTACGTTTCTGCCTTGACTTCTGTAATGTTGATCAGATTTATACACTACGAATTCTTCGAAGCCTATCTATTACACCTCAAGATCAACCTAACAGCTTTGATCTTTCTATCTATACATTCATTTTTAGAATGATACACGTTAAGAGCTTAGATCAACCTAACAGATTTGATCTATCACTAAGTCCTTGTACATATATTCCTTGAAGGACTTTACACATAAGCATGAGTATATACCTTTAAAACATCAAATAATAATATGCATTCTCCCAACAGAATGTAGTAAAGGTTGCGTACTTGGGATTAGACTCTGATAAATATAAATTAAGTTTGATTTTTATATTATTGTTATTATTATTAGTATTATTCTGCTCATAGAAATGGTATCGTGAAGCACCGAGTTTGGGTTTCAAGTACCTGAATTTGGGGGCGTCACATCATGGTATCAGAGCTTTAGGGTTAAAAACCTTAGGTGGGCTAGACCTTAGGCTATAACCTTGGAACAGAGGGAAACGTTGAAAATACAAATAACTTATATATAGTTTATAAGGAGATGAATTGAATAAATTCATCGTCAAACAAAATAAAAGATAACGTATATAAAACTATTATTTGTTGTGTGTATATATTCTTTGTTAATCAAGATAGTTAGTGTGTAGATGTTATGTGGGATAAGGATTAGAATACCCTCAGGTCGTAAAGAAAGAGTCACCCTCCATAACCGAGCCAATATCAAAGCCAGTAGCTGAAATAGAGGCTCAAATTGAAAGCTACCTCAATGAGGTGATTATACTGGAGAGTGTAGTACCGTACCCAGAAACGATAGTATAACTGATAGGTTGAGTATAGTTACAGAACATAAGGTCAAGCTCGAGTTCTTAAACTCATATGTTTGTGGTGAGTTATTAAACTCATAATGTGCGATAAGTTTGACGAACTAGGTATAGTTAAGTGTAAATGGATTATTGAGGATGATGAGAATATATAGAATACTAAGTAAATGATCCTTAGTGAAGGCGTAAGAAATAAGTAGTATTAGTATTACTTGAGTATATATGATTCTATGTTGTGTATATGATAGGTATGTCTGTATAAGGTAATAATTTCAACTTTTGTATAAGTTGTGGCAGCGATTCCCGACTTTTGAGTCACAAAGGGATAGCGGATGTTTAAAGCAATATGTGCTATGGTATGTCAAGTGTTATGAGTATGAATCTAAATTGGATTAATAAAATAAGTTGGTATAAAGATAATAGATATTTATCTGAATACTAGTTAATACGATAAACCAAAGTTTTCAAAGTCTAATATTTTGAGTACATGACTATTTGAATAGAAAATTTTACGTATACGATAAGGTTTAGAATGTAAGTTAATAAGAATAATTTACGATAATGCCGCCAAGAGGAAAACGAAATACACGGACAAAAGAACCTTTCAACAAAGCTAGAAGATAACCAGACCCGATACAGAATTTGGTGAATATGAACGCTCAAGCTATCTAGAACGAAATACCAGTCGCGAAAAATTAGCCAGATAATCGAACAGAGAATGTCAAAGACTTCAAGGCGGTAGTACTGTCAGGATTTAGAAGATCAACCGACCTTGTTGATGCATTTGTGATAGCTAGGATAACGGAGGGGAAAAAAACAAATTTTGCTACCTATACGGAAAAAAAGGGAAAAGAGATAATTTTGATAATACCAGAAAAGGGAGTGTGTTGAAAAGGGAAAGTTTGTGTGTTATATAAGTGTGGGCAGAAGGGACGTGTCTCTCCCAACTACCCCAACCCAAGATTTTATAGTGAGTGTTTTATTTGTGAATCAATGGAGTATAAGGTGGAAGACTGTTCAAGAAGGAGAATGGAGGTAAGGAATGCGAATACGAGGAAAAGGCAGCAGAACATTGGCGACAACGGAACCAACATCAACAAACAAATCAACGAAAGCAACCACAAGGGTCTTCAACATGACCGTTCAAGAAACTGTAGCAGCCGGGGATGCAACTCCAGGTATTATTCGAACAAATTTTATTTTCTTATATATTATTTTCTTATATATAGTATATTATTTTATAAATTATTTTGAAGGAGGAATTTGAGTTTTTTTTAGAAATCAAATTTCCTTTTAATAAGATAGATAAGCTTTATGCTGAATAGTTAAAGATCGGTTCGATCAATTATGATCAAGATTTACTCGCAATGACTGTGTATGTTATGTACCCTAGTATATATAGGTTTTTAAAACGGTGATTTCGGGGACGAAATCCTTATAAGGGAGGGTGAATGTAATAACCCGATATTTTCTTTATAATTAAATCAAAAATTTTGCGTATAAATTTTTTTTTTAAAGGTGAGAATATGTGCCAGATAAGGTGTATATATGTATTTATGTGATAAATAAAATTTATTTATTACATGAATAATTTCAAATAATTGTTTTTAGAATTATTGATCATTATAAATTATATTCTTATAATAATTAATTTTACAAATAAAAATGTTTTTATTAATTATTTTCCATGAAAACAAGATTATTATATTTAAATAATATATGAAATGATTATAGAATTGTTATAATAATTATTTTATTTTATTATCTGAAGTTATTTCAGATTAATTAAGTTATTTATTTTAACTTAATTATTAATGTTATATATGAAAGATAAATCAGATATGGAATCCAAAACCCTAATTTTGGATTTTGATCAAGGAATGAGAATAAGAATATAATATTAATTATATTTTGATTTTTGAGTGCTATAAATAAGTATTGTATGCACGCATTGGTCAATAATGGTGCGGTATTTGAAAACCCTTGTTTGAAGTCAAATGAGACTTTAAAATCTGTCTAAGTAAATATGTTATATAACATTTATTATAATATTATTTTATTTCAGTGCCGTAAATATGTACTGTATGTGTGTGGACTGATAATGTTGGTCAAATTATGTGTATAATGTCAAAACCCTAGTATTAATTGGTTTAATCCTAATTTAAAACTCAAGCCGGAGTTTATGGTTGGTAAAAAATTGTGTTATATGGTTAATGTTAATTTAGATATTAATTATTATTATTTGGAAACCCTAATTGTCAGAAAACTTAATAGCTAATTAGAAACCCTAATTGCTAACCCTAATTTACTAAGTGTAAACTGTAATGGCTAATTTGGCATACTTAATGATGATTAGTAAAACCTAAACCTAATTATCATGTTTTATGTAATTAGAAACCCTAATCTAATTATGAAACCTTAATTTGTGATTTTTAGAAATAAAATTTTTTATTTTATTTTACAAACCCTTAACTAGAAATCCTACAATTTTTGTGCTAAACCTTAGGGTTAAACCCTAAGGATTTGCCATGTTACAACTTTGCCATTAAAATCAAAAGTAAAATGACAAGTTTACCCTTTTATGAATTATTTGAGCAAACTTGTAAATCTAGCAAAGTTGGAGTTGTTCAACAACTCTCACAAACTTCATGTGCCTTAAATCAACACATATCAGCCATCTAGATCAGCCATTGCATTATATCTAGCATATATATTGATTGAGAGAGAGAAAAGTACACAAAATTAGCTCATTTTCTCTTATACTCCCAACCAAGTCTTTATCTCCCAAAACCCATGAAATTTATTGCTAGACCAGTCCCAAACAAGGCCCCACTAACACATATATCAAATCAGAAAGACAAATTCAAGGATCAAGGTGTAAAGAGGTATAAAAACCCTAGCTTGAAAATCATGTGATCTATTGTTAGATGGTGTGTTTTTGTGTTAAAATATGTTGTATGTGGTATATAATGATGATCTGGGTTGCTAGATGTTAGATCCATAACATCTAGAAGCTCGAATTTGATGATTTTTAAAATCTGGAAAAATTTTAAAATGAGTCTGACAACCAAATGTCAGACCCTTTAAATCTTTGGTTGGTAATGATTTTGGGTGTTTTATGTTTTGGATTTGTAGTATGCTAGGAGGACTTTGATCTGGAATTAAAACCATACTTGTATCATGTGTAGATTGCAAGTTATGGAAAGTCAAACTGCTTTGACCGACCATGATTTTGCATTTTCTGAGAAACCCAGAACTTGTTCATCAGTGTCTGACAACAAGTTCATGGGCCCATATCTTGCGTTTGTTTGATGTTTTGATGTTGTTAGTGTATCAGGGTTATTTCTGGTTATGTATTCTATAGATTCATGCTCCTAGATCTTTTACATAAACAAGATATTGAAATTAACTAATGGTCAAAGTAGCATTCTCGATCAAATTTTTAAGTTTCTGGAATTTCCAGAAACTGAATTAATGTTCTTTCTAACATGGTTTGACTAGGCAATATCTAGCGATTATGTTGTTGTTTTATTGATTTTATGTATTAGATCTCTTTATTTACATGTTGTTAAAACACTGAAAGTATTAAATCACATAAAACAAACATAGAACTCAAGATATAAGGATCCAAAGTAGCTCGCTCGAACTGTTCTTCATTTATGAAAAACCCAGAAATGAAGAACAGCTTCTGACAAGGTTTTCTGAAGCCTTGATATCTCTGATATGTTGTGTTATGGACAGGAAATCGATTGATAATGATAATATTATAGTTATACTACAATATTAACACATTAGTAAACCTAGAAACTTGATAACCACATATCTAGAACCGGTCAAACCTAGCAACTCAAACTCTGACTTGAAGGTTTTGGGTTTGGCCAAGAACACGAAGAACACCTATAGCGACGATTTTGTCGCTATAGACAGTCTTTAGTGACAGTTTATTTCTAAAATTAATTATTTTTATTAACTAATTAGAAATTTTAGTTTTTAATTATGAAAAATACAAAATAAATTCTTAAAAATTATTTTAAAATCCAAAAATTAGTTTTTAATTATTTTGAATATATTTCATAAATATTTAATATTTTTGGAATATTAAAGGTATTTAATTCATTTAATTATAATATTAAATAAATTATTTAAAAATGATTTTTAATACTTGAAAAATTATTTAAAATTATATTATGTTATAAGAAAATATTTTAAGTTATGTTCTATAATCTGTTAATATTTTGTGATGAAATTTCATTAATAAATTAATAATAATGATATTTAAGTTATTTAATAAATGTATTAAATAAATGATAAAAATAGAATTGATGATTTAAAAATCATATAAAAATAATTTAAAGGATTATAAAATATTTTAAGTTATAAAATATAACTTTTGATATTTTGTCGGGAAAAATATTAATATTTTAATTTTAATGATATTAGATTTATTTAATACTTATATTAAATAAATTAGTTTAAAAATAATTTTAATATTTGAAAAATCATTTTAAATGAAAATAAAATTTTAAAAATATTTTAAGTTATAAAATATAACTTTCAATATTTAAAGGAAAATCTCATTAATTATTTACTATTAATGATGTTAAAGTTATTTAATAATTATATTAAATAAATTAGTTTAAAATGATTTTAATATTATAAAAATCATTTTAAATGATAATAAATTATTTAAAGATATTTTAAGTTATAAAATATAACTTTTAATATTTAAAGGATAATTTTATTAATAATTTAATATTAATGATATTAATTTAATATTAATGATATTAAATTTATTTAATAATTATATTAAATAAATAGTTTTAAAATGGTTTTATCTATTTAAAATCATTTAAAAAGGATATTAATGAATTAAAAATATTTTAAGTTATAATTAATGACTTTTAATATTTTGATAGATAATGCAATAATATTTTAATATTAATGGTAATTATTTAAAATAATTTTAATTGTTTTAAAAATCATTTAAGGGTAATATTGGTACTTTAAAATACTTTGAGTTATTATAAATAAACTTTAATATTTTGGCAATGGTTTTATTAATAGTTTAATATTAATTAAATATTAATGATAATTGAATTATTTAATACTTAAATCATTTAATAATGATTTAGGTGTTTGAAAATTAAGCGATAAATTATAATAAATGTTTAAAAATTATTATAAGTCATTTAAAATAATACGAGTGATACTTATAGATGTTGAACTACGAGGATATAGTCTTAGACTCGATAATTACCTCGATAAAAAGTCATTTTTTAATCGGCATGTTGCGTAAATTGATCTGGACTTGTATAATTGGTCTGTATATGTGTTTGTTTGTGATCCAATGACTATGAAATATGTGTGACAATGTGCTTAGGTTATGTGTTGACTGCAATACGTAGTATTATGTGTTACGATATGTTGTTCTAATCAGTAAAATGATCTTATTATTGATAGGTTGCTATATAAAAGATAAAACTAAGTTCGTATTATAAAGCAAAGCAGACTGCATAAGTATTCTACCTTTGCATTTCCTTTATGCAATGGACAATAGAAGTAAGAAAGTTTTGATTTATATTATTATCAGTACTAGATTATTAACCCTATTGTCAGATATATTATATCCGATCATTGTTTATCAACATGATATTATATTATATAATATATATATATATATATATATATATATATATATATTATGTTAGATTAATTTGAAATATGGTTATACAAGTGTCCTCACTTGGATAATCATCAGTTTATACATGTTGATATATATATATATATATATATATATATATATATATATATATATAAGCCGTCTAAGCTATTTGACCAGCGAGACACAAATTTAGAAATATCATTGAATATGGTAAAACCTTTTTGTATCCAATCAAATTGTTTTAGTTTGGATTCCAGACTAAGTATAAACATCCCGATCAAGGGAAAACTTTTATGCACCCAAGGCGGACAGAGTGAACGATAACATCGTTCTTGCATGAAGTATTGATCAATACAGGGCACATAGGAAGTACAACCTCGCGCCCGTAAGTTATGACGGTTTGCAGATGAAGTTCTGTTAAACCTTATCAAAAATTTAAAACAATGTTCATAGTATGTCACCTTAACCCTATTTATAGTCAATACGTAGTTTCAAAAATGTGATATAGAGTTGTTATGTTATTATTATTGGTTTAGTTTGTTAGTTCCCAGAGGGCACAATAGATCTAGAAGGGGGGGGTTGAATAGATCCTTTTTATTTCAAATACTTTTCTGGTTTATATTATATTGTTCATAATTAACATATAACAAATATAAGAATCTTTTCAAGCACAGCGGAATAAGTAAAAGATCCCCTTCATTGATATATTCATAATCATACATACATTGTTCGTAGAGTAAGTTTAGTTGTAAGCAGTTAAAACATACATACATGCTGATTATAGCAGGTTATAGTACATAATGTAAATGACGTAATGTAAAAAACACAAGGGTTTTAAGTGGTTCGTAGACTCAAGCTCCTAATCCACTCTTACGCTTTCAACTAGCAGGATTTCCACCAAGGAAAGGCAAAGACTCGAATCACTAAGATTCCTTCAAGGCCGCCAGCCTTGGGACTTGATTCACTAAGAACTCTTCAAGGCCATCACCTTGGAACTTCGTTTAGTCCCTCCGGACAAGGACCCTCGAAGCTACGGCTTTGTTGAGTTGTTTGTTTGTTGTTGTTGGAGTCGGTCTTTGGAGTGCTAAGATGTCTTCATGCTCGAACATCTTCTATACTTAGCAGCTTGGCTTGATCATCCTTGAAGTGAAGCTGAGTGTTGCATGATGCTCAGCTTCTTTGATTACTTAACCACTTCGGATGACCCCTTGTTGAACTGCCTTGAAGATCATTCTCATTGGTATTTGATGTCTGCACATAAGAGGCTTCCAAGCTGACTGTAGGCTCTTCTATTAGGTACTTAGAAGCTTTCTTATACTTGACACCAAGATGGCTTTTGTGATCTTCCTTCTGCTACTTGATGCCTTCTCATGATGGACTTGCTAAGATGACTGTAGGCTCTTCTCTATTGTACTTAGAGTCTTCCCATGATGGACATCAAGATGTCATGATGCTCTTCTTTCTCTCGGCAGTTCTGAACACTCTTCATGTAGTAGAACTCTCACTTCTACATAGTATAACTCACACTTCTACTTCTTTCTTTTTCTGACTTCTGAGTGTTCTTGGTGGATTGTAGAGTGAGCCTTCTGACTCACTGTTTCATATGGTTTAGATCAGTCCACCTTCTCTCCAAACTCGGAAACTCCAGCAACCTTTGATCTTTGAAGCTCTTCCTCATTTATACTCCTTCCCAATCCTTCCGTTGGAAAGTAGTCGTTGAAGGCTATTCAAATCTCTTCACAGATCTTTAGTTACTTGAGGTAGACTGCTTGATGTGACTTGTCATACTTTTTCTGATGCTGCAGTCTACTGTTTCACCTACCCTGTTAGATGTATCACTTTAATGTCTTGGGCAGGTCAAAGACTTTATTACCTCTTTCTGATTTCTCGATCAGAGGTTGTCTTATTGCATCGATGCTCTCAATAAGCATTTGTCCAAATATTATCCTTCAGATTGAACCTTTGTCAATGCTTCGGTCTTCAGCTATTCGAACTCTACGATTCTGATGCACGTCTTCAAGGACTTGATCGTAGTGTCTTATTGAGTGTTGCTCATTGACTGGTAGGGTTAACACTACGATCTTGAAGAGTGTTGATTGGATCTTCAATGTAGAACACCTCATCCTTGTATTGTGCAGTGCTTTAATACTTCTGTTTGCTTCAACTGTTCTCAAAGACTGATGGCCTAATTCCTTGTTCTAGTCCCCTTCTGAATATCAAGACACTTCAGATTTGTGGTGCGTCCAGCTTTCTTTCTCCTTGTGATCTCCTGTTCACTTATCATCAATGAACTGACCCTGTACTTAATCATTTTAGCCTTGCTAATCAGAGGCTGACCAGTGTCTCGGTTCACCTTCCATCAGTTCCTTCTTTGTTTTGCAAACACTACGATCTTGGTTGCTTCCAAGATCGTTGTCTCCTATTCACTTGATAGCTACTGCACTTGCTGACTTTCCTTTGTCAGCTTCTAAAGTCTTCTTTGGATCTCCTTGTGGAAGACTTCAACACGAGTGGCTTTACAACTCAATCTTGATACTGATTGGGTTGGTGCTTAGATCTTCTTTTAGCCTGCATGCCATTCGTTGAGTGCTCTCGGTTTTCTTGGATGTAGCTTGCGTACTTGGACCGTAGGCTTCGTTCCTTTGGATATTGCGGGAGTGCTCATTTGTTGAGAACCGTATATGCTCTCTGATTCTCGCCTTGCACCGTGAGCACTCTGTTGAGATCGTAGCTCTGCACTCTACGATTCAGCTTTGGCTTGTGCAGACACTACGATCCCGAGATCAGATCTTGACACTCTACGATTTCTGCCTTGTGCTTGTTGTCTTCATCTGATCTTGCTTGACTACGATCTCTACATGTAATCAATAGACTCTATAAACTCAGAGTGTGATCTACGATACTTGACTTGGCTTTGGCATTAGTAGACTCTACGACTCTGAGTGTAGTCTATGTTTCTGTCTTAGCTTCGGCAGATGACCAGTCAGCTCGTAGGTAGGTAGGTTGTCTCTACGATTCTGAACATGAATTCCTCAGCTCACTACGATTCTGAGAAAGCTCTACTCGATACACTACGATCCTTCTTCGTTTCCCCTGGCAGTCTACGAACTCCGAGATCTACTATCTTGCATACTCCTATTCTGCCTCGATAGCTCTCAAGTTAACCTTAACTCACCTGGAAGACTACGACTTCTGGTGCAGTGCTCGACGATCAGACTAGCCTATCTATTACATCATAAGATCAACCTAACAAGCTTGATCTTTCTATCTTTATAGTCCTTGTACATCTTTTCTTTTTAAGCACTTTACAAAGTTGTCTTTCTTATGTAGGATCAACCTAAAATATTTGATCAATTCATTCTAATTCCTTGTACACATATTTCTATTATCTATCAAAGGACTTTACAGCTTTTCTTAATGCAAGCATACTTGCATATTATTCATTCATATATATATATATATATATATATATATATCATAATCAAATCATATATAAATAGGAATAGCATTCACATGCTTATTCCTGACATAGTTTACTTCACAACTATTGAATCGTTGTAGAAGTGATATATAAAAAAGACATTTAATTCTTTCAGCTAATTATATTTATAATTGTTCTTATTTGTTGGGCACTCAAATGCTCATCCTTGCTTAATTTAAATATTTTCAGCTAAGTGTGAACAGCTAGAAGGTTCGGCCAAGAACAAGGGAAAAGAAAAGCAAACATAATATGTTTAATGGTATCTTTTGTAATAGTTAGACTGTATTAAGATAATAATAAGTATTATATATCATGTAAAGAATGTAGTAAAGGTTGCGTACTTGGGATTAAACTCTGATAAATGTAAATTAAGTTTAATTTTTATATTATTGTTATTATTATAAGTATTATTCCGCTCATTGAAATGGTATCGTGAAGCACCGAGTTCGGGTTTCAAGTACCTGAATTTGGGGGCGTCACAGTATCTCATGTTATTAATTCAATTTTTTTTACAATATTTTATATTATTAAATCAATAATTGAGATGACAAGTTATTCATATTATTATTTGCCTAATTAACAATGTCTAGAATGTTCTGTCGAAGAAAGGGGTTTGGTCATCTAATTGTGCGCCAATAGGGAGAAATCCTTATCAAAAACCCCCCTCTTTCCTAGGAACGATCTGGTTATTAATATTGCGAGTTATAATAATGATGAATAAATGTTGTTAAAAATATTGAGGGGATTTTTATGAATTATTTGATGTAAATTTTGCTTATTATTTGGACCTTCAGTTACCCATTTTTCAGAATAATCGGTAGAAAGTTATTCAGTATATATAATAAGTGGTGGGGCCCACGAGTTATATATATAATGTGGCGGGGCCCACATGTTTACGACTTTGGGGGAGGGGGGATTTCTAATAATTGTCACGGGTTGTAAAAGTTTTGTATTTATGTATATTATATATATATATATACATATTATAATAAGTTTTGTTTTTTATGAAAAATATAATATATTATATTTTATTGAATATTATATTAATATTTTTAAATTTTGGACGACTGAGGAAATTTTTAAATTCAAATAGTATCATTCCATTCTGCTATAAATAGGATACTTAGTTAAAATTGAAAATCACACCAGAATCAGAGAATTCTTCTTCTATAATATTGAGCGTATTTCTTTCTAGTTTTAGGAAGCTTTGAGCGTAGAAAACAGTATAAGTTTTCTTCAAGAATATCCCCACTATGCTAGTTGGAATACTCTTCTTTTTAAGGTAAGGGATATTATTTTTGTTCAATATTCATAAGAAATAATATTTTCTTCCATATTCTGTAGTATGTAAGAAATATTATTTCGTTTCAGATTCAGAATTCTACACATTTTGTTAAGTTTTGGCTTCTATACTCCATGAAATTAGTATAATATCATTGATATTTGCGCTTCATCCAGTATCTTTTTATGATAATATTATTCTGAGCATTCTTGTTAAGTTTTAACTTTTTCATGCCAGAGTACTATTCACGGGGTACTATTCCTAAATTACTATTTATGGGGTACTATTCACTCGGGTACTATTCATTCGGGGCACTATTCATGACAAAAATTAATTTTTTTCGGTCCAAATCATTTTTGATACAATATTATTCCTGAATTTTACTCCGCAAAGCAGTATCATGTTAACAATTTGGACATTATTGAATTCTGGATAATTTAAATTATAAATCTTTAAAAATTTATCCTTTGATTTCTTTTAATTGAATTCTTATATCATTGTCATCATCTTCATGCATATATTGTGATGAAAGTCATATGTGGCTTACGTGCATAGATGGACTGTTGATTGGTATGATTATGACCAGGGATTATTCGGTATTGTGACGCCCCCAAAATTAGGTATACGTCACCCATCTTGGGTCGCCACTTACATGGTACATAAATTCAAATACAACTTACTAACCTAACTGTCGTGTACAATACGACATAAACTGTGAGTTTGAATACAAATATTGTCTACTAGATATTATACAAACTCAAAAGGAGTCCTCATTACAACTATTATCACATTATTTCACGTAATAGTGAGAGGACTACTAATGCTATCCTCTCGGACCATTACTTCGTTTCCCGGCTCGTCCCGGCTATGTTCTCATTTCCTCAAGAGAACGGTGAAAGAAAGGGTGAGCTCAACTAGCCCAAAGAAGAAATATTATGACTAAGATAATGCGTAATAAATTATCATTAGCCTTCAACGATGTTAAACCGATAAAATATAATAGACATCAAGTTTAATCATAATGGAATAAGCAACCCATTAAAAGAGTCAAGTAGAGAATAAAGTCTACTATCTTTTAGGTTTTAAAAGGTTTTCATCAATTTTTATCATTTGAGACTCAATTTTAATAAATAAACCACCACATCTAATCATCCCCGTATCATGGTCAAGGATTTTCATCAAATTATCAATGGTCATGACTATACCGAATCACCCCGGTCATAATCATATCAAAAACTATCCATCATCGCATTACACAGCCACATCGAGGACTTTTGTCACATCATTTATATCAAGTCATGATTATACCGAATGATCCTCGGTCATAATCATACTAAGTTCATCTATGCACGTAAGCCAAAGATAACATAATATATCATGAGGATGATGACAATGACATAATAATTCAATAAAACAAGTTCAAGAATTATTTTATCCAGAATTAGTAACGCCCAAATTGTTAACAAGATCTTTGTTTTTTGTAGAGTAAAATTCAAGAATGATCGGAAGAATATTTCCATGAAAAGATCTTTGGATGAAACCTTAAATATCAAGGATATTCTACTAATTTCATGGAGTATAAGTCAAAGTTTTAACCAATGGGTATAATAAAGAATGGAATAACAAAAGAAATCACCATGCATGCGGTAGATTGCAGAGAATAAAGTTATTCCAATGTAATAATAATAACGGAACCGGTCGGTGAAATTCACAAGCGATGGATGTTCCAACAGAATAATAAAGATGGAACCGGATCCTGTAAAACACATGATAGGATATTCAATGAGAATGATAAAGAGGCGGAACCGGTCGGGTGTAAAACACATGCACAGGATGTTCCAAGCAGAATAATAAAAAGCGGAACCAGTCCGGTGTAAACCACATGCACAGGATGTTCCAATGAGAATAATAGAAAGCGGAACCGGTCAAAGGTGTAAACCACTGCATGCACAGGATGTTCCAGCGAGAATAATAGAAGAATGTCACCAAGTATAGGGTAAACCGCGATACTGAGTTATTCCAACAGAATAAATAAGAATGGAATAACATAAGGATTTCACCAAGTATAGGATACGCCGCATATCTGATTATGTATAGGGTATGTCACTTTTACAAAAGTTATTCCAATGTAATAATAGTGAATGGAATAATGAAGTTCTCTCTTCAAGAAGAAAGAATAACACCCTACTAGTAAAAAAGAACCTGAATATGAAGTAGTGAAGTAGCGAGAATACTCTTCTTCTTTCTATAACTTTTCTCTATAGCTTCTCTCTATAATTTCTCTCTCTAGAGTTTCAATGAATTAAAAGAAAATAATGAAGGAATGAGCTTATTTATAGGAAAATGGAATGCATAAGTAACTAATCCATGAACGGTCCAGATTGATTTACTTTAATCTGACGGTCCATATTTAAAGAAAAATCTTTTAAATAAAATATAATATATTCTATTTATATAAAAACATTTTACTATGCAAACACTATGCAATACTATGCAAAACACTACGCAAAAACACTATGCAACACTATGCATAATAAAATATAATATATTCTATTTATGTAATAACTTTAATAAAGTATTCTATTTTATATAAAAGATGTTTCGTTTTATTACGTTAATAATATGAATAAAACAAAACGTCATTATCGCTATAATAATTCATATTATTAATCGACAATAATGGAATCAAAGTGAGTGACTTCTCACATAAGCATCAATAATCAATACCGTGTGCTACTTATGCACCACACACGTACATCGTACTTTTACTACTGAGAGTAGTTCAACAAGAACTACAGTAAAACTTCCGCCGTTATTTCAATAAAATATTTTTGTCGTTTTTTCAATCCGACAATAATTACATTATTAGGGTCCACCAATGATTGAGTAGTTGTCACGAATATTCCTCGCTAAACCGAATATTCCCCACCAATCGAATATAATATAACCACTTGCATACTTTGCAAAATTTATAAATACTACCCACAACTATAATATTATCTTAAATTCACACCATAATATTAAAAAAAATTTCAACAAAATTTAAATCTTTATTGATAAAATCAAAGGGTCTCACAATCTCCCTCCTTATGGAATTAAGCCTAAATTAGGGTAATGCGATACTGGTATGATAAAGAGGTGAGGTACCTTGAATACCTTTATCGTTAAAAATATTAAATTCATCTTCTAATCCGCCAAAGATATTCATTAACAATTCATCTTTGCACTACTATGAGCCAAAGATATACAATCAGTAAAACCAATAATCTTTGAGACTCAAATTTTAATAGTATCACAACCATGAATTATCCATGCACACTCTTGGCTAAGGATATTCGTGTTTTCAATTTACTACCATGATTATACCGAATAATCCGTGGTCATAATCATACCAAGTCTATCAATGCACTACTACCAAAGATGACTTTTACCACATCAATGAATTAATATTTCATCTTTGAGACTCAAATTTCAATAATTAATCCATATCATCGAATCATCCCCGCACTACGTGCCAAGGATATTCATTAGTATCACGACCACAAATTATCCATGTACTACTACCAAAGATAATCGTGTATTCATTATTAAGATCACGACCACAAATTATCCATGCACTACTACTAAAGATAATTGTGTTTTCAATTACTAGTTATGATTATACCGAATGATTCTCGGTCATAATCATACCAAGTCCATCTATGCACGTAAGCCACGGATGACTTTGAACACATCCATGAATTAATATTTCATTCACGAGACTCATTTCAATAATTAATCCACATCGTCGAATCATCCCCGCACTACGTGCCAAGGATATTCATTAGTATCACGACCACAAATTATCCATGCACTACTACCAAAGATAATTGTGTTTTCAATTACTATTATGATTATACCCGAAACAATCCTCGGTCATAATCATACCAAGTCAATCTATGCACGTAAAGCCGAGATGACTTTGAACACATCCATGAATTAATATTTCATTCTTTGAGACTCATTTCAATAATTAATCCACATCGTCGAATCATCCCCGCACTACGGTGCTAAGGATATTCATTAGTATCACGACCACAAATTATCCATGCACTACTGGCCAAAGATAATTGTGTTTTCAATTACTGATTATGATTATACCGAACAATCCTCGGTCATAATCATACCAAGTCCATCTATGCACTACTGGTGCCACGAGATGACTTTAAAAAAATATAAACATGAGGATAATGATATAAAGAATCAATCAAATAAGATAAAGGATAAATATTAAACATTTATAATATAATTTATCCGAGGATTCAAGAATATCCCCATGTTATCAATCACTTAATAATCTCATAATCTAATATCATTAATATTATACCAATATTTTAATCACTTCTTAAATTTATAAACAATTTATCTCAATTGTTTACGCTTTAACATATAATGCATTTAATCATTCAAAATGTCATACTCATAAGATATCATTACCAATTATCAAATCCCTCAAAAAAAATATGCATATACTCTATATAGGATTCTCTAGCCATAAAATCCTATTTTCAACTTTTTACTTCACATAACATATTTAACTCATATGTTCAGTAACTAAACTATTTTCATGAAAAATATCAAATCAGTCCCAAAAATATTTCTTTTCTGGGATTTAATATAATATAGTCCCATAATGAAAATATATTTTTCTCAGAATTTTTAAAATTCATTTACTATTTTTCAAAAATCAATTTCTAATTAATTCCTTAAGAAATTAGCTACCTCAAGGTTAACTCCAAAAATTCCCAAATCTTGACAGGACCTTACACATGTTAACGTGAGCTTCCAGTTTAAATTTCATGGTCATCGGAGTTATAGAACTCCGATTATAGCATTTTTCGTCGTAAAAACCTAAATATTGAAATAGTCATAACTTGCTCATTTTAAGTCGAGAATGAGCTCATTTTTGGACAGGAGGTACTTTTATACCATATACTTTCATGTCCCAAAAGGCCAGAATTTTTCTCATAATTTAAGTGGCCGAAACAGCCTCTCTAAAATCATGGCAGAAGCTTTTTTCTTTTTTTGCAGCTTTGCACTCCTTTGCTAAAATCAGTCCACAAAAATCTACAACACCTTTTCCAGTAATTCCACTTGGATTAGTTAGGTAACTCATAGATCTAACTCTAGGACTTGACCACATTCAAAAATTCAAAATATAACAGGAGATATGGTCAATTGAATTTCATGTTACGTTTTTCACTAAAATCGATTTTCAACTCTTTGTGATTTCTAAGAAACTTTAATGTTTTCACATACTAACCAACATAACTCATCATAAAACTTACTAATACTTCATATACCCATGATTTTTATTAGTTCTATACTTTTATTATGACTTTCATCATAATCCACGTAAATGATCCTTTTAGTTGAAGAAATATTTGAGGGTTGAAGAAATGGGTTTTGTCTTTGGGGTCAATACAAAATTCGATTTCACGCTCTAAGTAGGCTAAGAAGTCTTCAAGAATACGCCAGGAAATTTATTAATGATAGAAATATCATTCAAAATTGTTACTCTCGTCCAAGACTTGGATAGTACGTCACATTAATACCAACTGTGACTTCTATCCCTTAAACAGATAACACCTCACAATGATACCTATTAACTTGCCATCTTGATCCACGACGTCGCCTCTGAGAAAGTCCGCGGCCGGTGCATTCCACACAAGGAAGTCAACAACGAAAGGATCGGGGCTCTTTACTTATAGCTTGATATAACGTTGATTAACTTTAGGGTTTGGTTACTTTGAATTCATATAACAAAGGTTGGTTAGGAATATGAAAGCTAACAACCTTACAAAAGAATAATGAGTAGTTAATCAATCGTTTTCAAAAATTACCTCAAAGGCAAGTATTTTCAAAGAGATAAGATCGTGAAAGTGTTTATTTGAATTAAACAAGATTTAAAAATAGTAATGGTGAACGAAGGCTCCTACTAACGAAGTTTCAACCAATAAGTCAAAGTTTAACTTCTTTGAGTTAAATTTAAACGTTGAACGCATAAGCAAGAGAGATAAAATAATGGGTAGAACCCAGGTATCTAATAAGGTATAGACTTCGCAAGAATTTATAATTAACTAACCCGTGCTAACTTCGTTCGGGTTACCCACTTTTTGAGAAGTCAAAAAACGCTCTTCCTGAAACCACCGACTTTGTTTTTATCTCAGATCCGCCTTTGGTGCCACTATCCCAATTGGACTTGACTTCACTATACGACAAAATCGAGCTAAATGACCTTCTCTTCTTGAAATTTCCACTTTATTATCTTTGTCATGATTACCACCAAGTGGTTACCATTCTTAGCATGATAATTTCCCTACGATGGTTATCATTGTTACGATAGCCGTTGCCACACCAAAGATGATTATTTTCGTGTTGTTGGTCGTTACCTTTTGTTTGAGCTGAATCAACACTCTCATGTGTTTCATTGCTATTCTCAACATTCTCGGATGCCATTTTCAAACACTGCCACAAAATAAGGGTTAATTAACATATCACATATTATCCCTATACTCTGACCGACCAATTAAATACCAAATAAATTTAGGTAGGTCATACTAGCGAAGGAATTCCCTGTCTCTCCCCTCCTAGTACTATTCTCACATCTTAGCCAGGGATCATATCCCTAAGCTCTGATACCAACTGTGACGCCCCCAAAATTAGGTATACGTCACCCATCTTGGGTCGCCACTTACATGGTACATAAATTCAAATACAACTTACTAACCTAAGCGTAGGTACTAATACGACATAAACTGTGAGTTTGAATACAAATATTGTCTACTAGATATTATACAAACTCAAAAGGAGTCCTCATTACAACTATTATCACATTATTTCACAGAATAGTGAGGACTACTAATGCTATCCTCTGGACCATTACTTCGTTCCCCGACTCGTCCCAAACTATGTTCTCATTTCAGAAGAGAACGGTGAAAGAAAAGGTGAGCTCAACTAGCCCAAGAAGAAATATTATGACTAAGATAATGCAGAATAAATTATCATTAGCCTTCAACAAGATGTTAAACCGATAAAATATAATAAACATCAATTTTAAGCTGCAGTTGGAATAAGAACCCATTAAAAGAGTCAAGTAGAGAATAAAGTCTACTATCTTTTAGGTTTTAAAGGTTTTCATCAATTTTTATCATTTGAGACTCAAATTTTAATAAATAAACCACCACATCTAATCATCCTCGTACCATGGTCAAGGATTTTCATCAAATTATCAATGGTCGCATTGACTATACCGAATCACCCCCGGTCATAATCATACCAAAAACTATCCATCATCGCATTCTGTGCCATCGAGGACTTTTGTCACATCATTTATATCAAGTCATGATTATACTAGAATGATCCTCGGTCATAATCATACTAAGTTCATCTATGCACGTAAGCCAAAGATAACATAATATATCATGAGGATGATGACAATGACATAATAATTCAATAAAACAAGTTCAAGAATTATTTTATCCAGGAATTAGTAACGCCCAAATTGTTAACAAGATCTTTGTTTTGTAGAGTAAAATTCAAGAATGATCAGAAGAATATTTCCATGAAAAGATATCTCTGGATGAAACGCAAATATCAAGGATATTCTACTAATTTCATGGAGTATAGAAGTCAAAGTTTTAACCAACTTGGTATAATAAAGAATGGAATAACAAAAGAAATCACCATGCATGCAGATTGCAGATGTAGAGCGAGTTATTCAACAGAATAATAATAACGGAACCAGTCGGGTGAAATTCACACAAGCGGGATGTTCCAACAGAATAATAAAGATGGAACCGGATCCGGTGTAAAACACACAGATAGGATATTCAAATGAGAATGATAAAGGCGGAACCGGTCCGGTGTAAAACACATGCATGGATGTTCCAGCAGAATAATAAAAAGCGGAACCAGTCCGGTGTAAAACCACATGATGAGGATGTTCCAACAGAATAATAGAAAGCGGAACCAGTCAAATTGTAAACCACACGACGCAGGATGTTCAGCGAGAATAATAGAAGAATGTCACCAAGTATAGGGTAAAGCATTATACAAAGTTATTCCAATGAATAAATAAGAATGGAATAACATAAGGATTTCACCAAGTATAGGATATCGCATATATACTGATTATGTATAGGGTATGTCACTTTTACAAAGTTATTCCAACAGAATAATAGTGAATGGAATAATGAAGTTCTCTTCGAGAAGAAAGAATAACACCCTTACCTAGTAAAAAGAACTGAATATAGAAGTAGTGAAGTAGCGAGAATACTCTTCTTCTTTCTATAACTTTCTCTATAGCTTCTCTCTATAATTTCTCTCTCTAGAGTTTCAATGAATTCGTGAAGAAAATAATGAAGGAATGAGCTTCTTATTTATAGGAAAATGGAATGCATAAGTAACTAATCCATGAACGGTCCAGATTGATTTACTTTAATCGGCGGTCCATATTTAAAGAAAAATCTTTTAAATAAAATATAATATATTCTATTTATATAAAAACATTTTACTATGCAAACACTATGCAATACTATGCAAAACACTATGCAAAACACTATGCAACACTATGCATAATAAAATATAATATATTCTATTTATGTAATAACTTTAATAAAGTATTCTATTTTATATAAAAGATGTTTTACATTTTATTACGTTAATAATACTGAATAAAACAAAACGTCATTATCATTATAATAATTCATATTATTAATAAATGATAATGGAATCAAATGAGTGACTTCTCACATAAGCATCGATAATCAATCTGGTAGTGCTACTATGCAACCACACACCGTATCTTTATACTTTTACTGAAAGTAGTTCAACAAGAACCACGGTAAAACTTCCGCCGTTATTTCAATAAAATATTTTTGTCGTTTTCTCGATCAAATAATAATTACATTATGAGGGTCCACCAATGATTGAGTAGTCATTGCATGAATATTCCCGCTAAACCGAATATTCCCACCAATCGAATATAATATAACCACTTGCATACTTTGCAAAATTTATAAATACTACCCACAACTATAATATTATCTTAAATTCACACCATAATATTAAAAAAAAAATTTCAACAAAATTTAAATCTTTATTGATAAAATCTGGGGTCTCACAGGTATAATCATGACCTTAATATTACAAATGATGTGGTAAAAGTCCTCACTAGCCCGTAGTGCATTGATGGACAGTTATTGGCATGATCATGACCATTGGTGAAAAGACGAATATCCTTGGCCCGTAGTGAATGGATAATTTGTGGTCATGATACTAATGAATATCCTTGGCCTGTAGTGCAAGGTTGATTCGATGATGTGGATTATTTATTAAGTTGAGTCTCAGCGATAAAATTGATGATAAACTTTTTAAATCATAGAAGATAGTAGATATCATGCTCTACTTGACTTTTCTAATGGATTGCTTGTTTCGCTGCAGTTAAACTTGATGTTTATTATATTTATCTGTTTAACACTGTTGAAGGCTAACGATAATTTATTCTGCATTATATTAGTCATAATATTTCTTACTGGGCTAGTTGAGCTCACCCTTTGCTTTCATTGTTCTCTTCAGGAAATGAGAATATAGCTGGGACTAGTCAGGGAACGGAGTTATGGTCCAGATGTTTACATTAGTATTCCTCACTATTCTATGAAGTAGTGTGATAATAATTGTAATGAAGACTTATTTTGAGTTTGAATACTGTCTAGAAGATAATATTTGTATTAAAACTAATAGCTTATGTTTTGTCGTATTCTACACGACACTTAACAATTGTATAAATTAAGTTTGTATTTTAATTATGTACCATGTATTTGACGACTCAAAGTAGGTGATGTATACCTATTTTGGGGGCGTCACAATATTTGAGTTAAATCTATTACTTATATAGTAGATCTCATAAATCTAGAGTGATATAACATCTATTTGAGTCACGGGAGGGTTGTATCTTCATCCCCCAAGGTGAAAAAGTCAAATTTTTGGTCACTTCATTTGTAAATATTGTTAGAACCACTAGATTTATTTCAATATAGTGTTTATCTGTAGTTAGACTTTTTTTTGCATATATATTGCGTATTGGTTGGAAGATCTATCTTTTTTACTGATTATTTTTTTTATATATAGTTAGAAATCAAGTCCTTTTACTAGATCTACCTAGATATAATCGGATCTAGCCCTCAATCGGTTCAGGAGCTTCAAATCTCGATCCTCCATGCTAGAATGACTTAGATCTAGTCGTTTTTCAATGTTTTCGACCGATTTCAGTCACTCCGTAGAGCCCTAGATCTATATCTAGTGGTGAGAGGGACCCTAATAGCGAGTTTAGGATACATTATATTTATACATTCAAGCATGTTATTGTGAACCTAGTAATATCAGGGTTGAGATCCATTAATCGAGTCTCGACTAAATTCTCATGATGGACCTTTTGTTTATAATATAATTGTAAACAACACAAATCATTGTATATGTAATATTGGGCCTTAAAATGACTTCGAGGGCCTCGTCCCGAGAGATCGAATTTATGGCCTCGTGATAATGAAAAATTATAATGGTGGGTGATCGATTCTATCAAGACGACCTCTTGAACCTTCTTCATTCATCAGCTCTGAGTATGTAGCTTGAGCGGCTTTAACTTTATCGATTAAATTCGATTTTACTCGTATATTCGTTATCTTCACTTGGGTTCCTAGAGTCTTTAACTCTATCTTCATCATTTGTAAGTCGTACGAAATGGGTCTTTGTGTTAACAACATCGCACTCGTAAATGCATACGATCTTCTACTCAACGCGTCAGCTACCACGTTCGCTTTTCCACGATGGTATTGAATGGTACGATCGTAAACTTCAACAGCTCGAGCTAACATCTTTGGCACATGTTACGTTCGTTTTAAGTAAAGAAATATTTGAAGGTTTTAGAAATGGGTTTTGTATTGGGGTCAATACAAAATTCGATTTCACGCTCTAGGGTAGGCTAAGAAGTCTTCAAGAATACGTCAGGAAATCTATTAACAATAGAAATATCATTCAAAACTGTGACTCTCATCCAAGACTTGGATAACACGTCACATTGATACCTATCAACTTGTCATCGTCATTCACGACGTTGCCTACAGAAAGTCTGGATTCGGTGCATTCCACACAAGAAAGTCAACAACGAAAGGACCGGGGCTCTTCACTTATGGCTTTATATTACAATGATTGACTTTAGTGGTTTAGTTGCTTGAATTCGCATAACAGGTTGGATAGGAATATGAAAGCTAACAACCTTACGAAAAGCATGATGAGTAGTTAACTAATCGATTTTTAAAAATTGCATCAAAGGCAAGTATTTTCAAAGAGATAAGATTGACAGGTAACGTGAAAGTGTCTATTTGAATCAACAAGATTTATAAATAGTGGAGGTAACGAAGGTTTTCACTAACGAAGTTTCAACCAATAAGTCAAAGTCTAACTTCTCCGGAGTTAAATTTAAACGTTGAGCACAAGCAAGAGAGATAAAAGAATAGGTAGAACCAGTATCGAATAAGGTATAGACTTTTCAAGAATTTATAATTAACTAACCCGTGATAACTTCGTTCGATTCGTCGTCACGAAAAACACTCTCCCTTAAACTACCGAATTTGACTTGTTCGTATCCGCCTTTGGTGCCACCGTTCCAGCTGGACTTAACTTCACTATATGACAAAATTGAGCTAAATGACCTTCTCTTCTTGAAATTTCCACTTCTATTATCTTGGCCATGATTACCACCAAAGTGGTTACCATTCTTGGCATGATAATTTCCCCCACGATGGTCATCATTGTTCCGATGGTCATTGCCATTGGTATAATTATTATCGTGTTGTTGGTCATTACCTTTTGGTTGAGCTAACTCATTATCGCACTCCAATAACTGAGCCCTATTCACAATATCTGAATATAAACAAAGTTTATGAGAAATGAGGAATTGACGTATTTCGGGTTTCAAACCTCGCAGAAACATTCGCGTCATTCTCTCCTCATTATCGACCAAATGGGATGCAAACCGGGATAACTCCGCAAACTTAGCCTCGTAATGTGACACATTCATATTGTTTTGCTCCATTGCACATCTCAAAATTTTTAGATGTCATTCTCAAATACTGTCACAAAACAAGGGTTAATTAACATATCACATATTATCCCTATATTCTGACCGACCAATTAAATACCAATTAAACTTAGGTAGGTCATACTAGCGAAGGAATTCCCCATCTCTCCCCTCCTAGTTCTTGTCTCACATCTCGGCCAGGATCATATCCTAAGCTTTGATACCAACTGTGACGCCCCCAAAACAGGTATACATCACCCATCTTGAGTCGCCAGATACATGGTACAGAATTCAAATACAACTTAATAATACAACTGTCGTGCACAATATGACAAAACATAAATTATGAGTTTGAATACAAATATTGTCTACTAGAGAGTATACAAACTCAAAAGGAGTCCTCATTACAATTATTATCACACTATTTCACAGAATAGTGAGGACTACTAATGCACCATCTAGGACCATCACTCTGTTCCCCGACTAGTCCCAGCTACGTTCTCATTTCATGAAGAGAACAGTGAAAGAAAGGGTGAGCTCAACTAGCCCAGTAAAAAATATTATGACTAAGATAATGCGGAATTTATCGTTAGCCTTCAACAGTGTTAAATTGATAAAATATAATAACTATCAAGTTTAACTGCAGCGGAACAAGCAATCCATTAGAAGAGTCAAGTAGGGAATAAAACTACTATCTTCTATGATTTAAAAGGTTTTTCATCACTTTTATCATTTGGGACTCGGCTTAATAAATAATCCATCATTGAATCAATCACCCTCGCACTACTGGCCGAGGATATTCTTTAGTATCATGACCCACGAATTATCCATGCACTACGGCTTAAAGATAATCATGTTTTCATCAACGGTCCTAATCATGCCATAAAACAATTCATCTTTGACTACTACCAAAGAGAATTCATAGCCATAATCATACCAAAACCGCGTCTATCAATGCACTATGGGCCAATGAGGACTTTTTCACATCATTTGTAACATTACGGTTATGATTATACAAGAATAATCCTCGGTCATAATCATACCAAGTCAATCTATGCACTACAGCCATGAGATGACTTTCAACAAAATATAAACATGAGGATGATGACAATGATATAAGAATTCAATAAAACAAGTTCAAGAATTAATTTATCTAGGAACTGATAACGTCCAAATTGTCAACATGATACTGCTTTGTAGAGTAAAATTCAAGAATGCTCAGAAGAATATTTCCATGAAAAGATACTGGATGAAGCGTAAATATCAAGGATAATCCACTAATTTCATGGAGTATAGAAGTCAAAACTTTAACCAACTGAGTATAATAAAGAATGGAATAACAAAAGAAATCACAATGCATGTGGTACTTTGCATAGACAGGTTATTCCAACAGAATAATAATAACGGAACGTGTCAAAGTAAATTGCAGACCGACGGGATGTTCCAACATAATAATAAATAACGGAACCAGTCCCCAGTAAAGCGCACAAAAACAGGATATTCAACGGAATAATAAATAACGGAATCAGATCCCACAGAAACGCACGCATTGCAGGATATTCCAACATAATAATAAAGAATGGAATATTAGAAGAATTTCACCATGTATGCAGTACTTTTCATAGACAGGTTATTCCAACATAATAATAAAGAATAGACTAACAAAAGAATTTCACCAAGTATAGGGTAGCCCGCGTATACAAGTTATTCCAACAGAATAATAAAGAATGGAATAACAGAAGTTCTCTTCATAAATAAGAAAGAAAGAATACCCCTTACGAGTACAACAAATAATATTCCTTACCTTAAAAAAAATTGGATACTGGAATAGTGAGGTAGCAGACTTCTCTTCTTCTTTCTCTCTATAATAATTGCTCTAAAGCTTTTGTGAATTGGTGAGAAATGAAGGGAGAATGAGCTTCTATTTATAGGAAAATATAGTTTCGATAATTGCACGTTTTGGGGCTCGAAATATTACAGTATAATACATTCCTCTTTTTTTTTTTTTTTAATTTAGTCCTGCTAGTATTATCAAACATGCACCAACTCCCCTAATAGTAAATAATGTGAATCAATAGTAAATCATGTGACTCAATAGTTCTAATCATGTGATAAAAATAATTACAGTATAGTACCTCCATCTATACCTCCATTTTTAACTTAGTCATGCAAGTATTATCAATTTTGCACCAAATCCCCTAATAGTACAGGAATGTGATTCAATAGTACACACATGTGAACAAATAGTTATATAAGCATGTGAATTAGTAGCAATTAATTACTCATTTATCCGATAAATTACCCGATTTATTAATATAACCCCCAAACATCAATTATCATCGGAATAGATGTCGATTTTCACTAACACAAACAATTCCAACACAATGAAACTATTTTTATCAACAATATAAATTTTGAAATTTTGAAGTTTGACTTTTCCCAAAAAAGTCAACTGTTGACTTTTTGACCAAATAGTGAATCCCGAAAAATTTTGTGTTTATAGACTATTTTTACTAATTTCATCGTTCCGGACTCAAATATCACGTCCGCGTCTACAAATTCAACTCCGAACACAACTTTAATTTTAATAACATTCATCATTAATATCATAACTCACAATATTTAACAACCAGGCCGTTCCCAGGAAAGAGGGGGCTTTTCAATAAGGATTTCTCTTTATTGGCGCGTAATTAGGTGACCAAACCTCTCCTTGACAGAACTTCTAGACATTGTTAATATTGCAAATAATAATATGAATAACTTTGCCGTCTCAATCATTGATTTAATAATATATCATATTATGCAGATGATACTGTAACAATAATTGAATCAATAATATGAAAGATATGATGCAGCAATTACTGTAGCAATAATTGAGTATAACTGAGTGACTTCTCACGTAAGCATCAATAATCAATATCGTGTTCTATTATGCAACCACGCGTATTACTGTACTTTTAACATCGGGTGTTTCAACAGTTAACGGTAAAACTTCCGCTGTTATTTTCATAAAGTATTTTTGTCGTTTTCTAACTACGACAGTACTTCCATTGTGGGGTCCACCAATAATTGTACCTTCGTACGAATATTCCCCGATAAAAAGAATATTTCCCGACCAATCGAATATTTATAACAACTTACATACTTTGAAAATACTACCCACAACTATAACATTATTTCAAACCCACACCATAATTTTGAAAAAATATTTCGAGAAAATTAAATCTTTATTTATAAAATCCGGGGTCTCACATGTATCACCTCATCCTCCTTACATACATCATTGGAGTCCAATTGCTGATGTTGAGACTGCGAGACAAAGAAAAGTTTTCTAATGTGGTGGACGAAGAATTGTTTCCTCATGTAAGTCCTGATGACGAGTATAGATTGGTGCATAAGGACCTACTATCGCTTAAACTTGGGATGAAGTATAGGATCAGACGATCGACTCGTATCTCAATTTATTGAAGTTATGCGAAAATCGTCTACAGCAAGGTCAGTATGAGCGGGGAAAATTTTCATTCATGCCCTGCTATTTTTTCCATTTACTAGGACAATGGTATAAATCATCCAACAAATTATCAGCAACAAATAAGAAGAACTATGTCATTTCTGAGAAACTTATATTTGTTATAAGTAACTGTTAGCATGTTAATATGCTTACAAGTATGTGGATATTCATGATTTACATTATGTTGCTCCATGAATGATTAAAGTCAACGTATGACTATAGTGATTTGAGTTATGGAACTCAACTTATGTAAAGCATGTGATATGTGAATGATGATAAGTTTGATGGTATTAGATGTATGGTGTAAAGGTATAGTATGTGAGATATGATGCATAGATAGATGTCTTGTTTAGAATCATGTATAATATACATAAAAGAAGATATATGACGTATGATTTGAATATGAAACTATGTGCTACATGAAGCATGATAGACTGTTAGACTTGTTGGACCGTCGTTCTCAATCTTGCATTAAATTGCAGGTTAAAGATGCGATAAGATATTCTCGCTACCAGATGATACAACTTAGAGGAACACGTAGAGAAAACTATTTCTTTAGTTGGAGTTGTATTATATTGTGATGACAATGTACAATGTGCAATTGTGTAAAGTTTAAGTTATTTAATAAATAAAGAATGTTTGGTTAAGATTGAAATGAAGTGTTGTAATACTTTGTAAGTAAGGTTATATAGTAATCCTACTATATATAAAGAATGTTATGTATTGAGTCATGAGCTTTTATACAATCATAATTACTCTAATGAAATTAATTATAAAATAAATATGATTTGAAGTAAGAAAATCATAAAGGTTACGATTCAGGAAAGATAGCAAGAAGTAAGAAAAGATTTTTATTATTCGAAATTTTTATTAAGTTTAACATCGAATAATGATGTAAATCTAAAACAATATGTTAGGAATATACATGAAAATGTTATTCCTATATATATATGATTCGATTATGATATAAATGAATGAATATGCAAGTATGCTTGCATTAAGAAAAGCTGTAAAATCCTTTGATAGATAATAGGAACATATGTACAAGGACTTAGAATGAATTGATTAAATGTGTTAGGTTGATCCTACATAAGTAAAACAACTTTGTAAAGTTCTTAAAAAGAAATGATGTACAAAGACTATATATATAGAAATATATATCAAGCTTGTTAGGTT
Organism: Panax quinquefolius; assembly: GCA_020205615.1. Taxonomy (NCBI): domain Eukaryota; kingdom Viridiplantae; phylum Streptophyta; class Magnoliopsida; order Apiales; family Araliaceae; genus Panax; species Panax quinquefolius. The sequence goes on from CM035167.1 coordinate 122,242,868, forward strand.
GATCTTATAATGTAATAGATAGGCATGTCTGATCGTCGAGCACTGAACCAGAAATCGTAGTCTACTAGGAGAGTCAAGGAAAGCTCAAGAACTATCTAGGCTGAATCGTAGTATGCAAGATAGTAGATCTCGGAGTTCGTAGACTGCCAGGAGAGACGAGGAAGGATCATAGTGTGTTGAGAAGAACTTCCTCAAAGCTGTAGTCTGTTGAGGAAGTTATATTTAGAATCATAGAGACAGCCTGTCTAAGAGCCGACCGAGCATCTGCCAAAGCCAAGTCAAGAATCGTAGACCACACTTGAAGTCGTAGAGTTTACTGATCATATCAAAGGCAGAAATCGAAGTCGAGCCAGATCAGACGAGGACAACAAGCATAAAGACAGAAATCGTAGTCTGTCAAGGTCTGATCTTGAGATCGTAGTGTCTGCAGGACCAAAGCCAAATCATTGTCTGCAGAGATAAGGTATCAACAGAGGTGCTCACAACGCCAAGGCAGAATCATAGAGTCAACACGATTATCAACAAATGAGCACTCCCAGAATATCCAAAGGATGAAGCCTCTGGTCTGAGCTGCAAAGGTACATTCCACCTTAAGGAAACAAGACAGCACTCAACGAATGGCTTACAAGCTAACAGAAGATCTAAGCACCAACCCAATCAACATCCAGATGGAGTTGTGAAGCCATTCAAGATGAAGTCTTCCACAAGTCGATCAGAAGAAGACTTCAGCATAAGTGACTGGCTAAGGAAAGTCAGTAAGTGCAGTAAGCTGTCAAAAAAATGGAAGACAACGATCTTGAGGTCAACCAGGATCGTAGTGTTTGCCAAACAAAGCAGGAACTGATGCAGTTTACACAGAGATACTGGTCATCTTCTGAAGAACAAGGTGAAAGTGATTAAGCATGGGTCAGACCATTGATGATAAGTGAACGAGAGATCACAAGGAGAAAGAGAGCTGGGCATGCCACAAATCTGATGTGTCTTGTCATTTAGAAGAGACTGGAACAAGGAGTCAAGCTATTAGTTCCTGAGATCAGTCGAGGCAAACAGAAGTGTTGAAGCACTGCACAAGTGAAGGAAGAGGTTTTCTACATTGAAGATCCAATGAACATTCTTCAGGATCGTAGTGTTGTTTCAATCAGTCAATAAGCAACATTCATCAAGACACACTACGATCAGATCCAAGAACATATGCATCAGAATCGTAGAGTTCGGTCATCTGAAGATTGAAACATTGGCAACGGTTCAATCTGAAGACTGATATTTGAACATTTCTATTTGAGAGCATCGATGCAAAAGGATAATTTTTGATGTTCTAATCGAGAAGTCAGAAAGAAGAAATAAAGATGACTACCTGCCTAACATGGAAAGGTGACAACTCTAAGGCGGTAGGTAAGGTAGCAGACTGCTATGTCATTAAAGTCATAAAGGAGCTGTCATGTCACATCAAGCAGTCTGTATCAAATAACTCGAGATCTACGAAGCAATTCAAATAGTTTTCAATAGCTATATTCGAACGGGAAGATTGGGAAGGAGTATATATCAGCCAGAGCTGTAAAGATCACGTGTTGCCGAGTTGAAGGATCGTTGAGTTGTTGGAATGCTAATTGTTGACTCTCGAGTTCCACCAGAGCTGAACGAAAAAAGTCTCAGTGAGAGTAAGACTATAGGGGTGGGAGTGAAATAGATTTGAAGAAGAACTTGAACAGACTAAAGCTTCACTCAACAAGGATGAGAATACCACTGAAGATGGCAGCTAATTTGAGAGCCGAGAAAGCCAAAAAGATAGCATTCAGAAAAGTGGCAGAGCACAAAGAAGATCCAAATAGCCACACTACATATCACCATGAACCAAAATCTAAAATAGAAGAGATGCAGAACCATGTCTGCATGTCATTCAAGAAGGGTTCAAGGAATGAAAAGTGCCAGAAGAAGTCTACCAAAAGCTCAGAGACTTAGCAAACCCAAATGGTGATGGTGCACAGCAGACATCAAATGAAGATGAGATGAACAGTATGAAGATCAGCTGCACCAGAGAAGAAATGGTCCAGACTCTACACAGAATGCAAAGAGGACCACGCCAAGCTCCTAAGTACAAAAGATGTTCAAGCTTTAAGACATCTTAGCAGCAAAGTACCAACAACAACAAGTAGCCAGGGCCTGAGGGGTCCTTATCCGGAGGGACTAAATGAATTTCCAAGCCTGCTAGGCTTAAAGAGTTCATAAAGAACTAGAGGATTTCCAAGGCTGCTGGCCTTGAAGAGTTCTTAGTGAATTGAAGTTCCAAGGCTGTTGGCCTTGAAGGAATCTTAGTGATTCAGGGTGCTGCCCTTCTTTAGTGGAATTCCTGCTCGTTGAAGCAGAAGAGTGGATTAGGAGCTTGAGTCTCTGAACCACTTAAAATCCCTTGTGTCTTTTAAATTCAGTCATTTACTTTCTGTCATTTACATTATGTACCTAACTGCTATAAATGTTATGTATGTATTAATTGCTTATAACTTAACTAACTCTACGAACAATGTATGTATGTTCATGAATATATCAATGAAGGGGATCTTTTACTTATTTCGCTGTGCTTGAAAAGATTCTTATATTTGTCATATGCTAATTCATTAGCAATACAAAATAAACAGGAAAAGTATTTGAAAATTAAAAAGGATCTATTCAACCCCCTTTCTAGATCTATTATGTGCCTACTGGGAACTAAAAATTAGTATCAGAGCAGGTTCTCATGCTATATTCAAAAGATAATCGCTTTGAGTCTGATCCTAGGAACAAACGTTGCTTTAAACTTAGTTTAGTAGTAAGTCACTTGTAAATGCAGATGTGCTCACACGTTGGAAATGTTGTGTACAGGTAAATGTGTATATACATTTGAAGTTGCTCAGATTGGTCCATGTTCTTAAATGCCATAGAAACAAGACCAATCCTTGTCCACAGTCAATCTTGTAGTCTGAAGACCAGAGATGAGAGGTCAAGAGGCATCAACAGCAAAGAGTTAAGCATCCACCAGTTTGAAAGATGAAAGGCTATACATGCTAAGAAACACTTATCCAGAGGAGAAAGAAGAATTTCTCAAATATGTATTTGGCTTACCAAAAGCAGGATGGGAACCTTGAGGTTCAAGGATGTCAAAGAACTAAGGATGCCAAGATTTTCTTAGCTTACAACTTCAAGACTATGATTGATTAATCAGAGGACAACTGGAGTAACAAGCTGTCAGAAATGAAAGTAAAAGTATGCACATCAATGCCTAACCTCATTATATCAAGATAAATGACTGTCAAGAAACTGACAATGGAAAGGTACGATTCCTCATTAATATAAATGTGTACATTATGTTGCATCAACTTATGTACTATAACAGTATTCTATCAAGAGACCACACTCTACCTAAAAAGGGGAAGAGAGAAAGTACACTAAGGCTGGAAACTCAAATGCTAACAAACTTTCTCTCCATCCAAGTTTTAGGTTGAAGATAACATCTTGAAAGAAGTCTGAAATAGGTCATAAGCATATCAAGACTTAATTAATCTTAAGTGGAGTAATCCTTGTTGACGGGTTAGTATATAGGTATAAACCTTTGTTTTAGGTTTTTGATAATACATAGAGTATGATCAGTTCTACAAGAGTATCTTGAATATTCATAGAAACTGATCATCTCCATGAGTCAACCAGATACAAATTAGTGATAGAACTAATTCTCACTCTGTGAACATTTAAAATCTGTGAACATAACCAAGCAAATGATGAAACCATCAAAAAAAAGAGTGTTGTATTAAAATGGTTAATCTTACACACACTCATCATCATGCATCTTAAAATGTCATACCTAAATTGAATACATGCATAAACATGATTGTTGATGATCAATGTGATGAAAATTCAAATATATGAGGAACATAGATTTTGGAAACTAACCTAGCAGGACCCATTTAACCATGGGTACCAAAAATAAAAATTTATCTAATCTGTAGGTATTTGGTCTATCAGACCACACTAAGGAATACTGAAGCAGATGACTTTAGTCGAGAAGATTCAACCAGCTGGAGGCTTAAGACATTTCAGAAATGTTTCTGACAAAATCATTCTCTGTCAAAGTCTGTTCTTGAAGACTTACTGAGCTAACATGATTAAAGCTCACCTGGTTGATGATCTTTATAAGAAAGCAGACCATTCATGCTAAAAGGGTCTTATATGCTTACTCATGCAAAGCATATCATCTAAGAAGAATCCTCGAGGAAGTTCACATTAGAGGATCATTGAGCATTGATCATAAAGAAATCATCAGAAGAAGAACTCCACGAGTACAATCGGTCAAAGAGCTTAAGGAAGATCTACAAGCCTGCTGAAAATACCTGTTCAGGTTCTAGATAAAGAAGACTACGTTAGTAGTTATGTCAACAATCGTGGAGTAATTAGTCTTGAAGATATTTATTTCTATGATCCAAGAAGGTTCAAATGATAGTAATGATTCCAGTAAGAAGGAGATATGCAAGGTTGCCTTCTGATGCCCATGAAGAAGAAAAACTCACACCTCTCTGAGAAGATAATATCAACTATGGGGGAGCAGTGATCTGTTAAAGAACTGCAGCAATAAAAGCATCATAAGTGCACTATGAAACATTATACCAGTTACAAAGTCCCAAAACTTTGTAGCTGATGAACCAAATGAAGATCCATAGTCAGTAGGAACATCTCAAAATGTGCCATTGATAACCTTGTCTGTGACGCCCCCAAAATAGGTATACAACACCCATTTTGAGTCGCCAAATACATGGTACAGAAAGAAAACTACAACTTTATTATTATAATTGTCGTTTATAATACGATAACACATACTGTGAGTTTAAATACAAATATTATCTTCTAGACAATATCCACACTCAAATAAGTCCTCATTACAATTATTCATACACTATTTTGCAAAAATAGTGAGGACTGCTAAAACAACTTTCTAGGACCATCACTCTCTACCCCGACTGGTTCCTGCTATATTATCGCTTCCTAAGAAGAAAAATGGAACAACAAGGAAAAGGGTGAGCTCAACTAGCCCAGTAAAGAATATTATGACTAAGATAATATACAACAAATTATCATTAGTCTTCAACAGGGAAAAATCTGATAAAATATAATAGACAACAAGTTTTAGATCAACAAATGCAGCGGACACAGCAATCCATTAGAAGAGTCACGTAGAGAATGTATTCTACTATCTTCTAAGATTTAAAAATCCATCATCAATATTTTATCCCTGTAACATCAATCAATATACATCTTGCATCAAATATTCAACTTTGCACTACCGGCCAAAGATATTCATTTGTATCATCAGTTGGTCATGTTCATCTCAACACCTGTTCATCTTTGCACTACAGGCCAAAGATATTCATCAGATAATAATTCATCTTTGCACTACAGGCCAAAGATATTCATCCAATATCACCTATTAAGGACTGAGGATGATGAAAAACATTTTACAGAACGAATCCAGTGAAACAGAAGGACAAATATTAGGGATTCGTATTTAGGTTTATCCAAATTTAATAATACTCCATAATAACCAATTGTGAAGTAGAATTCAAAAATAAAGATCAAAACATGGATACAATCAAAGATGGTAACCATAAAAGACATCTGGGACGAAAAAGGGAAAATTTCATTTTTTGGTGAATAGTGTCGTATTCGTGAATAGTGTCATATACGTGAATAGTAACCCCGACACAAATATTGAAAGAAATAATATCATTTACGAAGAAAATAATATCCCTTACCTCAAAATAACGATACTTCTGATCGGAATATCGGATATAAAGCTGAAGGAAGCTTGTACCGAACAACAACTCTCAAAGTATCTAAATACTCACAAAAATACGCTCGACAATATAGAGAGACAGAAAACTTGTTTCTGGTGTAATTTTTAATTCTAACCTAAGCGCCTATTTATAGGAAAATGCTAGAACGCCAAAGAAGACTAAAATAATAAAATATAATATATATTTCTTCCTTCCACGCCACCTACCAAGACCAGCCATCAAGCATGCCAAATCTAAAAATTTTTGGCAGCCTACATGTTTAAAACAAAAGTAGGTCCCACCCAATTTTAATAAAAATTATTTTATTTTTTGAAACTTCAGTAATTCATAGAAAATAGCTCGTTTATCAGGGAAAATATGAATTTTATGTCCATTCCACACGAAATCGAATTCTGTACAACTTTGTAGCTTTAAGATTTTTCCAAATTCTAAACAGAAAATATCTAAAATCTACAAACGGATGATTTTTAATACTTCCATTCCGACAAAATACTGATAAAACACCTCAGCATTAATTCCTTCATTTATAACCACATAAAATAAATAAATCCATCAATTATACATCAAATAAAAATTTCCTTATCATATAAATCAAGGATTAATTATTCACAAATAAAATTACAGAATCACAATAATGACAACCAGGCAGTTACCAGGAAAGAGTGGGCTTTCCGATAAGGATATCTCCTTACTGGCGCACAATTAGGTGACCAAACCTCTCCTTGACAGAACTTTCTAGACATTGCAAATAATGTTATCTAATAATATTATTCAAATAATATGAATTATTGATCTGATAATAAAAAATATTGTGCAGTGACAAATATTGAAACAACAATAATATAAAAAATCAACGCAACAATTATTGAATCAATAAAATAAAATATTGAACAGTAATTACTGTAACAATTATTGAGTAGTGCCTTCTTCTACGTAAGAATCAATAATTCAAAAATAATGCGGCAATATCTGGTGTCTTCTTTAAAACGACGCCGCGACATTCGTATTTTAACCAAGGGTATTCAACGATGTTAACAGAATAACTACTTCCAAGTTATTTATAAAAACTCATACTTTGTCGTTTTCTTCATCCGAAGCGAGTTATTACGTTATGGGGCCCTGAATGGTTGGTCATGGCCGCATGCGAATATTCCCGACAACAAGAATATTCCACGACCAAACAAATATTCCCTGATAACAATGAATATTTTATAACCACTTGCTTATATTAAAAAATTTGCATATTTCACCCATAACCAAAGTATTATATCAAATTAACTCCATATTATTTCAAGATAATAAATAAAAAAAAATTCAATTTTATTTATAATAAGTTGGGGTCTTACAACCTCCCCTCCTTATGAAATTTCGTCCTCGAAATTGACGTACGTACCTGGTGTTTCGAAAAGGTGAGGGTACCTCGCTTTTATTTCCGATTCCAACACCCAAGTCATTTCCTCAATAGCATGGTTCCTCCACAAAAACTTAACTTGTGGTATAACCTTTGTGTGTAGGACATGCTCTTTCCTATCCAAGATCTTAACAGGTACCTCTTCGTACGTTAAATCTTCGGCTACCTCGTCTAGTTCTAACGCAATAATATGATTCGGTCTTTCACATATTTACGAAGCATAGATATTTGAAAAATATTATGAACACGAGACATGCTTGGAGGTAACGCGAGTCTATAGGCCACATTTCCTATTCGGTCAAGAATCTCAAATGGACCAATAAATCGTGGATTGAGATTTCCTCTCTTCCCAAATCTTGTAACTCTCTTCCATGGAGCAATACGTAACAATACATGATCCCCAATATTAAATTCCACATCCTTTTGATGAAGATCCGTATAACTCTTTTGTCGATCTAGTGAGGTTTGAATACGTTGTCGAATCATTTGGATCTTTTCTGTAGTCATGCGTACTAATTCCGGTCCCAACAAAGTTACTTTCCCACCTCGTCCCAGCATACTGGGGAACGACATTTTCATCCAAATAATGCTTCGAACGGAGCCATGCCTATACTTGCTTGATAATTGTTGTTGTAGGAGAATTCCACCAATGACAAGTACTTATCCCAACTTCCTTTGAAATCTAGGACACAGAGTATTAATAGATCTTCAAGGGTTTGAATAGTCCTTTCTGATTGCCCGTCCGTTTGAGGATGGTATGCCGAACTGAATAGTAAATCCGTGCCCATAGCTTTCTGCAAGCTAACCCAAAATCGTGAAGTGAACCTTGGGTCTCGATCAGAAACTATGGATACTGGCATGTCATGCAGTCTTACAACCTCATTCACGTACATATGAGCAAGACGTTCAAGGGAATAAGTCTCTCGTATCGGCAAGAAATGGGCAGACTTGGTTAATCTATCAACAATAACCCAAATCGCATTTATGCCTTGAGAAACTTTGGGAAGACCCGTAACGAAATCCATAGTAATGTGTTCCCACTTCCATTCTGGAATCTCAAGTGGTTTCATTGGACCTTTTGGCACTTGATGTTCCTCATTTACTCGTTGACAAGTTAAACACCTTGAGATAAACTCTGCGATCTCTCTCTTCATATTGTTCCACCAAAATGTGTGTCGAATATCATGATACATTTTGGTACTCTCAGGATGGATTGTAAATGGTGTGTTGTGTGCCTCCATCATGATTTTATACTTCAAGTTGGAATCGTTAGGAACACAAAGTCTGGAGTTGACTCGAAGTATTCCTTCTTCATCGATTCTTGCTTCTGGAATAGCACCTTCTTGCACTTTCTTCTTCATACGCATCAACTCTAGGTCCGTAGCTTGAGCAGCTTTAACTTTATCGATTAAAGTCGGTTCTACTCGTATGTTTGATATCATCACATGGGTACTTGGAGCCTTTAACTCTATCTTCATCCTTTGTAAGTCGTACAAAATGGGTCTTTGTGTTAACAAAATCGCACTCGTACCCGCATACGATCTTCTACTCAATGCATCAGCTACAACGTTTGCTTTTCCAAGATGATATTGAATGCTATGGTCGTAATCTTTCAACAGCTCGAGCCAACGTCATTGCTGCATGTTGAGTTCCTTTTGGGTGAAGAAATATTTGAGGCTTTTATGATCCGTATAAATCTCCACTTTCTCCCCATACAGGTAATGTCTCCAGATTTTAAACGCGAAAACGACTGCTGCCAACTCTAGATCATGAATAGGATAATTCCTCTCATATTCTTTGAGTTTCGTAAGGCATAGGCTATGACTTTTCCATGTTGCATGAGAACACATCCTAACCCTTTGCCTGAAGCATCGCTGTAGATAACAAATCCATCCGAACCATGGTATTGCCAGAACAGGTGTCGAAATGAGTCTCCTCTTGAGCTCTTAGAAACTCTTCTCGCATTCTTCGCTCCATACAAATTTTGTATCTTTCCGAGTCAGCTGAGTTAACGAGTTAGCGATTCAAGAAAATCCTTCCACGAATCTCCGATAATAACCAGCTAAGCCCAGAAAGCTACGCACTTCAGTTACCGAGTTCGGTTGCTACCAACTTTGTATTGCTTCAATCTTCATCGGGTCAACAGATACTCCATGTTTTGACACCACGTTCCCAAGGAATGCTACTTCCTTAAGCCAGAACTCTCATTTCTTCAATTTGGCATAAAGCTTGTTGTCACGAAGTCTTTGAAGTACCAGCTTCAAATGGTGCTCATGATCTACACGGATTTTGGAATAGATGAGGATGTCATCAATAAAGACAACAACGAACTGATCCAAATATTCATTGAATACACGATTCATCATATCCATGAAAGCAGCACGAGCATTAGTCAATCCAAAAGACATGACTAAGAATTCATAATGCCCGCATCGAAGTTCAAGGGTCTTTGGAATATCCTTAGTTTTAATCTTCAGCTGATGATATCCAAAACGAAGGTCGATCTTTGAAAAGAATTGTGCTCCTTGCAACTGGTCAAACAGGTCATCAATGCGATATAGCGGATACCTATTCTTGATGGTGAAATGGTTCAATTCTCGGTAGTCAATAGAAAGTCGCATACTCCCGTCTTTCTTCTTTACGAATAAAACAGGAGCACCCCAAGGAGATGTACTAGGATGAATGAAATCGATGTCCAACAACTCCTGTAGTAGGACCTTTAACTCCTGAAGTTTAATAGGAGCCATTCGATATGGGGTTTTAGAAATGGGCTTCGTACCCGGTTCAAGATCAATAAAGAATTCAACTTCATGTTCTGGGGGTAGACTAGGAAGTTCTTCAGGAAATACATCAGGAAATTCACTAACAACAGAAATATTATTCAAATCTGACGTGTTTTTGTTCAAGACCATAACATGGGCTAAGAAATCTTAGCATCCATTTTTTAATAAACGAATAGCTTTATGGCTTGATATGACAGTGACTGATTTGAGTGGTTTAGTTGCTTGAATTCGTATAACATGTTGGTTAGGAATATGAAAACTCACAACCTTATAAAAACAATCAATTTTGGCATGATGAGTGGTTAACCAATCAATCCCTAAAATCACATCTAAATCAATTATCTTTAAAGAGATAAGATCCACATGTAATGTGATGGTGCCAACTTGGATTAAGAAAGATTTATAAATAGTGGATGTAACGAAAGTTTCTCCTAACGGAGTCTCTATTGATAAATCAAATTCTAATTTCTCCGAAGTCAAGTTTAAACGTTGAGCACAAGTAGGGGAGATAAATTAATGTGTAGAACCGATATCTAGTAAGGTATAAACTTCGCAAAAGTTTATGATAAGCTTACCCGTGATCACCTCATTCGGGTTTCTCGCGTTTTGGCCAGTCATGACAAATGCTCTTCCAGGAACCGCTGATTTTGACTTATCCGGGACAGCCTTTGGAGTTACCATCCCTGCTGAACTTGGTTTTGCTATAGAACAGTCTCAATCTATATGGCCCTCCTTTCCACAGTTATAAAATACCTTGGATTGTTTTGGGCAGTTTGGGCTGATATGTCCCTCTTTCCCGCATTTATAACACACGACCGGTGGTCGTTCTCCTCCCAACAACAGATTGATGCTTTAGTCTTTGCTTCTTGATGTCTTCCGTCATTATTGAATCTCCTCTTTTTGAAATTTCCACTTGACTCACCTCTCCTATTATCATGTCCACGATTACCACACGAGTGGTTACCGCGCTTTGTCAAGTATTTTTTTCCTCCTCGTTGGTTATCATCGCTCGATGATTCTTTGCATCACCCAGTATGACCCTAGTTGTGGTCCCTCGGTTGAACATACTCACTATCTCTCTTTAATAATTGAGCCCTGTTGACAACATTTGAATACAGAGAAAATTTATGAAAGATAAGATTTTTCCGAATCTCGGGTTTTAGACCTCTCAGAAACGTCCTTGTCATTCGTTCCTCATTCTCTACCAAATAAGGTGCAAACCTGGATAACTTTGTAAACTTTGCCTCGTACTGGGACACCGTCATGTTGTTTTGTTCCAGTCTAATAAACTCCACCTCCTTCATATGACGAATACTTTCAGGAAAGTACTTGTCATTAAATAGTTTCTAAAACTTTTCCCAAGACATGGTGAGTGCGACAGGCTGGGTACGCTTCACAGACTCCCACCAGTAGTCTGCCTCACCCCGGAACATAAAGGTGGCAAATGGAACCTTCTGTTCCTCCGTGCATCACAAGACAACGAATATCTTGGTAATTTGCTTGACCCATGTTTCCGCCTTAATCGGATCCGGCTTTCCCGCAAATTCTGGTGGTCCCAACTCCTTGAACTGCTTGGCTGTGATAAACTGCGCGTTGCTATCATTTCCACCCGTATTTTGTAAACAAGTCTCCCTCGTCTGATTTTGCATGAACTGAAAAAAGCTCCTAAACATTCGATCATTCATCGTTTGCTCAGTAGTGTTGTTTACAGGAGGAATATTGCATTCCTGTTGCACGTTCTCTTGGTTTGTGACTAAAGGTTGTTCCACAGTCTCATACACTCCATTGTTAACGTTCTCGGCTGCCATTCTTAAAAACTACCATAAAACAAGGGTTAATTAAACAAATTAATATATCACATAATATCCATATATTATGACCGACCAATAAATAAGCTAAGGTAGGACACACTAGCGAAGGATTTACTCGTCTCTCCCCTCCTAGTTCTATTCCACGATCTCCGCTAGAGACCATATCCCTAAGCTCTGATACTAACTGTGATGCCCCCAAAATAGGTATACAACACCCATTCTGAGTCGCCAAATATATGGTACAGAAAGAAAACTACAACTTCATTATTACAATTGTCGTGTATAATACGACAACACATACTGTGAGTTTAAATACAAATATTGTCTTCTAGACAATATCCACACTCAAATAAGTCTTCATTACAATTATTCATACACTATTTTACAAAAATAGTGAGGACTGCTAAAACAACTTTCTAGAACCATCACTCTCTACCCCGACTGGTTCCTGCTTTATTCTCGCTTCCTAAGAAGAAAAATGGAACAACAAGGAAAAGGGTGAGCTCAACTAGCCCAGTAAAGAATATTATGACTAAGATAATATACAACAAATTATCATTAGTCTTCAACGGGTAAAAATCGATAAAATATAATATGTATAACAAGTTTTAGATCAACAAATGCAATGAAATGTAAATCCATTAGAAAAGTCACGTAGAGAATGAATTCTACTATCTTCTAATATTTAAAAATCCATCATCAATATTTTATCCCTGTAACATCAATCAATATACATCTTGCATCAAATATTCATCTTTGCACTATGGGCCAAAGATATTCATTTCATATCACCAATGGGTCATGTTCATCTCAACACTGCGTTCATCTTTGCTTCTACGGGCCAAAGATATTCATCGATAATAATTCATCTTTGCACTACAATGTGCCAAAGATATTCATCCAAGATCACCTATTAAGGACCGAGGATGATGAAAAACATTTTAGAGAACGAATCCAAAGTAAAAGCGATGAAGGACAAATATTAGGGATTCGTATTTAGGTTTATCCAAATTCAATAATACTTCATAATAACCAATTGTGAAGTAGAATTCAAAAATAAAGATTAAAACATGGATACAATCAAAGATAGTAACCATAAAAGACATCTAGGACGAAAAAGAGAAAAATTTATTTTTCGGTGAATAGTGCCGTATTCGTGAATAGTGTCGTATACGTGAATAGTGTCGTATACGTGAATAGTAACCCCGACACAAAAAGTTCCAAATTTGATAAAAATTTTAGACCAATAGTTCAGTATAATGATATTGAAAGAAATAATATCATTTACGAAAAAAATAACATCCCTTACCTCAAAATAACGGTACTTTTGATCGGAATATCGGATATAAAGCCGAAGGAAGCTTGTACCGAACAACAACTCTCAAAGTATCTAAATACTCATAAAAATACGCTCGACAATATAGAGAGAAAGAAAACTTATTTCTGGTGTGATTTTCAATTCTAACCTAAGCGCCTATTTATAGAAAAATCCTAGAACGCCAAAGGAGACTAAAATAATAAAATATAATATATATTTTTTACTTCCACGCCACCTACTAAGACCAGCCATCAAGCATGCCAAATCTAAAAATTTTTGGCAGCCCACATGTTTAAATCAAAAGTGGGTCCCACCCAATTTTAATAAAAATCATTTTATTTTTCGAAATTTTAGTAATTCATAGAAAATAGCATGTTTATCAGAAAAATACGAATTCTATGTCCATTCCACACGGAATCGAATTCTCTACAACTTTGTAGCTTTAAGTTTTTTCCAAATTCCAAATAGAAAATATCCAAAATCTACAAACAGATGATTTTTAATACCTCCATTTCGACAAAATACTGATAAAACATCTCAGCATTAATTCCTTCATTTATAACCACATAAAATAAATAAATCCATCAATTATACATCAAATAAAAATTTCCTTATCATATAAATCAATGATTAATTATTCACAAATAATATTATAGAATCACAATAATGACAACCAGGCAGTTTCCAAGAAAGAGAGGGCTTTCCGATAAGGATTTCTCCCTACTGGCGCCCAATTAGGTGACCAAACCTCTCCTTGACAGAACTTTCTAGACATTGCCAATAATGCTATCTAATAATATTATTCAAATAATATTAATTATTGATCCGATAATGAGAAAATCTTGTCGCAAGAATAATTATTGAAACAACAATAATATAAAATATCAACGCAGTAAATTATTGAATTAATAAAATAAAATATTGAGCAAGAATTCATGTAATAATTATTGAGTAGTGTCTTCTTACGTAAGAATCAATAATTCAAAAATATTGTGCAATACCGTATTATTCGCGGCAACTCACGCGTAGACATCGTATTTTAACCACCGGGTATTCCAACAGTGTTATTCAGTAATAACTACGTCGTTATTTATAAAAACTCAAACTTATAGTTTTCTTCATCCCAAGCTTATTATGTTATGGGGCCCATAAATGGTTTGCTGTCAATGCATTTAATATTCCCGACAACAAGAATATTCCACCGACCAAACGAATATTCCCCGACAACAATGAATATTTTATAACCACTTGCTTATTTTGCAAAATTTGCACATTTCACCCATAACCAAAGTATTATATCAAATTAACTCCATATTATTTCAAGATAATATATAGAGAAAATTCAATTTTATTTATAATAAGTTGGGGTCTTACATTGTCAACCACCCAACTCAAAATCGTGGAGTGCCTACGATAAAATATCTGATTGTAGTGTAAGAGCAGGAGGATACCACGAGTACAACCAATGCAAATGTCTAAAGTCAGTAGATGAACTCCCCTGCTGAAAAGATTCAAATGAGATATCAGTACCAATCACGTCTAAAGTTCTTCATCTGGTAAGCGCATCAGGGACAAACTTGACCCTTAGTTCACTCAAAGAGGTTGGCCCTTCTTGAGCTACCTTAACCAAGGAGAAATGCTAAGTCAAGTTCATCTCAAGGACCAGGACAGACAACGTTCGCAGAGTAGATTCTGCAATGAACTAGGAGATCGTAGTGCAACCTCAACAATCGTAGAGTAGCCTCGACGATCGTAGTCTTCCCAAAGGGTACAATTGTGAGACCCCAGATTTTATTAATAAAGATTTAAATTTGGTCGAAATAATTTTTTAATATTATGGTGTGAATTTGAGATAATATTATAGTTGTGGGTAGTATTTATAAATTTTGCAAAGTATGCAAGTGGTTATATTATATTCGATTGGTCTGGGAATATTCGATTTAAGCGAGGAATATTCGCATAACTACTCAATCATTGGTGGACCCCACAATGTAATTATCATTTCGGATTGAGAAAAACGACAAAAATATTTTATTGAAATAACTACGGAAGTTTTACCGTGGTTCTTTGTTGAACTACTCTTAGTAAAGTAAAAGTACAAAGAATACGTGGTGGTCGCATAAGAAAGTAATACCTGTGATTGATTATTGATGCTTATGTGAGAAGTCACTCGGTTTGATTTCATTTATTTCGATTAATAATATGAATTATTATAGCGATAATGACGTTTTGTTTTATTCGTATTATTAACGTAATAAAAGCGAAACATCTTTTATATAAAATAGAATACTTTATTAAAGTTATTCTATAAATAGAATATATTATATTTTATTACGCATAGTGTTGCATAGTGTTTTTGCATAGTGTTTTTGCATAGTATTGCATAGTGTTTGCATAGTAAAATGTTTTTATATAAATAGAATATATTATATTTTATTTAAAAGATTTTTCTTTAAATATGGACCGTCGATTAAAGTAAATCAATCTGGACCGTTTCATGGATTAATTCTTATGCATTCCATTTTCCTATAAATAGAAAGCTCATTCCTTCATTATTTTCTTACTTAATTCATCAAAACTACAGAGAGAAATTATAGAGAGAAGCTATAAAGAGAAAATTATAGAAAGAAGAAGAGTATTCGCTACTTCACTATTTCTATATTAGGTTCTTTTTACTAGTAAGGGGTGTTATTTTTTCTTCTTGAAGAGAACTTCATTATTCCATTCACTATTATTCTCATTGGAATAACTTTGTAAAAGTGGTATACCCTATACATAACCTTCAGATATACGGATACCCTATACTTGGTGAAATCCTTATGTTATTTCATTCTTATTTATTCATTGGAATAACTCGTGATAATGCGGTTTACCCTATACTTGGTGACATTCTTCTATTATTCTCGTTGGAACATCCTCGTCATGTGTTTTACGGACCGGTTCCGCTTTTTATTATTCGTTGGAACATCTGCTCATGCATGTGTTTTACATGAGGACTGGTTCCGTCTTTATCATTCTCGTTGGAATATCCTATCTCGTGTGTTTTACACCGGATCCGGTTCCATCTTTATTATTCTGTTGGAACATCCCGCTTGTGTGAATTTCACCGACCTAGTTCCGTTATTATTATTCTCATTGAATAACACATCATGCGCAAGTACCGCATTTATGGTGATTTCTTTTGTTATTCCATTCTTTATTATACCCAAATAAGTTAAAACTTTGACTTTATACTCCATGAAATTAGTAGAATATCCTTGATATTTGCGTTTCATCCAAAGATCTTTTCATGGAAATATTCTTCCGATCATTCTTGAATTTTACTCTCACGAAAACAAAGATCATGTTGACAATTTGGACGTTAATAATTCATGGATTAAATAATTCTTGAACTTGTTTTATTGAATTACTATGTCATTGTCATCATCCTCATGTTATATTATGTTATCTTTGGCTTACGTGCATAGATGAACTTAGTATGATTATGACCAGGATCATTCTAAGATAATCACGACTTGATATAAATGATGTGACAAAAGTCCTCAAAGCATTCTGTAATGTGATGGATGGTCTTTGGTATGATTATGACCGGGGTGATTCGGTAAGATAGTCATGATTATTGATAATTTGATGAAAATCATCGACCGTGGTATGTGGATGATTAGATGTGGTGGTTTATTTATTGTTTAGTCTCAATGATAAAAATTGATGAAAACCTTTTAAAACCTAAAAGATAGTAGACTTTATTCTCTACTTGACTCTTTTAATGGATTGCTTATTCAGCCGCAGTTAAACCTGGTTGTCTATTATATTTTATCGTTTAACATCGTTGAAGGCTAATGATAATTTATTCGCATTATCTTAGTCATAATATTTCTTATTGGGCTAGTTGAGCTCACCTTTCTTTCACCGTTCTCTCAGGAAATGAGAACATAAATGGGATTTAGTCTGGGAACGTAAGTAATGGTCCAGAGGATAGCATTAGTAGTCCTCACTATTCTATGAAATAAGTGTGATAATAGTTGTAATGAGGACTCCTTTTGAGTTTGTATAATATCTAGTAGACAATATTTGTATGCAAACTCACGGTTTATTGTATACGACGAGATAGGTTAGTAAGTTGTATTTGAATTTATGTACCATGTAAGTGGCGACCCAAGATGGGTGGACGTATACCTAATTTTGGGGGCGCCACGGTTGGTATCAAAGCTTTAGGATATGATCCCCGGCTAAGATGTGAGATAAGAACTAGGAGGGAGAGACGGAAATTTCTTCGCTAGTATGACCTACCTAAGTTTATTTGGTATTTAATTGGTCATCGTAGTATAGGGATAATATTTAATATATTAATTAACCCTTGTGTTGTGGCGGGTGTTTGGAAATGGCAAATTGAAAATATTCACAATGGAGTAAATGTGACCGTTGTGACACCTTTAATCACTAATCAAAGTTAATGCAAAGGTCGGATCGAAGAACAAATTAGAGATATCCACGTAGTAAATGAAGAACTAATTGTTGCACCCGAGCTAGTTGCAGAGGTAGCAGCTGAAAGTGAGGAAGAAGAGGAAGAAGAGGAAGAAGAGGAACCTGAGGAGAATTGGTTAGAAGAAATTTATGATCAAAACATAGAATTACAAAATCGTGTTCGTGAGCTAGAAGAACAGGTTGAAGAACGGCAAACGGTCGTGGAACAAAGGGATACAACAATTCAAAATTGGGTTACCCGATATGTGATGCTCGAACAAAATCACGCTTTGGCAGGGTGTAAGATATTAAAGTTGGAATCTGAGAATTTAAAATCAAAGATCAATTTGAAAGAAGAAACAATCGAACGAAGGAGAATAGACGATGCATGGGTAAAAGCCGCACAACGCGTTGATAGTGTAGAAAAGACGTCCGATCCAATAAAGCCAAAATAGATGAAATGGACTTTGCTTTTGGACAAGAATTGGGAGAATTTAACATCGAATTCTAATTACCTCATGCATAGCGGTCAACCCGAATTCGATATGGATCGGAGAATAATGATTCAAATCATGGATCAGAATGTGAAGAAGCACTTAAGGGTGGAATGTACCTATAAAGAAAGTCAAACTCTTGAATTTAAGCGAGGCGTTTTGTCGAGAAAAACCGAACGGGTTATTACGGGTAAATTAATTATCACGAAGTCTATACTTTATTCAATACAAGTTCTACCCACTCTTTTATTCTACCTAGTTGTGTTCAATGTTTAAATTTGACTCAAAAAAAAAATTAGACTTTGATTTATCTATTGAAACTTCGTTGGGAGAAACCTTCGTTACCTCCATCGTTTATTAATCTTGTTGTTTCAAATAAACACTTTCACGATCTTATATCTTTAAAAATTCTTGCCTTTGAGGTAATTTTTGAAAACGATTGATTAACTACTTATTATTCTTTTTGTAAGGTTGTTAGCTTTCATATTCTAACCAACTCGTTATACTTAATTCAAAGTAACCAAACCCTAAAGTTAATCATCGTTATATCAAGCCATAAGTAAAGAGCCCCGATCCTTTCGTTGTTGACTTCCTTGTGTGGAATGCATCAAGCTGGACTTTCAGAGGCGACATCGTGAATGAAGATGGCAAGTTTATAGGTATCATTGTGAGGTGCTTATCTAAAGTTAAGGGATGAAGTCACAATTGGTATCAATGTAACGTCTTATCCAAGTCTTGGATAAGAGTAGCGCTTTGAATGATATTTCTATCATTAATAAATTTCTTGACGTATTCTTGAAGATTTCCTAGCCTACCCTAGAGCGTGAAATCGAATTTTGTATTGAATTCAAAGACAAAAACCCATTTCTTAAACCCTCAAATATTTCTTCAACTAAAATGAGCAGCTTTACGTGGTTTATGATGAAAGTCATAATAAAAGCATTGGACTAATGAAAATCATGGGTATATGAAGTATTAGTAAGTGTTATGATGAGTTATGTGGTTATTATGTGAAAACATGAAAGTTTCTTAGAAATCACAAAGGGTTGAAAAATCAGATTTTGGTGAAAAACGTAACATGAAATTCAATTGACCATATCTCCTATTATATTTTGAATTTTTGAATGTGGTCAAGTCCTAGAGTTAGATCTATGAGTTACCTAACTAATCCAAGTGGAATTACTGGAAAAGGTGTTGTAGATTTTTGTGTGGACTGATTTTAGCAAAGGAGGTCAAAGCTGTAAATTTTGAAAATGCTACTGCCCAGAAACTTTAAGGGACTGTTTCGGCCACTTAAATTATGAGAAAAATTCTGGCCTTTTGGGACATGAAAGTATATGGTATAAAGTACCTCGTGTCCAAAAATGAGCTCATTCTGAGTTAAAATGAGCAAGTTATGACTATTTCAATATTTAAGTTTTTCCGACGAAAAATGCTATAACCGGAGTTCTATAACTCCGATGACCATGAAATTTAAACCGAGACTCACGTTAACATATGTAAGGTCCTGCCAAGATTTGGGAATTTTGGAGTTAAACTTGAGGTAGCTAATTTCTTAAGGAATTAATTAGAAATTGATTTTTGAAAAATAGTAAATGAATTTTAAAATTCGAGAAAAATATATTTTCATTATGGGACTATATTATGCTAAATCCCAGAAAAGAAATATTTTGGGACTGATTTGGTATTTTTATGAAAATAGTTTAATTACTTAACATATGAGTTAAATATGTTATGTGAAGTAACAAAGTTGAAAATAGGATTTTATGGCTAAAGAATCCTATATAGAGTATATGCATATTTTTTGAGAGATTTGATAATTGGTGATGATATCTTATGAGTATGGCATTTTGAATGATTAAATGCATTATATGGTAAAAGCGTAAACAATTAAGATAAATTGTTTATAAATTTAAGAAGTGATTAAAATATTGTTATAATATTAATGATATTAGATTATGAGATTATTAAGTGATTGATAACATGGGGATATTCTTGAATCCTCGGATAAATTATATTATAAATGTTTAATATTTATCCTTTATCTCATTTGATTGATTCTTTATATCATTATCCTCACGCTTATATTATGTTGAAAGTCATACGTGGCCTCAGTAGTGCATAGATGGACTTGGTATGATTATGACCACGGATTATTCTAAGATAATCATAATCAGTAAATGAATACACAATTATCTTTGGCAGTAGTGTATGGATAATTTGTGATCGTGATACTAATGAATATCCTTGGCCCGTAGTGCGGGGATGATTCGATGATGTGGATTAATTATCGAAATGAGTCTCAAAGAATGAAATATTAATTCATGGATGTGTTCAAAGTCATCCGTGGCTTACGTGCATAGATGGACTTGGTATGATTATGACCGAGGATTGTTCAAAGATAATCATAATCAGAATTGAAAAACACAATTATCTTTTGGTAGTAGTGCATGGATAATTTGTGGTCGTGATACTAATGAATATCCTTGGGCTCAGAAAAGGGGGATGATTCGATGATGTGGATTAATTATTGAAAGTGAGTCTCAAAGAATGAAATATTAATTCATGGATGCGTTCAAAGTCATCTCATGGCTTACGTGCATAGATGGACTTGGTATGATTACGACTGTGGATTGTTTTGGTATAATCATAATCAGTAATTGAAAACACAAATATCCTTGGCCATTGGTGCATGGATAATTCGTGGTCGTGATACTATTAAGTCGCTGCGTCTCAAAAGATTATTGGTTTTACTGATTTGTATATCTTTTGGCTGTAGAAGGCAAAAGATGAATTGTTAATGAATATCTTTGGTAGGATTGCAAAAATGAATTTAATGTTTTCAACGAAAAAGGTATTCAAGGTATCCTCACCTCTTTATCATATCAGTACGCACCCTAATTTCGAGGGCTTAAATTCCATAAGGAGGGGAGATTGAGAGACCCCAGATTTTATTAATAAAGATTTAAATTTGGTGAAATAATTTTTTAATATTATGGTGTGAATTTGAGATAATATTATAGTTGTGGGTAGTATTTATAAATTTTGCAAAGTATGCAAGTGGTTATATTATATTCGATTGGCTCTGGGAGAATATTCGATTTAGCAGGAATATTCGCTCAACTACCAATCATTGGTGGACCCTATTAATGTAATTATTCATTTGATCGAGAAAACGACAAAAATATTTTATCAAAAATAACTTGGCGGAAGTTTTACCGTGGTTACCGTTGAACTACTCTAGTAGTAAAAGTACGAAGAATACGTGTGGTCGCAGACAAGAAAGACACCACAGATTGATTATCGATGCTTATGTGAGAAGTCACCGGTTTGATTCCATTATCACGATTAATAATATGAATTATTATAACGATAATGACGCTTTGTTTTATTCGTATTATTAACGTAATCAAACGAAATATCTTTTATATAAAATAGAATACTTTATTAAAGTTATTCTATAAATAGAATATATTATATTTTATTACGATAGTGTTGCATAGTGTTTTTGCATAGTGTTTTGCATAGTATTGCATAGTGTTTGCATAGTAAAATGTTTTTATATAAATAGAATATATTATATTTTATTTAAAAGATTTTTCTTTAAATATGGACCGTCGATTAAAGTAAATCAACTGGACCGCTCATGGATTAGTTACTACGCATTCCATTTTCCTATAAATAAGCTCATTCCTTCATTATTTTTTTTACTTAATTCATTCAAACTCTAGAGAGAGAAATTATAGAGAGAAGTTTATAAAGAGAAAATTATAGAAAGAAGAAGAGTATTCGCTACTTCACTATTTCTATATTAGGTTTCTTTTACTAAGGGTGTTATTTTTTCTTCTTGAAGAGAACTTCGTTATTCCATTCACTATTATTCATGCTGAATAACTCTGTAAAAGTGGTATACCCTATACATAACTCAGATATGCAGATACCCTATACTTGGTGAAATCCTTATGTTATTTCATTCTTATTTATTACATTGAATAACTCAGATATCTGTGGTTTACCCTATACTTGGTGACATTCTTCTATTATTCTCATTGGAACATCACATCTGCATGTGTTTTACACCTGACCGGTTCCGCTTTTTATTATTTCGTTGGAACATCCCCGCTCGTGTGTTTTACAAGGACTGGTTAAAATCTTTATCATTCTCATTGGAATATCCTATCATGTGTTTTACACCGGATCCGGTTCCATCTTTATTATTCTGTTGGAACATCCCGCTTTGTGAATTTCACCGACCTAGTTCCGTTATTATTATTCTCATTGAATAACTCGTTCACGCAAGCACCGCATGCATGGTGATTTCTTTTGTTATTCCATTCTTTATTATACCGGGTTGGTTAAAACTTTAACTTCTATACTCCATGAAATTAGTAGAATATCCTCGATATTTGCGTTTCATCCAAAGATCTTTTCATGGAAATATTCTTCCGATCATTCTTGAATTTTACTCTACGTAAACAAAGATCATGTCGACAATTTGGACGTTAATAATTCATGGATTAAATAATTCTTGAACTTGTTTTATTGAATTACTATGTCATTGTCATCATCCTCATGTTATATTATGTTATCTTTCGCTTACGTGCATAGATGAACTTAGTATGATTATGACTGAGGATCATTCTAAGATAATCACGACTTGATATAAATGATGTGACAAAAGTCCTCAAGTGGCACTCAGAATGCGTTGATGGATAGTCTTTGGTATGATTATGACTGGGGGTGATTCGGTATAGTCACGACCATCGATAATTTGATGAAAATCATCGACGCGTGGTACGGGGATGATTAGATGTGGTGGTTTATTTATTGTCGAGTCTCACCGATAAAAATTGATGAAAACCTTTAAAACCTAAAAGATAGTAGACTTTATTCTCTACTTGACTCTTTTTAATGGATCGCTTATTCCGCTGCGCAGCTTAAACCGGTTGTCTATTATATTTTATCGGCTTAACATCATTGAAGGCTAATGATAATTTATTCGCATTATCTTAGTCATAATATTTCTTCTTTTGGGCTAGTTGAGCTCACCCTTTCTTTCACCGTTTTCTTCGTGAAATGAGAACATAATTTGACGACGAAGTCGGGGAACGTAAGTAATGGTCCGAGGATAAGATTAGTAGTCCCTCACTATTCTATGAAATAGTGTGATAATAGTTGTAATGAGGACTCCTTTCGAGTTTGTATAATATCTAGTAGACAATATTTGTATGCAAACTCACGCTTTATGTCGATTGTATACTTTACGAGATAGGTTAGTAAGTCAGATTTGAATTTATGTACCACGTAAGTGGCGACCCAAGATGGGTGACGTATACCTAATTTTGGGGGCGTCACAACAATAGCTCATGGGAAGCTCAGTAGAACTTGGCACATACCAAACAGTTCAGATCGTGTGGAGCATAGTTACGAATACAATTTGGAAAGACGTCTTGCAAATTCACTTCAGAATTTAAGTACTTGAACTCTCTTAGGGCGCATCAGTGGTTAAGCCATGCAAAATGAGGATTAGTGTCAAAACGCTCACTAAAGCATCTATCAGGAGACAATCGTTGAGTTGTCAAAGAAAATCGTAGAGTATATAGTAATCTCATCAAGCTACTCTACGTACTGGAATAGTCAACAGAAGAAAAGTCAAATCTGAATAACGGACACGATGGAGGAGTTCACCAGTACAAAGTACTAAATAGACAACACTTAAACCACAAAGTTTTTTTATAAAAACGTTGTGGTATTTTTTTTCATAATATTTTTTAAAAAAACATTGTAGATATATATACAAAAACGTTATCTATTTAAAAGGGCATTTTTTGGATTTTAATTAGATAATATATTTTTTTTAAAATGTTATCTATCAAAAAAAACACGGTGCTCTAACTGAAAACTTAAAATTACGCGAAAGTGAAAACTTGAAATAATTTTATAACATTACTCTATCAGTATGTTTTCTCCCATTTTGCCCTAGCCCGCTCCCAGTCTTTGAGAGGCCAGATCTAAAATCTCGATTCCAAACTCCTCAGCCTCTTTCCCTCTCGCCTCTTGACTGTCAAGGGGGAAGTGATGAGCTGTTTTTCTTTGTTTCTCTCCCGTAGTTTATAGATGGTATTGGAGTCGAATCTAGTGTCGTCGGCTTCCATGAGCGAGTCGAAGGTGTTTTATTTGAAGATGAAGGGGGATTATCATATGTATATGGCGGAGTTTAAAGTTGGAGATGAGCGGAAGGAGGCTGCTGAGGATACTATGAATTCCTACAAGGCTGCTCAGGTATTTTATATTTCTAATTTTTAGGGCTTTACGGTATGTTATAGAAAAATGTTGATTCTGATGCAGCTGATAAAAACGTCGCTGGGTAAAATAGTCTATACCTAGAACTATATTTCAGTAATATCCTTTCTTTTCTCGATTTCCCTGTACTCTGGTTCAATTAAATGGTTTCCATTACCAATTATTTGTTTGTGCATTTAAAATATTTACTCTCTATTTTACTTGGTAATCTTATTATACGCTTCGGATTTTAAGAGTATAATAGGATTGAACTTAAGTGAAAAAAGGACTGTTTATTTGTTTCTATTTTACTTGACATATGACATTGAACTACACGAGTATAAGTAAAATCAACTTCAATCCCACAATTTGGTTTTATTTGATTAAATTCCTTGTTATTTTAACAAACTTTGGATGGCTGAAAAGATATTGTGAAATTTCAATTATACAAATGAACTTGAAAATTCTAACTATTGCATAAGTAATTAATACTCATATTCTTATCGATTATGTGATAACATGTTTGAATTTTTTTTAATAATTGGATGATTTAGTAAATATTTTACCACATTGATAGAAATGTTAGAGAAGTGTAATGGAGGGGAGAATTTAAACACAATACACAGAGTAATTTTTTTTGTTCTAGTGCTCCTTTTTTTTTAAAGTAATTAGCTTGCAAATTTGTTTGATTCATTTAACTTTGTTTTGGTTATAAAGTTTATCTTGTTAATTTTTTTGCTACTTGATAAACAGTATAGCGATTTAGTTGCTTTCTAGTTTCACTACCTTTATAGTTGCACTTGCGCACTTTATTAAGCCAAATTTCATGAATTATTAGTTATCTATGTTTTCTAAGATATGTTACAATTACTTTCTTCTTTGATAAGTTTATCATTTCAAACTTGGATTCCATTTACTCTTATTATTGAATGAAATGCTTACTGGCCTGGACTAAGTTTCTACTTCAAAACATCGTATTTGGTGTCTTGACTTTTACAGGTTCGCTGACTGAGGATACAACAGAGAATTAAAAATGCGGAGCTTGGAATCTTAAACGAAGAACCAGAAATTGAACTTCCTAATTTCCCATCATTCTTTCCATTTTTGCCTCCTTTGGTAAGATTTTTATTTCCATTAATATCCTTGGAGGAACCACTTAGTGGCAAATTTATTAATATTCTTCTCAAAAAAATTTATTTATTGTTTTCATCTTAAAAAATTACTGTCTTGTATTATTAACCTCACAAGTTCTCTCCCCCATTATGTGTGTGTCTGTTTAAAAAAATGAAGACTTTCAGTAGTCAGTTATATCCACATTCTCTAATAAAATTTTCAGTTGCCAACTAAGATATACATCTCATGCAGACCTCAGCAAACCTTAAGCAATAAAAAATTGTAGATTTGTTTGTTCAAAGGTGAGATTCAGGATTTTCCTACTTAGTTTCATTGTTAAATAGCCTGAAGTGAGTTGTGACATTGATGTCACCAAGACCAATCTTTACTAGACAAATATGATTTTAAAATTTATTAGTGATATTAGGATATACTTTGTTAAATCTTTGAAATAATTTTTCTGCCATGTTTGTTTGAATTTTCCATCTTTGAGTAACATGCGAAGGATGTGATGGGGTCTCTACTGAAAGAGTACTTTAATCTGCCTCTAAAACAAGATGAAATTCCTAATAGCTCTGACACAAATGACGAAGAGGTTACAACCTTTGATGCAACAGACCCAGAGGAGAGCTCAGGTGTTGAGCTAAAAAACAGTGCAGGAGCATCCGAGTGTAGTAGAAATGGAGGCCAAGAAAGTCATGTTCAACAGAGCTGCACTTTAGAAAAAGTTACATTTCATGTAATCCTGAAAGCCTAGTGGCCAATGCTATCAAGCTATACACACCATCTTTCGATAAAACCGAGAAGGTGAATATGAATAACAGGGGTTGGAGGAATATGAGCAGTGCTGGTTTGGCTCGCCATAGAGCAAAGTCGATGCCCAATTTCAGATTTATGACCGTGCTGGACTGACTCAGCTTTTTATTCTTCAATTTTATTTTAATTCCCAGTTCAAGGTTTGTATTCTTACTATTTTTTTAGTTAAAAATTGGTGTGATCCTATGATGGTATCTACTAGTGGAGATGTACTGGCTGGTCCTTCAATTCTTGATACATATCGGTAAGAGAGCTCTAACCAAATTACGAGTTTTCTATGAACACCAATGAAATATTTGTTATTCCATATTATGTCATATAAGCTCCATCAATTTGATTTGTTTACCTTTATGCAGACTCACCAGCTCATTGCTTGCCTATGTCTTCTCATGTATATAGTATACTGCTAGTTTGTTTAAGAGTTGTTGCCATATGCAGAACCAATGCTGGAACATAGTTGTTCTGTTCATTAGTGAACTTGTATAATTTGGCGAGTGTGTTTGTCCATTTTCACTCTTCTGAAATAGCTGAATTCACTACTGTTGATGCTTTTAAGCATGCTGGTGAAAATATAGGTTTTGCAAGTGGGCGTCCTCTTGAAAATGTTGATCGAGGTACTTTTTTCTTTCTATTCATGCTACATTAGTTTGGAAGTATTTGATACTATAAGTAGAGCAGTTGTATCATTCATTTCTTCACGATGGGAACAACTGCAAAACTTTTTTGTTTAATCTAATCATGTGTAACTTACCCAACTATGTATTAATGGGCAGGCAATGGGAAAGTAGGCCATGCCAATAAAGCAAATTACATGTACCTGTTCCCTGGGTTCGTGCTGATTTTCATTCCAATCAAGCCTTTTCTTTAGTGTTCTTGTGTAGGGCATTTAGTTTAATAAAATTACGAAGTGTCGAATTGGATTGTGAACTATCTTTTTATCTTCGTGCTTGTTTAGTTGCTTATAAAGTTATTGTTATTGCAGTCGCTATTGAGAAGAACCCTACCACAATCAAGAACTACGGCATTTGGCTGCGATACCAGAGTAGGACTGGATATCACTGTGACGCCTCCAAAATAGTTATACATCACTCATCTTGAGTCGCCAAATACATAGTACAAAATATAAATAAAAACTTAATTATATAACTGTCGTGTAAAATACGACAAAACATATGCTATGAGTTTTAATACAAATATTGTCTTCTAGACAATATCCACACTCAATGGAGTCCTCATTATATTTATTATCACACTATTTTATAGAATAGTGAGGACTACTAAAACAATCATCTGGACCGCTAATCCGCTCCTCGACTCGCCCCAGCTTATATTCTCATTTCAAGAAACAGGTGAAAGAAAAGGTGAGCTCAACTAAATTTAATAAGAAATATTATGATTAAGATAATGCAGTAATAATTTATCATTAAATTTTAACGTTAAAGTTGTTAAACTGATAAAATATAACAAACATCAAGTTTAACTGCAGCGGAACAAACAATCCATTAGAAGAGTCAAGTAGAGAATAAAATCAACTATCTTCTATGATTTAAAAGGTTTTTCATCACTTTTATCTCTGAGACTTGGCTTAATAAATAATCCACATCATCTTTGCACTACGGCCAAGGATATTCATTAGTATCACGACCACAAATTATCCATGCACTACGGCCGAGGATATTCGTGTATTCATCAATGGTAATGATCATGCCAACAATCTGCTCATCAACGCACTACTACTAATGAGGATTTTACTACATCATTTGTAACATTACTAGTTATGATTATACCGAATAATCCTCGGTTATAATCATACCAAGTCCATCTACGCACTACGTGCCACATGGATGACTTTCAATATATTAAAAATACGTGAGGATGATGACAATGATATAAGAATTCAATAAAAACAAGTTCAAGGATAAATTTTTAAAGATTTATAATTTAATTTATCCGTAAATCAATAACGTCAATTTGTCAACACGACATCTTTGCTTTTGTGGAGTAAAATTCAAGAACGCTCGGAAGAATATTTCAATGAAAAGATATTGGATTAAACGCAAAATATCAAGGATATTTCACTAATTTCATAGATATAAGCCAAAAACTTTAACCAACTAGGGTATAATAGAATATATGAAATCGCAAATGGATTTTTTGCGGCACCACGCAGAATCCACAGCATGCATTATTCCAATGTAATAATAAAGACCGGAATAATGTAAGAATTCACCAGCGTATGAATCTGCATGCATGTGTTATTCCAATGTAATAATAAAGAATGGAACCAGTCATTCAGAATCGCGTAGATAGGATATTCCAACAGAATAATAAAGAATGGAACTGTGTCACGCAGAATCCGCATGCATGCGGGGATGTTCCAACAATAATAATAAAGAGTTGAACCAGTCATACGTAATCCGCATGCATGGGATGTTCCAACAGATTAATAAAGAATGAAATAACAATAGAATTCACTGCAGTATGCGACAGATCAAGATGCATAAAGTTATTCCAATGTAATAATAAAAATGGAATAACAACCCTTACGAGTATTGAAAGAAAATAACTCTCTTCGTGAATACGAAAGAATAATACCCTTTACCTTAGAAAAATTGAATACCGGAGAAGTGAAGTAGCGGTAATACTTTTCTTCTTTCTCTATAGTTTCTCTCTCTGTAGTTTCAATGAATTCATAAGAAATAATGAAGGAAACGAGCTTTCTCTATTTATAGAAAAACCGAAAGTAGCTCTTTGTTTTAACGAATGGTCAAACGACTCGTAATATCAAGAGACAACAACTATTGCAGAAAAGGCAATTAACTCTGGAATAAAGAGACAAATAACTCTTGGAAAACCAAAGGGACAAATAACTCTTGGAAAGCCCAGGGACAAATAACTCTTGGAAAATCAAGGACAAGTTCTTATATTAAAACTTTAAACCAACGATCCATATTGATTTACTATTATAATTTTAACCAACTGTCTGAAAAATTATAACATCTTCTCATGAAATAATATTGTACTCAAAAATGATTAGGACCGAAAAGAAATATATTTTTTGGGTGAATAGTTCCCCGTAAATAGTACTTCGGGAATAGTACCCCATGAATAGTACCCAAACACAAAAAGTGTCCCAAATACCCGAGTGAACAATACTAGAATGAATAGTAATCGGATGAATAGTAACCCGTGAATAGTAACTCGTAAAAGAAAAATACCAAAGAAAATGATATTCCATGACGAGTACAAAAGAAATTATGTCTCATACGAGTATAATAGAATATACGAATTACAGTATAGTACCTCCATCTATACCTCAATTTTTAACTTAGTCATGCAAGTATTATCAATCTTGCACCAACTCCCCTAATAGTAAATCATGTGAATCAATAGTACACACATGTGAACACATAGTTATAAGCATGTGAATTAATAGCAATCAATTGCTCATTTATCCGGTTAATTACCCGATTGGTCAATATAACCTCCAGACATCAATTATTATCGAAATAAATATCGATTTCTACTAACACTAATAATTCCCACAAAATGGAACTATCAATTTCATCTTTAATCAACACGAACCTATTCATCATTAATATTATAACGCACAATATTTAACAACCAGGTCATTACCAGGAAAGGGGGGGCTTTTCGATAAGGATTTCTCCCTATTGGTGCGCAATTAGATTATCTAACCTCTCATTGACAGAACTTTTAGACATTGTCAATATTACAAATAATAATATGAATAACTTTGTCATCTCAATTATTAATTTAATAATATAATATATTATGTAGATGATACTATGACAATAATTGAATCAATAATATGAGAGATATGATGCAAAGAATTATCGTAAAGTAATAATTGAGTATAACCGAAAGTGACTTCTCACGTAAAGATCAATAACTAATACCGTGTGCTACTATGCAACCACACGTATTGATGTACTTTTACTACTGGATAGTTCAACAGTTTTAACGGTAACTCTTTTGCCGTTATTTTTATAAAAAGATAATTCTGTCGTTTTCTAAATACGACAATACTTCCGTTGTGGGGTCCACCAATGATTGTGCCGTCGTATGGATATTCCCGACAAAAAGAACATTCCCTGACCAAACGAATATTTTATAACAATTTACTTACTTTGCAAAATTTATAAATATTACCCACAACTATATCATTATATGAAATCCACACCATAATATTCAAAATAAATATTTCGAGAAATTTAAATCTTTATTCATAAAATTTAGGGTCTCACAATCATAACATGTACAAAGAGTACCGTGACACCACTTTGAATGGTGCTGTTGAGCATATGTACACTGAGATGGCTTCTCGCCACAAAGTCTGCCATCACTGCATCCAGATCATTAAGACATCGACCATCCCTGCCAAGCTCTGCAAGAGGGAGAGCACCAAGCAGTTCCACAACTCCAAAATCAAGTTCCCATTGGTGTTTAAGAAGGTTAGGCCACTAACTAGAAAGCTGAAGACAACATACAAAGCGTCTAGGCCCAACTTGTTTGTGTAATTCTTGTTGGAGTGGTTATGCAATTTTGTTGCTCAAGTGAAACATAGCATTGTCATTTACTTGTTGTTGGATGTTTTTTCAAAATTTGATATTATGGTTTGGAAGTCTAGGATTGGACAAAATATTATCTTTTTATTGGATTTTGAGCACTATTGTTTTATTCAAGTGTTGGAAGTTGCATTACTCCTTGTGCCCCTTTTAGCTATATATCATGGCATTAGCATATTGCAGGTGCATTGGTAATGTAGGTGAACCACAACATTTTTTTTTTCTTTTTTTTTAATCTACAACATTTTCAAAACGTTGTGTAAATGTGCCTAAACGTTATCTGATATAGTAAACAACAACATTTTTATCCAAAAAATGGTGTGGAATCATACCTTCTACAACATTTTTAAGCATCTACTAATTTTTAAAAAACAAATCTACAACGTTTTTTTCCTAAAAAATGTTGTGTATTGTGCTTAACTACAACGTTTTAAAAACGTTGTGTAAGAGTGTCAAATAGATGACACCCTTAACCACGATGTTTTTCTGACTGAAACCACAACGTTTTTTCCGCGTTGTCTATTTACTATTTTGTAGTAGTGGTTATAAATTGTGACTTATCAGCGACTTATAACTGTCCCACTAAAAAACGTAGAAGGAACAATTGCAAGAAAAAAAATTCAAATAATTGGCAACTTCATTTGAGCGGGTTCCTCAAAAGCTGCAAGCCTGTCAAGTCTATACCTAAGGCAAAGCCTAACTATCTCTAAACAGCCAAAATCTCCAAACAGTTATCAAAAGCTATCAAACCTCTCACACTCCCTTTTTTTAACCCTAAAATCCTATTCAAAGCCTGAATCCATTAACCCTCTAGTTTTGCCCAAATCGCATTCAACTAACTCTCATAAGAGTTTTGAAACTAAATACCCATAAATTTTGAACCCTCAAAATGGAAGAATGGCGTGTCATAACCGGAATCCAACTCGGCTTCAAGAAGTTTGAAAGATCATAAAAGAAGTTGAAGGATATACTTGAGCTTGTAAAGAATGTTGGGTTTCATGAGTGCTCGAAAGCTAACACTCCAGTCTATACCGAGCTAGTGAAGCAATTCTACTCCATTGCAGCAATAGATTCTGGATTTCTGTCCACAAAGGTCAAAGGAGTAAGCCTAAAAATAAAAGCATCAGACATCAACCAATGTCTTGGGTTTACTAACCAAGGTCTGATAAACCTTGAGGACATTGACATCGAAGAAGGCAAAAAGGTAATGCGCTACAAGAGGAATGTAAATCTGGAAGATATGAAGAAAAAAGAGTTTCCCGAAGAGTTTTAATTTCTGGCTGAGATTACGGGAAAATACATCTTGTGCAAAGACACTGCACATGATACTGTTAGTGATCTATAACTGAGAATCATGACTGCAATAGTTATGATGCAGCAGATGAACTTCGGAGCTCTTCTAATTGACTGGTTAACCAAGTGGCTAGAAAAAGCTTGGATGAAGAAGTCTACAGAAAAACCCCTCACAAAGGTTTTTTGTGACGCCCCCAAAATAGGTATACATCACCTATTCTGAGTTGTCAATACATGGTACAGAAACAACTACAACTTTATTATTACAACCGTAAAACTGTGAGTTTGAATACAAATATTATCTTCTAGACAATATCCACACTCAAATAAATCCTCATCACATTTATTGATACATTATTTTACAAAATGGTGAGGACTACTAAACAATTCTTTCTAAAACCTTCATTCCATACCCCGACTGCGTACTCGCTATATTCTCGCCTCCCCGAGAAGAAAAATGGAACAAAAAGGAAAAGGGTGAGCTCAACTAGCCCGAAAGAAAGAATATTATGACTAAGATAATATACAACAAATTATCGTTAGTCTTCAACAGGAAAAATCTAATAGAATACAATAGACAACAAATTTTAAATCAATATTCGCGCAATTGAAATAGAAGAGTTAAGTAGAGAATGCAAACTACTATCTTCTATGTATGAATTTAAAAGTTCATCGCTCATCTTTTATCCCCTGTAACATCAATCAATATACATCGGAATCAAATATTCATCTTTGCACTACTGTGCCAAAGATATTCATCGATTGGTCATGTTCATCTAAACACTGTTCATCTTTGCACTATGGCCAAAGATATTCTTCAGAAATCATTCATCTTCACTACCACAGTCAAAGATATTCCATAATATCATCATTTAAGACTAAAGATGATGAAAAATATTTTTAAAGAAACGAATCCGGTGAAACAAAATGACAAGGATTAAGGATTAAGGATTCAGTACTTTGTTTTATTCACGCCCAAAAATACCTCAAAATAATCACAGTGGTGTAAAATTCAAGAATGATCAAAACATGATACAATCAAAGCTAGTATCCGAATAGATATTTTGGACGAAAAGAAGAAATTTTATTTTTCTATGAATAGTGTCAGTATACGTGAATAAGCCAGTACACGTAAATAGTAACTCAGAACACCAAAAGATAGAAATTTCCCAAAAAACATCTTCACGCTTTATGAATAAGACTTCGTGAATAGTAAATGAATAGTAACTCATGAATAAGAACTCATGAATAGTAACCCGATATGAAAAAGTTCTAAATTTGATAAAAGTTTCAACCAATATTTCAAAGATAATGATATTGAAGAAATAATATCATTTGAGAAGAAAATAACATCCCTTACCTCGAAAGATTAGTACTTCTAATTTGGAATCTGGGATATAGGTCAAGGAACTTCAGAATCTAACAATACTCAAAGTATACTCAAAATACTCACAAGAATACGCTTGATAATATAGAGAGAGAAAACTTCAGTTTCTGGTGTGATTTTCAATTCTAACCAAAGCACCCTATTTATAGGAAATTGCTTAGTAACACCAAAAAGAAAATTTAATAAATTAATAATATAATTATATAAATTTCCTACGCATGCCTAGAATCTGATTTCAGCCATCAAACACATGCCACATTCTAGAAAAAGTAGAAAAAACGTTTTTCTAATTTTAAATATTTTAAACTTCCAAAATCAATTATTTGAGTTTTTGAACTTCAATAATTCATAATAAATAGCCCTTTCATCAGAAAATTCGAATCTCATGAGTTTTTATAGGAAATTCAATTCTCTACAACTTTACAGAAGAAAGTTTTTCCAAATTCCAAATAGAAATTGACCGAAATCCACAAGCAGGCGATTTTACGGTATTATAATCAAATTTCGGTCAATAAATGGGGTCCAATCGACATGTTTAACATGTTTTAAACATTTATTGCAACAAAATACTCTTCCTCCTCAGATACTCATATATCCCACATTCGTTGTAAAAATATCACCATTATTATACTATTAAAATATAATAATATATTTAAATGAATTATTTTATCGTAAAAGATAAAATTTTAATTTTCAACAATTGTCACATTAAAAATTTTCTCCATCTATATCCACATAAAATCAATATTTTCCTCATCATATGAATCAATAATTAATTATTCACAAATAATATTATGTAATCACAATATCGATAACCAGTGCGGTTCCAGGAAAGAGGGGCTTTCAATAAGAATTTCTCTCATCATGGCGCAATTAGGTGACCAAACCTCTCCTTAGATGTAACTTTCTAGACATTGCCAATAATGTTATCTAATAATATTATTCAGATAATATGAATTATTGCTTTGATAATGAAAAATACTTGTGTAATGACAATTATTCAAACAACAATGAATATAAAATATCAACGCAAAGACAATTATTAAATCAATAAAATATCGAATAAAGTAATTATCAGTAACCATTATTGAGTAGTGCCTTCTCACGTAAGAATCAATAATTGGTGCAATATCATGTCTTCTTGTGTTTTAACCAAAAGTATTTTAACAATATTAACTGCAGAATAACTACGTTTGTTATTTTTAAACAACTTATATTTGTCGTTTTCTTCATCCAATAAACTTTCGTTATGGGCCCACACATGGTCGCTACTGGGTCGCATTTAATATTCCCGACAAGCATTTAATATTCCACGACCAAACAAATATTCCCAAACAACAATGAATATTTTATAACCACTTGCTTATTTTGAAATATTTGCGTATTTTACCCTTAACTATCCACATTAATCAAATCAACCCTTACTATTTCAAAATAATAAATAGAGAAAATTAAATTTCATTAATAATAAGTTGGGGTCTTACATTTTTCATGGAAGACTCTTGAGCATTGTACTGAAGAAGAAACTAAGAAGCGAGATAAAAGGTGATGAGGGAGAACCACTGAATGTTCATAAAGTGATGTCCCCACAGTTGTTTGAAAACTGGAAGAAAAATCACAAGGAAAACAATAGGCTAATAACATCTGGCAGTAGCAGCAAGGTCTCTGTAAAGAAGAGGAAGGCAAAAGAAATGGAAAGCAAGATGTCTCAATTTGACGACTCTATAACTGTAGTAGTCACTTCAACAAAGAAGAAAACTAAGATTGTGAAGAAAATAGAGACTCCATCAAGTAGTCTTTCCACTGACAAGAAGAGGCATGAAGCAGAAATAGAAAAAGCATCAATTGCAGCAACCCTAAAAAGAAGAAGGAGTAACATATTACTCCAAGAGCCATCCAAGAAGTAAGAAAAAGTGATGAAGAAGTCAGTCTCAGTTCACCAAAGAAGTCTATCTACCAAAGAAGAGAACGTAAAGTCAGAAGATGAGAATGGAACTGAGAGCTTCAAGGATGAATCCTCAAGGAACAAGTCCACTAATGAAGAAGAAGTTGAATCCAAGAAGGAGAAAGCTGAACCTATGAAATGAAAATAGCTATATCTGGCAATGAAGAAGAATGTACAAGTCCTATGGCTAACACTCAGAGTAGCCACTCTGCTGATGAAGAAAGGTTGAAAGTTGAAACAATTGCATCTCCTACTGCTAATGCTCCAACAAGTTCATATGATGGCTCAAAAGATGTTGAGTCCAAGGAAAAAGGACCTGTTCCTACTGATGCTGAACATCAAGGAAGCTTATTTGATGATTCAGAGGCTTCAAAATCTGAAGATGATGAAAGGACTAACTCTTCTATAGCTGAACCTCCAAGGAAAAGAAAGAGCAATAGACTGCTTGCTAAATCTATCCTAAGGAAGAAAGGAGAACCCTCTACTGCAATCATTACATTAATTGATGATGAGTCTAAATCCAAGGAAGAAAGTGCTAAGGGTGCTGAAGAAGAAAAAGTGATGAAAATCTGCAAGAAGGATTCTTTAATAGATCAGATGAAATGATCAGGCATGAATCAAGCTCAGAAGGTGGAGAGATGGAAAAAGATTCTAGTTCTACAAACTAAGAATCAAAGGAATCAGCAGACTATCATGTTCTCTCTCCAGCAAGAGTGTGCAGAAGAATAGTGGTGGAAGTCTTTGATGAACCACTAGATGTACCATTAGAAAGATGGATAAGCTATGGAAACAAACAACTCAAAGTTGTAAGGATGACTACAGATGAGGTGTTTAACAACTGGAACAACATGAAGTCACTACAACAAAAAAGCTTATCTGCGACCGCATATCTGCGATCTCATATGGTCGCAGATGAGTATTAGCGACCGAAGAGTTCATAATAAATGAAGGGACTGAGGGGTCCTTGTCCGGAGGGCTTAAATGAAGTTTCAAGCCTGCTGGGCTTGAAGAGTTCATAAAGAACTAGAGGAGTTCCAAGGCTGCTGGCCTTGAAGAGTTCTTAGTGAACTAAAGTTCCAAGGCTGCTGGCCTTGAAGAAATCTTAGTGATTCAGGGTGTTGCCCTTCCTTAGTGGAATTCCTGCTCGTTGAAGCAGAAGAGTGGATTAGGAGCTTAAGCCTCTGAAGCACTTAAAATCCCTTGTGTCTTTTACATTCAGTCATTTACTTTCTGTCATTTACATTATGTACCTAACTGCTATAAATGCTACGTATGTATTAATTGCGTCTAACTTAACTAACTCTACGAACAATGTATGTATGCTCATGAATATATTAATGAAGGGGATCATTTACTTATTCTGTTGTGCTTGAAAAGATTCTTATGTTTATCATATGCTAATTCATTAGCAATACAAAATAAACAGGAAATGTATTTGCAAATTAATAAGGATCTACTCAACCCCCCTCTTCTAGATCTATTGTGTACTCATCGAACTAACACAACATAGTACTTAACGCACAAATTCGGGATTGAGAATAGTCCTGATTTTGGGGACGTTACAGACATTTCCGACATGGCGCCCTATTTTTTCAACCAAGAAGCCTATTTGATATTTTAATTACATTTAGAGCTAGAATATGTGATAAGTCCTTAGTTTTGCCTATTTGATATTTCAATTACATTTATGTTATAGTGTCCTACTAAAACTATGTCTTTTAACGTATAGTGTGATTTTCTTGCAAACGTTATGCGGATTTACAACTTTGAGAAACTTCCTATAGAAAAAGATTACTTGGGCATTCAAGGCAGTCCAACCTAAACAAAAGAATGTTTTGAATTCCGGAGTCTACGTATTGAAGTACGTTGACTAAATTATCCAAGGAATGTCTTTAGTGGAGGTTGACTTGTCCGCAGAAGATGCCTCCTTGTTTAGGTATAGAATTGTCCATAAATTGCTTAAGCTTAGGGTTAGAGATATGACATTTACACATATGACTAGTAGAGTTACACATGTATCTTAATTTGTACATTCTTAACATGTAATATTGAATTTAAACTATATGATTTTGATGGATTTTGATGGTGCAAATTATGTTTATAATTTGATCTATGTAGTTTGTGAAAAAAATTCATTATTTGTTGTTGTTTGTGATATGTCATTTACAGTTTAAAAGCATACATGGGGGAACCACTTAAATTCATATAGAAAGTTTTAAAAAAAATTAGCATACGTAGTTTAATACTGCAGAGCCTGTAAGTAGCATACAGGAACTTGATTGAATAAATAAAAAAGAATCCACATTTGGCATCCGCAATATTAAATTGCAGAGTCTGGATACACTTCCGTAGTATTAAAACGGTGTTGTTTTCATATTAAACTAAAGTTCATAATATTAAATTGTGAACATGAATTACTTATTAACGACGTCGTTTTTCCATTGGGCATTTAAATCAACGTCCGCAGTATTAAACTACGGAATAAAATTACTTATTAACAACGTCGTTTCCCATTTTGTCATATCTAGTGTAAGACCCCGAAATTTTTTTAAATAAAAAGGAATTTCCTTTATTTATTATTTTGAAATAGTAAGGGTGGATTTGATTAATGTGGTTAGTTATGGGTAAAATGCTTAAATATTTCAAAATAAGCAAGTGGTTATAAAATATTCATCATTTGTTAGGGAATATTCGTTTGGTCGTGGAATATTCAGATCATTGTCGGGAATATTCAGACGACGACGCAAAGACCATGTGTGGGCCCCATAACGGAAAGCGATTGGATGAAGAAAACGACAAATATAAGTTGGTTAAAAATAACTGGCGTAGTTGTTACCAATTAATATTGTTGGAATACCCGGTGGTTAAAATACTGATGTACGCGTGGGTGCACAAGAGCACACTACAGATTGCACAAAGATTGTTGAATTATTGATCCTTACGTAAGAAGGCACTACTCAATAATAATTTTCACAAGAGTTTCGCTCAATATTTTATTTTATTGATTCAATAATTGTTGCGTTGATATTTTATATTATTATTGTTCAATAATTGTCACTACACAAGATTTCCATTATCGATCAATAATTCATATTATTTGAATAATATTATTAGATAACATTATTGGCAATGTCTAGAAAGTTCTGTCTAAGGAGAGGTTTGGTCACCTAATTGCTGGCCAAGAAGAAGAGAGATCCTTATCGAAAGCCCCCTTCTTCTGAGGAAACTACCGGTCATTATAATTGTGATTCGTAATATTATTTGTGAATAATTAATTATTGATTCATATGATAAGAAAATATTTATTTTATATGAATATAAATGATGGATTTATTTATGTGGTTATTAATGAAGGAATTAATCTTTGAGATGTTTTATTTGTATTTTTGTCGGATTGGAGGTATTAAAAGATCAAATCGGTGTTATTATAGCTTTATTGTGTGAGTTATAATATTTAATCCGACCGTTGGATCGTTGTAATTTTTGGATATGTTATACATATATAAGTTGAGTATATGTCCACAAATTTTGAACGGTAAAAATGAACGAATGATTTGTTATAAATTTTAAGAGGTGTTTGATTCGGAAAGTAGGGTTATAATTGATTTTGGTGGAAAATTCTAGAATTGAGTGGGCCCCACTTGTGGTTGGTGAAGAAATGTGCTGAATTTTATTTCAAATGTGGTGGGTGGCAATAGTAAAGGTGTAAAGCCATCAGGTAAAGAAGTCAAGTCTGCTTTTGGCAAGCTAACATTTTCCTATAAATAGAGGGCTAAGTTAGAATTGAAAATCACACCAGAAACAAAGTTTTTTCTCTTTCTCTCTCTATATTATTGAGCGTATTTTGTGAGTATTTAGATACTTTGAGAGTTTTATTCAAAGATAAGTTTCATTCAAAGATCACTTCCGACCTTTCCTTCCAAGCATCGATTCTTTGAGGTAAGGGATATTATTTTTTCAGTAATGATATTATTTCTTCAATATCATTATCTTTGAAATGTTGATCTGAAGTTTTATCAAATTTGGAACTTTTTCATGTGGGGTTACTATTCATGAGTTACTATTCACGAAGTTACTATTCATGAGTTACTATTCACGAGTTACTATTCACGAGTACTATTCATGAAGCGTGAAAATGTTTTTTTGTGGAATTTCTATCTTTTGGTGTTTGAGTTACTATTCACGTGATACGGCACTATTCACGATATCTATGACTATTCATCGAAAAATAAAATTTCTTCTTTTCATCCAAAATATCTATTTTGGATACTAGCTTTGATTGTATCCATGTTTTGATCATTCTTGAATTTTACACCACTATGATTATTTTGAGGTATTTTTGGATGTGGATAAAACCAAGTACTAATCCTTAATCCTTGTCATTTTGTTTCACCGGATTCGCTTTTTTAAAAATATTTTCATCATCCTCGGTCTTAAATGATGATATTATTGAATATCTTTGGCTCAGTAGTAAAAAGATGAATGATTTCAAGAATATCTTTGGCACCTGTAGTAAAAAGATGAGCAGTGTTTAAATGAACACGACCGATCGATGAATATCTTTGGCCTTTAGTGCAAAGCAAAGATGAACAGTGTTGAGATGAACATGACCGATTGATGAATATCTTTGGCCGAAGTGCAAAGATGAATATTTGATTTGAGATAAAAATTGATTGATGTTACGAGGATAAAATATTGATGATGGATCGTTAAATTCATAGATTATAGTAGATTTCATTCTCACGTAACTCTTCTATGAATTATTATTTCACTATAATATTGATCCGAAACTTGTTGTCTATCATTGTATTCTATCGATTTTTTCTCGTTGGAGACTAACGATAATTTGTTGTATATTATCTTAGTCATAGTATTCTTTTTTGGGCTAGTTGAGCTCACCCTTTTCCTTGTTGTTCCATTCTTCTTCTCGGGAGGCGAGAATGTAGCGAAAGTACTAGTGGGGGGTATGGAATGAAGGTTCTAGAGAGAGTTGTTTAGTAGTCCTCACCATTTTGTAAAATAATGTATCAATAAATGTGATGAGGATTTATTTGAGTATAGATATTATCAGAAGATAATATTTGTATTTAAACTCACAAGATATATATTGTCGTATTTCACACGACATTTGTATTATTGAAGTTGTAGTTTGCTTCTTGTACCATGTATTTGGCGACTCGTAATGGGTGTTGAGTATACCTATTTTGGGGCGCCACGGTGGTATCGAGTATTTATAAGTAAAGAGCCCAGAGCCTCTCATTTGGTGACTTCTGTTGATGGGGATGCACAAGCCGACTCTCCGTAGGGACGCCTGATTCTCATGGCAAAACCGATAGGTACCATTTGTGAGGGTTTGTCCACATTGGGGGACATGAGTTACTGATTGGTATCGAGCTTAGGGATATGATCTCTGGCGGAGATCGGGGAATAGAACTAGGAGGGAGAGACGAGTAAATCCTTCGCTAGTGTGTCCTACCTAAGCTTATTTGTTAGTTGGTCAAGATATAGGGATATTATGTGATATATTGATTTCCTTAATTAACCCTTGTTTTTATGACAAGATTTGAGAATGTCGATTGAGAATATTAATAATGGAGTAAATGAGACCGTGGAGATGCTCAGACTTACCAACGAGGAGAACGTGCAACAGTCGGGCAATGTTCCTCTGTGAACAACACCACCGAAAGCGAGATGATGAATGAGGGATGTTTAGAAGTTTTTTGCGATTACGCAAAATCGACGAGGAGACTCGTGTTCAAAATATGAGGAGGAAATGATAGCAATTCACGGGTGGTCACAAGCCCAAGCAGTTCAAAGAGTTGGGACCACCGAATCTGGGAAAGCGGATCCGATTAAAGCGGAGCGTGGGTTAAACAAATTACCAAGATATTCGATGTCTTGGGATGCACGGAGGAACAGAAAGTTCCATTCGCCACCTTTATGTTCCGTGGCGAGGCAGATTCTTGGTGGGAATCATGAAGCGTACTCCATCCAATTTCGCACTCAAAGATGTCGTGGGAGACGTTCAGAAGCGATTCAATGACAAGTACTTCCCCGAAAGTATTCATCGTATGAAGGAAGTGGAGTTTATTAGACTAGAGCAGTAATAACATGACGGTGTCCCAAAGACGAGGCGAAGTTCATGGAGTTATCCGAGTTTGCACCTCATTTGGTGGAGAATGAGGAACGATGACGCGGATGTTTTCGAGAGGTTTGAAACCCGACATACGTCCAAGATCTCATTTCTCATAAATTTTCTCTCTATTCGAGATGTTGTAAGCAGGCTCGGTTGTTAGAGCGAGATAACGAAAGTACGTTCAACCGAGGGACCATAACCGAGGATCATACCAAGATAGTAGTCAACAAAATAACGATAACCATGGAGAAAGAAGAATACGGACAAAGGCGGTTACCACTACGGTGGTAATTGTGGCCATAAAAATAGAAGAAGCGAGCCGGGAGGAGATTTTAAAAGAGGAGATTCAACAACGACCATGTGAAGACGTCGGCGTATGAGAGTAACCTGGTTCCAAAGGAGGAGAAAAACCATCGGTCGATATGTTACAAAATGCGGAAAGAGGGACATATCACCCAAACCGCCCACAACAGTTTAAGGTATGCTATAATTGTGGAAAAGAAGGACATATCGCTTCGAGATTTATGCAGAATAAAACCTAGTTCAACGAGGACGGTGACTCAAAAGACGTCCCGTAAAAGTCAAAGTCAACGGTTCTTGGAAGAAGCGTTTGTCGTGGACTTCCATCAAAATGCGAGGAACCCGAACGAAGTTAGCATCAGGTTAGTTAATTATAAATTCTTGCGAAGTTTATACCTTACTAGATCCCTGGTTCTACCCATTCTTTTATCTCTCTTGCTTGCGCTCAACGTTTGAACTTGACTACGGAGAAATTAGACTTTGACCTATTTATGGAGAATCCGTTAGGAGAAACTTTCATTACATCCATTGTTTAGAAATCTTGTTTGATTCAGTTGGCACTATCACATTACCCGTTAACCTTATTTCTATAGAGATATTTGCTTTTGATGTGATTTTAAGGTTAACTACTCATCATGCCAAATTGATTGCTTTTGTAAGGTTGTTAGTTTTCATATTCCTAAGCAACCCGTTATTCAATTCAAGCAATCAAACCATTGTAATCAAACATTTTCATATCAAGCCATGAAGTCATTCGTTTATTATGGATGTCAAGTTTTCTTAGTCCATGTTATGGATTTGAATAAAGACACGCCGATTTGAATAATATTCTGTTGTTATTGATTTTTCCGACGTATTTCTGAAGAATTTCTTGGCTTACTCCCAAAGCTCGATATTAAATTTTGTATCGACTTTGAACCCGTAGACAAAACTCATTTCTAAAATCTCATATAGAATGGCTCTATTGAACTTCGTGAGTTAAAAATTCAACTATAGAATTTGGTACCGAGCCTTTATCTTGTGACTTCCTTTGTGGAATTCACCTAAGCCGAACTCTATAGGGGACGTCATATTCGATGCGATAGTAAAATCGATAGGTGTCATTGTGACGTCATATCCAAGATTGGGATATGAGTCACAGTTGAGAGCAACCTAAGTCAGTAATCGAAATACGTAGCTTTCTAGGCTTAGTTGGTTATTATCGGAGATTCGTGGAAGGATTTTCTTGAATCGCTACTCTGTTAACTTAGCTGACTCGAAAAGATACAAAATTCGTATGGAGCGAGGAATGCGAGAAGATTTTCCAAGAGCTCAAGAGGCGACTCATTTCGGCACATATTCTAACCATACCATCTTGGAAAAGCGAACGTGGTAGCTGACGCGTTGAGTAGAAGATCATATGCGGGAACGAGTGCGATGATGTCAAGTATAATGATAGAGACAACTTTAATAGAAAAAGTTAAGGTTGCTCAAGCCACCGAATCTTGAGGAGTTGATATGAAGAAGAAAGTACAAGAAGGAGCATTCTAAGCAAGAATTGATGAAGAAGGAATACTTGTAGTCCACTCTAGACTTTGTGTTCCTAACGACTCGATTTGAAGTACAAGATTATGATGGAGGCACCTAACACGCCATTTGCAATCCATCTCGGAAGTACTAAAATGTATCGTGATCTTGACATACATTTTCGTGGAACAATATGAAGAGAGAGATTGCAAAGTTTATCTCGATGTGTTTAACGTGTCAACGTGTAAAGGCGGAGCATCTAGTACCTAAGGGTCCGTTGCAACCACTTGAGATTAGGAATGGAAGTGGGAACACATTACCATAGATTTCGTTACGGGTCTTCCTACGGTTTCTCAAGGCATCAATGCTATTTGGGTTATTGTTGATAGATTAACCAAATCGCTCATTTCTTGCCGACACGGAGACTTATTCCTTGAACGTCTTGCTAAGTATGTACGTAAATGCGATTGTGAGATTGCATGGCATGCAAAGTATCCATAGTTTTAGATCGTGACCCAAGATTCACTTCATGATTTTGGGTTAGAAAGCTATGGGCACGCAATTTTACGATTCGATTTGGCATACCATCCTCAAACGGATGGGCAATCGAAAGGACTACTCAAACTCTTGAAGATATATTAAAACTCGTGTCCTAGATTTCAAAGGAAGTTGGGATAAGTACTTGCCATTGGTGGAATTCTCATACAACAATAGTTATTAAACAAATATAGGCATGGTTCCATTCAAGCATTATATGGACGAAAATGTCGTTCTCCAATATGTTGGGATGAGGTGGGTGAAGCAACATTGTTGGGACCCGAAGTTAAGACGTATGACTCACCGAAAAGATCCAAATGATTCGATAACGTATACAAAGCGGCACAAGATCGACAAAAGATTTATGCGGATCTTCATCGAAAGGACGTGGAATTTAATGTGGGGATCATGTATTGTTACTGAAGTTGCTCCATGGAAGGGAGTTACAAGATTTGGGAAGAGAGGAAAGCTCAATCCACGATTTATTGGTCCATTTTAAATTCTTGACCGAGTAGGAAATGTAGCCTATAGACTTGCGTTACTCCGAGTATGTCTCGTGTTCATAATGTGTTTCAC
The DNA here is from genome assembly GCA_020205615.1 of Panax quinquefolius. Taxonomy (NCBI): domain Eukaryota; kingdom Viridiplantae; phylum Streptophyta; class Magnoliopsida; order Apiales; family Araliaceae; genus Panax; species Panax quinquefolius. Next base: position 122,287,445 of record CM035167.1, read on the forward strand.
ATATCATGCTTCGTAAATATGTGAAAGACCGAACCACGTTATTGAGTTAGAACCGGACGAGATAGCCGAAGACTTAACGTATGAGGAGGTACCTGTCAAGATCTTGGATAGAAAAGAGCATGTCCTATGCACCAAGGTTATACCACAAGTTAAGGTTTTGTGGAGAAACCATGCTATGAAGAAATGATCCGGGAGTTGGAATCAAAATGAAAGCGAGGTACCCTCATCTTTTCAAACACAGTGTATCGACGCCAATTTCGAGGACGAAATTTCATAAGGAGGGAGGTTGTAAGACCTCAAATTTTTTAAATAAAAGGAATTTCCTTTATTTATTATTTTGAAATAGTAAGGGTGGATTTGATTAATGTGGTTAGTTATGGGTAAAATGCGTAAATATTTCAAAATAAGCAAGTGGTTATAAAATATTCATTGTTGTCGGGAATATTCGTTTGGTCGTGGAATATTAAATCTTTGTCGGGGAATATTTACGATGCGACGCAGCAACCATGTGTGGGCCCCATAACGGAAAGCGATTGGATGAAGAAAACGACAAATATAAGTTGGTTAAAAATAACGGCGTAGTTGTTACCAGATTATCTTGTTGGAATACCCGGTGGTTAAAATACAAAGAATATGTCTGTCGCACAAGAAGACATACCAGATTGCACAGTATTGTTGAATTATTGATCCTTACGTAAGAAGGCACTACTCAATAATTTTTCACGGAGATTCTTCGTTCAATATTTTATTTTATTGATTCAATAATTGTTGCGTTGATATTTTATATTATTATTGTTCAATAATTGTCACTACACAGTATTTCCCATTATCAGATCAATAATTCATATTATTTGAATAATATTATTAGATAACATTATTGGCAATGTCTAGAAAGTTACGCTCTAAGGAGAGGTTTGGTCACCTAATTGCGCGCCAGTAAGGAGAGATCCTTATTGGAAAGCCCCTCTTTCTGAGGAACTACTTTGGTCATTATAATTGTGATTCGTAATATTATTTGTGAATAATTAATTATTGATTCATATGATAAGGAAATATTTATTTTATATGAATATAAATGATGGATTTATTTATGTGGTTATTAATAAAGGAATTAATCTTTGAGATGTTTTATTTGTATTTTGTCGGATTGGAGGTATTAAAAGATCAAATCGGTGTTATTATAGCTTTATTGTGTGAGTTATAAAATTTAATCCGACCGTTGGATCGTTGTAATTTTTGGATATGTTATACATATATAAGTTGAGTATATGTCCACAAATTTTGAACCGTTAAAAATGAACGAATGATTTGTTATAAATTTTAAGAGGTGTTTGATTCGAAAAGTAGGGTTATAATTGATTTTGGTAGAAAATTCTAGAATTGAGTGGGCCCCACTTGTGGTTGGTGAAGAAATGTGCTGAATTTTATTTCAAATGTGGTGGGTGGCAATAGTAGCGTGTAAAGCCATCGTAGTAGCAGTCAAAGTCGCTTTACGGCTAACATTTTCCTATAAATAGAGGGCTAAGTTAGAATTGAAAATCACACCGTAAACAAAGTTTTCTCTCTCTCTCTATATTATTGAGCATATTTTGTGAGTATTTAGATACTTTGAGAGTCATTGCTCAAAGATAAGTTTCATTCAAGATCACTTCCGACCTTTCCTTCCGAAGTAATCGATTCTTTGAGGTAAGGGATATTATTTTTTTCAGAATGATATTATTTCTTCAATATCATTATCTTTGAAATGTTGATCTGAAGTTTTATCAAATTTGGAACTTTTTCATGTATGGGGTTACTATTCATGAGTTACTATTCACGAGTTACTATTCATGAGTTACTATTCACGAGTTACTATTCACGAGTACTATTCATGAAGCGTGAAAATGTTTTTTGTGGAATTTCTATCTTTTGGTGTTTGAGTTCTTTATTCACGATACTGGCACTATTCACGATATCTAAGCACTATTCATCGAAAAATAAAATTTCTTCTTTTCATCCAAAATATCTATTTTGGATACTAGCTTTGATTGTATCCATGTTTTGATCATTCTTGAATTTTACACCACTATGATTATTTTTGAGGTATTTTTGGACGTGGATAAAACCAAGTACTGAATCCTTAATCCTTGTCATTTTGTTTCAATGGATTCGTTTCTTTAAAAATATATTTTCATCATCCTCGTCTTAAATGATGATATTATTGAATATCTTTGGCCTGTAGAAAAAGATGAATGATTTTCTGAAGAATATCTTTGGCACAGAAGTGCAAAGATGAGCAGTGTTTAAATGAACACGACCGATCGATGAATATCTTTGGCCTTTAGTGCAAAAGATGAGCAGTGTGAGAGATGAACATGACCGATTGATGAATATCTTTGGCTCTGAAGTGCAAAGATGAATATTTGATTTGAGATGAAAATTGATTGATGTTGAGGATAAAATATTGATGATGGATCGTTAAATTCATAGATTATAGTAGATTTCATTCTCTATGTAACTCTTCTATGAATTATTATTTCCATGCGAATATTGATCCGAAACTTGTTGCCTATTGTATTCTATCGATTTTTCCTGTTGGAGACTAACGATAATTTGTTGTATATTATCTTAGTCATAGTATTCTTTTGGGCTAGTTGAGCTCACCCTTTTCCTTGTTGTTCCATTCTTCTTCTCGTGGAGGCGAGAATGTAAGCAGTACTAGTCGGGGTATGGAATGAAGGTTCTAGAGAGAGTTGTTTAGTAGTCCTCACCATTTTGTAAAATAATGTATCAATAAATGTGATGAGGATTTATTTGAGTATAGATATTGTCTAGAAGATAATATTTGTATTTAAACTCACAGTATATATTGTCGTATTTCACACGACATTTGTATTATTGAAGTTGTAGTTTGCTTCTTGTACCATGTATTTGGCGACTCAGAATGGGTGTTGAGTATACCTATTTTGGGGGCGTCACATCTAGCGTCCGCAATCTATGTTGTTGAATCATATTCGATCCAAGCCACCACTATGGTATATCCGCTATTGAGATTCAGATCTTGTTCCACTATATCATCAGTAATATACCACTATTGTGTTGTTTGCTTGGCTGAATCCGTTGTAGAAGAACTCTTCAAGGTATGATGAAGTACTAATTGTGAGGAAAATGAAAGATTTCAAAAGTATGAACAAATTTAGCATGGTGAAAGAGAGATTTTGGGTACAATGCCTTTCTTCTTCTTATGACATCATTCCGTTTCCATAAGGAAACATAGCGTCCGCAGTTTAATACTGCGGACGGAGACTTGTAAAGAAGGGGCATTTTGGTCATTTATCCCGCACACATTATTAAACTACAGAATACTAAAAATTACTGCGAATGGAGACTATATCAATCGTTCGATATTCGGATGGACGCTCAAAATCTGTTGTAAGGCTAACCTTAAATTGTTAACGTTAACTATGAATCAGTCCGTATATATATATATATATATATATATATATATAACACGTGGATAATATGTCAAAGATGTGATTTATTTTCATATAGTGAATCTATTTTTATATATTGGATAATTTGAACCTAGTTTTCATATTCATTAGTTCCCAAATTATGTCATATTATATACAATTATTGTATACATTCATGGGATAAGAAGAATTTATACATTGTATCAAAAATAGAGTCTTGACTGATTGAATTAGTATTAATTTATGGACAACTAAATGACTCGATAAAATTGTCGAATAAAATCTCTTAATATCTTATTATATATAATTTATTGATATATAAGCATATTCCTCTAGATTGCAAAGCATGAATACCAAATTTATGTAACCTATTTATTCACTTTAATAAGTGTAAGGTACATACTCCAAAAATCAAAGACACCAATTATGGATACAATCAACATGCAAATATGAGAAAATATGCATACTTTCATTAGTTTCATATAATTTGATAAGGCCGCCAACAATTTTATAACAATGAAATAATAAATATGTTTGAAATTATATGCGATTATTAAGTACACATCTTATTCACTTATTTATTTATTTTTACAGATTCATGCTATGTATTACATAAATTTACACCGAATTATAATTGCAAAGCTTATCAATATATGGTAAAAATTATAAGAGAATTTCACTTATTACACATTTCTTCCAAAAACTTACCACTTATATTTATCCACGTAACTGACAATCAAATAGTCGACACAAACATAATATCTATCATTTCCTTTTTAATATTGTTTTTATTTTTATTTTTACACTAGAATTTTATTACAAAATCTTATACTACTAATATTAATATACAACTTAAAAACCCACTAAATATTGTATCTCTTAGTTACATGAATAATTCTATATTTATTTGGCATACTTTTATTTTATATTATTTGTGCATTGTTAGACAACTGCCATGACACTGTATAAAAATCAAAGAAAAACTCTATAAAGATATAATAATTAGACATAAAAATGAACATGAATAATTTATAATTTTATCTATTTATATTTTAAAATACAAATAATTAAAATTATAAAGTACTTATATTCGATTATCAAGAGTTCAAAACTAAAACATCTTTTTCCAAAATTTCCTTAATTAGGGACAGAGATTCTGTCAGATAAGGGTCCCACGTTTGTCACGTTCAGCTGCATCACCGATAAGTTGCGAACAGTACTGTGGGCCTATCATTATGGGACAATAACACTCAAACATGACACGTGGAAGCATGGCAATCCAGCGAGCAATCATGTTCGCCCGTGAACTTGTCATGTAGCTGTCATATTAGCAAGCTTCGGTCGGAGCAGTGTGAATCAAGGTTCGAACTGCACCCATCATCGAATCGAAAAAGATATTGAATGGATGAATTATTGATACAACTAATGGTCGAACCGTAATTGATTTATCAGTGACATCATTAATATATAAAATATATATTGTTAGTAATTAATAAAAAAATTAAAAATCTCATTTTTTAATAACTAAAACATAATAAAGATAATTTACAATAATAATAAAAATGGTTACTTTTAATATTAAAAAAAAATTGGTAAAAAATTAATAAAAAATTAAAAATCGGGTCAACTAAGTCAATTAACCGGATTTGACCAAAATTGGGTCATTAATCCAAACCGGACCAGAAGGCGGACCGATTCATATTTTTATTGGCCCGACCGCCGATCCGGTCCGAGTTTTAAACACTAATTGGAACACCCATGTGTGCATTATAGCAGATCCAATGCAAGGTAGGTAGGGCTGAGCAAGTAACCAAATTGGAATCAAGCACTAAAAACAAAGACCAACCAACCACCAACGATTCCACGTATGTGGCGGTTTTAGGTGGGTTGAATAACCAAATTTATTTGCCGGTTTGTTTCTTAGCCAAAATCGCACGCATAAAACAAAATCGCAATATGTGTGTGCACGTATGTATTATATCTAGTAAATTCTAAAGTTACTTTTCACTGAACACGCCAGAAAACCCCAGTCTTGCATTGTCATTTTTTTACCAATTGAAAGAAGATGTTAGAGGTTATAGAGTCAAAAATTAGGCAATTGTGTTTTGGAATTTCGAATTTGTTTGATGCGTTATTGGAGGGGCTTATAGCTGAGGGGCTCGAGCACTTGATGCATGGGTTAATGTTAATGCTATAATAGTAATAGTCTAATAAATTATTTTTCAAATTAGGTATAGTTAGGATTATATTCTATAAGTCCTCCCTGCAATATATAAGATATAATTCCATTCTATCTCCAGTATATACTTTTAATTTTTTGGGAACTAGATAAACATTCTTGCTTGTTATCGAATATATGGTCTCCGTTGTTTTATACAGCGTATGTTTTAGTTTTAAAGCATGCTTGATATAATTCTCATTGCCGACGTTGTCACTAAGTTAATTGCTCGATGTAAGTTCTATGTTAAATTTTATTGAAGGCTTAGACTTTTTTGTTGTTTCAATTAGTTTTGGAACCGAAACCGCACCAATTAAAACCGCACCGCACACTTTAAAACCGTACCACACCGCACCACATCAATCACAAGTGGTTTCGTGTGCGGTTTTATATTTTTCAAACCGCACCTAAGCGGTTTCGGGTGCGGTTTGGACTTCAAACCGCACCATGCTCACCCCTAAAGGTAGGTGTGTTGTCAATTTTGATTGAGACTTGGACTCCGTGTGAGTCACGAATTATATTTTTATATATATATTTTTGTTTATTAAAACAATTCAATTCTAAGTTTTTGTTTTAAATTATTATTATATATAGAGAATTGATATTTTTAGAAGTAAATTTGATAGTTCTACAAGGTCTTCTCTCACATGAGGTGAACCTCACTTACTATTTATATGAGAAGAAACTTGTGGAACTATTAAATTTACTTGTGAAAATATCAATTATCTCTCTCTATATATATGATATTAATATTTTTTATAATTTTATTTTACTTTATTGTGAGATTCACATATGTATGTATATATATATATCAAATTATAATTATATTTATTAAATTTAAACATGTATTATTACAATTATATAATTTATATTTGAGGATTATAAACAAATATCTAAATTACTCTTGAAATGATTAATCAAATTAATTTAGATAAAATTTCATCTTGACTTGTTATATAATGTATTGATCGCTTCCATCTCCATTGATAATTACGGGTGAGCATGGTGCGGTTTGAAGCCCAAACCACATCCCAAAAGCGCTTGAGTGCGATTTGATAAATCCAAACCGCATATTGGCCACTTTGTAATTAGTGCGGTCGGTTTTAAATTATCTTGGTGTGGTTTCATTTCTGTAGTTTCGGTTCCAAAAATAATTGAAACAACAATTGATATAAAATAAGTTCTCTATTTTCGAAATTGATATAAATTCATTAACGTAGGAGCTTCACCAAATAGAACCCCTTTTGCATACGTCAACTGAATAGGATAATTAGAAATTAATTATTAGCTACAATAATTGGGTGAGGGCAAGAAATAAGCTTTAGCAAGAAAATGTTGTTGAATGAATTTAGTTTGGACTACCATATACGGCATTGTGCATGAGAATGCTAGTAGCAACAGAAACATTGAAGGAGTCCATCATGCCTTTCATAGGAATACTGTAATGCAAATTTAACAAGTTCGGAGCCTCATCGCTATTCGCAAACTTCAAATTTTAAATAATTCTAGGAGAGCCTTAGTTCCAAGAAGAAAGTCAGTTACTGTAAGACCCCAACTTTTATGAATAAAGATTAAATTCTCTCGAAATATATTTTTGAATATTATGATGTGGATATGATATAATAACTGTGGGTATTATTTACAAATTTTGCAAAGTAAGCAAGTGGTTATATAATATTCGATTGGTCGGGGAATATTCGTTTTAACAGGAATATTAAATGACGACAAGCACAATCATTAGTGGACCCCTAGCGGAAGTATTGTCGTAGTTAGAAAACGCATGTAATTATCTTTTTATAAAAATAACGGCGAAAGTGTTACCGTTAAAACTGTTGAACTACCCGGTAGTAAAAGTACAGTAATACGCGTGGTTGCATAGTAGCACACGGTATTGATTATTGATGCTTACGTGAGAAGTCACTCAGTTATACTCAAATATTGCTATAGTAATTGCTACATCATATCTCTCATATTATTGATTCGATTATTGTCACAGTATCATCTGCATTATATGATATATTATTAAATCAATAATTGAGACGACAAAGTTATTCATATTATTAAATTGCAATATTTACAATGTCTAGAAGTTCTGTCAAGGAGAGGTTTGGTCACCTAATTGCGCGTCAATAAGGAGAAATCCTTATCGGAAAGCCCCCTCTTTCCTGAGAACGACATGGTTGTTAAATATTGTGAGTTATAATATTAATGATGAATAAGTTCGTGTTGATTAAAGATAAATTTGATAGTTCCATTGTGTTGGGATTATTAGTGTTAATGGAAATCGACATCTATTCCGGATGATAATTGATGTGCTGGGGTTATATTGATAAATCGGGTAATTTATCGGATAAATGAGCAATTAATTGCTACTAATTCACATGCTTATATAACTATTTGTTCACATGTGTGTACTATTGAATCACATTCTTGTACTATTAGGGGAGTTGGTGTAAGATTGATAATACTTGCATGACTAAGTTAAAAATAGAGGTATAGATGGAGGTACTATATTGTAATTCATATTTTTCACATGATTATACTATTGATTCACATGATTGAACTATTGATTCACATTATTTACTATTAGGGGAGGTGGTGCAAGTTTGATAATACTTGCAGGACTAAATTAAAAATAAAAGAAAAGTTGGAGGTATTGTACTGTAATATTTCGAGCCACAAAACGTGCAATTATCGAAACTATATTTTCCTATAAATAGAAGCTCATTCTTCCTTAATTTCTCACCAATTCACAAAAGCTTTAGAGCAATTATTATAGAGAGAAATTATAGAGAGAAAGAAGAAAAGAAGTCTGCTACCTCACTATTCCAGTATCCAGTTTTTTTCTACGGTAAGGGGTATTATTTCTTTTGTATTCATGAAGAGAACTTTTGTTATTCCATTCTTTATTATTCTGTTGGAATAACCTGTATACGCAAACTACCCTATACTTGGTGAAATTCTTCTATTATTCCATTCTTTATCATTCTGTTGGAACATCCTGTCTGTGCTTTACACATGACCTGGTTCCATTATTTATCATTCTGTTGAAACATCCTGTCTGTGCTTTACGCATGACCTAATTCTGTTAATTATTATTCTGTTAGAATATATCGTATGCAATGCGTTACGCATGACTCGGTTCCGTTATTTATTATTACGTTGGAATAACCTTTTCTGTAAGGTCTATCGCATGCTCGGTGATTTCTTTTGTTATTACATTTTTATTATACTCGAGTTAGTTAAATTTTGGCTTTTATACTCCATGAAATTAGTGGAATATCCTTGATATTTGTGCTTCATCCAAAGATCTTTTCATGGAAATATTCTTACGAGAATTCTTGAGTTTTATCCCACAAAGCAAAGATCATCGTTGACAATTTGAACGTTATTGGTTCTGGACAAATTAATTCTTGAACTTGTTTTATTGAATTCTTATATCATTGTCATCATCCTCATGTTTATAATATGTTGAAAGTCATCTTGTGACCTGTAGTGCATAGATGGACTTGGTATGATTATGATTAGGGATTATTCAGTATAATCATGACCGTAATATTATAGATGATGTGGTAAAAGTACTCCTCATTGGCCGTAGTGCATTGATGGACAGTTGTTGGCATGATCATGACCATTGATGAATACACGAATATCCTTGGCCCGTAGTGCATGAAAAATTTGTGGTCGTGATACTAATTAATATCCTTGGTCGTAGTGCAGGGATGATGTGGTTTATTTATTAAGTTGAGTCTCAGCGATAAAAGTGATGAAAAACCTTTTAAATCATAGAAGATAGTAGATTTTATTCTCTACTTGACTATTCTAATGGATTGCTTGTTCCGCTGCAGTTAAACTTTATGTTTGTTATATTTTATCAGTTTAACACTGTTGAAGGCTAATGGTAAATTATTTTGCATTATCTTAGTCATAATATTTCTTACTGGGCTAGTTGGGCTCACCCTTTTGCTTTCATTGTTCTCTTCAGGAAATGAGAACGTAGCTGGGACTAGTCGGGGAACGGAGTGATGGTCCAGATGATAGCATTAGTAGTTCTCACTATTCTATGAAATAGAATGATAATAAATGTAATGAGGACTCCATTGAATGTGGATATTGTCTAGATGACAATATTTGTATTAAAACTCATAGCTTATGTTTTGTTGTATTTTACACGACAGTTGTATTTGAATTTTATACCATGTATTTGGCGACTCAAGATGGGTGATATATATCTATTTTGGGGGCGTCGCAGTTACTCCACCTAGACAAGAAAATCGTTTAACTAGGTTCATGTAAGAACCGTGAATTTCATGAATAAATATTATTTTGATAATAATAAGAAAATGAATATTTATTTGAATATAAATATTGATGTGTTGTGATATAAGTAATTCAATTCATTCAAATTGAATTAATAAGAAATGAGAAAAATGTGGAGTTGTGATGAGATTTGTGAAATGCCTTGTGTGGCATGAGAATGGAAAATTGAATGGAATAATTTAATTAAGGAATGAATAAATTAAGAAGTGATTGATTGATTAATATTATATTATTAATTAATTGTTATTGTCAATAATAGTATACTAATGGGTAAAGTAATTTACATAATTAGAATTATACTTACTCATTTAATTGATGTGTGTAGGATATGTGGTAATATATAGTACCTACATTAAAAAGAAAGTGTATTGTGACACTTTAAGATAACTCTATTGTAACACCCCCTTTCCGAAATAAAAAGAGAGGCTGCTCAATACATAACAAAACTGATGAATTTAATAACAAGGTTCAAAGCCACAACATAATAGTCTTATAATAATTAAATCTCATAAGACAAACCATAATAAATGTCACACTGGCTCAAACCATAATCTAAAATAATTATTACAATTCTAAATAAACTGACATATCAAGCCTAAACTAAATATTTCTAAACCATTGGAATGAAGGAAGCTCTTATCACACTTGCCCTTGATTTCCCTGATTACCTGCCGGAAAAAAAAACACAGCATGAGCTAAATGACTAGTACAGATATAGAATACAAATAATGAACCAAAATAACTAACTCAATTAAATGAAATGAAATGAAAACAACAAAACTAACACAACAAAATAATAGGCTGAATCAATTTGCTAAGTGTTATTTCATACCGAGCTCAGAACAAAACAAAATATACGTTGCCACACAGGCAAGTCAAATAATGCCACACAGGCAAATCACACACGCTGGACCGCGAATCCAATGCATGTAAAATCGAAAGGCGTGTTTGGCATAAACATCACCAATCCGCAAAACAGAACCTAACAGAAACTAGGGTCGACCCATACGCCTCCCACAACAAAACACCAAATGGCCAACTCCCAACGGAGCACAAAACGGAGACGCCATGGACTGATCACACCGCCACAGAAGGTGTCATGCCTCGATGCCAAGAGGACATGCCTGTGGTAACCCCACAGGTGGTTATAGCTCAGGTATACCCTACGGTATATTCTAACAAGGATACCATGTCACAACACATGCGACCCAATATCAACACAAAGGGTTCTAATATGTACATGCTAAACTGAAATGAATCATCAACTCAAAGTCGTCAAAAATACTAACATGCACATTACTACAAATATCAAAATAAATTTAGACATGTTGTACTAGTTTAAAGAGTACAAATATGAGTTCCAACTATGGACGCCAAACGAAACTATCACAATGAATTGACAAGGAATAATTATGAGAGGCAATACTAAATTTTAAAAAGGATAACGAAACGAGCAAATCAAAAACAAAAGAGTTTCGCTGAAAGGGTACGGAATCCATACCTGGATTAAGCAATGTAATACCCAAAATTTATACTCCAAATTGTAAGTCCTTAAATTCTCTCTGTTCGAACTAATCACCAAAATAATACATTTATAAGTGGTATTATAAAATATTTTATTTTATTTTATTTTATTTAATTATTATGCTTTTACATTAAGCTATAACTAAATAATTTATTAAATAATATGAAAATACCTAATTTTATAACATTTGGTTAAAACTAATTCTTTCAAAACAATTTATTAATCAATTTCCACACATACTTGACCAAGCTGCTTACCATAAGACAATTTTCCAGAAATCAAAAAAAATAAAAAAAAAATATGAAACTTCCACATCTCAATAATCTGCCTAATCATTAATATATATACTATATATATCACCCAAAAGGAATCTAAAAAGGAACAGTTGAAATTAAAGTTTGGTGGAAGAAGTATTAAATCATATATAGATGCACGGAAATTCAAAGTCAGATTCTTTCTTTATTGGTACTGATCTAATATGGTTTACTTAATTATATTACCCAAAAAAAAATCCAAACAGATCCGGCTCATGATAAACTACATGTTTACATGCTCGGCAAAAACAATTCACTAAAAGGTTTAATTACCTTTGTAACAGACTTAATTTGACAATTCCCTTTTTCTTTCTATCAATGCTGCCACCGCTTCTCTTTTCCTCTAATTCTCGTAGTTATTTCATCTTAGATATAAGATATAATGAAGTAGTTAGGTTTTACATATTATATATATTTTTTTGTTTCTTTTAATTTTAATAGGATTTTAATATTACTTAAATATAAATTAGACCTAGTTAATTTAAAGCCCAATTTTACCAAGTTAATTTACTCAACACTTATTAATACATTAGCCCACATAAATTAAATGACTAATTTGTCCCCATAAATGATAAAGTCTAATTAATATGTTTTAAAACAAAATAATTTTTTTAATATTTTTTTTCGGGTATTACATCACCTACCCCTTAAAAAGAACTCTGTCCCCGGAATTAAAAGAATAGAACGTACCTAATTATCAAAAAGATGCGGATATTTCGCTCGAATAGACTCCTCCATCTCCCAAGTGGCTTCCCGCTCCGAATGATTCATCCACAAAACCTTAACAAACTGAATAGTCTTCCTCCTCATAATCCACTCTTGACGATCCAAAATCGCCTCGGCTTGTTCCTCACAAGTAAGATCCTCCCGAATCTTGTCAAATGGATATTGCACCACGTGCAACGGATGATAATGATAACTCCTCAACACCGACACATGGAACACATTGTGCACGTGAGCTAGCTGAGGAGGTAAAGCTAACCGATACGCAACTTCACTAACCCTCTCCAAAATCTCAAATGGGCCAATATATCGCAGACTAAGCTTCCCTTTCAACCCAAATCGTCGAATGCCCTTCCAAGGAGAAACTTTTAGAAACACGTGCTCACCAGGTTCAAACTCTAAAGTCCTCATATGCTTATCAGCATAACTCTTATACCGTGATCGAGCCGACTTCAATTTCTCGTTAGCCATCGCTACCTTCTCCGTAGTGATCTGGACCAACTCGGGCCCTTCTATGGCCCTTTCGCCAACCTCATCCCAACAAGTCGGTGCCCGACACTTCCTACCATATAACGCCTCAAAAGGAACCATCCCAATACTTGCATGCCAGCTGTTGTTATAAGCAAACTCAACTAGGCTCAAGTAATCATCCCAATTACCTAACCATTCAAGTGCACAAGACCTCAACATGTCCTCCAACGTCCCGAATAGTAAGATTCGGATTGCATGTCGGTTTGCGGATGATGAAAAAAAATCTTGAAGTTGAGCCGAGTGCCCCAAGCTCGTTGAAACCCTTTCCAAAACCGAGAAGTGAATCGCGGATCCCGATCTGAAACAATAGATACCGGATTACCATGAAGTCTAACAATCTCCTGCTGAAAGATATGTGCCAACCTATCCACTGAGTAACCCTCATGGATAGCCAAAAAGTGTGCCGATTTGGTCAACCGGTCCACCACTACCCATATGGCATCATTCTTCCTGAAAGTCTTCGGCAAACCAGTCACAAAATCCATCGTGATATCCTCCTACTTCTACACTGGAATGTCTAATTTTGTAGTAAACCACTAGCTCGTTGATGTTCTATCTTCTCTTGTTGACAAGTGAGGCACTTCCCAACATATTCAGCCACGTCTCGTTTCATCCCATTCCACCAAAAATTCTTCTTCAAATCCCTATACATCTTCGTAGAACATGGATGAATAGAAAATGACGAACTATGAGCCTTAGCCAACACAGCCTCCCGAATGATTGGATCTGACGGTACACACAACCGCTCACCCAACCAAATCACACCATGATCATCAATACGAAACTCGGGCTGCTTGCCCTCCTCTAGATTCTGCGTCATACTCCACAACTCCCCATCTTCTTTTTGAGCTTCTTTGACCCGCGAGATAAGAGAGGGCTCCAATCTCATACCTGCCAAATGCCCATCTGAACCTCGTACATACAACTCCAACTCGAGTCGTTCCATATCAGAAAAAAGTTGAGGTTGTGTAATAAGGGCTGCTACACTCCCTGAACTCTTTCGGCTAAGAGCATCTGCAACCACATTTGCCTTCCCTGAGTGATACTGAATCCTCGCATCATAATCTTTTAGAAGCTCCAACCAACGCCTCTGCCTCATGTTGAGCTCCTTCTGAGTGAAGATGTATTTAAGACTTTTGTGATCAGTGAAGATATCACAAGTCTCTCCATATAAATAATGCCTCCAAATCTTTAAGGCAAAGATCACCGCTGCCAACTCCAAATCATGTGTGGGGTAATTCACCTTGTAAGGTTTAAGCTGCCTAAAAGCATAAACAATTACCTTACCGTGTTGCATCAAAACACACCCCAAGCCCTTCTTAGAAGAATCACTATAAATATGGTAACCTCCTGTCCCCGATGGCAACGCAAGTATAAGAGCTGTCACAAGTCATTTCTTCAACTCCTCGAAACTCTTCTCACGCTCCTCATTCCACACAAACTTCGTGCCCTTTCCCATCAACTGAGTCAATGGTAAGGCAAGCAAGAAAAACCCTTCCATAAACCGCCTATAATACCCTTCCAAACCCAAAAAACTCCTAATCTCTGTCTCCGTAGTAGGTCTTGGCCATTTAGTGATAGCCTCAACCTTCGCAGGATCCACCTTAATGCCTTCAGCAGAAATAACGTGGCCCAAAAATGCAACATGCTCCAACCAAAACTCGCATTTAGAGAATTTAGCATACAACTTCCCTTTCTGCAAAATCCCCAACACTGTGCGAAGATGCTTCTCATGCTCTTCCTTAGACTTGGAGTAAACCAAAATGTCATCAATAAAGACAATAACAAATTGGTCCAAATACTCCTTAAACACCCGATTCATCAAATCCATAAACACCGCCGGAGTATTAGTCAACCCGAATGGCATCACCAGAAACTCGTAATGCCCATAACAAGTGCGAAAGGCCGTCTTAGGGATATCCTCATCCCTCACCCTCAACTGATGATAACCCGACCTCAAGTCTATCTTTGAAAAATATTTACCCCCTGAAGTTGGTCAAACAAGTCATCAATCCTCGGTAATGGATACCGATTCCTGATGGTAATCTATTTCAACTCCCTGTAGTCTATGCACAGCCTCATAGACCCATCCTTCTTCTTCACAAACAAAACTGGAGCACCCCACGACGAAACACTCGGTCGAATCACACCACGATCTAAGAATTCCTGCAACTGATCCTTCAATTCATGTAACTCCAATGGTGCCATCCGATACGGCGCCTTAGAGATAGGCTCCGCACCAGAAACAAGCTCAATAACAAATTTCACTTCCCGCTGTGGTGGCAACTCTGACAACTCCTCAGGAAACACATCGAAAAAGTCACGAACAATTGGAACATCCTCAATACGGGACTCACCCTTAGAGGTGACCTTCACAAACGCTAAATACCCCTCACAACCCTTTGCCACCAACTTTTCAGCCTTCAAAGCTGAAATCAACTTCACCACCCTACTTGGTCGTGAACCCTGAAACACAAATTCTGGAGACTTCACATCTCCAAATATAACATTCTTCGCCTGAAAGTCGATAGTGGTCTGGTGCTTATCTAACTAGTGCATCCCAAGAATGACATCGAAATCGTGCATACTCATTGGAAGAAGATTAGCCCTACGAATCTTATCCCCAAAACTGATCGCACACCCTCGATACAAATCAGAAATAACAATAGAAGTGCCCATCGGGGTAGCAATAGACATAACAGAATCTAAAGACTGAGACGACACACCCAGGTGCCGAACAAAAGACTGAGCAACAACGGAATGAGTAGAACCTGTTTCAAACAAAATAGAAGCCTCACGATTACCAACTAAAAGAGTGCTAAAAACAATACATGGTGCACCTGCCGCCTGGTTATATGTCAAGGCAAACACTCGACCACCCTGACGCTGACCTCCATTGCCACCATTATCACCACCTCCACCATTTCCACGTGGACCGGTACAATCCCTAGCAATATGACCCATCTGTCCACATAAGAAGCATACACCTGTGAGTTTGTGGCACTACCTCCCCAGATGATTAGCCCCACAAGTAGCACAAAGAGCTATCGGGATAAGATTTGGGTTACCCCCACCAGCTGGTCCAGGATAACGACCCTAATTTTACCCCTGCTGACGATTTTGTCCATACCAAGGTAGCTGAAGCTGATGATTCTGCCATTGCTAAGGCATCTGCTGATAGCCCCTATTTTGATTCTGGCCACGCCACTGCCCCTGTTGGCCACCACGATTCTTGTTCCACTGACCACCTTGACTTCTCCCATGCTGAACTGAAGTTTGACCCTGTTGGTGATCATCTTTGTCCCTCTTTCGACTCCCTTCCAGTTTAGAAGACCGAAAATCCTGTCGTTCCATCTCAATAATTTTGGCCGCATTTGCCACAGCCGACACATCTGTAAATTTATTGTTTATAAAATGTTGGCGATACCTATAATGAATACGCGCACTTGAACTTCTCCTGTTCGTTTCATGCCATCCCCTTTGAGGTTCAAAGCACGCCAACCTGGTGAACCTCGTCATGAAATCAATAATGGACTCATCATCTTTCTGTCGAATGGACAGATAGTCTCTAGCATAGGCCTCTTTATCAGCAGTTGGAAAGTACTGCTGATAAAAGACCTCACAAAACTCTGCCCAACTAAGTGCCTCAACATAACCATCACCCTTTGTTATTTTCATCGCTTTCCACCACCTCTGTGCATCCCCTTCTAGCTTGTAAGCTACAAGCAACACTTTCTGATTATCTGAGCACCCCTACACATCAAAGATCTTCTCTAAGTGAGCAATCTAATTCTCTGCATCAATTGGAGTCAGAGCTAAACTGAATGCATGTGGTTTCTGCTTCTGAAACCTTTCCAACCACACATACATTGGAACCACCTGCTGATTATGACAATCTATATTCCCTTCTTTTTCGTTTGCTTGTGAACCATTATTTCTTGAGTTCTCCTGTTCAGGAATTTCTGGCGGTGGCTGCTGCATTGCCTGAACAACCTGTGCCACCAACTGAGGTAAAGCCTGGTTCACTGCCTGATTCACCACGGTAGCCAATTGAGCATTACACTGATCATTAGGTTGCTCATTGGGCTGACCCTCGCCTCTTACCCTATTATTACCTCGCCTCCCAGCAACTCTAGCGGATCTACGAGCCATCTAAGAAAGGGATCATGAACATAAACAAAGTAGATTAGAGACAAATTTGAATATAGCTGATATGCATGATAGCTGAACAGAAAATCAAACATAACAAAAACCTAACCCAGAAGTCTACCCATAACTCACAGGTCAAACCTAAATAGGTTTTCTATAAGAAAGAACCTAAGCTTTGATACCAACTCTGTAACACCCCCTTTCCGAAATAGAAAGAGAGGTTGCTCAAAATATAACAAAACTGATGAATTTAATAGCAAGGTTCAAAGCCACGACATAATAGTCTTATAATAATTAAATCTCATAAGAAAAACCATAATAAATGCCACACTGGCTCAAACCACAATCTAAAATAATTATTACAATTCTAAATAAACTGACATATCAAGCCTAAACTAAATATTTCTAAACCATTGGAATGAAGGAAGCTCTCATCACACTTGCCCTTGATCCCCCTGATTACCTGCCAGAAAAAAAAACACAGTATGAGCCAAATGCCCAGTACAGATATAGAATACAAATAATGAACCGAAATAACTAACTCAATTAAATGAAATGAAACGAAAACAACAAAACTAACACAACAAAATAATAGGCTGAATTAAATGGCTGAGTGTTATTTCATACCGAGCTCAAAACAAAACAAAATATACATTGCCACACAGGCAAGTCAAATAATGCCACACAGGCAAATCACACACGTTGGGCCGCGAATCCAATGCATGTAAAATTGAAAGGCGTGTTTGGCACAAACATCACCAATCCGCAGAACAGAACCTAACAGAAACTAGGGTCGACCCATACGCCTCCCATAACAAAACACCAAATGGCCAACTCCTAACGGATCACAAAATGGAGACGCCGTGGACTAATCACACCGCCACGGAAGGTGTCATGCCTCGGTGCCAAGAGGACATGCATGTGGTACCCCCACAGGTGGTTATAGCTTAGGTATACCCTACGATATATTCTAACAAGGATACCATGTCACAACACATGCGACCCAATATCAACACAAAGGGTTCTAATATGTACATGCTAAACTGAAATGAATCATCAACTCAAAGTCGTCAAAAATACTAACATGCACATTACTACAAATATCAAAATAAATTTAGACATGTTGTACTAGTCTAAAGAGTACAAATATGAGTTCCAACTATGAACGCCAAACAAAACTATCACAATAAATTGACAAGGAATAATTATGAGAGGCAATACTAAATTTTAAAACGAATAACGAAACGAACAAATCAAAAACAAAAGAGTCTCGCTGAAAGGGTACAGAATCCGTACCTAGATTAAGCAATGTAATACCCAAAATTTATACTCAGTATTCATAAATTTGAAATCTTGAACTGATTAAGTATTGAATCTTATTGATATTTTCTGTCCTTAGCGACTATTGTTGAGAACCATTGATATTTCTTGCTATCTTTGAACTATCAGTATTGTTGTAACCTTGAGAAATTTAAAACTATATTGAACACCCTTATTACTATATTACTTGTTGAGCAAACTTGTTGTTCATTCTTGCTTTCCCTAAAAAACATTTCAGTTAAGACAGAGCAAAGCGGTCCCTCAGGCATCGATAAGGGCAAGGACAAAGCTACATAGTAGTTTATATTTAGTGGAGATTATTATGTTCGTGTAATAAGTTGTGTTGTATTAGATATATCTAAATTATGTTTAATTATGTTTAAGGTGTGTAAAAGATGTTTAAGTTACGAACCCTTGGGACGAGAATAATTATATTATAATAATGTAATTTTATTCTATTATTCAATTGTTAATATTTTAATATGTTATTATAGTTAGAACGTGACGAATCAAATTCGAGATATGAGTGTCTAAATTTGGAGGCGTCACAGTTCACATCAAAGAAGAATAACTAGAGAACCAACCAGTAGATCAGCTTTGGAAAATTATCCAGTAAAAGAATAAACAGCTACTTCTATTAGCGTTCTAGAACTATTAGCATGACTATAAATGGCCAAGTATTATTTCAACAGAAACAACTACACATTTAGTTTGATCGAAGTATAGAAGATCAATCAAGCTGCTTCACCAGGCAATCGCCAAATAAACAAAAGGTAAAGTGATGCAGTTTCGGTTTTATGCGTGCGGTTTTAGTTAATAACAAAATTAAAATCTTAAATTTAATTTTTCAAACTATTTAAAATCGTTATATACGCCGAAATCGTTGGTACGATTTTTGGTACAATTTCAGTTCTAATTTAATTTTTTACTCAACCCTATTAATAATGATGATCTACTAGGGATGTACTGCAGATGCGAGTTTATGCGATTGTGATGGCATGCAGTGTAAAATTGCATGTAAATCACATTCTATTGTTTTGATGAATGAAAAAAGATGTTATTCCATTTGAATAATTTGTTGAATTAAATTTTAAATTTAAATTATCTACGCATACGCAACCAATTAGAATGATTTATTGTGAAATTAACAAACAATTCATTACTCAATAAAATTGTTACACAATATTCTTCCTAATTTAAAATTAAAGATACATTTTTCTCTTTAGTCAATTTTAAAATTAGAAATATATTTCTATTTTAACACTATAAAATGAAATTAAATTCTTAATTTGTCCTTACTTTTAAAACATATACTATTCAAATTTACATCTATTAATATTTGAGGTTATATATAGAACTTAATTTCACTTTATAGTCCTAAAATAACATATATATTTACAATTTCACTTTATAGTCCTAAAATAGATATAATTAAAGTTCTTAATTAACGATAATTCAAGTATATTTCTATTTTAGGACTATAAAGTGAAAATATCTAGCTATACAGGTGAACTTACATTTAAAACATACACGATTCAAATTTACATCAATTTACAAATCCAAATTCATCATATATTCATTTCATTTTATCTAATAGTTTTTTGTACATTCCATTTGACAAATAATAATAATAATAATTGCACTCATGCCAACATAAGTTAAATTTAAAAATTAATAGATGTAAAACATAGAAACACAATGTAATTTGTGTTTATTCTATTACTAATCTTTAATAATATAGTTTAACTTCAAAAATGACAACCACAAAATGAGTCCTTTAAAAAACCCATATGCTGTGGGACTTGATGTATAATGTTTGATAAATATGATGTTTAAAACTGAAGTAAATGAATGTATGTTTGGAAATACCTAGCCCACCTACATTAATTGGTGAATAAGCCTCACTCCATATATTATTAACTAGTTAGGTCAAGTTGTAGAGTTGTAAGAGACATGGGCTTACCTTTTAATTTATTTAGGTTTTCTAATTTCTTTTATATATATATATATATATATATATATATATATATATCCATTCGGTTATATTATAAAGAAGTAGTCGCGATGCGGACAGATACCACCTTTCTTTTTAGCGACAGCAGACAAAATTGTCATTAAAACCCGTCATATATAAAGTATATAGGCAAATCGGATATAAAGAAATGGTTACATTTATTCATAAATTCGAATCCTACGACAACGAGTTTAAACAGCGGTTTTTTTTGTTGTCGCATTAAAAGGTGGCGTACCACCCGCATATGAAGCTCTCTCTCTCTCTCTCTCTATATATATATATATATATATATATAATTATATTTTAATGTCCTTATCATTGTTTGTTTGGTCTCCAACTGTTTATGTCTCATCCTCCATTTGTTCCCAAAATGTTTGGTTAAATGGTCTCTTTCAAGATGTTTGAAATTGTTTTGGATATTCTTTAAAATGTTTGATAATTTCTCGAAATACTTTATTTGTTTTGTACTTTTGTTTATGAAAAGAATGAATGGAAATAATGCTATTTAAAGGACCATTTGGAGAGCAAGATAGAGATTATTCAAAGGAAGTTGAAATCACAAGTCATTGCCTTGTGGAGTTTAGAGATTACAAGTCATTATCATATCATGATATTAATTTAATATCACACCAGAATAATTTCAAATATTTTAAATAATTAAGTGGCCTTTAATTACCATTTACCCTTATAAATTAGTTTTAGTATCAATTTTGTGAAGGAAATTGATAAATTCACAATAAAAAATAACATTTTCACATCAAGACCGTCGCTATAGATCTTATAGCGACGATTTTCACCGTCGTTATACATTTATAGCGACACTTTTGTTGTACAAATATCAAAAAGTATTGTGCAAATATCAGTTTTTTTTTTGTGAAATGGGACAAAGATTTTGAGTAATAATTGAATTTTGGGGTACAATTCTTGGAGTTAAAAATGAAGAAAATTTACAAAAACTAGTTTTCCTTAATTACTAGGATATATAGAAGAAAACTAGCTAGTTTTCTTTTTCTTTTTTTTCTTTCTAGTAAACAGAAATTTAGAATTGGGAGAAATAAAGATCATGAAGTTAATGGTGAGAAGACTTGCATAAAAATATCTAAAATATATTGAAATGAGCAGAAAATAGGAAGAAAATAATGAGTTGGATTTGGCCAATTTAATGGTAAGAAACCAACCTCTTTCAGAATCTGGTGTTGAGTCAATACCAAACAATAATTCTTTGCTAAAAATAAAATATTTGTTTAATTTAAGTATTTATTCGAAATTTGGCAATAACAAACATGATGTGAATATTTGAGAGAAAAAAGATGGCTAATAAGTTTGTGCTTGAAAGGCATCTGTGGGGGATGCTGCAGGTTTGCAAAACACTACAATTATATATGCACCACAATGAATAATAGAGTGACCAACTAAAATAAAGTAATATAAAAAATCACCAGCTGTATAATTTTTTTAAAATATATATGCTCAATTTCTTTAATATTTATTCGAATATTAAATTTGAAGACTACAAGCTATATAATTAAATAGCATTATAAAATATATGTTATGTTTGACGGTGTTCTACCAAATCTTGACGCGTAAAAGAAAATAATAAGTTCAGATAAAATTAGAGTAATGTTACTATCACATAAAACCGCTCACATACATATTGGTATGGTCCGCATGACTTGCTCTGCGTGGGCCATAAGGGTGTAAACGAACCGAGTTGATCCGAGTATTGAGTTGCTCAGATTTGGTTCACAAAATTTATCGAGTATAAAATAAAGTTTGATTGAGGCTCATTTCGTTTTAGCTACCAAAATGAAAGCACAATTCGAATTGAGCGAAGCGGTTTGAACTTTTCGAACGAATATGATCCGAGTATCAATAGAAAATTACAATTTGAAAAGGTTTGAGTAATTTATCGAACTTTAAAATTTGCTCATATTTAACTCATTTATATTTCGAGTCGAGCTCGAATCGAACTTTTAGTCGAGCGAGTATGAATCGAGCCCGAGTTGTTTGCTCATTTTACAGCTTTAGTGGGCCAAACCAATATTTATGTAAACAGTCTGTGAGCGATTTTTATATGATAGTAGACTTATTGATAAATTTATGGATACATCATATTTACTTCTCTCTCTGCCGAATGCACTATAAAAAGGAAAGAAAAAATTAGAGTAAGGTAATTCATAGATGAACCTCCACCCTATTTATTTATTTTTTATTATTTCTTTTATAGTGTATTCGAGAATGAGAGAGTAAGCCTTATGTATTCATAGATTAATCATAAAATTATCATTTTAGAAAGATGGAGCATGATCTTGTTTGTAGCAGTTTATTTGAAGCATCTTATGGTTTATTTTAAAAATAGACGGAAAAAGTAGTGTTTGACACTATTTATTTAAAATAATTTATAAGTTGAGTACAATAATTTAGTAATGGTAGGGGTTTTAATTTTTTTGTCTCAAATGAGTTTCAAATAACATGATATTAATATTTTAAGGATAATTTATGGTATAACTAATCACACGAGATCTATCCAACCAATGTTATAGTGACACATCATTTGAAAAACTTTTTGTGACAAAAAATTTGAGACCCCTAGTATCACCCTATTTTTAAATAAGGCTTTAAAATGAATCAAATAGTTCGGACTTGATTCGTATTCGCTCAACTAAAAGTTCAATTTGAACTCGACTTGAAATATAAACAATTCAAATATGAGTAAATTTTAAAGTTCGATAAATTATTCAAACCTCTTCAAACTGTAATTTTCTATTGATACTCGGACCATATTCGCTCGAAAAGTTCAAACTGTTCGGGCTCGATTTGAGATCGTGCTCGACTCGGTAGCTAAATGAGCCACAATTAAATCTTATTTTATACTCGATAAATTTTATAAACTAAATCTGAATAATTCAATACTCAGCTCGACTCGAATTATTTACTCAACTCGATCCATACCTTATGTTTTAGCGTGTTGAACATTTCTAGCACAATGATAAAAAAAAAAAAAAATTAACATTGGGGTTTCCTTCAAAGTTAGCAAGAGTTAAAACTAGAGTTTGTTTTTAATACCAAGATTATAGTGAATTTTCAAATATTGGCAGCAAAGTATCTAAACTACCACATCAATCAATTAAGTGTAAACAAACTTCAAACTCAACTAAACATTAAGTAAAATAAAGTTTATTAATTAAAACAAACCTAGCTCTTGCAAAGTCCATATGACTTATTAAATTAAACAATCTATATTAATAAGATAGAATTGAGTTTGATTTTGGACGGAAAAACACAAGACGATTCAGATTCATTCTAATTGATTTGGGTGAGAAAACACAAAAACGATTTAGATACATTCTAATTGATTTAGATGGGAAAAGATGGTGGGAGAGGAAGGAGGAAATAGAGGAAATCTATATTAATAAGATAGTCAATCCATTTTGAATTTGGGCGAAAAAGTACAAGGACGGTTCAGATTCATTCTAATTGATTTAGGCGGGAAAGAGTGGTGGGAGAAGAAAGAGAAGAGAGAGGAAATGAAAGTGAGATTGTTGAAACCGAGAAAAAAAAAGATATCGTTACGCCGTGCCTTTAGGCACTAGCAATTACTCACTCCGTTCTTAAAAAATTGTTGTTTAAGGTTTTGGCACATAGATTAAGAAAGTGTCATTTACCAAGTAAAATTTGTTTGAAATTCTATCACTACCCCTTTATAAGAAATTGAAAACTATTAATCCACGGGAGAAAATTTATTGGGACAATGAGAGAAAGTAGGGGTAATATAGGAAAGTAAATAATTTATTCTTCTCGAAAATTATAAACGACAAACTTTTTAAAACAAAATTTTTCTTCTAAAATGATAATTTTTTTGAAACGGAGGGAGTACTAGTTAAATAAATAAGAAAGGTCTATTGAAAATCATATACTACATTATATTTGACAATTTGGGTTGTTACCTTAAGAATTGACATTCCTAAAATATGTTTCCCGGCTGCCGATTACTTTGGCTTTTTTGCTAGTCACATGTTATTGTCATTCTTCACCAATTAATTTAACATTAGGAAATAATTATTCCTACAGCTCCAACATTTATATACAAAATGAAAAAGGGAATATATTCTTATATTTCCAAACTAAAGGTAAGTATTTCAACAAGATAATGTCAGATTTAGTAGGCGTTATTAGGAGTGAGCATAATTCGGTTAAAACCGAACTATCGAACCGAACCGAACCATTTTAACCGAATTATTTCGGTTTTCGGTTTTTTTTGGAATTTTGGTTATATCCGAATTATTATTCAATATTCGGTTTCGGTTCCGATTTTCAAAAACAGACTATTCGGGTATCCGAATAACCGAATTGTAATACTAATTAAAAAAAATAATTATTAATTATTAATTATTAATTGTAATATTTTTAAAAAAAATAATTATTAATTATTAATTATAGGAAAATTAATTATTAATTATTAATTATTAATATCAAATGTCTATTCGGTTATTATCCAATTACCAATTATTGTGTATTCCAGAATTTAGGTATTACAAGTTTGCTATTATTGTTAGTTCTAAAATTCAGGTTAGCATTTTGGATAAGTTGTTTTGTCGATATTTCGGTTTTTCGGTTATAACCGAATAGACATTTTTGATTCGGTTATATATATTATAATTATGATTCTATAATAATGCTCACCCCTAATGGCGTTATAGAAGATTAAAAATGTAAGGTTCCCTTAAATCCCCTCTTAGGTAATGTTTGTTTGTGTCTAAATATATACCTCTTAATTCATTTTGAAATTTTGAGTACATCTATATAACATCAATATATTTCAAGTAAAGACAAATCGAAATTATGATTTGGACTTACGATTGCTAGAGACGAATCTTGTTTGATAAATTTTTTTTGCCTCTTAATGTCGTAATCGGTATGACAAAAACTCAAATATTAATTATTAGAGCTGCCCCTTAATAGTTTATTTAAAATTTATGGTAAAAAAATAACCTCAATAAATATTGTACTCTTTCAATTTCAAAATTTAAGATCATTCAAATAAAGTTTTAAATAACTCCAAATTATCGTTGATTTATAAATCTTACTCTTGAAATTAAATTCAGAGTTAAAATGGTAAAGCAGATTATAATTATGGGTTTATATAAATTCTAAATGATTGTATGTCATTCAAATGTTTTATATTTTTTAGTTATCAAACGAGATTTTAGAATCAGATGCTATTTCATTCAGATGATCTAATTTATTAGGATGTATTAACAATTCAAATCTTAATTACTCAATTTTATCAAACACCGCATTAGTCCATTCCTTTTACGTAAGATAATTTGTAACCTTAAATAATAAAAAGATATATTATCATTTATCACTAGGTTGTAGCCGTTATAAGTGTTAAATAATTACATTTTGGGAGCGGTTAACATGCGGTTAACTTTAGTCAATTGACTAATAATACAGTATCGACACGCAGGATGGGCGATAATTTCTCTCTCACGTGTCGTCGAACACATACGTTATATTGATTGATTTCGCATTAATCGATCAACTTACCATAAAGTTAACTTGGGGATCCGGGTTGTTTGTGTAAGGAAGGGTGGAGGAGGAGAAAAGGAGTAGTAGCGTAAGTTGAAATTAAATAGGAGTATGAAGATGGATCCTTATATTTTATCGTGTCATTTTGTAAGTTATTTTTTATATGAATTTTTTTAATATTTACTCTTTAGCTAAACCCTAATTCGAGAACACAGAATTACAAAAAGTTATAATTATTTGTGTTCTATCCCAACAAGGTTGCTCGCCTACCCAAATGAGAGGCTTTTTGGTGCAAATTTTACAATTCCAAATTAGAATGTGTGTTCTTAAGTAAACCCTAGTTTTTGAATGGTAAATTTTTCAAAGGGTAAAAACCATCTCCATTTTTTTCTGGTTTGACCATCATCCTAGACCAAAAAATAAGGGACATACCCCCAACAATTAGGGACAAAAGAGTCAGACTTTGACCACATGTTAAATTACTCTACTCTAGTTAGTTAGCGGAAGAGTCGGGTCTAGTACTTATTTACTTTTTGTAACTGCGGTTAATATTTTAATTGTTGAGTATTGCTTTGATTTCAGAGAAGGTTGAAACTTGAAAGTTTCGTGCATGGCTCTCACGATATATTGTGATTATATCGTGAGATAAAATTAGTTTTGGTAAGGAACTTGATATTTATATGGGCATAATTATAAATTATAAGACCATGAGAATGAATATTAGCAGGAAAAAACATTTAGAATAAAATAAATAATTTATATAGAGAAATAAGGTCCATGATAATTATTATTATTATATCGTGGTTCATATCATTTTAGTAACAAAAAAATAGTTTGTATAAAAAATATAATTACTTTGTCCATAATATTTTTACCCAATTAATATCAACTTTATAAGACAACCAAGTCTTTTAGATAAATATGTCTTGTCATTAAAACAATCCAATCCACCATAATCCCAAAAGTAATTGTATAAATACATTTATCCAAATAAAAATAAAATTATGGATCATCTACTTTTTAATTATTTTAACTCTCTTTTGTTAAATATTCTCTTCATTCTAGAAGAAAAGTTTGTAAAATTTAAAATTAATATAAATTATTTATTATAATTAATACTTATAAGTACAAAAGTTATAATAAATTTATTATAATTTAAATGTTAAAATTATAGTAGATTAATCATAATCAAAATCAAATAAGCGAATTAAAGTAACAAATTACAAAAAAAAAAGACTAAAATTAAAATAATACTCCAAAACAAAAACATCCAAAACACTCTTGTAAAAATCTCGTGCTTGTAAAAATTAAATTATATTTTTTTAAAAAAAAAAAGGAAAAATAAAATTATATAATAATGCGGAAGAATTCCTCTCAACCATAAAAACCATTTGTTTCTCTCTCATTCTGCCACCGTCTGGTCGGCAAGGAAGTTTTCAGGTGTGACTGTTTCTGTCTCCTTTACTTCTTTTACACTCTCACACACTCGCTGTGTTTATTTCTACTCTACCCATTCACTTGTAAGACTCCTCCACCACCACCACCACCACAACCTTTAAAACTTTCTCTCTCCCAGCCGTTTATGGAATTTTGTTTTCTCAAAGTAAAATCAGAATTGATCTGATAGGGCTGAGATCTGAACTGTTAAAGAAATTCTCCAATTTATTGAAACAGATTGTTGCTGCAATGGAGGTTTAAATTTAACCCATTTAAATTTAGGGTGCCTATTCTCTGATTCTCTCTATTTCTGTATTTTGTAGAATTTTGAATTTGGGTTCTATATTGTTTAGCTTTCACTGATTATAAAAATACCCAATTGTTTAAACCATCTATAGATGGTTTTTAATTGCACGTTTCCTTACAATTTTGTTGCTTAACGCATTAAACATTTGTAATCTTATTGTGGTTACAGAAGTTACTGTAGGCCAGAAGCAAAGAGGGATTTACAATTTTTTAGCAAATTCTACTTTGAAACAAGAAGCAAAGAAGGATTTACTTAGATTGCAATGATTTCAGTGATTAATAGTATGAGCAAACCCTTGAATGAAGTAGAGAAATGCTTGGATTCACAGTTATGGCATGCCTGCGCCGGCGGTATGGTCCAAATGCCGCCGGTGAATTCTAAAGTCTTTTATTTCTCTCAGGGCCATGCTGAACATGCCCAAGGTAATGTTGATTTTGGGAACTTTGCTAGAGTTCCTGCACTTATACTTTGTAGGGTATTCGCCATTAAGTTCATGGCTGATACTGAGACCGATGAGGTTTATGCGAAAATAAGGTTGGTGCCATTGAGAAGCAGCGATTGTGAGTTTGATGATGATAATGGGTTGTTAGGATTTGATAAGAATGAGGATCAAGAAAAAACTGCTTCCTTTGCGAAGACATTGACACAATCTGATGCCAATAATGGTGGAGGTTTTTCGGTACCTAGGTACTGTGCGGAGACTATATTTCCCCGGTTGGATTATTCGGCTGAACCTCCGGTTCAGACCATCCTAGCTAAGGATGTTCATGGACAGATATGGAAATTTCGGCATATTTATAGAGGGACGCCACGTCGTCATCTTTTGACCACGGGGTGGAGTAATTTTGTGAACCAGAAGAAGCTTGTTGCTGGAGATTCGATTGTGTTTTTGAGGGCGGGCAACGGGGATCTTTGTGTTGGTATTCGGCGTGCAAAGAGGGGAATTGGTGGGGGACCTGAATCCCCATCTGGATGGAACACGGCAGCTGGGAATTCTGCGCCTGTATATGGGGCGTTTCCTGGATTCATGAGGGAGGATGAGAATAAGTATGTACGGAATGGTAATGTGAATGGAAATTTTGCTAGCAGTCTGAAGGGAATGGGAACAGTGAGTGCTGAATCAGTTTTTGAATCTGCAACTCTTGCAGCCAACGGGCAGCCCTTTGAGGTTGTTTACTACCCGCGTGCAAGCACACCAGAGTTTTGTGTGAAGGCCTCATCTGTGAGGGCTGCAATGAGAATCCAATGGTGCTCTGGAATGAGGTTTAAAATGCCTTTTGAGACAGAGGATTCATCTAGGATAAGCTGGTTCATGGGGACAATCTCTTCTGTTGAGGTCGAAGATCCCATCCGTTGGCCTAACTCTCCGTGGCGCCTTCTCCAGGTAACTTATATCCTGATTTAAGTGTTCCCTGCAATCCGAAGCATATTCTAATTGTGATTTGTTGAATTAAATTCTACATTTACGAATTTTTGGATTGTTATTGTGATGGAATCTACTATTTTCTGCTGAATCGGTTCATATTTTGTAGATTATGTTTACTTATGTTTCTGCTAATAATTTTGCTAGTGGGTTACTTTTAATCCTCCTTACCAATTTGTTTTTTATTTTTAAAAAAAAAGATTGGCTGTTTTAACTGGATGCATATTTGCTGACACTGCTTTCTCTTAAATGGCTATCATGTAAATATTGAATTTCCAGCTGATATTGTTGTTGATGTTAGAAAAAAAGGATCCATAGCAGCTTAACCTTCAGCAATTTTGTTCTTCTGTTATTTAGTGATTAACTCAATTCTTCCAACTCTCCTTGGTCCTCTGCGTTTTCCTTTGACCAAAAGGGATCTTGGCATCTGCAGCCTATGTTATTTTTTTGTCATAATTCTAAATTTTCTCTATGTTACTACAAATAGGATTAACTACTGAAATTATTTAAAAGCAATACAAAGATGATGTGCAATGTGCACGTTTTCTTACATTACCGGACTAAAAAAATGTTTATATCATATAAGTATAGCTCATATATCCTTTTTACGGAATACAGTCATGAAAGATCTACACTATAAATTATTTGGTGTGATTACGATATTGGAACCTGGACATTGGTTGAAAGATTTCTAATTTAAATTCCTGCCTGAAAGATTCTTCTAACTAGTAGTTTAGGATCCGCTTGTTGACTATATTGGTTTTAACATCTTGGCAAAAATCATTTGCAGGTAGCATGGGATGAGCCAGATTTACTTCAGAATGTGAAGCGAGTCAACCCATGGTTGGTTGAATTGGTATCAAATATGCCCGCCATCCATCTCTCCCAATTCTCACCACCAAGAAAGAAGTTGCGAATTCCACAGCCTCCGGATTTCTCTCACTTAGGGCAGCTTTCTATGCCATCACTTCTCAGCAACCCCCTCAGGCCCAGCAGCCCTTTTTGTTGTATATCGGACAACATTCCTGCAGGCATACAGGGAGCCAGGCATGCTCAATATGGATTATCTACACCAGATCTCCACTTCAACAAACTGCAGTCAGGTCTGTTTCCATTTGGGTTTCAGCAGCTTCAATATGCTGCTTCACCACCTTCTAGAATCCCCACTAGCGGGTTTAATGACAACCCCGAAAATGATGATAATATATCTTGCTTGCTTACAATGGGTAATTCTAGCCCTTGTTTGAAGAAAAATTGTGATACCAATAAAGCAGCACCTGTGTTCTTGCTGTTTGGTCAACCCATTCTCACTGAGCAGCAGCTCTCTCAGAGTTGCTCCGGAGACACTGTTGGAAGCTGTTCATTAGATGGAAATTTGGAGAAGATGACAAATCTCTCTGACGGTTCAGGATCTGCAGTTCTTCAGAATGGTCCACCAGACAGCTCGTCCGATGATGGCGAGAGTGAAACTGGCCACTGCAAGGTGTTCATTGAGTCGGAGGATGTGGGTCGAACTCTCGACCTTTCTGCCCTTGGCTCATACGAGGAGCTGTACAAAAAACTGATCGACATGTTTGGTCTAGAGAGTTCAGAGATGTTGAGCAATTTGCTTTACCGGGACAAAGCAGGTGCAGTTAAGCACACCGGAGTGGAGCCCTTCAGGTATATCAATATATCATGTGCAAATCTCTTTCTAACATATCATCAAACCATTTTTTTATTACTTTAAATATTGAAGGCATAGCTTTTTGTCATTATTTTTGTAGCAACTTTTTGAAGACGGCAAGAAAGCTAACAATTCTGATGGATTCTGGCAGTGACAACATAGGAAAATAGAGAAGGAAGCGACTTATTTTGAATGTACAGTTGAATTACTGCATCATTTGTTTTGATTCTAGCTTTCTTTATATTTGGGAGTTGAGGGAAAAGTCCCCTTCAACCAATTTTGCAACATCTTAGCCCAAGACTTGTAGCTCTATTTTATTGTCTTTGAAGGATTCATTTCTAATAACAAATTCCATTCTACTGTCTTTTGTCTTACTTTTAAGCCTTTTTGATAGTAATCCTATCAATGTAAAGATTTTCGATGTTGTTCTGCTGGTTTTTTGCGTGGTCGAGGAAAATTTGTAGGGGAATTGTTTTACCAGAATCGGATTTTCACCGCAGTCTATAAGAGTTTATCCCTACCCCTAGTTGCTTTGAAGAAGCTACTATAAGAAGAATTAAGTGTGGAACTGTTTCCCTTTTATTGCTTACCTGCATTTAGAATTCTACTACTAGAGGAATTAACTTTGAGTCACTGTAAGTGTAGAACTTATTGTAGTATTACAGTTCTTTATTTGATGCAATGAAGTTGTCACTAAGGGTGTAAATAAATCGAATCGAGCCGAGTATTGAGTTGTTCAGATTTGATTCACAAAATTTATCGAGTATAAAATAAGGTTTGATTGAAACTCGTTTAGCTACCGAGTTGAGCACGATCACGAATCGAGCCCGAACAGTTTGAACTTTTCGAACGAATATGATCCGAGTATCAATAAAAAATTACAATTTGAGGAGATTCGAGTAAATTATCAAATTTTAAAATTTACTCATATTTGACTTATTTATATTTCGAGTTAAGTTCGAATCGAACTTTTTGTGGATCGGGTACGAATCGAGCCCGAACTGCTTGCTCATTTTACAGCTTTAGTTGTAATTACTTGTTATTTGTACAACTATTTTATACAATACATATTTCATGCCTGAATTTTGAATGGTCATGGGATCTTAGTTACCAATTTTCGAGTAATTTATCAAATTTTAAAGTTTGCTTATATTTAAATCATTTATATTTCGAGTCATTATATTTCGAGTCGAGTTCGAATCGAACCCGCCTTAATTAGCCATAACTATCAAAAAGATACTCCATGGAATTATAATTACGATAATTTGCACGTTTGGTGCTTGTTAACGCCAAGATCTTTCTCCACGTCCCAATCACCAAGAGCAGCGTCGATATCCGCATGCGATTCAACAAGTCAACACCAAAAGCTTTTGACTACCGACCCGTCGGGGATAGCTCTCGGTGAGAGTCGAGATCGGCGATCACAAGGTTAACAATGGAGAGAAAAATAATGTCTAATGTCCGAGAGAATAATAATATGAGTGTGTGTAATATTTTGTTATTTACCTCTTTTGTGATCCTAGCCCCACACGTCTACTCTAATCCGGGTTTCTTTGTGCACACCCATCACCTCCTCGACACCTTTTCCCCACTCCGTCATCATTTCAAATAAAAAGTATGTAGCCTACTTTACTTCCTCACTACTACCACTCTTTGCCATGCACAATCATCCGAGTCTCATCCTCATTAATGTAAATGCGGAAGGTGGCGAACATAGTAATCAACTATTATTTGGCATAATGATTTGGCCAAAGTTAGGTTAAGTGACAATTTGTATAATGGGCCAATTCAATGACTAAGCCCAAATAACGGAAATGACCCAAACGACCGGATCCAACCGAATGGACCCAACGAAATAATCAAGTAATTGGACTCAAATCATTCGGACCAATCAGGACAAGAGTGACATAATCCAAGGGAGGAGCCCATTAAATCTGGCCCAATAAGAAAAAAGATTATGACCAAACAGTTCTGATTTTCTCATGAAATGAGATTAGGGTTTAATAATCCATCCATCCATCCATTTGAGGAAATGGCTTCTTAATCTAGTCCCCATGATGTGCATTTCTTTCAACTCCCTACTGTGTAGTATAGAAAGCTAGTAGGCTAGTACTACGGCGCAAGTGTTGGGTAGGGTTATGATCCATTGGGATTCGAGGTGCGAATAAATTACTAAATTAATTAGGCTGTTGTAAATGTAATCAACCAGGGAGGTTTTAAGACTTTGTCGGTCAAACAGTTTGGCCTTTGCAATTTCCTCTCCCCCGCGCCACATTGGGGAGTGGCTTCTGTGAGTGGCCATTGGCCTTTGCATTATTTGAATTTTGACATTGCTACATGCACAAGTTGTTGAAACATAAGGAAAGGGTCACATTCTCATTGATTATTGTTATAAGTAGGAGTAGTAGAGTAGTATTAATTAATACAGTACTACTTAGGATAGGATGATGTAATAAAACAGCTGGGGTCACGTGAGGGCCACCATGGTCAACCACTTTTGGAGCGCCGTGTTGATGGCCGAGCCCCTTGTTTCCTGTTCATTCTCCCCGGTTCACAATCCATATATATATATATATATATATATATATATGGTCAGATCAAGCATTCTCTTTAAATAGCATTTCGTCTTAAATAGCATTCTTTTATTAAAACTACGTCGTTTTGGAGGGACGCGGTGGCATTGTATTTATAAAAATGTCATTTGTGTCCTCCAAAACAACGTAGCTTTAATAAAAGAACGTTATTAAGCGGAATCTATTTAAGAAGAATCTTCTTGATCTTACATATATATATATATATATATATATATATATATATATATATATATATATATATATATATATATAAAGCAATGTATTAGTACTATGGATCATTATGAATTGGGGGGGCATCCGGTGGCCTTAATGACCGGTAATGACCGGTGCCCTTTCTTCTTTTTTTTTAACCACAATTATGAGAAAAATAAATAAAAAATAATAGAGCAAGTTTGAACAAAAAATTATAAAAGAAAGTATATTTTTTATTAAAAAAACATTGTATTACCAAAATAATAGAGCAAGTTTGCAGTGTTTTTTTAATAAAAAATATACTTTCTTTTACAGTTTTTTGTTCAAACTTGCTCTATTATTTTTTATTTATTTTTTTCATTATTGTGGTTAAAAAACCAAAAAAATAAAAATAAAATAAAAATAAAATTAAAGTGCATCGGTCATTACCGGTCATTAAGGCACCGGACCGCCCCTTGATCCGATCATTATAGACCTTATTTACTATTAATGGTATCCAACGTTAAGTATTTTTATAGCATGTATTATATTTATTATGGACACTAAGTGTGTTTTTTAACGTCCGTTATTAATAGTTGCGGATATCAATTTTCAATTTCTAATTTTAATCGCTCTTTTTATGTTTTCAATTGTATAAATGGTGGATATCCTATAAAGATCCATAACAAATACATGTTATGGATATTTCCCATATATGTGTGTGTGTATATATATATATATATATATATATAACAAATACAAATGACCGGAATAATTAGAAATAATAAGCAAGAGTAATATTTAGGCGAGCACTATTTTTACATGTGTTTTTGATATTTTGATATAGTTCTTTCTCGCATGAAGATGTGACCTATTGTATGAGCTATGAAAAAAGATCATTTGAAAATATCAAAAATAAAAATAAAAATATGAGTTCCCTAATATTTATATTCTCAGAGTAAATATATACAGTATTAGTATTTGACAATAAGAAATTATGAGACAAGGTGCTGAATATGATGATGACCCTACAGAAATTTCTAGGGTTTCTAAGGTGTTGAAACTGTGGTCCATAATTCCAAGATCCAAGATTTCAGACACAAAATTACAAGCTGGAAGTCAACCCTAGCTAGAGATTAGGGTTTCATGTGTGGAAAATTTCCAACCTGTTTTCCATTTTATTCACATAATGTATTGATTGTGGGAACAGAAACTTAGAACATTTGAAGGAAACATGGGTGCATGGGGATTGGATTAGTTGTTTGTCTTTGGTCAATGCATGCACTTGTCTTGAATAAATATCACTTCCTCCGTTTCAAAAAATTATCGTTTTAGGAAATAATTTTTATTTTAAAAAAATTATTATTTTGAGTTTATCAATACACATTAGCTATTTTTTTTCTACTTTACCCTTATTTAAAACTTTCTTCCCCTTTTAATGATTCTTATTCAATTCAATGCTATAATCCATGTAGTAATTGGTTGAATAAAAAGTACTCCCTCCGTTCCTAAAAGATTGTCGTTTTAAAAAATAATTTTTGTTCCAAAAAGATTGTCGTTTTGAGTTTATCAATACACATTAGCTACTTTTTCCCTACTTTATCCTTATTTAAAACTTTCTCCTATTTAAAGCTTTATTCTCTTTCCAATGATTCTTATTCAAGTCAATGCTATAATTCAAGTAGTAATTGATTGAATAAAAAATAATTGGTTGAATTGAATAAGAAACATTGAGAAGGGAATAATTGGTTAAGACAATTAATAAGAGTAGTATAGTATTTTCGCTATATATTAATTATATTCCTTAATCTGTGTGCGATAATTAATAAGGGTAGTATAGTATTTTCGACAGATATTAATTATATTCCTTAATCTGTGTGCATTAACCTTAAACGACAATATTTTAGGAACAGATGAAGTGTACTCCAGTAATTGTGTTTTGTAGCCTTAGGTCTTGAAACTTTATGATATACTCCCTCGGTTCCTAGAAAAAAAATACAAAAATACAAAAATATAATTAATATTTTGTTTGAGTAATTAAAATAGTTATAAAATCTTAATTATTACTTTTTTAAAATTTAATTGGAAAAGATAAAAGAGAAATAAGTTGATATTTAATATAGAGATAATATGAAAAATTAAGTTAATAATTGTAAGACCCTAGATTTTATGAATAAATATTTAATTTTTTCGAAATAATTTTTTTGAATATTATGGTGTGGATTTGATATAATGTTATAGTTGTAGATAGTGTTTATAAATTTTGCAAAGTATGCAAGTTGTTATATATTCGATTGGTCGAGGAATATTCGTTTTATTAGGGAATATTCGTACAACGACACAATCATTGGTGGACCCCGCAATGGAATCATTGTCGGATTGAGAAAATAACAAAAACATTTTATGAAAATAACGGCGGAAGTTTTATCGTTAATACTGTCGAACTACTCGGTAGTAAAAGTATAGTAATTCGCGTGGTTGCATAAAGTAGCACACGATATTGATTATTGATGCTTACGAGAAGTCACTCAGTTATACTCAATTATTGCTACAAGATTTTACGATCATATCTCTCATATTATTGATTCAATTATTATTACGAAGATCATCTGCATAATATGATATATTATTAAATCAATAATTGAGACGATTAAAGCTATTCATATTATTATTTTCAATATGACAATGTACAGAAGTTCATCGAGGAGAGGTTTGGTCACCTAATCACTTGCGCCAATAAGGAGAAATCCTTATCGGAAAGCCCCTCTTTCCAGGAACGACTGGTTGTTAAATATTGTGAATTATAATATTAATGATGAATAAGTTCGTGTTGATTAAAGATGAAATTGATAGTTCCATTGTGTTGGGATTATTAGTGTTAGTGGAAATCGACATTTATTTCGATAATAATTGATGTTTGGAGGTTATATTGTTCAATCGAATTATTAGGGGCACTTTTAGGTGTTGAGTACTATTCATGAGTTACTATTCATGAAGTTACTTATTCACGGGTACTATTCACCGTAAGATATATTTCTTTTCGGTCCAAATCATTTTTGAGTACAATATTATTCCATGAGGAGATGTGCTAATTTTTCAGACCATTGGTTGAAGATATAATAGTAAATCAACATGGATCGCTGGTTTAAAGTTTTAATAAGTAAAATCGATGAGATGATTGCTTTAAAATTTAATAGTAAACCAATATGGACCGTCCGTTTAAAAGTAAATCAATCTGGACCGTTCATGAATTAGTTACTATTAAGTTCATTCTCCTATAAATAGAAGCTCATTCCTTCATTATTTCTTACGAATTCACTGAAACTCTAGAGAGAGAAACTATAGAGAGAAAGAAGAAAAGTGTTCTGCTACTTCACTACTCTAATATCTAGTTTCTTCTAAGGTAAGGGATATTATTTGTTTTACTCGTAAGGAGTATTATTTCTTTCGTATTCATGAAGAGAAAGCTTACATTATTCCATTCTTTATTATTATGTTGGAATAACTTGCTTTTATCAAGTAATCGCATACATGGTGAAATTCTTACATTATTCCATTCTTTATTATTACATTGGAATAACTTTTGTTTGTCTTGATCTATCGCGTCATGGTGAATTCGATGTTATTCCATTCTTATTATTACATTGGAATAACTTTGTTTATCTGCAATCTGCATACATGGTGAAATTCTTCTAATATTACGTTCTTTATTATTTCATTTGAATATCCTCATCATGCATGCGTTTCTGGGACTGATTCCATTATTTATTGATCGCCGGAATATCATGTTTGTGCGTTTATGACTGGGACTGGTTCCATTATTTATTATTACATTGGTAATAACTCGTCATGCATGCGATCTATCGTATCATGGTGAATCCTACATTATTCCATTCTTTATTATTACATTGGAATAACACATCATGTGGATTACCACACGCATGGTGAATGATCCTTTGTATTCATTCCTTATTAAATTGTGGAAATGATCGTGATATCGTGGATTACTGCATGGCGGGTGAAAATTCATTTAGATTTCATATATTATATTATACTCGAGTTGGTTAAAGTTTTGGCTTCTATACTCCATGAAATTAGTGGAATATCCTTGATATTTGCGCATCATCCAGTATCTTTTCATGAAAATATTCTTCTGAGCATTCTTGAATTTTATTGCACAAAGCAGTATCATGTTGACAATTTGGACGTTATTGAGTTCAGGATAAGTTAACTTATAAATCTTTAAAATTTATTCTTGAACTTGTTTTATTGAATTATTATGTCATTGTCATCATCCTCATGCTTATATTGTGATAAAAGTCATCTTTGGCTTACGTGCATAGATGGACTTGGTATGATTATGACCAGAAATTATTCGGTATAATCATAACCGTAATGTGATGAATGATGTGGTAAAAGTCTTCATTGGCCTGTAGTTCATTTGTGGACAGTTGTTGGTATGATTATGACCAGGGATTATTCGATATAGTCATGACCATTGATGATTACATGAATATCCTTGGCCGTGGAGCGAGGATGATTCGATTTTAATTATTGTTTCGAGTCTCAATGATAAAGTTGATGAAAACTTTTTAAATCATAGAAGATAGTAGATTTTATACCTTACTTGACTCTTCTAATGGATTGCTTAATCATTGCGCAGATTAAACTTGTTGTCTATTATATTCTATCGGTTTAACATTGTTGAAGGCTAATGATAATTTATTCTGCATTATCTTAGTCATAATATTTCTTCTTTGGGCTAGTTGAGCTCACCCTTTCTTTCTTTATTCTCTTGTGAAATGAGAAGCGTAGCAAGAGGACTAGTCGGGAACATAGTGATGGTCCTAGATGGTGCATTAGTAGTCCTCACTATTTACGTGAAATAGTGTGATAATAAATGTAATGAAGACTCCATTGAGTGTGGATATTGTTTAGATGACAATATTTGTATTAAAACTCATGATTTTATGTTTTGTCAGTATTTTTACGATTGTTGTATAATTAAGTTGTATTTGTATTGATTATCTTGTATTTGGCGACCCAAGATGGGTGATGTATACCTGTTTTGGGGGCGTCACAATAATGCTTTGAAATTTACAAACGACAAATAAAAAGAAATAAATATCCAGCACCGGCCTTGGGCTAAAGCCTAAGGTGTCTGGGCTTTAGCCCACTAAAATTGATAAATTTTTAGGTTCCCAAAATATATTTGTGTTATGTATATATATATCCAAACAAAAGAGATCAGCCCACGTCAGTTTAAATTTAAAAGATTACCAAAAATTGTATTAATTTGTTTTATAACTCGAGTGATCAACTCTCTTGGGATTAATTAATTTGTTTTACCATGAATATTTCATAATTTCTATTAGACTTATTTATATTTATTTACACAAGCGTGTAACCCGTGTGAGACACGGATTAGCTGTCAAAATTGTATTTTAATAATAAAATATAATTTTAATATGAGAATGATTCATTGTAATGGAAAATTTGAATCTACTAATGATTTATATGTTGTTATCATCACTTAAGTATTTTATTATTTGTTTTTTTGATAATAGAGTAACAGAGGTAAGATTCATGCATATTGCATAGTAGCTATTAAAGGGTTGTTTGATTGCAGTTGAATGGCTGACCGATTCAGTCATTCAGTGCGTTTGTTTTAGAAAAAAATTGTCTGAATGATCGGTCAGTCATTCAGACGATTTTGAGCTTAATGATTTAGTCCAATTTTTTTTGGCTGAATGAGCGGTTAAATGAACCTTTTTTTTTTTTTTATAATATTAACTATTATATAAGTAATATTAAATAAATTTACAACAATTTTGTGAAATTTTTTAGAGGGAAAAAATAATAAAAATATGTTATTCAGATATTTCAGACATATCAATTATTAAACAATTTTTTTCATTCAGATTCATTTAATTTTTATCAAATACCCCCTAAGATTTTTAGCTAAATTTCTCAAAACAATAAAAACAGTAATAACAATTTGGTGGTCCGCTAAGTTTGTGTTATGTGAAGATTGTTTAGTATCTGCATACATAACCAAAAATTTCAATATATTTCTTCATGATGATTACATGACACGATTAACGATAATAATATATATTGCGAATATTTTTACGTCGAATTTTGATTATTATTTACGTGAATAAGTATTAGTGATAATATTTTTAAAAATGTGTACGTAATAATTAGGACCCTTCTATAATTCATACTAATTTCATGTATTGATAAGTTTCAAAATTATAATTCGACGTAAATTTATCGCAATATATAGCAGGACTCAACGACTAATCTGCAAATAAAATGTAATGATCTTCTTCTTTTTTATAGAAACCAACGGTAAAGAAAAAAAAATGAAAACACTAAATATTGATGAAACCATAAGTAAAACAAAGTTTATTATTGAAGTAGTATAGATCTTAATTAATTGAATAAACTAATTTATTAGTATTTAATTTGTACTTTGTTTATGTTATAAAAAACGGAAATATATATATTTAAATATATAGAAGAACGAATAATAATCAAACAAAATCTACTATTCTCACTATTTATGACTTTATTTTATTTTTTTGTTGTATGCTATTCATCTTAGAAGCCATGCACATGCAAATAGTTTCACATAAAACCATTTGTCTTTCAATTCATTTTAAAGTTGCTCTCATTTCAAGAGAATTAATTATAATATATTCATTGTATATATATATATAAACATGTATTATTATTATGTAATTTATAATTTAAAATTATAAACTAATGACTAAATTATCCTTGGATGACCACCAATCAAATTAATTTATTTTCTATATACTTGTATTGATATATTTTTGCCTTCTTTCTTTTGTTTAATAAAGATACAAACTTGGATTAGAGAAATCATGCAAATAGGAATATATGGACCAACTTAGCAATCCACACTACATAGAAATGCCCTAATAGGCAAAAGCATATGGGCCTGCAGTCCAAATGATGGTTGATACTGTAAACCATAACAAGCAAAACCAAACCAAACCAAACTGAAAACACATTTACAATTTTATATATTAAAATTTAATTTTAATTTGGTACTCAATTCGAACTCCAACACTAGGAATTTAGTTACAAAAAATAATGCAACTGGACTTAAAATTGAGGACTCTACCTTTGGATTTCAGGTTCTGACAAATAATATATTTTTTTAAAAATTAAACAACTTTATTTTAGTTTTGTGTAACCATGTGATTGGACAAAAAATGGGTAGTAATAATTATTAAATAACCTAACTGTAGCTCAAATATAAATTAGTAAGTAAAAATATATTTGGAAATGTTTTTATTATTAAATAACCCAACTGTAGCTCAAATATAAATTACTAAGTACAAATATTTTTTGACGTTTTAAGATTATGCACATATATTAAGAAATATAACTATTTTTGCCTAATTGATTAAATTGAGTATACAATTTCAATATTAACCTTTTAAAATTTATTAAAAGGAGAGAAAATTAGCCTTTAATAAAAAAGGTTAATATGAAAATTAAGATTTTAATGCTTACTTGAAATCTACAATACACAAATAAAAAGGAATATAAAACTTTTGACATAAAAAGGGACGGAGGGATTATTTTTGTTTAAGAATTGCACTTCTTCTGGCAAGACCTGTAAATTGTAATAGGAAAAGCTTACTCAATAACACAAATTAACATTATTCCAACATTAAAACAAAGTTTACATATATAAACAGTATACTGCATGCAAATAATATATATAGGACAAGCACATATTTCATCTGTATGAAGAGAGAACATGTACTCTTGTTTATCTCTTCAGCAGATACTACCAGTATGTTCAGGTCACGCAACATCATAGAAACCTGGGAAAAAAATATAAGGAATGTATTAAGTTTAGCATGCAGCAATCTGCAAATGCGATTAAACTAGGCATGGTTGCACAATAAGTGGAGGAGGAAAAGGAGGGAGGAGGGGAGAGGGGAGAGGGGAGAGGGGAGAGGGGGGAGGGGCAGAAAGTGAGTGTTTCCTTGTATTTCAGAGATGAGTAAAAACAATTTCCACAAAATAATTGTGTAATCACTAATCACCATACAAAACAACCCCACATTAAAATAATTTTATTCAACTTCCACTATATTTAATAGCAATTTTACCCTCCAAAGAAATATCACATCAACTACTTCAAAGGTACAATTAAACATTTGTTAACAAGGGCATGTTTCAAGAAGCAAGAATT
This sequence comes from Panax quinquefolius, assembly GCA_020205615.1. Classification (NCBI taxonomy): domain Eukaryota; kingdom Viridiplantae; phylum Streptophyta; class Magnoliopsida; order Apiales; family Araliaceae; genus Panax; species Panax quinquefolius. The sequence goes on from CM035167.1 coordinate 122,329,383, forward strand.
AAGATGCAAATGGAATTGGACAACGCTTCTTGTCCGTATGTGTGTGCCTAAGAGTTTACGCAACAGTTGAAAAAACCAGTCACACCTGGTATCACCAAGGTATTAGTTGACGGCAGCAAAGAGTTTCAGGAACACGACCAATTTGTTTACATTTGGGTTCTCAACACAGCTAATTGTGGTATTGCTCGCTATCTACCTTTATGATGTTATTTAAAACCCACAAACTTAATGAATTGTAATGCCTTTTTCTTTTTATGGGTCGTATCGACTTTTACTCGATTATATGTGAAGTCACAAATGTGAAAAACTGTCTTAATTATTACTTCAAAAATAGTTGTTGGTAGCTTTTCTTATAACTTTTAAGCCATAAATATAGGTCCTAGCCGCAGAATATTTAATTTGGCAGATCTAGCATAAATAAGCAAAAGTAGAAAATGAAAGCTGATAGTTGCATTTAGAATGATAACCCAGCTAAACACTGAAGTTATAACTAGTTTAATCTTCTGTATATCATTATATCTGTACTTTGATGAGCCTCTTCTCTCAATCTTTCTGTTTTGTTTGTTTGAGTATAAATCATGAAAAATAAGAAAGGATTGCCAAACAGGCAAATCAAGTAGTATTACTTATAACTACTGACAACAACCAATCCACCAATAGGTCCTTTACAGCACTGAAACAGTTGCAACAAAAACCATTACCAAATATTTAACTGGCTCATTAATGTAAGAACTTTGTTCAGATCCCCAATAACAGTCAATAACATCACCTCAATGTCAAATGAAAATATGTATGGGAGAAAGCATGTCTTTCACATATCACTGGGCAAAAAACTTAATCATGTCCGCTGGAGACGGAACAAAAAAGGACAAGCAAAATTGCCGTAACCTAGTAAAATGAATGTCAAGCAACCTTCTTAGAAAACGAGAGAAGTCCAACAAAGAGGATCGTATCATTTCAATAAGGTTCGAGGATCAATAATTTCAAAATAAATATGTGTCTGTGTGTGCACGTGCACGTGCATCAGAAGGAAAAGGTGGAATTATTTCATTATGTGGGTCATATTCGGGGAACTAATTGAACATCAAAGCTCAGGGAATCCCAAAAGATAGTTCAAGAAATATTCTTTGTTATAAGACTCAGTGTTCTAAAAGTCGGCCGACTAGGTCGGGGTTGGAGGCTCGTCGAGTCGACCAGGCCCTAGTCCTTTGATTTAGTCGCTGACCGACTTAGTCGGGATCAAGTCGTCGACTAGTCGGTAAAGTCGGGGCAAATCGGAACAAATCGGACTGTTGCTGCTTCTTCTTCAACCGACGCCAACGCCGACGCCGACTTCTTCTTCGACCGACGACTGCTACTGCAGACGACGACTTCTTCTTTGACCGACGACGCCGACTTCTTCTTCGACCGACGTCGATGACTACTTCTTCCTCCTCATCAGCAGTTGCTGCCGCCGACTGTGGTGTTTAAAATCCGACTAGCCGATTAATCCCCTAGTCGCTAGTCGGTAGCCAACCGACATGGAACCGACTAGCGACTTTTAGAACACTGATAAGACTAAAGGCTCAGAAGTGATGAGAAGTCTGAAAGTGCATGAAAGTATGCCTTTACTATCCAAACGCATTAACAAAAATTCAGCACTAGTGTGTATGTAGGTGAAGACTACAAGTAGACATTAAACAAGGATGTAATATTTGGTGTGAACTTAAGAGTAATAACAAATAATCAACTGCTAAATTACCAAGGCAAATAATTCACCATTTTGCTCATGTCTATGATGTATAGATTTGATTGGACTGAGGGATGATATTTATTTTTGGATAGAAACATCTAACGAGATTCTACTAAGATGGTGCAAAAGGACATAATATAATAGTATCTAACTAGTGTGCAACCTATTAAAAGGAGGTACCATCAAATGTCCTATGTGAATCTGCTAAAGGGTCAGCAAATTTTCCGCATTGGACCTGCCAAGTAATAGAGAATGCGAGCTCTATATCCTGCTCAACTAGTGAGCGCCTGTAGTTCTAGTTACTGACCTGATATTTTCATATCCAATCATGCAAGACATAAAAATCATATAACTACAACAGTACAATCACAAATTTAGTGATCTATCTAAAGGAAAACTAGTACAAATCAAGGGTGAAAAGGAATCATTGAGTGTAGAGCTACAGTCAATCGTAATACAATATCAATTTTAAACACACAATCAACCCAAGTTTTCTCACAAAATGTTAACCAAACTAAAAGGATAAGTTGCACATAATATTTTTCAAATGTATCTGTAAAGTTTAGAGTTGCAAGAGATTAATTTTTTTAACCCAAGTAAAAGCTTTCAATCAAATTTCAATTGTAACCTATGTAAAAGCCTTCAATCAAATTTCAAACAAAAGCCATTGTTGCTTCAAATTGATTCTAACTTCTACTCACGCAAAGATATAATAGATATAATAATAACAAGGAACTAATAATTTCATCCTTTCTTCACACTACATAAGTTCACCAAATTTTACTTTTCACAACAATTAAAAAACCAATAACTTTGTAACACTTAAAAAAACCCATCAAATTCACCCAAATAAAAAATCCACTCATGATATTACAAAATCAAAACAAACCCTCGTCTATAAAACAGAATTATATCAAACCCAATTCATTATTTACCAATTTAAAAACCCAGAATCAAATACTTGTCAATCCATTAATCAAAACAACAATTAATATTAATAATAATAAAAGAGAGACCTACATAATATCAAATAGCAGTAGCAGTGGTGTAGAGGAGAATCATCCAGCTAGTTGTAGTAGAGTTCGAGGCCCATGCCGTCGTGAATTTCGTAATCGCGGAGGGTAATATGGTCCTTGTAGATGTTGTACCACTTCTGGATCCGGATCTTGTCGGCTCGGGTTCCCGTCTGGGCGGCCACCAGCTTCTTCAGATCGCCGATTGTGTCGTCATCGTTGCACTTGACCCTCACCTTCTTCCCCAATCGATCGTTCAACACCACCTCTATCATCTTCTCTCTCTCTGTGTATAATCTGGAGATTCTTCTCTTGACCTAGGGAGGTTGATTTCGTTTCCTTTTATATTGTTCACTTCGTTCCTTTTAGAATTAGTACTTAGTAAGAGCTTTGGCGGTTTGTTGACCATGGAATGGGTTTAGAGTTTAGACAACTGGTCAATATCGCGGATCAGGATCATGTGTGTACGGTTTATTGTGGGGTTGATAACATATTAAAAAATAAATTTAATGACTCATAATTTTTTTTTTTGTTTGTGTATCAAAACGACGTCGTTTTGATAAAAAAAAAATTACAAGTTGATAAAAAATTAGAAGCCACCAAACGCTGTTTATTTTTACATATAATTATTTTAAATTTCTTGATTATTCTGTATATGATTTTTTTATATTTAATAACTTAGTTTGTTATTAATATTAGGATAACTACAAACTTGGCTCAAAAAAATAAATAAATATATCGGTTATAATTATCATTAATGTTTTTAATGTGACATTAGTTATTTTCCGTTTATTATTATTATTTTTGTTTGTTTATTTATATTATTTATTATTATTATTATTATAATTTGTATTTATCTGTTCCATAAAAAGAGTTTACTCTCACCATTGAAAATATTATTATTTTTACTCTAACCATTAGGTAAAGTCGCATGACGCCTCAAAAATAAGATATCATCATTTCATCTTGGATCGCCAAATATATGGTATAGAATACAAATATAAACTTAATTATATAACAAGAGCTGAGAGTTTTTACACGAATATTGTCTCATAGATAATATCCAAACTCAAATTCAATCCTCGTTACATTTATTATCACACTAAATAGTGAGGATTACTAAAACAACCATCTCGGGACCATCACTCAAGATTCCCGACTAATTCCATTTATGTTCTCATTTCCGAAGAGAATAATGAAAGCAAAAGAGTGAATTTCAACTAAATTAAAAAAAGAAATATTATGACTAAGATAATGCAGAATAAGTTATCGTTAGCCTTCAACAATATTATTAAGCGATAGAATATAATAGGCAACAAGTTTAAGCTGCAATGAAACAAGCAATCCATTAGAAGAAAGTCGAGTAGGCGTGATATCTACTATCTTCTATGATTTAAAAAGGTTTTCATCAACTTTATCATTTGAGACTCAAAGATAATAAATAAAACCACATCATCGAATCATCCTCTTATTACGTGGTGAGGATATTCATGTAATCATCAATGGTCATGATTATCAAGAATAATCCTCGGTCATAATCATACCAATAAGCGTCCATCATCAACGCGGCTACTGAAGCCAATGAAGATTTTTGTAAGACTTCAACTTTATATAAATAAAATTGAATTTCCTCTATTTATTATTTTGAATAATAAAGTGTTAATTTGATATAATACTTTGGTTATGAGTGAAATGTGTAAATTTTGCAAAATAAGCAAGCGGTTATAAAGTATTCATTTTATCGGGGAATATTCGTTTGGTCGTGGAATATTCTTTTTCTGTCGGAGAATATTTATCTGACATTTGACCATTTATGGGCCCTATAACGAATAAGCGCCGAATGAAGAAAACGATGAGTTTGAGTTTTTATAAATAATGGCGTAGTTATTACGAATTACCATTTGTTGAGTGCCGATTGGTTAAAATCTGATGTCTGGCATTGGTCGCATGCGATAGAAAGACACGGTATTGCATAGTATTTTTGAATTATTGATTCTTACGTAGAAAGCACTTTACAATAATTATTACGGTAATTCTTTGCTCAATATTTTATTTTATTGATTCAATAATTGATACATTGATATTTTATATTATTGTTGTTTTGATAATTGTCAACGCATTAATATCTCCATTATCAGATCAATAATTCATATTATTTGAATAATATTATTAGATAGCATTATTGGCAATGTCTAAGAAAGTTCTATCTAGGAAAGGAGTTTGGTCACCTAATTGCGGGCCAATAAGGAGAAATCCTTATCGAAAAGCCCCCTCTTTCCTGGGAACGACTTGGTTGTCATAATTGTGATTTTGTAATATTATTTGTGAATAATTAATTATTGATTTATATGATAAGGAAATATTTATTTTATGTGGATATAAATGATGGATATATTTATTGTGGTTATAAATGAAGGAATTAATGCTGAGGTATTTTATCAGTATTTTTGTCGGAATGGAAGTTTTGAAAATTGTCCATATGTGGATTTCGGGCATTTTTCGTTTGGAATTTGGAAAAACTTAAACTTACAAAGTTGTAGAGAGTTTAATTTCCTATGGAATAGACATGAGATTCTAATTTTTCTGATAAAAGGGCTATTTATTGTGAATTATTGAAGTTTCAGAAATTAAATATTTTTATTAAAAATATGGTGGGCCCCACTTTTGGTTGGTGAGAAATGAAATGTGCTAAAATTTATTTTCAAAAGTGGTAGGCTTGAATAGTAGTAGGTAAAGCCATCAGGTAGCAGGTTAGTCTACTATGACGTTCTAAGCATTTTCCTATAAATAGGGGTGCTTAGTTAGAATTGAAAATCACACCAGAAACAAGTTTTCTCTCTTTCTCTCTCTATATTATCGAGCGTATTTTGTGAATATTTAGATACCGTGTGAGTTCTTTATTCATGATTGCAAGTTTTCTTGACCTTATATACCGATATTTCGATCGTAAAATCTTTGTTATTTTGAGGTAAGGGATGTTATTTTCTTCATAATGATGTTATTCTTTCAATATCATTATACCGAAATATTGGTATGAATTTTATTGTGAAATTTCTATCTTTTTGTGTCGGGGTTACTTTTCACGTATACGGCACTATTCACAAAAAAAAATAAAATTTTCTTTTCTTTGTCCAAGTTGTCTATTATGGTTACTATATTTGATTGTATCCATGTTTTGATCTTTATTCTTGAATTTTGATCCACAATGGATTATTATAAGGTATTTTTGAACTTGGATAAACTAAAGTACGAATCCCTAATCTTTGATCTTTTATCTCACTGGATTCGTTTTCTTTAAGATATTTTTCATTATCTCCAGTCCTAAATGATGATATTACTGAATATCTTTGGCCCGTAGTGCAAAGATGAATAGGTGTTGAGATGAATATATTAATTGGTGATCTAAATGAATATCTTTGGCTGTAAGTAAAGATGAATATTTGATTCAAGATGTATATTGATTGATGTTACAGGGATAAAATATTGATTATGGACTTTTAAATCTTAGAAGATAGTAGAATTCTTTCTTTACTTGACTCTTCTAATAGATTGTTGTTTTCGCTGCAGTTGTTGATCTACAACTTGTTGTCTATTACATTTTATCAGATTTTTCCCTGTTGAAGACTAATGATAAATTGTTGTATATTATCTTAGTCATAATATTCTTTACTGGGCTAGTTGAGCTCACCCTTTTTCTTTTTGTTCCATTGTTCTTCTCAGGAGAAGAGAATTTAGAAGGAACTAGCCGGGGTATGGAGTGATGATTCAAGATAGTTATTTTAGTAGTTCTCACTATTTTGTAAAATAGTGTATCAATAATTGTAATGAGGACTCCTTTTGAGTTTGTATACTGTCTATTAGACAATATTTGTATTCAAACTCATAGTATATGTGATGTCGTATTTTGCACGACAATCAGACATTGAAGTTGTATTTGTTTACATACCATGTATTTTGGCGACTCGAGAATGGGTGATGTATACCTATTTTGGGGGCGTCACAATTGGTATCAAAACTTAGGGATATGATCCCTGGCTGAGATGTGAGACAAGAACTAGGATGGGAGAGACGGGAATTCCTTCGCTAGTATTTATGACTGACTAAGTTTATTTGGTATTTATTTGGTCGGTCGAGTATGGGGATAATATGTGACATGTCAATTAACCCTTCGCTTTTTGTGGCAAGATTTGAGAATTACATTTGGAAATATTAATGATGGAGTGAATGAGAGCGGTGGAGACACCTTTAATCACCACCCGTGGAACGTGCAAACATGAAGGCAATATTCCTCCTATAAACAACACTACCGAACAAATGATGAATGATGGGATGTTTAGAAGCTTTTTGCAGTTCATGCAAAATCAGACGAGGGAGACTCGCGCACAAAATACGAGTGGAAATGATAGCAATGCGCAGCTTGTCACATCCAAGCAGTTCAAGGAGTTGGGACCACCTGAATTCATGGAAAGCCAGATTCGATTAAGGCAAAATGTGGGTCAAGCAAATTACCAAGATATTCGATGTCTTGGGATGACGGAGGAACAAAAGGTTCCTTTCACGCCTTTTATGTTCCGTGGTGAGGTGATTCTTTGGTGGGAGTCTTTGAAGCGTACCCGCCGCCGACTCAATATGTCTTGGGAAGCGTTTCAAAAACTATTTAATGACAAGTACTTTCCTGAAAGTATTCGTCATATGAAGGAGGTAGAGTTTATCAGACTGGAACAAAATAACATGACGATGTCCCAGTACGAGGCGAAGTTGACAGAGTTATCCAGGTTTGCACCTCATTTGGTAGAGAATGAGGAACAAATGACACGGATGTTTCTGAGAGGTTTAAAACCCGAGATTCAGCAATATCTTATCTCTCACAAATTTTCTTTATATTCAGATGTTGTCAACAGGGCTCAATTATTAGAGCGGGATAATGAGTATGCTCAACCGAGGGACCACAATCGTGGTTATCTTTGGTGATGCTAGATCATCTGGGCGATGATAACGGTGGGGAGGAAAGAATCTGAGACAAAAGCGGTAACCACTCGGTGGTTATCGTAGCCGTGATAATAGGAGAGGTGAGTCAGTGGAAATTTGAAAGAGGAGATTCAATGAACGCGGGAAGGCAAGAAGACCATCACCAACAACAAATTCTAGGGGAGGAGAACGCACCGCCGTTAGATGCTACGGATGCAGAGAGGATGGACACATAAGTCCAAACTGTTTACAGCCTTCCAAGGTGTGTTTCAGTTGTGGAAAAGACGGTCATATTGCCCAGTTTTATCCAGTAACAAAGTCAAGTCCAGCTGGGACGGCGATACCAAAGGCGACTACGGACAAAACAAAGCCGGTGGTTCAAAGGAGGGCGTTTGTCGTGACGGGCCAAAATGCGAGAAACCCGAACGAGGTGATCACGGGTAAGCTAATCATAAACTCTTACGAAGTTTATACCTTATTAGATACTTGTTCTACCCATTCTTTTATCTCTCCTACTTGTGCTCAACGTTTGAACTTGACTTCTGAGAAATTAGACCTTGACTTATCTGTTGAGACTCCGTTAGGAGAAACTTTCATTACATCTACTGTTTATAAATCTTGCTTGATTCAAGTTGGAACAATAACATTACCTGCCGATCTTATTTCGTTGAAAATACTTGCATTTGATGTGATCTTAGGGATTGATTGGTTAACCACTCATCATGCTAAAATTGATTGTTTACGTAAGGTTGTTAGTTTTCATATTCCTAACCAACCTGTTATGCGAATTCAAACAACAAACCCACTAAAGTCAATCACTGTCATATCAAGCCATAAAGCTATTCGTTTATTAAAAAATGGATGTCAAGCTTTCTTAGCCCATGTCACGGACTTGAACAAAACACGCCGATTTGAATAATATTTACATTGTTAGTGAATTTCCGACGATTTCTGAAGAACTTCCGGCCTACCCCGTAACGTGAAGTTGAATTCTTTATTGACCTTGAACACCGTACAAAGCCCATTTTTAAAACCCCATATCGAATGGCTCCTATTGAACTTCAAGAGTTAAAGGTCCAACTACATGAGTTGTTGGATATCGGTTTTATTCGTCCTAGTACATCTCCTTGGGGTGCTCATGTGTTATTCAGTAAAGAAGAAAAGCGCAGAGTATGCGAATTTGTATTGACTCTGAGAGAATTGAACCATGTCACCATCAAGAATAGTATCCGATTACCTCGCATTGATGACTGTTTGACGATTCTGCGAAGGAGCACAATTCTTTTTAAAGATCGATCTTCGATTACGGATATCATCAATTTGAAGATTAAAACTGAGGATATTTCAAAGATTGCTTTCAGAACTCGGTACGGGCATTATGAATTCTTAGTCATGTCTTTTGGATTGACTAATGCTCCTGTTGCTTTTATGGATATGATGAACCATGTGTTCAAAGAATATTTGGATCAGTTCGTTGTTGTCTTTATTGATGACATCCTCATCTATTCCAAAAGCCGTGAAGATCATGAGCACCATTTGAAGCTGGTATTGCAAAGGCTTCGAAATAACAAGCTATATGCCGTCAAGAAATACGAGTTCGCTCGAGGAAGTAGCATTCCTTGGGCACGTGGTGTCAAAACATGGAGTATCTGTTGACCCGTGAAGATTCAAGCAATACAAAGTTGGGAGAAACTGAAGTCGTTGGCCAAATGCGTAGCTTTCTAGGCTTAGTTGGTTATTATCGGAGATTCGTGGAAGGATTTTCTCGAATCGCTACTCCGTTAACTCAGCTGACTCGTAAAGATACAAAATTCGGTTAGAGCGAGGATTGTGAGAAGAGTTTTCAAGAACTTAAGAGGAGACTCATTTCAGCACCTGTTCTGACAATACCATCTGATTCGGATGGATTTGTTATCTACAACGATGCTTGTGCAAAGGGTTAGGATGTGTTCTCACGCAACATGGGAAAGTCATAGCTTTATGCCTCACGATTAACTCAAAGAATATGAGAGGAATTATCCTACTCATGATTTGGAGTTAGCCTTGATGTCGTTCGCATTGAAGATCGGGAGACATTAAATGTATGGGGAAAAGTGGAGATCTATACATATCATAAAAAGCCTCAAATATTTCTTCACCAAAAGGAACTTAAATGCTAAGAAAGAGCGTTGGCTCGAGCTGTTGAAAGATTACGATCATACCATCCAATATCATCCTGGAAAAACAAACGTGGTAGCTGACGCATTAAGTAGAAGATCATATGCGGGTACGAGTGCAATGTTGTTAACACAAAGGCCCATTTGGTATGACTTGCAAAGGATGGAGATAGAGTTAAAAGCTCAAAGTACCCACGTGATGATATCAAGTATACGAGTAGAACCGACTTTAATCGATAAAGTTAAAGCTGCTCAAGCTACAGTCATGGAGCTGATGCATATGAAGAACAAAGTGCAAGAAGGTGCTATTCTAGAAGCAAGAATCAATGAAGAAGGAATACTTCGAGTCAACTCCAGACTTTGTGTTCCTAACGATTCTGACTTGAAGCATAGAATCATGATGGAGGCACACAACACACCTTTTGCAATCCATCCTGGGAGTACCAAAATGTATCATGATCTTCGACATACATTTTGGTGGAGTAATATGAAGAGAGAGATCGCGAAGTTTATCTCGAGGTGTTTAACTTGTCAAAGTGTAAAGGCAGAGCATCAAGTGCCAAAGGGTCCATTGCAACCACTTGAGATTCCGAAATGGAAGTGGGAACATATTACTATGGATTTCGTTACGGGTCTTCCCAAGTAGGGGTGCAAACGAGTCGAATCTGAGCGAACACCTTCATGCTCGGATTCGGCTCGACTCAAAAAAATTGAGCTCAAATTCGACTCGGATTCGATAAAGGATTTATATTTTTGTGCCAAATTCGACTCGGATCATTACTCGGACCTACTCGACTCGTAAGTACTCGACTCGTTTACAAAGCGAGTTACTCACGAGCCTTCAAATTGAGTTTCGAATATGAACCATTTCACTTAAAAATGAACCAGTACATACTAAATTGATTACTTAACTAATATTTATATATAAAACTTTTTCACTTTTATTTATGTATTGAAATTATAAAGAATGTAATATAAATTGACATTTAATTCATTGATTTATTCAAGTACAAGTTTACACAATTTCATACTACACTTTATAAATTATAAAGATTGATATAAATATCACATATTTAGCTTACTAGCATGGATCAGACCAATATTCGAATATGATCCATCGAGCAGGTATCGAGTATAGTTTGAGAAAAAATGAAATACTCGAACCTTAATACGAGACGAACCTTTGAGTCCGCTTTCAAGTTCGACTCGCATGTATCATTAAACGTAAAACAGTATGGATCAAATTCGACTCGGATCAACTTGAATTTGAGCTTTGGATCATATTTCGAAGCCGATCTCGAGTCGAGTACCGAACTACTTGGCTCAGTTATCACACCTATTCCCAAGGTTTCTCAAGGCATAGATGCGATTTGGGTAATTGTTGATAGATTAACCAAGTCCGCCCATTTTCGCTATCACGGAGACTTATTCCTTGAACGCCTTGCTAGTATATACGTAAATGAGATTGTGAGATTAGATGGCATGTGTGACGCCCCCAAAATTAGGTATACATCACCCATCTTGGGTCGACACTTACATGGTATGTAATTTAAAACAACTTATTAACATAAGCTGCTGTGGTACAATACGACATAAAGCGTGAGTTTAAATACAAATATCGTCTACTAGATATTATACAAACTCAAATAAAAAGTCCTCATTACGATTATTATCACACTATTTTACTGAGAATAGTGAGGACTACTAATGCTATCTTCAGGACCATCACTCGCTTCCCGACTCGTCCCAAATTTATATTATCATTTCAAGAGAATAAAGTGAAAGAAAGGTGAGCTCAACTAGCCCAAGAAGAAATATTATGACTAAGATAATGCGCAGAATAAATTATCAATAGTCTTCAATAATGTTAAACCGATAAAATACAATAGACAACCGGTTTAGCTGCGATTGGAATATGTAATCCATTAAAAGAGTCAAGTAGAAAATAAAGTCTACTATCTTTTAGGTTTTAAAAGGTTTTTCATCATCGTTTATAAATGAGACTCAAACTTTAATAAATATTTCACATCATCGAATCACCCCGCACTACTGGCCGAGGATATTCTTTAGTATCACGACCACAATTATTCATGCACTCACGGGCCAAGAATATTTTGTGTATTCATTAATGGTCACGATCATGCCAACAATCATCCATCAATGCACTACTACCATCGAGGATTTTTATCACATCATTTGTAACATTACGGCCATGATTATAACCGAATAGTCTCTCGGTCATAATCATACCAAGTCCATCTATGCACTACTGTGAATGCTGAGATGACTTTCAAAAAAAGTATAAACATGAGGATGATGACAATGATATAAGAATTCAATAAAACAAGTTCAAGAATTATTTTATCCAGAATTATTAACGCCCAAATTGTCAACACGACATCTTGTTTTGTAGAGTAAAATTCAAGAATGATCGAGAAGAATATTTCCATGAAAGATATTGGATGAAACGCAAATATCAAGGATATTCTACTAATTTCATGGAGTATAGAAGTCAAAGTTTTAACCATTGGGTATAATAAAGAATGGAATAACAAAAGAAATTACCATGCACGCGATAGACCGCATATGTAGAAAGTTATTCCAATGTAATAATAAATAACGGAACTGTGTCGTGAAATTCATTTGCTGAGGATGTTCCAAATGTAATAATAAAGATGGAACCGGATCCGGTGTAAAACACACAGATAGGATATTCCAATGTAATAATAAAGACGGAACCAGTCCGGTGTAAAACACATGCATGTGATGTTCCAACAGAATAATAAAGAGCGGAACCAGTCCGGTGTAAAAACACATGCATGTGATGTTCCAATGAATAATAATAAAAGCGGAACGAAGTGGGTGTAAAACACAGAGCATGGATGTTCCAATGTAATAATAGAAGAATGTCACCAAGTATAGGTAAACCACTTATACAAAGTTATTCCAATGTAATAATAAGCAATGGAATAACAACAGTTCTCTTCATGAATAAGAAAGAATAACACCCCTTACATTTGGTAGGAGATTGAATATCGCAAAGAAGCAGTAGTAATAAAATACTCTTCTTCTTTCTCTCTCTTATTCTCTATACTTTCTCTCTCTATAGCTCGAATGAATTAAGTGAAAAATAATGAAGCCCTAGGCCTCTATTTATAGAAGATTTCTAGCTTAGCATCCGCCATGTGAAAAGTGCAAGTGGATTGAATGGTTTGGCGCTTTGTAATGTGAAACGACAAGTGGTTGATCACTTTGAATGTGAAACGACAAGTGGTTCGACGTCCGGTAAAGGTAATTACTATTAACGAAGGTAAATACTATATCGACGAAGGTAAATACTATTCACAAGGGTAATTACTATTGACGAAGGTAATTACTATCGACGAAGGTAAATACTATTCACAAGGGTAATTACTATCGACGAAGGTAATTACTATATATTGTTAAGAGACTCTTAGATGGTGACATACGAGCCCCCATAAAATAATCAAACTTACCACAAATCATTTTTTTTCATCAACACATAATTAATCTTTCAACAATTATTAATCATTTATAACTTGTCGTCTCAATTATTGATTTAATACTATAACATATTATACGTATGATATTGTGACAATAATTGAATCAATAATATAAGAGATACGATGCAAAGAATTATCGTAAAGTAATAATCGAGTATATATTGAGTGACTTCTCACGTAAGCATCAATAATCAATACCGTAGTGCTACTACGCAACTACGCCAGACATCGCATTTCTTTTACCACCGGGTAGTTCAAACAGCTTTTAATTCAGTAACACCTCGTAGTTATTTTTATAAAATATTTTTGTCGTTTTCTCAATCCGACAATAATTCTCACATGGGGTCCACCAATGATTGAGCCATCATGTATTTAATATTCCTAACAAAAAGAATATTCCCCTGACCAAACGAATATTTTATAACAACTTGCATACTTTGCAAAATTTATAAATATTACCCACAACTATAACATTATATCAAATTTATTCCATAATATTCAAAAATAATATTTATAGAAAAATTCATCTTTATTAAAAATTTGGGGTCTTACAACCTCCCTTCTTATGAAATTTCGCCCTCGAAATTAGGGTAATGCGCATACTGGTATGTCGAAGAGGTAAGGATACCTTGATTTCATTTGATTCTAACTCCCAAGTCATTTCCTCAACATCGTGGTTCCTCCACAAAACTTTGACTTGAGGTATAACCTCGAGCGTAGAATATGTTCCTTCTTATCCAAAATTTGAACAGAACCTCTTCATACGTCAAATCTTGACTATTTATTTCGTCCGGCTTCTAACTCAATAATATGGTTCGGGTCTTTCACATATTTACGTAACATAGATATGTGAAAAACGTTATGAACACGAGACATATTTCAAGCAGAAAGCGAAGTCTATAGGCCACGCCCTACTCGATCGAGGATTAAAAATGGACCGATGAATCGAGGGTTAAGTTTTCCTCTCTTTCCAAATCTTGTAACTCCTTTCCATGGAGCAACTCTTAACAACACATGATCTCCTATATCGAATTCCACGTCCTTTCGATGAAGATCAGCATAACTCTTTTGTCGATTTTGTGAGGTTTTTATACATTGTCGGATCGTTTGAATATTTTACGTAGTCATACGTATCAACTCCCGGTCCCAACAACGTTGCTTCACCCACCTCATCCCAAAGATCTTTGGAGAACGACACTTTCTTCCATACAACGCTTGAATGGAGCCATGCCAATACTTGCTTGATAAGCTGTTGTTGTAGGAAAACTCCACCAATGGTAAGAACTTGTCCCAACTCCCTTGAAATCAAGGACACGAGTCTTAATAGATCTTCAAGAGTTTGAATAGTCCTCTCCGATTGTCCGGTCGTCCCGAGGATGATATGCCGAGCTAAATCGTAAGTCCGTGCCCATAGCTTTTTGCAAACTAACCCAAAATCGTGAAGTGAATCTTGGGTCTCGATCAAACTATGGATCCAAGATACCATGCGATCTTACAATCTCGTTTATGTACATACGAAAGCAAGACGTTCAAGTGTATATGTTTCTCGATCGGTAAGAAATGAGCGGACTTGGTCAACCTATCAACAATGACCCAAATCGCATCAATGCCTCGAGAAACCTTAGGAAGACCCCAGAACGAAATCCATGGTAATGTGCTCCCACTTCCATTCTGGAATTTCAAGTGGTTGCAATGGACCTTTTGGTACTTGATGCTCCACTTTAACTCGTTGACAAGTTAGACACCTTGAGATAAGCGATGCTATCTCTCTCTTCATATTGCTCCACCAAAATGTATATTTAATATCATGATACATTTGGTACTCCGAGATGGATTGCAAATGGTGTGTTGTGTGCCTCCATCATGATATTATACTTTAAATCGTGGTCGTTAGGAACACAAAGTCCGGAGTTGACTTCAAGTATTCCTTCTTCATCGATTCTTGCTTCCTAAGATATAGCACCTTCTTGCACTTTCTTCCTCATACGCATCACTCCTGTGTCCGTAGCTCGAAAAGTGACTTTAACTTTATCAATTAAAGTCGGTTCTACTCAGTATACTCGCTTATCATCACACGCGTCCTCGAGTCTTTAATTCTATCTCCATCCTTTGCAAGTCACACAAAATGGGCCTCATGCGTTGACAATATCGCACTCAGATTGCTTGCATATGATTTTCTACTCAACGCGTCGCCTACCACGTTCGCTTTTCCAGATGGTATTGGATGGTATGATCATAATCTTTCAGCAGATTCAAGCCAACGTCGTTGTCGCATGTTGAGTTCCTTTTGAGTGAAGAAATATTTGAGGCTTTTATGATCCGTAAAGATCTCCACTTTCTCCCATACAAGTAATGCCTCCAAATTTTAAGTGAAGAAGACAAATACCGCTAACTCTAGATCATGAGTAGGATAATTCCTCTCATATTCTTTGAGTTGTCGCGAGGCATAAAGCTATTACTTTTCCATGTCGCATGAGAACACATCCCAACCCTTTGCTCAAGCATCATGTAGATGACAAATCCTCCGAGCCGGATGGTATTGTCGTAGCAGTCTTTGAAATAAGTCTCCTCTTGAGTTCTTGAAAACTCTTCTCATATTCTTCGCTTCCAACCGAACTTTCAGATCTTTCCGAAGTCATTTGAGTCGATGGAATAGCGATTCGAGAAAATCCTTCCACGAATCTCCGATAATAACCAAATTAAACCGAGAAAGCTACGATTTGGCCATCGATTTAGGTTGTTCCACTTTGAATAGCTTCAATCTTTCTTGGGTCAACAGATATTCCATGACTTGATACCACGTGCCCAAGGAATGCTACTTCTTGCCGTAACTCGCATTTCTTCAACTTGGCATAAAGCTTGTATTCACGAAGCTTTTGGAGTGTCGACCTCAAGTGTTGCTTTCATGATCTTCACGGCTTTTGGAATAAATAAGGATGTCATCAATAAAGACGACCACAAAGTGATCTAAATATTCCTGAATACCGGTTCATCATATCCCGTAAAGGCAAGAGAACATTAGTCATCCAAAGGATACGACTAGGAATTCATAATGCCCGCATCGAAGTTCCGGAAAGCCGCTTTGGAATGTCACGGGTTCTAATCTTCAATTGGTGATATCCTAACGAAGATCAATCTTTGAAAAGAATTTGGCTCCTTGAATCGGGTCAAACAGTCATCAATACGTGGCAATGGATACCTATTTTTGATGGTGACGTGATTCAACTCCCGATAATCAATACAAAGTCGCATACTCCCATCTTTCTTCTTCACGAATAGAATAGGAGCACCCCAAGGAGAAGTACTAGGACGAATAAAGCCAATGTCTAACAATTCCTCGAGTTGGGTCTTTAACTCCGAAGTTCAATAGAGCCATTCGATATGGGCTTTGGAAATAGGTTTTTTCATGGGTTCAAGGTCGATACAAAATTCAATTTCACGCCTGGGGTAGGAAGAAGTTCTTTGGGAATACGTCGGAAATTTATTAACAATAGGAATATCGTTTAAAATCGACGATATTTTTATTTAAATCATGACATGAGCTAAGAAAGCTTGACATCCGCTTTTCAATAAACGAATAGCTTTATGGCTTCGAGACGACCGTGATTGATTTTAATGGTTTGGTCGTTCAAATCAAGATAATAGGTTGATTAGGAATATGAAAGCTAACAACCTTACGAAAACAATCAATTTTTGCATGATAAGTAGTTAACCAATCAATCCCAAGAATCACGTCAAATGCAAGTATTTTTAATGAGATAAGATCGACGGTGTAATGTGAGGGTACCGATTTGAACCAAACAAGACTTATAAACATTGGATGTAATGAAGGTTTCTCCCAGCGGAGTTTCCACAGATAAGTCAAAGTCTAATTTCTCCCGAGTCAAATTTAATCGATGAGCACAAGTAGGAGAAATAAAAGAATGGGTAGAACCAGATATCAAATAAAGTATAGACTTCATTAGAGTTTATGATAAGCTTTACCGTGATGACCTCATTCGGATTCCTCGCTCTTTGGGAGGTCACAACAAATGCTCTCCTCAGACTACCTTTCTGGGTTTGAATTTTCCGGAATGGCCTTTGGTGCCTCCATCCTAGTGAATTTGTCTTGATGGAAACAAAATCGAGCTAAGTGACCTCTCTTCCACAATTATAACATGCTTTGACTCGCATTTATGTGCATTTGATCGATGTGTCCCTCTCCTCCGCATTTCAAGCATACGATAGGTGGTCTTTCTCCTTCCTTAACAATGGGTCTTTGGTCGACGTCTTTCCATCATTGTTGAATCTCCTTTTCTTGAAATGTCCATTCTTATTGTTTTGGCCTCGATTACCACCAAGTGGTTACCATATCCGCCTGTTGATTCCCTCCACGCTTGTTGTCACCGCCGATGACTATTCTCGCCGGTATTATAATTTTTTGCTTTGCGCTCTCTTTTAGTTGCGTTGACTCATTATCGCGCCCACTAATCGAGCCCTATTTACAACATCGAATACAAACACAAGTTTATGAGAAATAAGATGTTGACGTATTCCCGCTTCAAACCTCTTAAAAATATTCGCGCTTATTCTCTCTTCATTATCCACCAAGTGGGACGCAAAACCGTGATAACTCCACAAATTTTGCCTCGATATTGCGACACTGGCCATATTGTTTTGTTCCAACTTGATAAACTCCACCTCCTTCACGTATGGCGAATACTTTCGTGAAAGTATTTGTCGTTGAATGACTCTGGAACTTCTCCCAAGATATCTTGAAGACAATTTGGTTGAGTCGTTTCTACCGATTCCCACCAAGAATCCGCCTCCTCCAGCAACATAAAGGCGCAAGAATGGAACCTTTTGCTCCTCGGAGCATCCCAAGACATCAAATATCTTGTAATCTGCTTTATCCATGCTTCCGCCAAGTGGTTTTGCTCTCCCTTAAACTCCGGTGGTCCCAGCTCCTTAAATTGTTTAGCGGTGACCACCGAGAGTTTTCCGTGTTTCCACCCCACGTTTTGGGATGAGTCGCTCTACTTTCATTGTTGCAGATAATCGTGCATAAAGCCTCTGAACATTTGATCATTCATCATTTGGTCGTGGTGTTGTTGTTTGCATGAGGATTGTCGCCTTCGATGCACATTATCCCGATTATTGATATGTGGTGAATCAACAATCGTCATGCGCCCATCGCTATTCTCAACATTCTCACATGTCATTTTCGAGACATCGCCACAAAACAAAAGGTTAATTGACATGTAACAAATTATCCCTATCTTCCGACCAACCAATAAAATATCACATAAACTTGGGTAGTAGGTCATACTAGCGAAGGTATTCCCCGTCTCTCCCTCCTAGTACTATTCTCACATCTTAGCCGAGGATCATATCCCTAAGCTCGATACTCAACCGTGACGCCCCAAAATTAGGTATACATCACCCATCTTGGGTCGACACTTACATGGTACAAAATTTAAAAACAACTTATTAACATAACTGTCGTAGTATACAATCGACATAAACTGTGAGTTTAAATACAAATATAAATCTACTAGATATTATACAAACTCAAATAAAAGTCCTCATTACAGATTATTATCACACTATTTTACTGTAATAGTGAGGACTACTAATGCTATCTTCGAGGACCATCACTCGCTTCCCGACTCGTCCAAACCTATATTATCATTTTCAAGAGAAGAAACGGTGAAAGAAAGGGTGAGCTCAACTAGCCCAGTAAGAAATATTATGACTAAGATAATGCAGAATAAATTATCAATAGTCTTCAATAATGTTAAACTGATAAAATACAATAGACAACCAGTTTAACTGCAGTGGAATATGCAATCCATTAAAAGAGTCAAGTAGAAAATAAAGTCTACTATCTTTTAGGTTTTAAAAGGTTTTTCATCACTGTTTATAGCTGAGACTCAGCTTTAATAAATATTTCACATCATCGAATCACCCCTGCACTACGGCCAAGGATATTCTTTAGTATCACGACCACAATTATTCATGCACTACGGGCCAAGAATATTTGTGTATTCATTAATGGTCATGATCATGCCAACAACTGTCCATCAATGCACTACTACTAATCGAGGATTTTTATCACATCATTTGTAACATTACTACCATGATTACAATCGAATAGTCTCTCGGTCATAATCATACCAAGTCCATCTATGCACTACAGCCATGTAGATGACTTTCAAAAAAGTATAAACATGAGGATGATGACAATGATATAAGAATTCAATAAAACAAGTTCAAGAATTATTTTATCCAGAATTATTAACGCCCAAATTGTCAACATGATCATGCTTTTGTAGAGAGTAAAATTCAAGAATGATCAAGAATATTTCCATGAAAAGATATGGATGAAACGCAAATATCAAGGATATTCTACTAATTTCATGGAGTATAGAAGTCAAAGTTTTAACCAACTGGGTATAATAAAGAATGGAATAACAAAAGAAATTACCACGCATGCGATAGATCGCATGCAGAAAAGTTATTCCAACAGAATAATAAATAACGGAACCAGTCGTGAAATTCACAACCCATGTGATGTTCCAAATGTAATAATAAAGATGGAACTGAGATCCGGTGTAAAACACATGATAGGATATTCCAACAGTAATAATAAAGACGGAACCGAAGTCCGTGTAAAACACACGCATGTGATGTTCCAATGAATAATAATAAAGACGGAACCAGTCCGGTGTAAAACACACGCATGGATGTTCCAATGTAATAATAATAAAGACGGAACCAGTCCGGTAAAAAACACACGTATGTGATGTTCAAATGTAATAATAGAAGAATGTCACCAAGTATAGGGTAAACCACTTATACAAAGTTATTCCAACGAGTAATAATAAGCAATGGAATAACAACGATTCTCTTCACGTGAATAAGAAAGAATAACACCCCTTACATTTGGTAGGAGATTGAAATACGCAGTTGAACAGAAGTAATAAAATACTCTTCTTCTTCTCTCTTATTCTCTATACTTTCTCTCTATAGCTTGAATGAATTCGTGAAAATAATGAAGCCCTCAGCCTCTATTTATAGAAGATTTCTAGCTTAAGACTATAGTGTGAAAAGGCAAGTGGCTCGATTTAATTTGGTTCTTTCAGAATGTGAAATGACAAGTGGTTCGATCACCTGTAATGTGAAACGACAAGTGGTTCGACGTCTACGTAAAGGTAATTACTATTAACGAAGGTAAATACTATCGATTGAAGGTAAATACTATTCACAAGGGTAATTACTATCGACGAAGGTAATTACTATCGACGAAGGTAAATACTATTCACAAGGGTAATTACTATCGACGAAGGTAATTACTATTGACGAAGAGACTCTTAGATGGTGACATATGAGCCCCCCATAAAATAATCAAACTTACCACAAATCATTTTTTTTCATCAACACATAATTAATCTTTCAACAATTATTAATCATTTATAACTTGTCGCCTCAATTATTGATTTAATACTATAACATATTATATATGATGATAATCGTGACAATAATTGAATCAATAATATAAGAGATACGATGCAAAGAATTATCGTAGAAATAATCGAGCATAAATTGAGTGACTTCTCACGTAAAGATCAATAATCAATACCGCAGTGCTACTACGCAACTACGCCAGACATCGTACTTTTTACCACGGGTAGTTCAACAGTTTTAATCAGTAACACCTCCTCCGCCGTTATTTTTATAAAATATTTTTGTCGTTTTCTCAATCCGGATAATAATTTTGCTAGGGGTCCACCAATGATTGAGCCATCAGTATTTAATATTCCCTAACAAAAAGAATATTCCCGACCAAACTAATATTTTATAACAACTTGCATACTTTTGTAAAATTTATAAATATTACCCACAACTATAACATTATATCAAATTTATTCCATAATATTCAAAAATAATATTTATAGAAAAATTCATCTTTATTAAAAAAGTCGGGTCTTACAAGATGCCAAGATCCATAGTTTGGATCGTGACCCAAGATTTACTTCACGATTTTGGGTTAGCTTAGCAGAAAGCTACGGCACGGATTTATTTATTCTGCTTCAAAGATACCATCCTCAAACGGACGAAAGCAATCAAAGAGGACTATTCAAACTCTTCAAGATCTATTAAGACTCTGTGTCCTAGATTTCAAAGGAGTTAGGATAAGTACCTACTATTGGTGGAATTCTCCTACAACAACAGCTTATCGAGCAAGTATAGGTATGGCTCCATTTCAAGCATGTATGGACGAAAGTGTCGCTTCCAAAGTTATCTTTGGGATGAGGTGGGAGAAACAACATTGTTGGGACCAGATTTGGTACGAATGACTACAGAGAAGATCCAAACGATTCGACAACGTATACAAATGACACAGGATCGACAAAAGAGTTATGCGGATCTTCATCGAAAGGACGTAGAATTTAATATTGGGGATCATGCATTGTTACGTATTGCTCCATGGAAGGGAGTTACAAGATTTGGGAAGAGAGGAAAGCTCAATCCAAGATGTGTTGGTCCATTTGAGATTCTTGATCGAATAGGAAATGTGGCCTATAGACTCGCATTACCTCTAAGCATGTCTCGTGTTCATAATGTTTTTCACATATCTATGCTTCGTAAACATGTGAAAGACCCGAACCACATTATTGAAGTTAGAACCGACGAGATAATAGGAGATTTAACGCACGAGGAGGTAATTGTTAAGATCTTGGATAGGAAAGAGCATGTCCTACGCACCAAGGTTATACCATACGTTAAGGTTTTGTGGAGAAACCATGCTATTGAAGAAATGACCTGGGAGTTGGAATCAGAAATGAAAGCGAGGTATCCTCACATTTTCAAAACACCAGGTACGTACGTCAATTTCGAGTACGAAATTTTATAAGGAGGGGAGATTGTAAGACCCCAACTTTTTATAAATAAAATCTAATTTCCTCTATTTATTATTGTGAATAATAAAGTGTTAATTTGATATAATACTTTGGTTATGGGTGAAATGTGCAAAATAAGCAAGTGGTTATAAAGTATTCATTTTGTCGGGGAATATTCGTTTGGTCGTGGAATATTCTTTCCGCTTGGGAATATTCGCATTTATTTACGACGCAGTGACCATTTGTGGGCCCCATAATGTATAACCTGCTCGGATGAAGAAAACGATAAGTTTGAGTTTTTATAAATAACTACAGTAGTTGTTAACAATTAACACTATTGGAATACCCGATGGTTAAAATACAATAATACGCGTGGTTTTACAAGAAGACACCAGATTGCACAATATTTTTAAATTATCGATTCTTACGTAAGAAAGTACTACTCAATAATTGTTACAGTAATTACTGTTCAATATTTTATTTTATTAATTCAATAATTGCTACAATAATATTTTATATTATTGTTGTTTCAATAATTGTCAACGCACACAAGATTCCATTATCGGATCAATAATTCATATTATTTGAATAATATTATTAGATAGCATTATTGGTAATGTCTAAGGAAGTTCTGTCTAAGAAAGGGGTTTAATCACCTAATTGTGCGCCAATAAGGAGAAATCCTTATCGGAAAGCCCCCTCTATCCTAGGAACGATCTGGTTGTCATAATTGTGATTTTGTAATATTATTTGTGAATAATTAATTATTGATTTATATGATAAGGAAATATTTATTTTATGTGGATATAAATGATGGATATATTTATTGTGGTTATAAATGAAGGAATTAATGCTGATGTGTTTTATCAGTATTTTTGTCGGAATGAAAGTTTTGAAAATCGTCCGTATGTGAATTTCGGGCATTTTTCGTTTGGAATTTGGAAAAACTTAAACTTACAAAGTTGTAGAGAATTTAATTTCCTATGGAATAGACATGAGATTCGAATTTTTTTGATAAAAGGGCTATTTATTGTGAATTATTGAAGTTTTAGAAATTAAATATTTTTATTAAAAATATGGTGGGCCCCACTTTTGGTTGGTGAAAAATGAAATGTGCTGAAATTTATTTTCAAAAGTGGTAGACTTGAATAGTAGAGTAAAGCCATCAGTAGTGAGTTAGTCTACTATGGGCGTTTCTAAGCATTTTTCCTATAAATAGGGTGCTTAGTTAGAATTGAAAATGACACCAGAAACAAGTTTTCTCTCTTTCTCTCTCTATATTATCGAGCGTATTTTGTGAGTATTTAGATACTTTGTTAGTTGCTATTTATCAGTGCTAGTTTTCTTCAGCCTTATACCGATATTTTGATAAGAAGTACTATTATTTTGAGGTAAGGGATGTTATTTTCTTCATAATGATGTTATTCTTTCAATATCATTATACCGAAATATTGGTATGAATTTTATTATGAAATTTCTACCTTTTTGTGTTCAAGTTACTATTCACGATATAAAGACTATTCACGATATAAAGACTATTCACGATATTTATAATTATTCACTTAATCGATCGACACTATTCACAGAAAAAATGAAAATTTCTTTTCTTTGTCCAAGTTGTCTATTATGGTTACTATCTTTGATTGTATCCATGTTTTGATCTTTATTCTTGAATTTTGCTCCACAATTGATTATTATAAGGTATTTTTAAACTTGGATAAACTAAAGTACGAATCCCTAATCTTTGATCTCACTGGATTCGTTTTCTTTAAGATATTTTTCATCATTCTCAGTCCTAAATGATGATATTACTGAATATCTTTGGCCTGTAGTGCAGAGATGAAAGATTAATTGATGAATATCTTTGGCCTGTAGTGCAAAGATGAATGATTACCTAATGAATATCTTTGGTCCGTAGTGTAAAGATGAATATTTGATTCAAGATGTATATTGATTAATGTTACAGGGATAAAATATTGATGATGGACTTTTAAATCTTAGAAGATAGTAGAATTCTTCTATACTTGACTCTTCTAATGGATTGCTGTTTCCGCTGCAGTTGTTGATCTAGAACTTGTTGTTTATTACATTTTATCATATTTTTCCTTGTTGAAGACTAATGATAAATTGTTGTACATTATCTTAGTAATAATATTATTTACTGGGCTAGTTGAGCTCACCTTTTTCCTGTTTGTTTCATTGTTCTTCTCAAGATAAGAGAATTTAGCAGGAACTAGCCGGGGTATGGAGTGCTGATTCATAATAGTTGTTTTAGTAGTCCTCACTATTTTGTAAAATAGTGTATCAATAATTGTAATGAGGACTCCTTTTGAGTTTGTATACTGTCTATTAGACAATATTTGTATTCAAACTCATGCAATATATGTGTTGTCGATTTTGCACGCACAATCAGACATCGAAGTTGTATTTGTTTTTGTACCATGTATTTGGCGATTCAGAATGGGTGATGTATACCTATTTTGGGGGCGTCACAATTTTTACCACATAATTTGTAACATTACGAGTCATGATTATACCGAATAATCCCTGGTCATAATCATACCAATCAATAGTACATCTATGCACGTAAGCCACATATGACTTTTATCACAATGTAAGCATGAAGATGATGACAATGATATAAGAATTCAATCAAACGAGATCAAGGATAAATATTAAAGATTTTAAATTTATCCAGAGTTTAAAAATATCCAAATTGTCAGCATGATAATGCTTTGTGGAGTAAAATTCAAGAATAATATTCATGTATCAAAATAATCTTGGACAAAAAAGAAATCAATTTTTATCGTGAATAAGACTCTAGGATGAACAATTGTTCTGAGTGAATAATACCCGTGAATAAGACTCGACATGAAAAGTGCAATCAATAATTCGAAAGTGAATAATATTTGAGTGAATAGTAACTAGGTGAATGTAACCCGGCATGAAAAGTGCCGCGAATACCCGAGTGAATAATATTCTAGTGAATAGTAACCGGATGAATAGTAACCCGTGAATAGTACCCCTAGTAAAAATATTGATATTTAATAAGAAGTTCAGATCAATATTTCAATGAAACGATACTGGATGAAGCACAAAACTTCAAGGATATCCCACTAATTTCAGGGATTATATAAGTAATACTTACCATAGTAAGTTTAGATTTAAGAATATGAAAAGAAATAACATACTTAAAACTAAATGGATTTTCACCATTATACTAAGACGTAATCCGTGAGAAAAGTTATTAGACATATTAAAGGATCAATACGAAAAATAGTATTCCTTATGAATACGAAAGAAATAATATCCCTTACAAATACAAAAGAAATAACATCCCTTACGAATACAACAAATAATATCCTTTACCAAACGAAAATAACATCCCTTACCTTAGTAGAAGACTCGACATCGCAATAGTAAAAAAGCAATGTAATACTCTTCTTCGCTTCTCTCTATAGTTTCTCTCTCTATAGTGTCTCTTGTGAATCTCGTTGAATTGGTGAGAATGAAAGAAGAATTAAGCTTCTATTTATAGGAGAATGGACTAAATAGTAACTTATTCGAGAACGGTCCATATTGATTTACTATTAGAACAGATCATCCATATTGATTACTATTAAAACCACAACCGATTTGCTCGATTGATTTACTTTTAAAACCACCACCACCGACTTCGGTCCATATTGATTACTTTTAAAACCACCACCGATTTCGGTCAGTATTGATTACTTTTAAAACCACCATCAATCTCATCCAGATTGATTTACATTATTAAAACCACCATCGATGTAACAGCATTGATTTACTATTAAAACCACCACCAATGATCCAGATTGATTTAACTTATTACACTTTAGTACCCTAAAGTTTTCCAAGTTTGCATTATTCCCCTCTAACTTTTGTAATTCACTTATCTTTAATAAACACATTCTTAATAGTTCAACAATTATTTATCATTAATATTATAACTCACAATATTTAACAACCAGATCATTCACAGGAAAGAGGGGGCTTTTCGATAAGGATTTCTCCCTATTGGCGCGCAATTAGGTGACCAAACCTCTCCTCAATAGAACTTTCTAAACATCGTCAATATTGCAAATAATAATATGAATAACTTTGTCCTCTCAATTATTGATTTAATAATATAAAATATAATGCAGATGATACTGTGACAATAATTGAATCAAATAACGTGAAATACTATACAATAATTACTGTAGCAATAATTGAGTAAACTAAGTGGCTTCTTACGTAAGCATCAATAATCAATACTGTGTGCTACTATGCAACCACGTGTATTACTGTATTTTTACCACTGGGTATCTCATAAGTTTAATGGTAAAACTTTCGCTGTTATTTTTATAAAAAAATATTTCTGTCGTTTTCTAACTACGATAATTATTCCGTTGTGGGGTCCACTAATGATGGTGTCGTCGTACGGATATTCCCTGACAAAAAGAATATTCTCCGACCAAACGAATATTTCACGACACAACGAATATTCTATATCCACTTGCTTACTTTGCAAAATTTTCAAATATCACCCTTAACTTTAACCTTTCATCAATTTAACCATTTAATAAATAGAATAACAATTATAAGAAAATTGAATACTTTCATTTCATAAAATTCGGGGTCTTACAATCTCCCCTCCTTATGAAATTTCGCCCTCGAAATTTATGTACGTACCTAGTATGTTGAAGAGATGAGGATACCTCGTCAGACTGTAACTCTTGAGGTATAACCTTTGAGCGTAGAATATGTTCCTTCTTATCCAAGATTTTAACATGTACTTCTTCATATGTTAAATCTTCCGTTATCTCATCCGGTTCTAACTCAATAATATGATTCAGGTCTTCCACATATTTACGTAACATCGATACGTAAAAAACGTTATTGAACACGCGACATACTTGGCGGTAAAGCGAGTCTATAGGCCACAGTTCCTACTCGATCGAGGATTTCAAATAGGCCAATAAAATCGAGGGTTGAGATTTCCTCTCTTCGTCGACCCTTGCTTCTAGAATAACGCCTTCTTGAACTTTCTTCTTCACATTCATCAGCTTTGAGTCTGTAGCTTGAGCTGCTTTAACTTTATTGATTAAAGTAGATTCTAATCGTATATTCACTATCTTCATGTAGGTTCTTGGAGTCTTTAACTCTATATCCATCTTTTGTAAGTCATACGAAATGGGTCTTTGTGTTAACAATATTGCACTCGTAAACGCAAACGATCTTCTACTCAACACGTTAGCTACCACGTTCACTTTTCTAGGATGGTATTGAATGGTATGATCATAATCTTCAACAACTCGAGCCAACGTCTTTGACGCATGTTATGTTCGTTTTGGGTGAAGAATTATTTGTGATTTTTGTACCGGGTTTAAGGTCGATACAAAATTCGATTTCACGCTCTGGGATAGGCTAGGAAGTTCTTCGGAGAATACTTCAGGAAATTTATTAACAATAGAAATATCATTCAAATCTGACGTATTTTTGTTTAAATTTGTGACATGGGCTAAGAAAGCTTGACATCCGTTTTTCAATGAACGAATAGCTTTATGGCTTGAGATGACAATGATTAACTTTAGTGGTTTGGTTATTGAATTCACATAATAGGTTGGTTAGGAATATGAAAGCTAACAACCTTACGAAAATAATCGATTTTAGCATGATGAGTAGTCAACCAATTAATTCCTAAAATCACATCGAATGCAAGTATTTTCAAAGAGATAAGATTGACAGGTAACGTGCGGTTGCCGATTTGAATCAAATAAGACTTATAAACAGTGGATGTAATGAAGGTTTCTCCCAACGGAGTTTCCACAGATAAATCAAAGTCTAATTTCTCCGGAGTTAAATTTAAATGTTGAGCGCAAGTAGAAGAAATAAAAGAGTGGGTAGAGCCGGTATCTAATAAGGTATAAACTTCGCAAGAATTTATAATTAACTAACCCGTGCTAACATCGTTCGGGTTACTCTCTTTTTGAGAAGTCACAAAAAATGCTCTTCCTGAAATCGCTGACTTTGTTTTGTCTGTATCCGCCTTTGGTGCCACCGTCCCAGCTGGACTTGATTTCGCTACAGGACAAAATCGAGCTATGTGACCGTCTTTTCCATAACTAAAATATACCTTGGAGGGCTGTGGACAGTTTGAACTTATATGTCCCTCTTCTCCGCATTTGTAGCATCTAACTGGCGGTTGTTCTCCTCCCCTAGAATTTGTTGTTGGTGCTAGTGCCGACGTCTTCCCGTCATCGTTAAATCTTCTCTTGTTAAAATTTTCACTTGAATCATTTCTTCTATTATTTGGCCATGATTACCACCGAAGTGGTTACCATTTCTGACATGTTGATTCCCTCCACGTTTGTTGTCACCGCTTCGATGACTGCTACCATTGGTATTATCGACTTGTTGACTTGCTCTCTCTTGGTTGGGTTGACTCATTATCGCGCTCCAATAACTGAGCCTTATTTACAACATCTGAATACAAACACAGTTTGTGAGAAATGAGGTATTGACGTATTTCGTGTCTCAAACCTCGCAGAAACATTCACGTCATTCTCTCATCATTATCAACCAAATGGGATGCGAATCGAGACAACTCGGTAAACTTAGCCTCGTACGGTCCAGATTGATTACTTTTAAAACCACCACCGACGGTCCAGATTGATTACTTTTAAAACTACCATCAACGGTCCAGATTGATTTACTATTAAAACCACCATCAACAGACCAGATTGATTTACTATTAAAACCACCACCAATGGTCCAGATTGATTTAACTTATTACACTTTAGTACCCCTAAAGTTTTCCAAGTTTGCATTATTCCCCTCTAACTTTTGTAATTCACTTATCTTCAATAAAAAAATTCTTAATAGTTCAACAATTATTCATCATTAATATTATAACTCACAATATTTAACAACCAGGTCATTCCGAGGAAAGAGGGGGCTTTCTGATAAGGATTTCTCCCTATAGACGCGCAATTAGGTGACCAAACCTCTCCTCAATAGAACTTTCTAGACATCGTCAATATTGCAAATAATAATATGAATAACTTTGTCATCTCAATTATTGATTTAATAATATAAAATATAATGCAGATGATACTGTGACAATAATTGAATCAAATAACGTGAGATACTATGCAATAATTACTGTAGCAATAATTGAGTAAACTAAGTGGCTTCTTACGTAAGCATCAATAATCAATATTGTGTGCTACTATGCAACCACGCATATTACTGTATTTTTACCACTGGGTATCTCATAAGTTTAACGGTAAAACTTTCGCCGTTATTTTTATAAAAAGATATTTCTGTCCTTTTCTAACTACGACAATTATTCCGTTGTGGGGTCCACTAATGATGGTGTCGTCGTACGAATATTCCCTGACAAAAAGAATATTCTCCCACCAAACAAATATTTCCCGACACAACGAATATTTTATATCCATTTCCTTACTTTGCAAAATTTTCAAATATCACTCTTAACTTTAACCTTTCATCAATTTAACCATTTAATAAATAGAATAAAAATTATAAGAAAATTGAATACTTTCATTTCATAAAATTCAGGGTCTTACAGTCTAGGTCAACCAAGAAAATATTCTAGACCTATCAATTATTATTATTTACATATTCCTTTATATTTTTTATTATTATTAAAATATAATCGTTTTACTTTACCTTTCTTAATCAACTGCTCAACGGAGACAATCATTATCACAACTCAAATATTATTTTAAATGTACTCTTTTTACTTTACTTCGTTTGTTTGGTAAAAATAAACAGTGTTTGGTGGCTTCCAATTTTCTATCAATTTGTAAAAAAAATTCATATCAAAACGACGTCATTTTGATACCTAGACAAAAAAAGAGTTGTGAGCCATTGGATCTCCTTTTTAATGTGTTGTCAACCCCACAACAAAACCCTCACAAGATCCTCACAGAGAAATCCTCATAGAGGATCCGGATCCCAATATCGCATGCAAAGCACGAAACCCATTCGTTGATACAATATTTATCTCCCTATCCAATTTTACTTTTCAAATTTTTATGGTGAAGTTAATCAATTATAAAATTAATAATTAAACAAATGTATTAAAAAAATTTAAAATCAAATAAATTTACTTTGATAATATATTGTTCCGATTAATTTTCTCATTTTCATCCAACACTTGATCCGATTAATTGTTCATAGGAATTGTTAACGCCAAGTTTCGCCGGCACGTTCAGTCACCAAATCCACGCTCTTAACCTGCACAATAACAGATCACACACGAAGCATGATTGCTTATGCCGCCGGGGGATAACTCCGGTGTGAGAATAAGTACAGGTCGTTCACAAGGTTTAACAATGGAGGCTTTTATATTTAGTGCTCAAAGATATATTATGTGATGCCCCCAAAATAGGTCCAATCCACCCAACCCATTTTGAGTCGCCAAATATAACTACTAAATGATGTATAAAATAAAATACACTATTTTAAAGTTCTCAATAAAATTATTTCCATACTGTTTAGGAAGAACCTTCACAGCTATAGACCACCGTTCTATTCCCATGTTACCCCCACTCGACCCAGCTACACTCTTATTACCTGAAAGGAATTGTGAAGCAAAAGGGTGAAACAACTAACTAACCAATAAAGAATATCATGACTAAAGATAATTAAATTATCAATAGCCTTCGTCAATAATGAATCGTAGATTTAGAACATATGGTAGATGATAAAATTTTCAACCATAGTCATAGCTTGAACGAGCAATCCATTAGAAGAGTCAAATAGACCATAAATTCTATTATCTTCTCCATGTTAAATGGGTCGCCACTTACATGGTACATAAATTCAAATACAACTTATTAACCTAATCGTCAGGTATAATACGATATAAATCGTGAGTTTGAATACAAATATTGTCTACTAGATATTATACAAACTCAAAAGGAGTCCTCATTACAACTATTATCATTATTATTTCGTGGCGCCCCAAAATTAGGTATACGCCACCCATCTTGGGTCGCCACTTACATGGTACATAAATTCAAATACAACTTATTAACCTAACTGCCGTGTGGTATAATATTTACATAAAATCGTGAGTTTGAATACAAATATTGTCTACTAGATATTATACAAACTCAAAAGGAGTCCTCATTACAACTATTATCACACTATTTCACGTAATAGTGAGGACTACTAATGCTATCCTCTCGACCATTACTTGCTCCCCGACTCGTCTCAAATGCTATGTTCTTATTTCAAGAAGAGAACGTTGAAAGAAAGGGTGAGCTCAACTAGCCCCAAAAGAAGAAATATTATGACTAAGATAATGCGTAATAAATTATCATTAGCCTTCAACAATGTTGTTAAACCGATAAAATACAATAGACAACCGTTTTAATCAGTAATGAATAAGCAATCCATTAAAAGAGTCAAGTAGAGAATAAAGTCTACTATCTTTTAGGTTTTAAAAGGTTTTCATCAATTTTTATCGCCGAGACTCAATTTTAATAATAAACCACCACATCTAATCATCCCCGCATCACGGCCAAGGATTTTCATCAAATTATCAATGGTCATGACTATACCGAATCACCCCGTCATAATCATACCAAAAACTATCCATCATCGCATTATGTGCCACCGAGGACTTTTGTCACATCATTTATATCAAGTCATGATTATACCGAATGATCCTCGGTCATAATCATACTAAGTTCATCTACGCACGTAAGCCAAAGATAACATAATATAACATGAGGATGATGACAATGACATAGTAATTCAATAAAACAAGTTCAAGAATTATTTAATCCATGAATTATTAACGCCCAAATTGTCAACACGATATCGCTTTCAGAGAGTAAAATTCAATAATGATCGGAAGAATATTTCCATGAAAAGATATGGATGAAACGCAAATATCAAGGATATTCTACTAATTTCATGGAGTATAGAAGTCAAAGTTTTAACTAACTGGGTATAATAAAGAATGGAATAACAAAAGAAATCACCATGTATGCAGATTCAGATGTATGTAAAGTTATTCCAATGTAATAATAATAACGGAACCTGTGTCGTGAAATTCACACCGACTGGGATGTTCCAACAGTAATAATAAAGATGGAACTGCATCCTGTAAAACACATGATAGGATATTCCAACAGAATGATAAAGATTTTAACCAGTCCCAAAAACACATGCATGTGATGTTCCAAATGTAATAATAAAATCTAACCAGTCCTGTGTAAAACACACATGCATGTGATGTTCCAATGTATAATGAAGAAGAATGTCACCAAGTATAGGTAAATCACAGGAGATACAAAGTTATTCCAAATGTAATAATAAGCAATGGAATAACATAAGGATTTCACCAAGTATATAGGTACGCCACATACAAAGTTATGTATAGGTATGCCACTTTTTAAAGTTATTCCAATGTAATAATAATGAATGGAATAATGTAAGTTCTCTTCAAGAAGAAAGAATAACACCCCTTACCGTGTAAAAAGAAACTGAATATAAGTAGTGAAGTAAAAGTAATATACTTCTTCTTTCTATAATTTTTCTCTATAGCTTTCTATAATTTCTCTCTCTAGTAGTTTCAATGAATTCGTAAGAAAATAATGAAGGAACGAGCTTCTATTTATAGGAAAATGGAATGCATAAGAATTAATCCATGAACCGCGGTCAGATTGATTTACTTTTAACTCGATTTATCCATATTTAAAGAAAAATCTTTTAAATAAAATATAATATATTCTATTTATATAAAAACATTTTACTATGCAAACACTATGCAATACTATGCAAAACACTATGCAAAACACTACGCAACACTATGCATAATAAAATATAATATATTCTATTTATGTAATAACTTTAATAAAGTATTCTATTTTATATAAAAGATGTTTCGCTTTTATTACGTTAATAATACGTAATAAAACAAAACGTCATTATCGCTATAATAATTCATATTATTAATCGACAATAATGGAATCAAACCGAGTGACTTCTCACATAAGCATCAATAATCAATACCGTGTGCTACTATGCAACCACACGACATCGTATTTTTACTACCGAGTAGTTCAACAAGAACTACCAGAAAACTTCCGCCGTTATTTCAATAAAATATTTTTGTCGTTTTTCAATCCGACAATAATTTCGCTATGGGTCCACCAATGATTGAGTAGTTGTAGATTTAATATTCCCCCGCTAAACCTAATATTCCCCACCAATCGAATATAATATAACCCACTGCATACTTTGCAAAATTTATAAATACTACCCACAACTATAATATTTATCTCAAATTCACATCATAATATTAAAAATTATTTTTGACAAAATTTAAATTTTATCGATAAAATCTGGGGTCTCACAATCTCCTCCTTATGGAATTTTCGCCTCAAATTAGGGTACGACTGGTATGATAAAGAGATGAGGATACATTCAATACCTTTATCGTTTAAAAAACATTAAATTCATCTTTGCAATCCCGGCCAAAGATATTCATTAACAATTCATCTTTGCACTACAAAGCCAAAGATATACAAATCAGAAACCAATAATGCCGAGACTCAATTTTAATAAGATCACAACCATGAATTATCCATGCACTCATTGGCTAAGGATATTCAGAGTTTTCAATTACTACCATGATTATACCGAATAATCCGTGGTCATAATCATACCAAGTCTATCAATGCACTACTACCAAAGATGACTTTTACCACATCAATGAATTAATATTTCATCACGAGACTCAAATTTCAATAATTAATCCATATCATCGAATCATCCCCGCACTACGTGCCAAGGATATTCATTAAGATCACCACCATTTAATTATCCATGCACTACTACCAAAGATAATCGTATTCATTAGTATCACGACCACAAATTATCCATGCACTACTACCAAAGATAATTGTGGTATTCAATTACACCACAATTATGATTATACTACCAAAGATAAAAAATCTCGTCATAATCATACCAAGTCCATCTATGCACGTAGCCATATATAATTTTGACACACATCCATGAATTAATATTTCAGATCATCGAGACTCATTCAATAATTAATCCACATCGTCGAATCATCCCTCGCACTACAAGATAAAGGATATTCATTAGTATCACAACCACAAATTATCCATGCACTACTACCAAAGATAATTGTGTTTTCAATTACTATTATGATTATACCAAAAATCCTCGGTCATAATCATACCAAGTCCATCTATGCAACGTAATCCATGATGATGACTTTGAACACATCCATGAATTAATATTTCCATTGAGACTAAAATCAATAATTAATCCACATCGTCGAATCATCCCCGCACTATGTGCCAAGGATATTCATTAGATATCACGACCACAAATTATCCATGCACTACTACAAAGATAATTGTGTTTTCAATTACATATTATGATTATACCAAAACAATCCTCGGTCATAATCATACCAAGTCCATCTATGCACTACAACAGCCATGTATGACTTTCAACATAATATAAACATGAGGATAATGATATAAAGAATCAATCAAATAAGATAAAGGATAAATATTAAACATTTATAATATAATTTATCCAGATTCAAGAATATCCCCATGTTATCAATCACTTAATAATCTTATAATCTAATATCATTAATATTATAACAATATTTTAATCACTTCTTAAATTTATAAACAATTTATCTCAATTGTTTACGCTTTTACCATATAATGCATTTAATCATTCAAAATGCCATACTCATAAGATATCATCACCAATTATCAAATCTCTCAAAAAAATATGCATATACTCTATATAGGATTCTCTAGCCATAAAATCCTATTTTCAACTTTTTGTTACTTCACATAACATATTTAACTCATATGTTCAGAATTAAACTATTTTCATGAAAAATACCAAATCAGTCCCAAAAAATATTTCTTTTCTGGGATTTAGCATAATATAGTCCCATAATGAAAATATATTTTTCTCGGAATTTTTAAAATTCATTTACTATTTTTCAAAAATCAATTTCTAATTAATTCCTTAAGAAATTAGCTACCTCAAGTTTAACTCCAAAATTCCCAAATCTTGGCAAGACCTTACACATGTTAACGTGAGCTTCCAGTTTAAATTTCATGGTCATCTGAGTTATAGAACTCCGGTTATAGCGTTTTTTAAAACCTAAATATTGAAATAGTCATAACTTGCTCATTTTAAGTCAGAATGAGCTCATTTTTGGACAGGAGATACTTTATACCATATACCTTCATGTCCCAAAAGGCCAGAATTTTTCTCATAATTTAAGTAGCCGAAACAGCCTCTCTAAAATCATGGTAGAAGCTTTTTCAGTTTTTGCAGCTTTGCACTCCTTTGCTAAAATCAGTCCACACAAAAATCTACAACACATTTTCCAGTAATTCCACTTGGATTAGTTAGGTAACTCATAGATCTAACTCTAGGACTTGACCACATTCAAAAATTCAAAATATAATAGGAGATATGGTCAATTGAATTTCATGTTACGTTTTTCACTAAAATCTGATTTTCAACTCTTTGTGATTTCTAAGAAACTTTCATGTTTTCACATACCAACCAACATAACTCATCATAAAACTTACTAATACTTCATATACCCATGATTTTCATTAGTCCAATGCTTTTATTATGACTTTCATCATAAACCACGTAAACAGATCCTTTTAGTTGAAGAAATATTTGAGGGTTTAAGAAATGGGTTTTGTACTGGGGTCAATACAAAATTCGATTTCACGCTCTAAGTAGGCTAAGAAGTCTTCAAGAATACGCCAGGAAATTTATTAATAATAGAAATATCATTCAAAACTGTGACTCTTTATCCAAGACTTGGATAAGACGTCACATCGATACCAACTGTGACTTCTATCCCTTAACCTAGATAGACCTCACAATGATACCTATAAACTTGCCATCTTCATTCACGATGTCGCCTACAGTAAAGTCCGCTTTGCAGCATTCCACACAAGGAAGTCAACAACGAAAGGTTCGGGGCTCTTTACTTATGGCTTGATATGACAATGATTAATTTTAGGGTTTGGTTACTTTGAATTCAGATAACAAAGGTTGTTATAAATATAAAAGCTAACAACCTTACAAAAAGAATGATGAGTAGTTAATCAATCGATTCAAAAAATCAAAGGCAAGTATTTTCAAAGAGATAAGATCGACAGTAACGGAAAGTGTTTATTTGAATCAAACAAGATTTAAAAATAGTAGGAGGTAACGAAGGTTCCTACTAACGAAGTTTCAATAGATAAGTCAAAGTCTAACTTCTCCTGAGTCAAATTTAAACGTTGAACGCAAGCAAGAGAGATAAAATAATGGGTAGAACCAGATCTTATAAGGTATAGACTTCAAGAATTTATAATTAACTAACCTGCTAACTAACTTCGGTTTAGTTACTCGCTTTTTGAGAAGTCAATGAAAATGCACTTCCTAAAACCAACGACTTTTTTTATCCAGATCCGCCTTTGTGCCACTATCCCCAAATTTGGACTTGACTTTGGTGAACGACAAAATCGAGCTAAATGACCTTCTCTTCTTGAAATTTCCACTTTATTATCTTTGCCATGATTACCACCACCAAGTGGTTACCATTCTTAGCATGATAATTTCTCCCACGATGGTCATCATTGTTTCGATGGTCATTGCCACCAAGATGATTATTATCGTGTTGTTGGTCGTTACCTTTTGTTTGAATCGAATCAACACTCTCATGTGCTTCATTGCTTATCTCGGCATTTTCGGATGCCATTCTCAAACACCGCCACAAAACAAGGGTTAATTGACATTTAACAAATTATCCCTATATCTCGACCGACCAATCAAATACCAAATAAACTTAGGTAGGTCATACTAGCGAAGGAATTCCGTCCCTCCCTCCTAGTTCTTATCTCACATCTTAGCCAGGATCATATCCCTAAGCTTTGATACCAACCGTGACGCCCCAAAATTAGGTATACGCCACCCATCTTGGGTCGCCACTTACATGGTACATAAATTCAAATACAACTTACTAACCTAACTGTCAGGTAATAATACGACATAAATCGTGAGTTTGAATACAAATATTGTCTACTAGATATTATACAAACTCAAAAGGAGTCCTCATTACAACTATTATCACACTATTTCACGTAATAGTGAGGACTACTAATGCTATCCTCTCGACCATTACTTCGCTCCTCGACTCGTCTCCAAGCCTATGTTCTTATTTCTCAAGAGAACAAATGAAAGAAAGGGTGAGCTCAACTAGCCCAAGAAGAAATATTATGACTAAGATAATGCGTAATAAATTATCATTAGCCTTCAATGATGTTAAACCGATAAAATACAATAGACAACCGCTTTAACTGCAATGAATAAGCAATCCATTAAAAGAGTCAAGTAGAGAATAAAGTCTACTATCTTTTAGGTTTTAAAAGGTTTTCATCAATTTTTATCACGAGACTCAATTTTAATAATAAACCACCACATCTAATCATCCCCGCACTACTGGCCAAGGATTTTCATCAAATTATCAATGGTCATGACTATACCGAATCACCCCGGTCATAATCATACCAAAACTATCCATCACCGCATTATGTGCCACCGAGGACTTTTGTCACATCATTTATATCAAGTCATGATTATACCGAATGATCCTCGGTCATAATCATACTAAGTTCATCTACGCACGTAAGCCAAAGATAACATAATATAACATGAGGATGATGACAATGACATAGTAATTCAATAAAACAAGTTCAAGAATTATTTAATCCATGAATTATTAACGCCCAAATTGTCAACACGATATTGTTTTCAGAGAGTAAAATTCAATAATGATCGTAAGAATATTTCCATGAAAAGATATGGATGAAACGCAAATATCAAGGATATTCTACTAATTTCATGGAGTATAAGTCAAAGTTTTAACCAACCGGGTATAATAAAGAATGGAATAACAAAAGAAATCACCATGCATGCAGATTTCAGATGTATAAAAGTTATTCCAATGTAATAATAATAACGGAACCGTGTCGTGAAATTCACACCGGATTGTGATGTTCCAATGTAATAATAAAGATGGAACCGCATCCGGTGTAAAAACACATGATAGGATATTCAACAAGAATGATAAAGATTTTAACCAGTCGGTGTAAAACACATGCATGTGATGTTCCAACAGAATAATAAAAAATTTAACTGTGTCCTGTAAAAAACACATGCATGTGATGTTCCAATGTAATAATAGAAGAATGTCACCAAGTATAGGTAAATCACAGATACAAAGTTATTCCAATGTAATAATAAGCAATGGAATAACATAAGGATTTCACCAAGTATAGGGTATGCCACAGATACAAAGTTATGTATATAGGTATGCCACTTTTACAAAGTTATTCCAATGTAATAATAATGAATGGAATAATGTAAGTTCTCTTCAAGAAGAAAGAATAACACCCCTTACCGTGAAAAGAACCTAATATAGAAGTAGTGAAAGAAGCAGAATACTCTTCTTCTTTCTATTTTTTCTCTCTATAGCTTCTCTCTATAATTTCTCTCTCAGAGTTTCAATGAATTCGTAAGAAAATAATGAAGGAATGAGCTTCTATTTATAGGAAAATGGAATGCATAAGAATTAATCCATGAACGGTCAGAGATTGATTTACTTTAATCGACTATCCATATTTAAAGAAAAATCTTTTAAATAAAATATAATATATTCTATTTATATAAAAATATTTTACTATGCAAACACTATGCAATACTATGCAAAACACTATGCAAAACACTATGCAACACTACGCATAATAAAATATAATATATTCTATTTATGTAATAACTTTAATAAAGTATTCTATTTTATATAAAGATGTTTCGCTTTTATTACGTTAATAATACTAATAAAACAAAACGTCATTATCGCTATAATAATTCATATTATTAATCGACAATAATGGAATCAAACCGAGTGACTTTCACATAAAGATCAATAATCAATACCGTAAGTGCTACTTACGCAACCATACACGACATCGTATTTTTTACTACGAAAGTAGTTCAACAAGAACTACCAGAAAACTTCCGCCGTTATTTCAATAAAATATTTTTGTCGTTTTTCTCAATCCGACAATAATTTCATTTAGGGTCCACCAATGATTGAGTATTGTATTTAATATTCCCCGCTAAACCGAATATTCCCACCAATCGAATATAATATAACCACTGCATACTTTGCAAAATTTATAAATACTACCCACAACTATAATATTATCTCAAATTCACATCATAATATTAAAAATTATTTCGACAAAATTTAAATCTTTATTGATAAAATCGGGGTCTCACAATTTCACGTAAATGTGAGGACTACTAATGCTATCCTCAAACGGACCATTACTTCGCTCCCCGACTCGTCTGAGGATACTATTCTCATTTCAAGAGAACTGAAAAGAAGTGAAAAAGGTGAGCTCAACTAGCCCAAGAAGAAATATTATGACTAAGATAATGCGTAATAAATTATCATTAGCCTTCAACAAATGTTAAACCGATAAAATACAATAGACAACAGTTTAATAAGCTGCGAAAGGAATAAGCAATCCATTAAAAGAGTCAAGAGAGAATAAAGTCTACTATCTTTTAGGTTTTAAAAGGTTTTCATCAATTTTATCATTGAGACTCAAATTTTAATAAATAAACCACCACATCTAATCATCCCCGTACTCACTATCAAGGATTTTCATCAAATTATCAATGGTCATGACTATACCGAATCACCCTCGGTCATAATCATACCAAAACTATCCATCCATCATTCGCATTACATGTGCCACCGAGGACTTTTGTCACATCATTTATATCAAGTCATGATTATACCGAATGATCCCCTCGTCATAATCATACTAAGTTCATCTATGCACGTAAGCCAAAGATAACATAATATAACATGAGGATGATGACAATGACATAATAATTCAATAAAACAAGTTCAAGAATTATTTAATCCATGAATTATTAACGCCCAAATTGTCAACACGACATCTTTTACGTAGAGTAAAATTCAAGAATGATCGGAAGAATATTTCCATGAAAGATATCGGATGAAACGCAAATATCAAGGATATTCTACTAATTTCATGGAGTATAGAAGTCAAAGTTTTAACCAATTGGGTATAATAAAGAATGGAATAACAAAAGAAATCACCATGCATGCGGATTCAGATGTATAAAAGTTATTCCAATGTAATAATAATAACGGAACGAAGTCGGTGAAATTCACATTCGGCGACAGGATGTTCCAACAGAATAATAAAGATGGAACCAGATCCAGGTGTAAAACACACAGATAGGATATTCCAATGTAATGATAAAAGACGGAACCAGTCAGGTGTAAAACACATGCATGTGATGTTCCAACGAGTATAATAATAAAAAGCGGAACCAGTGGGTGTAAAACACATGCATGCAGGATGTTCCAATGTAATAATAGAAGAATGTCACCAAGTATAGGTAAAATCACAGATACAAAGTTATTCCAATGTAATAATAAGAATGGAATAACATAAGGATTTCACCAAGTATAGGGTATGCCGCATATACAAAGTTATGTATAGGGTATGCCACTTTTTACAAAGTTATTCCAATGTAATAATAATGAATGGAATAATGTAAGTTCTCTTCAAGAAGAAAGAATAACACCTTCACCGTAAAAAGAAACTGAATATAGAAGTAGTGAAGATAAAGAATACTCTTCTTCTTTCTATAACTTTTCTCTATAGCTTCTCTCTATAATTTCTCTCTCAGAGTTTCAATGAATTCGTAAGAAAATAATGAAGGAATGAGCTTCTATTTATAGGAAAATGGAATGCATAAGAATTAATCCATGAACGGTCCAGATTGATTTATTTTAATCGACGGTCCATATTTAAAGAAAAATCTTTTAAATAAAATATAATATATTCTATTTATATAAAAACATTTTACTATGCAAACACTATGCAATACTATGCAAAACACTACGCAAAACACTATGCGAACACTATGCATAATAAAATATAATATATTCTATTTATAGAATAACTTTAATAAAGTATTCTATTTTATATAAAAGATGTTTCGCACTTTATTACGTTAATAATATGAATAAAACAAAACGTCATTATCGCTATAATAATTCATATTATTAATCGAATAATAATGGAATCAAAGAAAGAGTCACTTTCACATAAGCATCGATAATAATCAATACCGTCTTATTATGCAACCACACGACATCGCATTTCTTTACTACCGAGTAGTTCAAAGAACTACGGTAAAACTTCCGCCGTTATTTCAATAAAATATTTTTGTTGCGTTTTCTCAATCAACAATAATTACGCTAGGGGTCCACCAATGATTGAGTCGTTTATGCGAATATTCCCCCGCTAAACCGAATATTCCCCGACCAATCGAATATAATATAACCACTTGCATACTTTGCAAAATTTATAAATACTACCCACAACTATAATATTATCTTAAATTCACACCATAATATTAAAAAAATTATTTCAACAAAATTTAAATCTTTATTGATAAAATCTGGGGTCTCACAATCTCCCCTCCTTATGGAATTTCGCTCTCGAAATTAGGGTACGTACCTGATATGATAAAGAGGTGAGGATACCTTGAATATCTTTATCGTTGAAAACATTAAATTCATCTTTGCAATCCTGCCAAAGATATTCATTAACAATTCATCTTTGCACTACAGGCCAAAGATATACAACTGTAAAACCAATAATGCTGAGACTCAGCTTAATAGTATCACGACCACGAATTATCCATGCACTCTACGCCAAGGATAATTGTGTTTTCAATTACGATCATGATTATACCGAATAATCCGTGGTCATAATCATACCAAGTCTATCAATGCACTACTACTAAAGATGACTTTTACCACATCCATGAATTAATATTTCATTCATTGAGACTCATTTCAATAATTAATCCATATCATCGAATCATCCCCGCACTACGTGCCAAGGATATTCATTAAGATATCACGACCACGAATTATCCATTTACTTCTACCAAAGATAATCGTGTATTCATTAAGATATCACGACCACAAATTATCCATGCACTACTACCAAAGATAATCGTGTATTCATTAGTATCACGACCACAATTATCCATGCACACTACTACCAAAGATAATCGTGTATTCATTATTATCCGACCACAAATTATCCATGCACTACTACCAAAGATAATTGTGTATTCATTAAGTATCACGACCACAAATTATCCACATTACTACTACCAAAGATAATTGTGTATTCATTAGTATCACGATCATTACACAATTATTCCCGCACTACTACGGGCCAAGAATAGTTGTGTATTCATTAATGGTCATGATCATGCCAACAAATGTCCATCAATGCACACTACAAGTCCATCTACTTACGACGCATGATGACTTTCAACATAATATAAGCATGAGGATAATGATATAAAGAATCAATCAAATGAGATAAAGGATAAATATTAAACATTTATAATATAATTTATCCAGGATTCAAGAATATCCCATGTTATCAATCATTTAATAATCTTATAATCTAATATCATTAATATTATAACAATATTTTAATCACTTCTTAAATTTATAAACAATTTATCTCAATTGTTTACGCTTTTACCATATAATGCATTTAATCATTCAAAATGTCATACTCATAAAATATCATCACCAATTATCAAATCCTCATCAAAAAAAAAATATGCATATACTCTATATAGGATCCTCTAGCCATAAAATCATATTTTCAACTTTGTTACTTCACATAACATATTTAACTCATATGTTCAGAATTAAACTATTTTCATGAAAAATACCAAATTAGTCCCAAAAATATTTCTTTTCTGGGATTTAGCATAATATAGTCCCATAATGAAAATATATTTTTTTCTCTAAATTTTAAAATTCATTTACTATTTTTCAAAAATCAATTTCTAATTAATTCCTTAAGAAATTAGCTACCTCAAGTTTAACTCCAAAATTTCCAAATCTTGGCAGGACCTTACACATGTTAACGTGAGCTTCTAGTTTAAATTTCATGGTCATCTGAGTTATAGAACTCGGTTATACCGTTTTTCGTCGAAAAAAAACCTAAATATTGAAAAGAGTCATAACTTGCTCATTTTAAGTCGAATGAGCTCATTTTTGGACAGGAGATACTTTTATACCATATACCTTCATGTCCCTAAAGGCCAGAATTTTTCTCATAATTTAAGTGGCCGAAACAGTCCCTTAAAGTTTTAAGCAAGTAGCATTTTCGAAATTTACAGCTTTGGCCTCCTTTACTAAAATCAGTCCCCACAAAAATCTACAACACCTTTTCCAGTAATTCCACTTGGATTAGTTAGGTAACTCATAGATCTAACTCTAGGACTT
Organism: Panax quinquefolius; assembly: GCA_020205615.1. Lineage (NCBI taxonomy): Eukaryota > Viridiplantae > Streptophyta > Magnoliopsida > Apiales > Araliaceae > Panax > Panax quinquefolius. Next base: position 122,373,157 of record CM035167.1, read on the forward strand.
GACCACATTCAAAAATTCAAAATATAATAAGAGATATGGTCAATTGAATTTCATGTTACGTTTTTCACCAAAATCGATTTTCAACTCTTTGTGATTTCTAAGAAACTTTCATGTTTTCACATACTAACCAACATAACTCATCATAAAACTTACTAATACTTCATATACCCATGATTTTCATTATTTCAATGCTTTTATTATGACTTTCATCATAAACCACGTAAACCTATTCATTTTAGTTGAAGAAATATTTGAGGGTTTAAGAAATGGGTTTTGTCTTTGGGGTCAATACAAAATTCGATTTCACGCCTAGGGTAGGCTAGGAAATCTTCAAGAATACGCCAAGAAATTTATTAATGATAGAAATATCATTCAAAATCATTATTTTATTCAAGACTTGGATAAGACGTCACATTGATACCAACTGTGACTTCTATCCCTTAACCTAGATAAGACTCCCAATGATACCTATAAACTTGCCATCTTCATTCACGATGTTGCCTACAGAAAGTCGGCTTGCGTGCATTCCACACAAGGAAGTCAACAACGAAAGGTTCGGAGCTCTTTACTTATGGCTTGATATAACAAATGATTAACTTTAGGGTTTGGTTACTTTGAATTCAGTATAACAAGGTTGGTTATGAATATAAAAGCTAACAACCTTATTTAAAAGCATGATGATTAGCTAACCAATTGATTCCTAAAAATCACATCAAAGGCAAGTATTTTCAAAAGATAAGATCGATGAGTAACGTGAAAATGTTTATTTGAATCAACAAGATTTAAAAATAGAGCGGTAACGAAGGCTCCTACTAACGAAGTTTCAACCAATAAGTCAAAGTTTAACTTCTTCTTGAGTCAAATTTAAACGTTGACACAACTAGGTGAAATAAAAGAGTGGGTAGAATCGGTATCTAACTGCAGTATAGACTTCGCAAGAGCTTATGATTAACTTACCCGTGATAATTTTATTCAGTTCCTCGTCACGAGAAAAAAAAACGCTCTCTTAAACCTCTGGCTTTGGTTTGTTCGGGATGACCTTTGGTGCCTCCATCCTAGTTGAATTTGTCTTGATGAAACGACAAAATCGAGCTAAGTGACCTTCTCTTCCACAATTATAACACGCTTTGATGGCATGGCGTGATTCGGACTAATGTGTCCCTCTCCTCCGCATTTGAAGCATATAATAGGTGGTCCTTCTCCTTCCTTAACAACAGTCTTTGGTGCCGACGTCTTTCCATCATTATTGAGTCTCCTTTTCTTGAAATGTCCATTCTTATTATATTGGCCTCGATTACCACCGGCAAGTGGTTACCATATATCGCCCGTTGATTCCTCCACGCTTGTTGTCACCGCTTCGATGACTACTCGCTAGTATTATAATTTTTCTTTACCGCTCTCTTTTAGTTCGTTGACTCGTTATCGCGCTCCACTAATCGAGCCCTATTTACAACATCCGAATAAAACACGGTTTATGAGAAATAAGATGTTGACGTATCTCCGCTTCAAACCTCTTAAAACATTAGCGCCATTCTCTCTCTTCATTATCCACCAAGTGGGATTATGAAACCGTGATAACTCCGCAAATTTTGCCTCGTATTGCGACACGGTCATATTGTTTTTGTTCCAACTTGATAAACTCCACCTCCTTCATGTATGGCTTAATACTTTCAAGAAAGTATTTGTCGTTGAATGCCTCTGGAACTTCTCCCAAGATATCTTTGAGACACAAGAAGTTGAGTACGTTTTACCGATTCCCACCAAGAATCGCTCTCTCGCAAGAACATAAAGGCGTAGAAGGAACCTTTTGCTTCTCGGAGCATCCCAAGACATCAAATATCTTGGTAATCTGCTTTATCCATGCTCCGCCGAAGTGGTTTTGCTCTCCTTAAACTCCGGTGGTCCCGGCTCCTTGAATTGTTTAGCGGTGGTGGCGCCGAGAGTTTTCCGTGTTTCCACCTACGTTTTTGGACGGAGTCTTTACTTTGATGTTGCATGAATTCTAAAAACCTCTTAAACGCATCGTCGTTAGTCAATTGATCGGTGTTGTTGTTTACAGGAGGATTATCGCCCATCCTGTTAGACATTGTCTCGATTATTGATCGTGGAGAATCAACAGATCTCTGTGCTCCATTGCTTATTCTCAACATTCTCGGATGCCATTTTCAAATACCGCCACAAAATAAGGGTTAATTAACATATCACATATTATCCCCTATACTCGATTTCCACCAATTAAATACCAAATAAATTTAGGAAGGTCATATTAGCGAAGGAATTCCCGCCTCTCTCCCTCCTAAGTATTATTCTCACATCTTAGCCGGGATCATATCCTAAGCTCGATACCAACCGTGACGCCCCAAAATTAGGTATACGTCACCCATCTTGGGTCGCCACTTACATGGTACATAAATTTAAATACAACTTACTAACCTAACTGTCGTAGGTATACAATACGACATAAAGCGTGAGTTTGAATACAAATATTGTCTACTAGATATTATACAAACTCAAAAGGAGTCCTCATTACAACTATTATCACACTATTTCCGCGTAATAGTGAGGACTACTAATGCTATCCTCCGGACCATTACTTACGTTCCCGACTCGTCCAAATTTATGTTCTTATTTTCAAGAGAAAAAGTGAAAGAAAGGGTGAGCTCAACTAGCCCAAGAAGAAATATTATGACTAAGATAATGCGAGAATAAATTATCATTAGCCTTCAACAATGTTAAAGCGATAAAATACAATAGACAACCAGTTTAAGCTGCAGTGTGAATAAGCAATCCATTAAAAGAGTCAGTAGAGAATAAAGTCTACTATCTTTTAGGTTTTAAAAGGTTTTCATCAATTTCTATCATTTGAGACTCGACTTAATAATAAACCACCACATCTAATCATCCTCGCACACTGCGGCCAAGGATTTTCATCAAATTATCAATGGTCATGATTATACTAATCACCCCGGTCATAATCATACCAAAACTATCCATCATTTGCATTACACAAAGCCACCGAGGACTTTTGTCACATCATTTATATCAAGTCATGATTATACTTAGAATGATCACTTGGTCATAATCATACTAAGTTCATCTATGCACGTAAGCCAAAGATAACATAATATAACATGAGATGATGATGACAATGACATAGTAATTCAATAAAACAAGTTCAAGAATTATTTAATCCATGAATTATTAACGCCCAAATTGTCAACATGATCATCGTTTTCGTAGAGTAAAATTCAATAATGATCGTAAGAATATTTCCATGAAAAGATATGGATGAAACGCAAATATCAAGGATATTCTACTAATTTCATGGAGTATAGAAGTCAAAGTTTTAACCAAATTGGGTATAATAAAGAATTGAATAACAAAAGAAATCACCACGCATGCGGTACTTGATGTAGTAAAGTTATTCCAATGAGAATAATAATAACGGAACCAGGTCGGTGAAATTCACAACCAAGCGGTGATGTTCCACGAGAATAATAAAGATGGAACCGCATCGGGTGTAAAACACACACGAGATAGGATATTCCAACAGAATGATAAAAGGCGGAACCGGTCCGGTAAAACACATGCACGAGGATGTTCCAATGAGAATAATAAAAAGCGGAACCGGTCAGGTGTAAAACACATGCAGGATGTTGTTCCAAATGTAATAATAGAAGAATGTCACCAAGTATAGGTAGTAAGCATTATACAAAGTTATTCCAATGAATAATAAGCAATGGAATAACATAAGGATTTCACCAAGTATAGGGTGCCATGATATAAAGGTTATGTATAGGGTATGCCACTTTTACAAAAGTTATTCCAATGTAATAATAATGAATGGAATAATGTAAGTTTCTTCAAGAAGAAAGAATAACACCATTACCGTAAAAGAACCTCAATATAGAAGTAGTGAAGTAGTAAAGAACTCTTCTTCTTTCTATTTTTCTCTATAGCTTCTCTCTATAATTTCTCTCTGTAGTTTCAATGAATTAAAGAAAATAATGAAGGAATGAGCTATTTATATAGAAAAATGGAATGCATAAGAATTAATCCATGAACTATTCAGATTGATTTACTTTAATCGATCATCCATATTTAAAGAAAAATCTTTTAAATAAAATATAATATATTCTATTTATATAAAAACATTTTACTATGCAAACACTATGCAATACTACGCAAAAACACTATGCAAAAACACTCACGCAACACTATGCATAATAAAATATAATATATTCTATTTATGTAATAACTTTAATAAAGTATTCTATTTTATATAAAGATGTTTCGCATTTTATTACGTTAATAATACTGAATAAAACAAAACGTCATTATCATTATAATAATTCATATTATTAATCGACAATAATGGAATCAAACCGAGTCACTTCTCACATAAGCATCAATAATCAATACCTGGTAATGCTACTTATGCAACCACACGTACATCGTACTTTTACTACTGAGAGTAGTTCAACAAAGAACTACCAGAAACTTCCGGGCCGTTATTTCAATAAAATATTTTTGTCGTTTTCTCAATCCGACAATAATTTGCTAGGGGTCCACCAATGATTGAGTAGTTATATTTAATATTCCCCGCTAAACCGAATATTCCCGACCAATCGAATATAATATAACCACTTGCATACTTTGCAAAATTTATAAATACTACCCACAACTATAATATTATCTTAAATTCCCACCATAATATTAAAAAAATTATTTCAACAAAATTTAAATCTTTATTGATAAAATCTGGGGTCTCACATGAATAACTCATAATCATAATTGTGGTTCTAAATTACTCTTCTCATCCAGGACGAAGATAATTTTCATCACCTGTCTTTACCTGAAACATCAAAGATCATGGTTATACCAAATCACAGTTCCTATTTATAATCATACTAATAAATTCATCTTTGCACTACGGGCCAAAGATATTCGTCAATAGTTCATCTTTGCACTACTAGCCAAAGATATTCAATAACGAATTGTCATCTTTGCACCTACTGCCAAAGATATTTAACAACAGATCATCTTTGCACTACATGCCAAAGATATTAATATCTCAAAGAAATATATAATCATTTCAGAATTTATATAAACAATAATTATAACCATGTTGATCAATTCACCATTGCACTTAAGCTAAAGATATTCAATTATAAATTTAATGGTCATGATCATAACAGTCAACAATTCAACTTTGCACTAATGGCCAAAGAGAACCCATAGTCACGATAATACCAATAATCTACCCATCTTTACACTCAATTCAAAGAGAAATTTCATCACCAGGATTATAAAAATGTTATATATGATAATAAAAACAATATGATCAACAACTGCATTTAATTTCAAGAGTAAGATTCATAAATCAACGATAATTTGGTCAGAAAAAGAAACCAATTTTATCGTGAATAGTACCGTGAATAAAGAACGCGTGAATAAGAACTTCATGAATCAGTAACTCATGAATAGTACTCAGATTCAGATATATAATCGTGATATCGTAAATAATGTCATATATCGTAAATAGTGTCATGTATAATAATAAGTACCATATCGTGAATAGTCTTAAGTATACATGAATAAGAATCGTAAGACCCCAATTTTTTTTTATATAAATAAAATTGAAATCCCTCATTCATTATCTTGAAATAATGAGTTAATTTAATACAATGCTTTGGTTATGGGTGAAATGTAAAAATTTTGCAAAATAAGCAATTGGTTATAAAATATTCTTCGTCATTCGGAGAATATTCGTTTGGTCGTGGAATATTCTTCATTGTCGGGGAATATTAAATTGACACGGCCTAAACCATTTGTGGGCCCCATAACGGATAAGCTTATCCGGATGAAGAAAATGACAAGTTTGAGTTTTTATAAATAACGGCAGTAGTTATTACAGATTAACACCGTTTGAATACCCGTAGTTAAAATACGATGTCTGGCGTGGTTGCACAAGAAGGCACCAGATTGCGATATTTTGAATTATTGATTCTTACGTGAAGAAGGCACTACTCAATAATTGTTATGTAAGAATTTCGCTCAATATTTTATTTTATTGATTCAATAATTATTACATTGATATTTTATATTATTGTTGTTTCAATAATTATCAACGACAAAGATTTCTCATTATTAGATCAATAATTCATATTATTTGAATAATATTATTAGATAAAGCATTATTGGCAATGTCAAGGAAGTTCATGCAGAAAGGGGTTTGGTCACCTAATTACGCACCAATAAGGAGAAATCCTTATCGGAAAACCCCCTCTTTCCTGGGAACGACCTGGTTGTCATAATTGTGATTCTGTGATATTATTTGTGAATAATTAATTATTGATTTATATGATAAGGAAATATTTATTTTATGTGGATATAAATGATGGATATGTTTATTTTATGTGGTTATAAATGAAGGAATTAATGCTGAGGTATTTTATCAGTATTTTGTCAGAATGGAGGTTTTAAAAATTGTTTTTATTAAAAATATGGTGGGCCCCACTTTTGGTTGGTGAAAAATAAAATGTGTTGGAATTTATTTTCAAAAGTGGTGGGCTTGAATAATGTGAGTGTAAAGTCATCGAAGTAGTTAAGTTAGTCGCATGGCGTTTCTAAGCATTTTTCTATAAATAGAGAGCTTAGTTAGAATTGAAAATCACCCGGAAAACAAGTTTTCTCTCTTCTCTCTATATTATCGGCGTATTTTGTGAGTATTTAGATACTTTGTGAGTTTCTATTCATCAGTGCAAGTTTCCTTCAGTCTTATACCGATATTCCGATCAGAAATACTGATAATTTGAGGTAAGGGATGTTATTTTTTTCTAATGATGTTATTATTTCAATATCATTATACCAAATATTGGTATGGATTTTATTGTGAATTTCTACCTTTTTTGTTCTGGATTACTATTCACGATACTCAAGACTATTCACGATATCGACCTACATTATTCACGTAATACAAGACTATTCAATAGAAAATTAATTTTTTTTTGCTTTTTGTCCAAGATGTCTATTATGGTTACTATCTTTAATTGTATCCATGTTTTTATCTTTATTTTTGAATTCGGCTTCACAATTGGTTATTTTGGAGTATTATTGAACATGGATAAACCGTGAATCTGAATCCCTAATATTTGTCCTTTTGTCTCACTGGATTCATTTTGTTAAAGATATTTTTCATCATCCTCAATTCTAAATAATGATATTACTGAATATCTTTTGCCTGTAGTGTAAAGATGAATGATTACCTAATAAATATATTTGCATTCGTAGTGCAAAAAGATGAATAATTACCTAATGAATATCTTTTGGTCCAGTAAAGGCAAAGATGAGCAGTGTTGAGGTGAACATGACTAGCGGTGATATGAAATGAATATCTTTGGCCTGTAGTGCAAAGATGAATATTTGATTCAATATGTATATTGATTGATGTTACAGGGATAAAATATTGATGATGAACATTTAAATCTTAGAAGATAGTAGAATTCTTTCTCTACTTGACTTTTCTAATGGATTGTTGTTTTCGCTGCAGTTGTTGATCTAAAACTTGTTGTCTATTATATTTTATCAGATTTTCCCTGTTGAAGACTAATGATAATTTGTTGTATATTGTCTTTAGTAATAATATTATTTACTGGGCTAGTTGAGCTCACCGTTTTCCTTTTTGTTCCATTGTTCTTCTCAGGAGGAGAGAGTTTAGCAGGAACTAGCCAGGGTATGGAGTGATGATTCAAGATAGTTGTTTTAGTAGTCCTCACTATTTTGTAAAATAGTGTATCAATAATTGTAATGAGGACTCCTTTTGAGTTTGTATACTGTCTATTAGACAATATTTGTATTCAAACTCACAAAGATGTGTTGTCGTATTTTTGACGACAATCAGACATCAAGTCTTGATTTGTTTGTTTATCATGTATTTGGCGACTCAGAATGTGTGATGTATACCTATTTTTGGGGCATCACAGTAACCTCGACACGAAAAGGTAAAAATTTCACAATAAACTTCATATCAATATTTTGGTATAATGATATCAAAGGAAATAATATCATTTATGAAGAAACTAACATCCCTTATCTCCAAAGAACAGTACTTCTGGCTGGAATTTTGGATGTAATACCGAAGGAAACTTGCACTGAATAACAACTCTCAAAGTATCTAAATACTCGCAAAATACGCTCGATAATATAGAGAGAAAGAAAACTTGTTTCTGGTGTGATTCTCAATTCTAACTAAGCACCCTATTTATAGAAAAATGCTAGAACGCCATTGTAGACTAAAATTTAATAAATTAATATTTTATTAAAAAATTCTACGCCCACCATCTTTGCCCAAACTTCAGCCACCACAAGTGGGACCCACCAATTAAGCAATTTTCCATACCAACCAAAAGTGGGGCCCACCTATATTTTTAATAAAAACATTTATTTTTTGAAACTTTAATAATTCATAATAAATAGCCATTTTATCAGAAAAATATGAATTTTATGTCCATTCCATAGAAATCGAATTTCTATAACTTTTGCAAAAGAAAGTTTTCCAAATTCCAAATAGAAAATGTCCGAAATCCACATACGAACGATTTTCAACACCTCTTAAAATTCATAACAAATCATACCTTAATTTTTAACGGTTCAAAATTTGTGGACATATACTCAACTTATATATTATTAACATATCCAAAAATCACAACGATCCAAAATTCGGATTAAAATTATAACTCACACAATAGAGCTTTAAGAACACTATATTGATTTTCGGACTATAAGTCACTCGTACCAGTTTCACTCAAATTGTCACCACGAAAAATTCACAAAGAATATTTGGGTGATTCAAATTTCTACGAGTAGCGTACTTCCAGAGCTTTCGTTTGATATATGGTTCATCTCCTAACTCATTATACACAAAGTGTTATGGATTTTACAAAATCAAGTAACAAACTAATTTTTTTGAAAATCCCATTTTTTGTTCTTCTTTTGATTTTTAGATTTCTCTCATTTGATTCAAGCACCGTGAATTTAGTGTGAAAATATCACCCTTATTATATTATTATATAACCACATTATACATTTATAATGTAAGATAAAATATCAATTTTCAACAATTGACACTTTTCTAAGAATTCCTCCGTTCCGACAAAATACTGATAAAACACCTCAGCATTAATTCTTTCATTTATATCCACACAAAATAAATATTTCCCTATCCATCATTTATATCCACATAAAATAAATATTTCCTTATCATATAAATCAATAATTAATTATTCATAAATAATATTATGTAATCACAATTATGATAACTAGGTCGTTCTGTGAAAGAAAAGGGCTTTTCGATAAGGATTTCTCCTTATCGGGCAAGCAATTAGGTGACCAAACCCTTTCCTGCACGAAATTCCTTAGACATTGCCAATAATGCTATCTAATAATATTATTCAAATAATATGAATTATTGATCCGATAATGGAGATATTTGCGTTGACAATTATTGAAACAATAATAATATAAAATATCAATGTAGCAATTATTGAATCAATAAAATAAAATATTGAATAAAGAATTACTATAACAATTATTGAGTAAAGTGTCTTCTTTACGTAAGAATCAATAATTCAAAAATATCGCGGCAATACCGTAATGCCATCGCGCATCCACGATATTACTATATTTTAGCCACGGGTATTCCAAAGATGTTAATTCGTGAATAACTACGCCTGCTTATTTATAAAAACTCAAATTTGTCATTTTCTTCATCCGATAATTATTCTGTTATGGGACCCACAAATGGCTGCGCCTTCGTATGAATATTCCCCGACAACAAGAATATTCCACGACCAAACGAATATTCCTCGACAACAATGAATATTTTATAACAATTGCTTATTTTGAAAAAAATTTCTTATATCACCCATAACTTTAAACTTTTATCAATTTAACTATTTCTTGAATAGTAATTATAAGAAAAATTGAATACTTTTATTTCATAAAATTCGGGGTCTTGATCTCTCCCCTCCTTATAAAATTTCGTCCCTCAAATTTACGCACTGTATTTTGAAGAGTCGAGAATACCTTGCTTTCATTTCAGATTCTATCTCCCCGGTCATCATGATTTTTCCATTGCTCATCTCCTGTATTTAAGATATCATTCTAGAATACAGCTTGAAAACAAAGGTTAATTGACATATCACAATTTTTCAATTTATCATGTAAGAAATTTTATCTTAGGTAAGTCGCACATTATCGAAGTATATTATTCGTATCTCCCCTCCTAGTTCTAGACTCAGATCTTCGCCAGCGACCATATCCCTAAGCTCTGATACCAAATGTAACTCATGTCCCAACCGTGGACAACACCTTACATTGATAAATATCAGTTTGCCACATCAAGAACTGGCAAGGCATCCCCTACGAGAGTCGGCCGATTGCATCCCCATCAATGTGAAGTCACCATCGAGATGATCGAGGCTCTTTACTTATAGCTCTGATACCAACTGTGACGCCCCCAAAATAGGTCCAATCCACCCAACCCATTCTGAGTCGCCAAATATAACTACTAAATGATGTATAAAATACAACACACTATTCTAAAGTTCTCAATAAAATTATTTTCATCTTGTTTGTAGGAGAACCTCCACGCACTAGAGACCATCGCTCTATTCCCCCTCCCCTACCGACCCAAACTACACTCTTATTACACGAAAGGAATTGTGAAGAAAAAGGTGATCACAACTAGTCCAAGAAAGAATATCATGACTAAAGATAATTAAATTATCAATAGCCTTCACAAGAATGAATCGGAGATTTAGAACATATGGTAGATGATAAAACTTTGCAAACCATAGTTGCAGCAGTAAGCAGCAATCCATTAGAAGAGTCAAATAGACCATAAAGTCTATTATATTCTCCATGTTAAAAGTCCACCAACAATGTTTTATCCCTGTAACATCAATCAACAGTTCTAGTCCACAATCATATGAATAACTCATAATCATAATTGTGGTTCTAAATTCCTCTTCTCATCCAGGACGAAGATAATTTTCATCACCTGTCTTTACCTGAAACATCAAAGTTCATGGTTATACCAAATCACAGTTATTGTTCATAATCATACTAATAAATTCATCTTTGCACTACGGGCCAAAGATATTCGTCAACAGTTCATCTTTGCACTATTGGCCAAAAATATTCAACAACAGGTCATCTTTGCACTACATGCCAAAGATATTCAACAACAGATCATCTTTGCACTACAGGCCAAAGATATTCAACAATAGATCATCTTCTGACTACTACGGGCCAAAGATATTAATATCTCAAAAAATATATAATCATTTTTAATTTATATAAACAATAATTATAACCATATTGATCAATTCACCTTTGCACTTAAGCTAAAGATATTCAATTATAAATTCAATGGCCATGATCATACCAGTCAACAATTCAACTTTGAACTACTGGCCAAAGAGAACCCATAGTCACGATCATACCAATAATCTACCCATCTTTACACTCAAGTCAGAGAAATTTCATCACCAGGATTATAAAAATGTTATATATGATAATAAAAACAATATGATCAACAACTGCATTTAATTTCAAGAGTAAGATTCATAAATCAACGATAATTTGGTCAGAAAAATAAACCAATTTTATCGTGAATAGTACCCGTGAATAGTAACGCGTGAATAGTAACCCATGAATAGTAACTCATGAATAGTAATTCACGAATAGTAACTCATGAATAGTACTCCGTATTCGTACATAGTATCGAATACGTAAATAATGTCATATACGTAAATAGTGCCGCATACGTGAATAGTACCGTATACGTGAATAGTAACCTCGACACGAAAAGGTAAAAATTTCACAATAAACTTCATATCAATATTTTTAAGATAATGATATCAAAAGAAATAATATCATTTATGAAGAAAATAACATCCCTTACTATCCTTACCTCAAAAGAACAAAGATCTCCGAAATTTGGAATTTTGGATGTAATCTAGAAGGAAACTTCAGACCTGAATAACAACTCTCAAAATATCTAAATACTCACAAAATACGCTCGATAATATAGAAAAAAGAAAACTTATTTCGGTGTGATTGTTAACTCTAACTAAAGACCTATTTATAGGAAAATGCTTTAAACGCCATCAGTAAACTAAAATTTAATAAACTAATATTTTATTAAAAATTCTACGCCCACCATCTTTGCCCAAAATTCACCATCACAAGTGGGACCCACCAATTCAAAGAATTTTCCACACCAACCAAAAGTGGGACCCACCCATATTTTTAATAAAAAATTTATTTTCCAAAACTTCAATAATTCATAATAAATAGCTCGTTTATCAGAAAAATACGAATTTTATGCCCATTCCATAGGAAATCGAATTCTCTACAAATTTGCAAAAGAAAGTTTTTCCAAATATCAAACAGAAAATGTCCGAAATCCACATACGAACAATTTTCAACACCTCTTAAAATTCATAACAAATCATACGTTAATTTTAAATGGTTCAAAATTTGTGGACATATACTCGACTTATATATGTATAACATATCCAAAAATCACAACGATCCAACGGTGGGATTATAATTATAAGTCACTTATAATAGAGCTTTAAGAACACCGATTTGATTTTTGGACTATAAGTCACTGCATCAGTTTCACTCAAGCAAATACCATGAAAAATCAACAAAGAATATTTGGGTGATTCAAATTTCTATGATTATCTTACTTCGGGGCTTTCTTTTGATATATGGCTCATCTCCTAACTCATTATACACAAATAGTTATGTTTTACAAAATCAAGTAATAAACTAATTTTTCTGAAAATCTCATATTTTGTTCTTCTTTTGATTTCTAGATTTCTCTCATTTGATTCATGCACCATGAATTTAGTGTGAAAATATCACCATTATTATTTTATTGTATAACCACATTATACATTTATAATGTAAGATAAAATATCAATTTTCAACAATTGACACTTTTCTAAGAATTCCTCCATTCCGACAAAATACTGATAAAACACCTCAGCATTAATTCCTTCATTTATATCCACACAAAATAAATATTTCCTTATCCATCATTTATATCCACATAAAATAAATGTTTCCTTATCATATAAATCAATAATTAATTATTCACAAATAATATTACAGAATCATAATTATGACAACCAGGTCATTCCCAGGAAAGAGGGGGCTTTCCGATAAGGATTTCTCCTTATTCGGCGCGTAATTAGGTGACCAAACCCCTTTCTGAATGTAACTTCCTTGTACATCACGATAATGTTATCTAATAATATTATTCTAAATCTTATGAATTATTGATCGATAATGGATGTGACGCCCAAAAATAGGTATACATCACCCATTCTCGAGTCGCCAAAATACATAGTACGAAACAAATACAACTTCGATGAATACAATTGTCGTGCAAAATACGACAACATATATCTTTGTGAGTTTGAATACAAATATTGTCTAATAGGCGATAGATACAAACTCAAAAAGAGTCCTCATTACATTATTGATACACTATTTTACAAAATAGTGAGAACTACTAAAACAACTATCTTGAATCATCACTCCATACCCCTATTAGTTCCTACTAAATTCTCTCCTCGCTTGGGAAGAACAATGGAACAAAAAGGAAAAGGGTGAGCTCAACTAGCCCGAAGAAAGAATATTATGACTAAGATAATATACAACAATTTATCATTAGTCTTCAACGAGGAAAAAATCGATATAATGTAATGTATACAACAAGTTTTAGATCAACAATCGCAATGAAAACATCAATCTATTAGAAGAGTCAAGTAGAGAAAGAATTCTACTATCTTCTAAGATTTAAAAGTCCATCATCAATATTTTATCCCTGTAACATCAATCAATATACATCTTGAATCAAATATTCATCTTTGCACTACAGGCCAAAGATATTCATTTGTATCACAAGTTGGTCATGTTCATCTCAACACCTGTTCATCTTTGCACTACGGGCCAAAGATATTCATTAGGTAATCATTTATCATTTCACTACAGGCCAAAGATATTCATCAGTTAATCATTCATCTTTGCACTATAGGCCAAAGATATTCAGTAATATCATCATTTAGGACTGAGGATGATGAAAAATATCTTAAAGAAAACTAATCCAGTGAGATAAAAGATCAAAGATTAGGGATTCTTACTTTAGTTTATCCAAGTTAAAAAATACCTTATAATAATCAATTGTGGAGCAAAATTCAAGAATAAAGATCAAAACATGGATACAATCAAAGATAGTAACCATAATAGACAACTTGGACAAAGAAAAGAAAAGTTCATTTTTTTCTGTGAATAGTGCCGTATTCGTGAATAGTAACCCCGACACAAAAAGGTAGAAATTCCACAATAAAATTTATATCAATATTTCAGTATAATGATATTGAAAGAATAACATCATTATGAAGAAAAAAACATCCCTTACCTCAAAATAACTTGAGACTTCCGATCTAAATATCAGATAAGACTGAAGGAAACTTGCACTGATCAATATCAACTCACAAAGTATCTAAATACTCACAAAATACGCTCGATAATATAGAGAGAGAAAGAGAGAAAACTTGTTTCTTGTATGATTTTCAATTCTAACTAAGCACCATATGTATAGAAAAATGCTTAGAACACCATAGTAGACTAACCTGCTACCTGATGGCTTTACATGCTACTATTCAAGCCTACCACTTTTGAAAATAAATTTCAGCACATTTCATTTCTCACCAACCAAAAGTGGGGCCCACCATATTTTTAATAAAAATATTTAATTTCTGAAACTTCAATAATTCACAATAAATAGCCCTTTTTTCAGAAAAATTCGAATCTCATGTCTATTCCATAGGAAATTAAATTCTCTACAACTTTGTAAGTTTAAGTTTTTCCAAATTCCAAACGAAAAATGCCCGAAATCCACATACGGACGATTTTCAAAACTTCCATTCCGACAAAAATACTGATAAAATACCTCAGCATTAATTCCTTCATTTATAACCACAATAAATATATCCATCATTTATATCCACATAAAATAAATATTTCCTTATCATATAAATCAATAATTAATTATTCACAAATAATATTATAGAATCACAATTATGACAATCAGGTCGTTCCCAGGAAAGTGGGGGCTTTCCGATAAGGATTTCTCCTTATTGGCGCGTAATTAGGTGAACAAACTCCTTTCCTAGACAGAACTTCCTTAGACATCATTGCCAATAATTCTATCTAATAATATTATTCAAATAATATGAATTATTGATCTGATAATGGAGATACTGTGCAGTGACAATTATTGAAACAATAATAATATAAAATATCAACGTAACAATTATTAAATCAATAAAATAAAATATTGAGAATAAAGAATTATCGTAACAATTATTGAGTAAAGTGCCTTCTTACGTAAGAATCAATAATTCAAAAAATACATGCAATACTGGGTATTGCTCATCGTGCAACCATGCCAGACATCGTATTTTAAACCACGGGTATTCCAACAAGTTGTTAGCAGTAATAACTACGCCATTATTTATAAAAACTCAAACTTGTCGTTTTCTTCATCCGACCGTTTTCCTTTATGGGGCCCACAAATGGATGCGTCGTCGTACGAATATTCCCCGACAATAAGAATATTCCACGACCAAACGAATATTCCACGACAACAATGAATATTTTATAACCACTTGCTTATTTTGCAAAATTTGCACATTTCACCCATGTAATACCCGAAAAAAAAAAATAATAATAAATAAATAAATATTAAATTAAAAAAAAAATTATTTTATTTTAAAACATATTAATTGGACTTTATCATTTATTTGGGTCAAACTAGTTATTTAATTTGTGTGAACTATTATAAGTATGTGATTATATTAATTTGGGCTTTTATACTAATTGGTTCTATTTTGTATTTGGGTAATATTAAAATCCTATTAAAATTAAGAGACACAAAAAGATATATAAATAAAGAAGTAAAACCTAAATTGAGGTGGAGTTTAAAGGAGGCGACATATGTGAATTTGCTTAGTTCTTTTTCGTGGGAGAATAAAAGGGGTTGAGAAATCCATGATAATCCTAATCGTATATACCCTATTAAAACTTTATTGTTATTTTAACATAATGATGTTAAGAAATTATGTATCAATTAGATTATGTGGAGCATCGGTAAGCTTTAGAGAAGTGGATTAATATGGCAATTAATAAAATATTAATTCAATCATACAATCACATATGATATAAAAAAAATTATTATAAGATAATAATGCTCATGTTCGTGGTTTTTTTTTTCTCAAAAGCATTAATTTGTATAAACTATAATGATATATATGGATACATGTTTATTAAATAGTATATCGCATATAGCTTTAGGTTAAATTTTGTCACATCTAATCCTATATAAATTACAAAGACTCATATTTAATTAGAGTCTGCATGTTATATAAATTGTTTGATTAATTTAAAATATATATATATATATATATATATATATATATATATTATCATGGCATGGATGTTGGTTGATAAACAAAGATCACATTCTTTTTTAGATTATCAAGTCAAGAAGTAAGTAAGGTTCATAAAACTAATAAAATTGTATTTTATAATTAATATAACACTAAGTTATATGGTTTATTAAAATATATTTATTTTATTATAGGTTGTATTTGTACTAATATTAAAGTGGTTGGATTTATAAAAATAGAAACTTTGTAAGTTAGTGTACAATTTAAAGTATTGTATTAATTTGGTGATTATGTAGATAAAATTGAAGAGGTCTAGCGGTGTGATATTTGGGTTCGGTGAATTATTTTGGTTTTATATTGTGTACGGATTAAAAGTACTCTTTCAATGTAAACTCTTTTGTTTTTGATTTGTTCGTTTTTTGTTATTCGCTTTGAAATTTAGTATTGTCTCTCATAATTGTCCCTTGTCAATTTATTGTGATAAATTTATTTTGGCGTTGATTAGAATTCATATTTGTATTCTTTAGACTCAGGCATCATGTCTAAATTTTATTTTGATATTCATAGTGATGTACATGTTATTATTTTAGAGGCGTGTGTTGATGATTCGATTCGATTTAACATGTACACGTTAGAACCCCTTGTGTTGATATTTTGTCGCGTGTGTTGTGACATTATATTTTGTTAGAATACCATAGGGTATACCCGAGCTATAACCACACCGTGGGGGGTACCACGGCATGTCCTCTTGGCACCGAGGTGACACCTTCCGTGGCGGTGTGATCATCCACAGCGTCTCCGTTTTTGTGCTCCGTGGGAGTTGGCATTTGGTGTTTTGTTGTAGGAGGCGTATGGGTCTAATCCTAGTTTACATTACATTACATTATGCGGATTGGTGATGTTTGTGCCAAACACGCCTTCCGATTTTACATGCATTGGATTCGCGGTCCAATGTGTGTGACTCACGTGTGGCATTATGTGATTTGCCTGTGTGGCATTATTTGACTTGCACTGCGTGTGGCAAGGTATATTCTATTTTGTTCTCATTTCGGTATGAAATAACACCCACCATTTGATTCAAATTTTTATTATTTCGTTGTGTTAGTTTTGTTCGTTTTCGTTTGATTCGTTCGTTTCATTTCATTTAATTGAGTTAGTTATTTTGGTTCATTATTTGTATTCTATATCCGTATCGGGCATTGGGCATTTGGCTCGCATCTTTTTTTTTCTTAAATAGGTGTCGGGGGGACCAAGGCAAGTGTGACGAGAGCTTCCTTTAATCCAATAGTTTTGATATATTTTGTTAGGTTTCAATACATTGATTTATTTAAAGTTGTAATAAGTATTTTAGATTGTGGATTGAGCCGATTGTGGCATTTATTATGGTTTTGTCATATGACATTGAATTATTATGAGATTATTCTTTTGTGGCTTTGAGCCTTGCTATCAAATTTATTAGTTTTGTTGTATTTTGAGTAACCTCTCTTTCTATTTTGGAAAGGGGGTGTTACAACCCATAACCAAAACATTATATCAATTTAACACCTTATTATTCACAATAATAAATAGAGGAAATTCGTTTTTATTTATAATAAGTTGGGGTCTTACAATGGAGATACTGTGCAGTGAAAATTATTGAAACAACAATAATATAAAATATCAACGTAGCAATTATTGAATCAATAAAATAAAATATTGAACAGTAATTACTGTAACAATTATTGAGTAGTGCCTTCTTACGTAAGAATCAATAATTTAAAAATATTGTGCAATACCGTGTGCTACTGTGCATCCACGCGTATTACTGTATTTTAACCACCGGGTATTCCAACAGTGTTAATGCTAACAACTACGCCGTTTATTTATAAAAACTCAAATTTGTCATTTTCTTCATCCGACAGTTATTCTGTTATGGGGCCCACAAATGGTTGCGCTGTCGTATGAATATTCCCCGACAACAAGAATATTCCACAACCAAACGAATATTTCCCAACAACAATGAATATTTTATAACCACTTGCTTATTTTGAAAAAAAATTCATATATCACCCTTAACTTTAAACTTTAATCAATTTAACTATTTACTGAATAGTAATTATAAGAAAAATTGAATACTTTTATTTCATAAAATTCGGGGTCTTACATATTACCTGTTAATTGTAGTCAAGCCTTGTATTTATAGCCACTCTCACTTCCTTAGAATCCCTCTTCGAGTCGGATTAGGACTCCTAAATATGGTAGTTACCTATATTTGAGTCCAACACACTCTCCTTAAAAGGTGTAAGTAGAATCCAATTCCAATACTACCTTTGGAGTTACCTTATTCAAACAGGGTTAGGACTAGAGTCCTTAACCACGTAAAACCCCTTATAACTCCAGACTCTGTACATGGGCTGCCCAACTGCACATGCCCAATTCAACCGACCTCATAGATACCGGTCTGGGCTTCGTCCCAAGGGACTTGAAGGCCCGACCCCGAGCTCCACAATCAAAACCAAACTCCGGCCTAGATGGCTCGGATATCCGAACCCGACCACCTTCGACATCCTGCACGACTTCGGCCCAACGGACCTAATCTCCTCGACCTCTACCCGGGCCTTCAGCCCACTTGAGGGGATCGGTAAAATACTCCCGAACATTGCCCCCCAGTCTCTTGTTATAATATATTTATAATCAGAGACTTGAAAGGACACGAATTTGAAAAGTCACGCTGGGTGATGATGAGTAGTCTTGGGAACCCCAACGGTTCCTTTTCGTTTTTTGAACTAATGCACGTCTTCCTAGGATCGGGCCCCACTCGTCATAAATAATCGCCCTGGGGATCCGTGTCAGTCACGCTATATAAACCCCTATCCATCCATCACTGTCACCTTTTCGAGCCTTTCCTCCTTTTAAATTCTTCACTCAATCTTCCCGGCAAGGGCGATTTCCGGCGAGCACCTCATTTCTACGATTCCGGTTCTTCAGCTTGTTAGATCTCTCCAAATCTCATCCCTGTTCATCTTTCTTCTCCAATGGCTGATTCTAGCCTTCCTCCCCCCGAGTCGATTACCCTAACTGGTACTGTGACGCCCCCAAAATAGGTATACATCACCCATCTTGAGTCGCCAAATACATGGTACAAAATTCAAATACAACTTAATTATACAACATTCGTGTAAAATACGAGTAAACATATGCTGTGAGTTTTAATACAAATATTGTCATCTAGATAATATACAAACTCAATGGGGTCCTCATTACATTTATTATCACACTATTTATAGAATAGTGAGGACTACTAATGCTATCATCCGGATGATCAACCAGTTCCTCGACTAGTCCTCGCTACGTTCTCATTTCAAGAGAACAATGAAAGCAAAAGGTGAGCTCAACTAGCCCGATGAAATATTATGACTAAGATAATGCAAAATAAATTATCATTAGCCTTCAACAAAGATTGTTAAACCGATAAAATATAACAAACATCAAGTTTAAGCTGCGGTGAACAAGCAATCCATTAAAAAGTCAAGTAGAGAATAAAATCTATTATCTTCTATGATTTAAAAGGTTTTCATTACTTTTATCATTTGAGACTCGACTTAATAAATAATCCACATCATCCCCCATTACGGCGAGGGTATTAATTAGTATCACGACCACAAATTATCCATTACTACTGCCAAGGATATTCGTGTATTAATTAATGGTCATGATCATGCCAACAACCTGTCCATCAATGCACCTACGGGCCAATGATGACTTTTTCTACATCATTTGTAACATTACTGATTATGATTACAATGAATAATCCACGGTAGTAATCATACCAAGTCCATCTATGCCTTTCAGAGGCCACAGATGACTTTCAACATAATATAAACATGAGGATGATGACAATGATATAAGAATTCAATAAAACAAGTTCAAGAATTAATTTATCCAGAACTATTAACGTCCAAATTGTCAACATGATACTTCTTTTTGTGGAGTAAAATTCAAGAATGCTCGAGAAGAATATTTCCATGAAAAGATATTGGATGAAGCGCAAATATCAATGATATTCCACTAATTTCATGGAGTATGAAGTCAAAACTTTAACCATTTGAGTATAATAAAGAATGGAATAACAAAAGAAATCACCGGGCATCGCGATAATCACACAGACGGAGTTATTCCAACAGAATAATAAATAACGGAACCAGGTCATGCTTAAACGCACAGACAGGATATTCTAACAGAATATTAAATAATGGAACCAGGTCATGCGTAAACGCATAGATAGGATGTTCCAACAGAATAATAAAGAATGGAATAACAGAAGAATTTCACCAAGTATATAGGGTATCCGCGTATATAAAAGTTATTCCAATGCGAATAATAAAGAATGGAATAACAGAAGTTCTCTTCACGAATAAGAAAGAAAGAATACCCCTTACGAGTACAACAAATAATATCCCTTACCGTAAAAGAATAGTATTCCGACTGGTAGGGCGAGGATATTCTTGAAGAAAACTTATACTACGCTCAAAAATTCTTAAAACTCTAAAGAAATATGCTCAAGATTATAGAAGAAGATCTCTCTCTATAGTTTCTCTCTCTAGAGTTTCAGTGAATTCGTAAGAAATAATGAAGAAATGAGCTTCTATTTATAGAAGAATGGACTGCATAGTAACTAATTCATGAACGGTCCAAATTGATTTACTTTTAATCGGATGGTCCATATTTAAAGCAAAATCTTTTAAATAAAATATAATATATTCTATTTATAATCTAATAAAACGAATAACTTTATAAAAGTATTCTTTTTATATAAAAAGATTTTACTATTCAAAATACTATCAGCATACTTATGCAACACTACGCATAATAAAATATAATATATTCTAATTATTATCTAATAAAACAAAATAGCTTTATAAAAGTATTACATTTTTATATAAAAAGATTTTACTATGCAAAAATACTACGATAATAAAATATAATATATTCTAATTATTGTCTAATAAAACGAATAATTTTATAAAAATATTCTGTTTTATATAAAAAGATTTTCTGTTTTATTACATTAATAATACTAATAAAACAAAACTCATCATCATTATTATAATTCACAATATTAATTGACCAGGTCGTTCCCAAGAAAGATGGGACTTTCCAATAAGGATTTTTCCCCATTGGCGCACAATTAGGTGACCAAACCTCTCCTTGACAGAACTTCTAGGCATCGTTAATATTGTAAATAATAATATTAATAACTTTGTCATCTCAATTATTGATTATAAAATATTGACAATAATTGAATCAAATAACGTGAGATACTATGCAGCAATTACTGTAACAATAATTGAACAAAACAGAGTGACTTCTCACGTAAGCATCAATAATCAATACTGGTGAGTGTCATCGCAGTAACTCTGGCAGACATCGCATTTCTTTAACGGGTGTTTCAAAGAAGTTAACGGTAAAACTTTCGTAGTTATTTTCATAAAGTATTTTTGTCGTTTTCTCAATCCGACAATAATTCTGTTGTGGGGTCCACCAATGATTGTGCGGTTGTACGAATATTCCCTGTTAAAACGAATATTCCCTGACCAATCGAATATTATACAACAACTTAGGTACTTTGCAAAATTTATAAATATTATCCACAACTATAACATTATATCAAATTAATTCCATAATATTCAAAAATGATATTTATAGAAAATTCATCTTTATTCTTAAAAGTTGGGGTCTTACAGGTACCGCTACCCTTGCCTCTGGTGATCCGATTCGATTCAATTCTGGCACCCCTACCGTAGTAGCCTACCGAAAGTTCCAAATTCAAGATCGGCGCCTCTATGTGTCGTAAATCGATTTTGTAAGTAGTCAACACCAAATCGTCCATCACCCTCCCAACCGTCCAGACATCCAGGACCATGTTCAATATCCCCAAAGAGTACAAACTTAGAGTTAGGAGCCGAACGAGAGTGTTGGCGCGCTCAAGGCGAATGGATTGTCATTTCCTCATACTTTGAGGCACGGGTCCGATTCCCCTTTACGAATTTATCTCCTCTTTCCTCTGCTTTGTTGGGATCGGGTTTGCCCAGCTAGTGTCGAACTCCTATATCTAGCTCATCAGCTTCATCGCCCTATACCAGGAGGCTGACATCACTCTGGGGCTTGATTTCTTCTTCGTCTAATTTTCTGTTGGTCGATCGAAGGATCCGTGCCTTCGACATCCAAGCATAGGGTATCTGGTCGAGCCACCTTCATGAAAACCCCTTCTAGCAACAAGGGTTGGCATTGTAGCGCCCCCAAAATCGGGACTATTTTCCTTCCCGATCTTGTGCGTTAATAATATCTTGTTCTAACTTTAAAATATTATTTAATGTTAAAATAGCTAAAAATGCGGAATAAATTTTTTCTTTCTTTCTTTCCATTCATTCATTCCCTGAATCGCAACCTTTACAATTCTTCTTTATACTAGAATCATATTCATTACATGATTTATTTAATCTGAATAGATATGAATATATGTACAATTCATTATATCAAACATATTCCTAATTCAGAACAAATGATCTTCATTTATTGAATAATTCAAAGATTTACTTCTTTGAGGTTTACACATGTAAATACCATCAAATGATTCAACACAATCTCAATTAAATCACTAGTCTTCTTTTCATGCGCTCCTAATCACGATAGATCACATCATAGCTTTAACCTCGCAAATTAAGCAAGATTGAGCACGGCACGACTACCAAAGAAGTCTAACGATCTATCATGCATCACATAAACATATATGTTCACATTCGGTTCATGCATTTATATTGTTGGGGTTCAAGCATATATGGATGCATTATCATATTTATGTCCTGCTTTGGTATCGCATGCCATTCATAGCATACAACACATGTCCTGTACATGTCATTCATTGCACATATATATTGAGTTCCCCGACTCAAGTCAATAATTATTCATAATTTGATATTCATCATTCACAAATCAAATAATACAGTTCATAGGTATTACATACTTATAAACATAAATCATGCTAACAGTTATCTATAGCAATTATAAGTCCACATAAATAAACTGAGAAACTTGCCTTGAGTGCTGTTTAATGTTATAACTTATCTGCTCGATGATGATCCTACACAAATTGAGTATATATTCATACACACATTAGTTTCACATACTAAATTCGCATACTCAATGTAAACTAATTTATTTACATTAACTATAATCTTTTGTTCTCGTCATAAAACTATTTCACGTTTCTTTAGAAACTTTCTTTCATTATAACCTTTCTTTTTATGCCCAAAAAGGTTCTCTCATGGTTTTAGTATATAAATACTTTACATTTCAAAGCATAAACCATTTATATCTATTTATAGAAATATTTCTTGCCTCTATTTTTAAACTTGGGACTGTATAGTTTATACATAACTTTTATAGCGTAAACATAGCTTATCTCATCATTTCCTTAACTTTCATAATTTCCATGCCTTTTTGATAGTTTATGTGCTAAACCATGCTATCGCCACGTATGCGAATGCTTTACTTTATTAATAACTTAACTTTGCATTTTATATCATTGTGTTAGTCCATATACTAACTCATTATATAATTACGTACATGGACGTCTCGTATCATTAATTCATATAGCGTATCCATAGCTTAATGTTTACTCTCACGAATAAATTGAAATCTCATTTCATATGTATATTAGTTTTATACATATGTCCTTTAATAAAATCTTGATTCCGTTCTCATAATCGTCATTTCAAAAACCCTTTTGTTTTCAAATTTTACATTCAATATTAACACATTCCATTCTAATATATAACTCTCTTTATATTTCATTACACTCATAGGCTCCGCATATGTAAACTTACGTTTACATAATACTTTTATTGTTTCTCTTGTATATTGACGAATTTACATTTTAAAAGGCTTCGACACGGCTTTAGCATATCATTACGTTACATGCTTGGTTTATAACCATTCATATCTCATGAATTCTCATACTTTTATACGTAAACTATAGTTTAGCTTACACATCAAATGTATTTATAATTTATAAATTATAAATATTAAATCATTCACACATTTGTATTATTTCATTTCTATTCCATTTCCACATAAAATTATTAAAACCATAGAAGCAAAACACAGCGACATCTAAATAAGCGGGCACATCCGAAGCTTGGCGGTGTAGCTCGACGCGTCTTGGCCTTGGTGGGCATCCCAAGTACTCGATGTCCGGTTTTGCGATTTTCTAATTCCTAATTCGCTAAATCGATCCCGTCCCAATTTGGATATATTGTAGATACCATAGGAGAATATATTTAGAAAATATAAGCCACTCATTTTAGACATCATGGCGATTCAAGCATGTAACTTAAAATGCCCAATCATATGATTTTTAACATGCTTTGATGGCGTGGCGTAGCTTCGGACTAATGTGTCCCTCTCCTCGCATTTGAAGCATACTGATAGGTGGTCCTTCTCCTTCCTTAACAACAAAGTCTTTGGTCTTTGGCGTCTTTCCATCATTGTTGAGTCTCCTTTTCTTGAAATGTCCATTCTTATTATATTGGTACGATTACCACAAAGTGGTTACCATATCTCGGCCCCATTGATTCCTCCACGCTTGTTGTCACCGCTCACGATGACTACTCTCGCTAGTATTATAATTTTCTTAAATTGCTTTCTCTTTTAGTTGCGTTGACTTCGTTATCGCGCTCCACTAATCGAGCCCTATTTACAACATCCTGAATAAAAACACGGTTTATGAGAAATAAGATGTTGGCGTATCTCTGGCTTCAAACCTCTTAAAACATTCGCCATTATTCTCTTCATTATCCACCAAGTGGGGACGAAAAGTGATAACTCGCAAATTTTGCCTCGTATTGAAAGAGTCATAACTTGCTCATTTTAAGTCGAGAATGAGCTCATTTTTGGACAGGAGATACTTTATACCATATACCTTCATGTCCCTAAAGGCCAGAATTTTTTCTCATAATTTAAGTGGTAAAACGGTCCCTTAAAGTTTTAAGGCGGTAGCATTTTTGAAAATTTGACTTTGGCCTCCTTTGCTAAAATCAGTCCCCACAAAATCTACAACACCTTTTCCGGTAATTCCACTTGGATTAGTTAGGTAACTCATAGATCTAACTCTAGGACTTGACCACATTCAAAAATTCAAAATATAATAAGAGATATGGTTGATTGAATTTCATATTCGTTTTTCACCAAAATCGATTTTCAACTCTTTGTGATTTCTAAGAAACTTTCATGTTTTCACATACTAACCAACATAACTCATCATAAAACTTACTAATACTTCATATACCCATGATTTTCATTATTCAATGCTTTTATTATGACTTTCATCATAAACCACGTAAAAGCTATTCATTTTAGTTGAAGAAATATTTGAGGGTTTAAGAAATGGGTTTTTATCTTTGGGTGATACAAAATTCGATTTTACGCTCTAGGGTAGGCTAGAAATCTTCAAGAATCGTCGAGAAATTTATTAATGATAGAAATATCATTCAAAAGCTATTACTCTTATCCAAGACTTGGATAGTACGTCACATTGATACCAACTATGACTTCATCCTTAACCTAGATAGCACACCTCACAATGATACCTATAAACTTGCCATCTTCATTCACGATGTCGCTTCTGAAAGTCCGGCTTTGGTGCATTCCACATGAGGAAGTCAACAACGAAAGGTTCGGAGCTCTTTACTTTATGGCGATATAACAAATGATTAACTTTAGGGTTTGGTTACTTTGAATTCAGTATACTGGGTTGGTTATGAATATAAAAGCTAACAACCTTACAAAAAGCATGATGATTAGCTAACCGATTGATTCCTAAAAATCACATCAAAGGCAAGTATTTTCAAAAAGATCGGATCGATAGAGTAGCGTGAAAATGTTTATTTGAATCAACAAGATTTAAAAATAGTAAGCGATGAACGTGAAGGCTCTCTTAGCGAAGTATCGACCGATAAGTCGATGTTTAACTTCTTGGTCAAATTTAAGCGTTGACACAACTAGGTGAAATAAAAGAGTGGGTAGAGGCGGTATCAACACGGTATAGACTTCATGAAGAGCTTATGATTAACTTACCGTGATAATTTTATTCGGGTTCCTCGTCACGAGAAAAAAACGCTCTCTCTTAAACTACTAGGCTTTGGTTTATGCAGGGGAATGACCTTTGGTGCCTCCATCCTAGTTGAATTTGTCTTGATGGCACAAAATCGAGCTAAGTGACCTTCTCTTCCACAATTATAACATGCTTTGGATGGCGTGGCATGATTAGGACTAATGTGTCCCTCTCCTCGCATTTTTGAAGCATATGATAGGTGGTCCTTCTCCTTCCTTAACAACAGTCTTTGGTCTTTGGCGTCTTTCCATCATTGTTGAAGTCTCCTTTTCTTGAAATGTCCATTCTTATTATATTGGCCACGATTACCATAGAAGTGGTTACCATCTCGGCTGTTGATTCCCTCCACGCTTGTTGTCAAGCTTCGATGACTACTCTCGCTAGTATTATAATTTTTCTTAAATTTGCTTTCTCTTTTAGTTGCGTTGACTCGTTATCGCGCTCCACTAAGCGAGCCCTATTTACAACATCCGAATAAAAACGGTTTATGAGAAATAAGATGTTGGCGTATCTCCGGCTTCGAACCTCTTAAAAACATTCGCGCCATTTCTCTTCATTATCCACCAGTGGGGCCTTAATCGTGATAAACTCGCAAATTTTGCCTCGTATTGCGACACGGTCGTATTGTTTTGTTCCAACTTGATAAACTCCACCTCCTTCATGTGGCGAATACTTTTCGGAAAGTATTTGTCGTTGAAACGACTCTGGAACTTCTCCCAAGATATCTTGATCTGGCGAGTTGAGTACGTTTCTACCGATTCC
Organism: Panax quinquefolius; assembly: GCA_020205615.1. Lineage (NCBI taxonomy): Eukaryota > Viridiplantae > Streptophyta > Magnoliopsida > Apiales > Araliaceae > Panax > Panax quinquefolius. Next base: position 122,400,601 of record CM035167.1, read on the forward strand.
CACCAATGAATGCCTCCGCGCATGACATAAAAGCGTGAAAGGAACCTTTGCTCCTCGGAGCATCCAAGACATCAAATATCTTGGTAATCTGCTTTATCCATGCTTAGCATGAAGTGGTTTGGCTCTCCTTAAACTCCGGTGGTCCCGGCTCCTTGAATTGTTTAGCGGTGGCGCTTGAGAGTTTTCCGTGTTTCCACCTACATTTTGGGCGAGTCGCTTTACCGATGTTGCATGAATTCTAAAACCTCTTAAGCGTCACAATCGTCGTTAGTCGATTGATCGGTGTTGTTGTTTTTTACGGAGGATTATCGCCATCTGTTGTACATTGTCACGATTATTGATATGTGGAGAATCAGCGGTCTCTGTGCTCCATTGTTATTCTCAACATTCTCGGATGCCATTTTTCAACGCCGCCACAAAATAAGGGTTAATTAACATATCACATATTATCCCTATACTACGTGAGCCAATTAAATACCAAATAAATTTAGGAAGGTCATATTAGCGAAAGAATTCCCGTCTCTCCCTCCTAGTACTATTCTCACATCTTAGCTTGGGGATCGTATCCTAAGCTCGATACCAATTGTGGCGCCCCAAAATTGGGTATCGTCACCCGTCTTGGGTCGCCACTTACGTGGTACATAAATTCAAATCTGACTTACTAACCTAAGCGTAGGTATACAATACGACATAAAGCGTGAGTTTGAATACAAATATTGTCTACTAGATATTATACAAACTCAAAAGGAGTCCTCATTACAACTATTATCACTTTATTTCACGAGAATAGTGAGGAATACTAATCTTATCCTACGGACCATTACTTCGTTTCCCGACTCGTCGTCGACTATGTTCTCATTTCACGAAGAGAACGGTGAAAGAAAGGGTGAGCTCAACTAGCCCGATGAAATATTATGACTAAGATAATGCGAGAATAAATTATCATTAGCCTTCAATGTGTTAAAGCGATAAAATACAATGAAATGACCGGTTTAGCTGCAGGTGAATAATAATGATCCATTAAAAAGTCAGTAGAGAATAAAAGTCTACTATCTTTTAGGTTTTAAAAGGTTTTCATCAATTTTTATCATTTGAGACTCGACAATAATAAACCACCACATCTAATCATCCCCGTACCGCGGTCGAGGATTTTCATCAAATTATCGATGGTTATGACTATCTTAGAATCACCCTGGTCATAATCATACCAAAAACTATCCATCAACTTTTGCATTACGGGCCCCTTTGAGGACTTTTGTCACATCATTTATATCAAGTCGTGATTATACAGAATGATCCACAGTCGTAATCATACTAAGTTCATCTATCTATTGCGTAAGCGAAGATAACATAATATAACATGAGGATGATGATGATGACATAATAATTGATAAAACAAGTTCAAGAATTATTTAATCCATGAATTATTAACGTCCAAATTGTCGACGTGATCTTTGTTTCGTGAAGTAAAATTCAATAATGATCGGAAGAATATTTCCATGAAAGATCTTTGGATGAAACGCAAATATCGAGGATATTCTACTAATTTCATGGAGTATATAAGTCAAAGTTTTAACTTATTTGGGTATAATAAAGAATGGAATAACAAAAGAAATCACCGTGTATGCGTGCTTGGCATAGCGGAGTTATTCAGCGAGAATAATAATAACGAAACGGTCGGTGAAATTACACGCAAGCGAGGATGTTCAATGAGAATAATAAAGATGGAACCGGATCAGGTGTAAAAAACACGAGATAGGATATTCAGCGAGAATGATAAAAAGCGGAACCGGTCGGTGTAAAAACATGCATGACGAGGATGTTCCAACAGAATAATAAAAGCGGAACCGGTCAAGTCGGTAAAAACACATGACGAGGATGTTCAGCGAGAATAATAGAAGAATGTCACCAAGTATAGGGTAATGCGCGTATCTGAGTTATTCAATGAGAATAATAAGCGATGGAATAACATAAGGATTTCACCAAGTATAGGGTATCTGGCGTATCTGAGGTTATGTATAGGGTATGCCACTTTTACGAGTTATTCAACAGAATAATAATGAATGGAATAATGAAGTTCTCTTCGAAGAAGAAAGAATAACACCACTTACTAGTAAAAAGGCTGAATATAGAAGTAGTGAAGTAGCGAATACTCTTCTTGCTTTCTATAATTTTCTCTCTATAGCTTCTCTCTATAATTTCTCTCTACAGAGTTTAAATGAATTCGTAAGAAAATAATGAAGGAATGAGCTTTATTTATAGGAAAATGGAATCGTAGTAACTAATCCATGAGCGGTCAGATTGATTTACTTTAATCGACGGTCCATATTTAAAGAAAAATCTTTTAAATAAAATATAATATATTCTATTTATATAAAAACATTTTACTATGCAAACACTTTATGCAATCTTATGCAAAACTTATGCAAAAATACTATCTGACTTATGCGTAATAAAATATAATATATTCTATTTATAGAATAACTTTAATAAAGTATTACTATTTTATATAAAAGATGTTTACATTTTATTACGTTAATAATCTGAATAAAACAAAAGCGTCATTATCATTATAATAATTCATATTATTAATCGTGATAATGGAATCAAAATGAGTGACTTCTCACATAAGCATCGATAATCAATACAGGTGTGCTTCTTATGCGAACCACACGTATTCTTGTACTTTTACTACTACAAGAGTAGTTCAAGCGGTAACCACGGTAAAACTTCCGTAGTTATTTGATAAAATATTTTTGTCGTTTTCTCGATCCAAACAATAATTACATTGTGGGGTCCACTGATGATTGGTAGTTAATACGAATATTCCTGCTAAAGCAGAATATTCCCCAAGCCAATCGAATATAATATAACCACTTGCATACTTTGCAAAATTTATAAATCTACCCACAACTATAATATTTATCTCAAATTCACATCATAATATTAAAAATTATTTCGACAAAATTTAAATCTTTATTGATAAAATCGGGGTCTCAGCAATTTCGAATGAAGTGAGGACTACTAATCTTATCCTACTAGACCATTACTTCGTTCCCAGGCTCGTCCAACTATATCACTCATTTCACGAATAGTGAGGACTGAAGAAAGCGGTGAAAGAAAGGTGAGCTCAACTAGCCCGATGAAATATTATGACTAAGATAATGAAAGAATAAATTATCATTAGCCGATGACGATGTTAAGCGATAAAATCTGATAAACAACCGGTTTTAAGCTGCGATGGAATAAGCGATCCATTAAAAAAGTAAAAAAGTAGAGAATAAAAGTCTACTATCTTTTAGGTTTTAAAGGTTTTCATCAATTTTTATCATTTGAGACTCGACAATAAATAAACCACCACATCTAATCATCCACGTACCACGGTCGAGGATTTTCATCAAATTATCGATGGTCGTGACTATCTTAGAATCACCCCTGGTCATAATCATACCAAAAACTATCCATCATTTGCATTACTGAACCCTTTGAGGACTTTTGTCACATCATTTATATCAAGTCGTGATTATCTAAGAATGATCCTGGTTATAATCATACTAAGTTCATCTATATGCGTAAGCGAAGATAACATAATATAACATGAGGATGATGATGATGACATAATAATTGATAAAACAAGTTCAAGAATTATTTAATCCATGAATTATTAACGTCAAATTATCGACATAATCTTCTTTTTTCGTAGAGTAAAATTCAAGAATGATCGGAAGAATATTTCCATGAAAAGATCTTTGGATGAAAGCATGAATATCGAGGATATTCTACTAATTTCATGGAGTATAGAAGTCGAAGTTTTAACTTATTTGGGTATAATAAAGAATGGAATAACAAAAGAAATCACCGTGCATGCGGTACTTGGCATAGGCGAGTTATTCAGCAGAATAATAATAACGGAACGGTCGGTGAAATTCACGCGCAAGCGGGATGTTCAACGAGAATAATAAAGATGGAACCGGATCGGTGTAAAACACGAGATAGGATATTCAGCGAGAATGATAAAGGCGGAACCGATTAGGTGTAAAACCACGAGACGAGGATGTTCAAGCGAGAATAATAAAAAGCGGAACCGGTCAGGTGTAAAACACCTGAGACGAGGATGTTCAAGCGAGAATAATAGAAGAATGTCACCAAGTATATAGGTAAGTAAGCGTATCTGAGGTTATTCAGCGAGAATAATAAGCGATGGAATAACATAAAGATTTTTCACCAGTATAGGGTATCTGGCGTATCTGAGGTTATGTATAGGGTATGCCACTTTTACGAGTTATTCAAGCAGAATAATAATGAATGGAATAATGAAGTTCTCTTGAAGAAGAAAGAATAACACCCCTACTAGTAAAAAAGCTGAATATAGAAGTAGTGAAGTAGCGAGAATACTCTTCTTCTTTCATAATTTTCTCTCTATGGCTTCTCTCATAATTTCTCTCTACAGAGTTTTGATGAATTAAGTAAGAAAATAATGAAGGAATGAGCTTATTTATAGGAAAATGGAATGCGTAGTAACTAATCCATGAGCGGTCAGATTGATTTACTTTAATCGGCGGTCCGTATTTAAAAGAAAATCTTTTAAATAAAATATAATATATTCTATTTATATAAAACATTTTCTTATGCAAACCTTATACAATCTTATCATGAAAATCTTATGCAAAACACTTTATCTGACCTTATCGTAATAAAATATAATATATTACATTTATAGAATAACTTTAATAAAGTATTACATTTTATATAAAAGATGTTTACATTTTATTACGTTAATAATCTGAATAAAACAAAAGCGTCATTATCATTATAATAATTCATATTATTAATCGTGATAATGGAATCAAGTGAGTGACTTCTCGCATAAGCATCGATAATCAATACTGGTGTCTTTCTTATGCGACCACACGTATTCTTGTACTTTTACTACTAGAGTAGTTCAGCGGTAATCAGCGGTAAAACTTCGTAGTTATTTGATAAAATATTTTTGTCGTTTTCTCGATCAAATGATAATTACATTGTAGGGTCCCTGATGATTGGTAGTTATACGAATATTCCTGCTAAGCAAGAATATTCCCAGACCAATCGAATATAATATAACCACTTGCATACTTTGCAAAATTTATAAATACTACCCTGACTATAATATTATCTTAAATTCACACCATAATATTAAAAAATTATTTTCAACAAAATTTAAATCTTTATTGATAAAATCACGGGGTCTCCTGATCTCCCCTCTTATGGAATTTAAGCCCTCGAAATTAGAAGTGCGATACACGATATGATAAAGAGGTGAGGATACCTTGAATACCTTTATCGTTGAAAACATTAAATTCATCTTTGCAATCAGGCGAAGATATTCATTAACAATTCATCTTTTGCCTTCTGGCGAAAGATATACATTTGTAAAACCAATAATCTTTGAGACTCGACTTAATAGTATCACGACCACGAATTATCCATTGCTTTCTTGGCGAGGATATTCGTGTTTTCAATCTGATCGTGATTATTATAATAGAATAATCATGGTGTAATAATCATACCAAGTCTATCGATAATATTTCTGACGAAGATGACTTTTACCACATCCATGAATTAATATTTCATTCTTTGAGACTCATTTCGATAATTAATCCGTATCATCGAATCATCCACACTTTTCTACTGAAGCCGAGGATATTCATTAGTATCGCGACCACGAATTATCCATGCACTTCTGACGAAGATAATCGTGTATTCATTAGTATCACGACCACAAATTATATCCGTACACTCTGACGAAGATAATCGTGTATTCATTAGTATCACGACCACAAATTATCCATACCTACTGACGAAGATAATCGTGCGTAAGATAATCCGACCACAAATTATGTATTCATTATTCATTAGTATCACGACCACATAATTATCCATTAGTACACTACGGCCCTTACGCAAAGATAATTGTGTATTCATTAGTATCGCGACCACAAATTATCCATGCACTTCTACTGACGAAAGATAATTGTGTATTCATTAGTATCCGACCACAAATTATCCACGACCACAAATTATCCATTGTATCCGACCACAAATTATCCATGCACTACTGACGAAGATAATTGTGTATTCATTAATATCGCGACCCACAATTATCCATACACTACGGCGAAGATAATTGTGTATTCAATTACGGTTATGATTATCTTAGAACAATCCTGGTCATAATCATACCAAAGTCCATCTATACTACTGACGCCTTTGATGACTTTCGACGTAATATAAGCGTGAGGATAATGATATAAAGAATCGATCGAATGAGATAAAGGATAAATATTAAACATTTATAATATAATTTATCCGAGGATTCAAGAATATCCCATGTTATCAATCACTTAATAATCTTATAATCTAATATCATTAATATTATAACAATATTTTAATCACTTCTTAAATTTATAAACAATTTTATCTTAATTGTTTACGCTTTTTACCATATAATGCATTTAATCATTCAAAAATGCCATACTCATAAAATATCATCACCGATTATCAAATCCTCATCAAAAAAAAATATGCATATACTATATATAGGATTCTACATGCCATAAAATCTATTTTCAACTTTGTTACTTCACATAACATATTTAACTCATATGTTAAGTAACTAAACTATTTTCATGAAAAATACCAAATCAGTCCCAAAATATTTCTTTTCTGGGATTTAGCATAATATAGTCCCATAATGAAAATATATTTTTCTCGAATTTTTAAAATTCATTTACTATTTTTCAAAAATCAATTTCTAATTAATTCCTTAAGAAATTAGCTACCTCAAGTTTAACTCCAAAATTCCCAAATCTTGGCGGGACCTTACACATGTTAACGTGAGCTTCTAGTTTTAAATTTCATGGTCATCGGAGTTATAGAACTCGGTTATATAGATTTTTAAATCGGAAAAACCTAAATATTGAAATAGTCATAACTTGCTCATTTTAAGTCGAGAATGAGCTCATTTTTGGACAGGAGGTACTTTATACCATATACCTTCATGTCCCAAAAGGCCAGAATTTTTCTCATAATTTAAGTGGCCGAAACAGCCCCCTTAAAAGTTTACAGGCAGTAGCATTTTTGAAATTTACAGCTTTGGCCTCCTTTGCTAAAATCAGTCCACACAAAAATCTACAACACCTTTTTCAGTAATTCCACTTGGATTAGTTAGGTAACTCATAGATCTAACTCTAGGACTTGACCACATTCAAAAATTCAAAATATAATAAGAGATATGGTCGATTGAATTTCATATTCGTTTTTCACCAAAATCGATTTTCAACTCTTTGTGATTTCTAAGAAACTTTCATGTTTTCACATACTAACCAACATAACTCATCATAAAACTTACTAATACCACATATACCCATGATTTTCATTATTTCAATGCTTTTATTATGACTTTCATCATAAACCACGTAAAGCTATTCATTTTAGTTGAAGAAATATTTGAGGTTTAAGAAATGGGTTTTTTATCTTGGGGAATTCGATACAAAATTCGATTTCACGCTCTAGGGTAGGCTAGAAATCTTCAAGAATCGTCGAGAAATTTATTAATGATAGAAATATCATTCAAAGCTATTACTCTTATCCAAGACTTGGATAGATCGTCACATTGATACAATTGTGACTTACATCCCTTAACCTAGATAGCACCTCACAATGATACCTATAAACTTGCCATCTTCATTCACGATGTCGCCTCTGAAAAGTCGGCGGTGCATTCCACACAAGGAAGTCAACAACGAAAGGTTCGGGGCTCTTTACTTATGGCGATATAATGATGATTAACTTTAGGGTTTGGTTACTTTGAATTCAGTATAACGGGTTGGTTATGAATATAAAAGCTAACAACCTTACGAAAAGCATGATGAGTAGTTAACGATTGATTCCTAAAAATCACATCAAAGGCAAGTATTTTCAAAAGATAAGATCGACGAAGTAGCGTGAAAATGTTTATTTGAATCAACAAGATTTAAAAATAGTAAGCGATATGAAGGCTCCTCTTAGCGAAGTTTCAACCGATAAGTCAAAGTTTAACTTCTTGGTCAAATTTAAGCGTTGACACAACTAGGTGAAATAAAAAATGGGTAGAGGCGGTATCTAACACGGTATAGACTTATGAGCTTATGATTAACTTACGTGATAATTTTATTCGGGTTCCTCGTCACGAGAAAAAAACGCTCTCTCTTAAACTCTAGGCTTTGGGTTTATGCAGGGAATGACCTTTGGTGCCTCCATCTAGTTGAATTTGTCTTGATGGCGACAAAATCGAGCTAAGTGACCTTCTCTTCCACAATTATAACATGCTTTGGATGGCGTGGCGTATGATTGGACTGATGTGTCCCTCTCCTCGCATTTGAAGCATATGATAGGTGGTCCTTCTCCTTCCTTAACAACAGTCTTTGGTCTTTGACGTCTTTCCATCATTGTTGAATCTCCTTTTCTTGAAATGTCCATTCTTATTATTTTGTACGATTACCCAGAAGTGGTTACCATATCTGGCACATTGATTCCCTCACGCTTGTTGTTGTCATAGCCCGATGACTACTACTCCGTAGTATTATAATTTCTTAAATTTGCTCTCTTTTAGTTGCGTTGACTCGTTATCGCGCTCCTTAATTGAGCCTATTTACAACATCTGAATAAAAACACGGTTTATGAGAAATAAGATGTTGGCGTATCTACAAAACGAACCTCTTAAAAACATTAGCGCCATTCTCTCTTCATTATCCACAGTGGAATATAAATCGTGATAACTCGCAAATTTTGCCTCGTATTGCGACACGGTCGTATTGTTTTGTTCGACTTGATAAACTCCACCTCCGCCGTATGGCGAATACTTTCGGGAAAGTATTTGTCGTTGAGCGACTCTGGAACTTCTCCCGAAGATATCTTGATCTGACGGGTTGAGTCGTTTCTGGAATTTCCACCGATGTCCTCTCCATATGACGTAAAAGCGGCGAAAGGAACCTTTTGCTCCTCGGAGCATCGAGACATCAAATATCTTGGTAATCTGCTTTATCCGTGCTTAGCGAAGTGGTTTTGGCTCTCCTTAAACTCCGGTGGTCCCGCTCCTTGAATTGTTTAGCGGTGTGGCAGAGAGTTTCCGTGTTTCCACCTACGTTTTGGGCGAGAGTCGCTTTCGCTTTGATGTTGCATGAATTTAAAAACCTCTTAAGCGTCTCGTCGTTAGTCGATTGATCGGTGTTGTTGTTGTTTCGGGAGGATTATCGCCATCTGTTGCACATTGTCACGATTATTGATCTGTGGAGAATCAGCGGTCTCACTGTGCTCCATTCTTTATTCTCAACATTCTCGGATGCCATTTTGAAAATCTTACGCGCCACAAAATAAGGGTTAATTAACATATCACATATTATCCTATACTACGTGAGCCAATTAAATACCAAATAAATTTAGGTAGGTCATATTAGCGCGAAGGAATTCCCGTCTCTCCCCTCTAGTTCTATTCTCACATCTTAGCGGGGATCGTATCCTAAGCTCGATACTGTTGTGGCGCCCCAAAATTAGGTATCGTCACCCGTCTTGGGTCGCCACTTACATGGTACATAAATTCAAATCTGACTTTACTAATATAAGCGTGGTATGCAATACGACATAAAGCGTGAGTTTGAATACAAATATTGTCTACTAGATATTATCAAACTCGAAAAAGAGTCCTCATTACAACTATTATCACCTTTATTTCACAGAATAGTGAGGGACTACTAATCTTATCCTACGGACCATTACTTCGTTCCCAGGCTCGTCCCATTTATGTTCTCATTTCACGAAGAAAACGGTGAAAGAAAAAGGTGAGCTCGACTAGCCCGATGAAATATTAACTAAGATAATGCGAGAATAAATTATCATTAGCCTTAACGATGTTAAGCGATAAAATGACAATGCAAATGACCGGTTTTAGCTGCGGTGGAATAAGCGATCCATTAAAAAAGTCGAGTAGAGAATAAAATCTACTATCTCTTTAGGTTTTAAAAGGTTTTCATCAATTTTTATCATTTGAGACTCGACAATAATAAACCACCACATCTAATAATCATCCTGTACCCGCGGTCGAGGATTTTCATCAAATTATCGATGGTGCGACTATCTGAATCACCCACTGGTGTAATCATACCAAAAACTATCCATCATTTGCATTACAGCCGGCTTTGAGGACTTTTGTCACATCATTTATATCAAGTCGTGATTATCTTAGAATGATCACAGTGTAATCATACTAAGTTCATCTATCTTGCGTAAGCGAAGATAACATAATATAACATGAGGATGATGTGATGACATAATAATTGATAAAACAAGTTCAAGAATTATTTAATCCATGAATTATTAACGTCCAAATTGTCGACATAATCTTTGTTTCGTAGAAGTAAAATTCAAGAATGATCGGAAGAATATTTCCATGAAAGATCTTTGGATGAAGCATGAATATCGAGGATATTCTACTAATTTCATGGAGTATAGAAGTGAAAGTTTTAACTTATTTGGGTATAATAAAGAATGGAATAACAAAAGAAATCACCGTGCATGCGGTACCCGCATAGGCGAGTTATTCAGCGAGAATAATAATAACGGGAACGGTGGGTGAAATTCACGCAAGCGGGATGTTCAATGAGAATAATAAAGATGGAACCGGATCGGTGTAAAACACGAGATAGGATATTCAGCGAGAAGAATGATAAAAGCGGAACCGGTTAGGTGTAAAACACCTGTGACGAGGATGTTCAGCGAGAATAATAAAAAGCGGAACCCGGTCAGGATTGTAAAAACATGAGCAGGATGTTCAATGAGAATAATAGAAGAATGTCACCAAGTATAGGAATTAGTAAGCGTATCTGAGTTATTCAACGAGAATAATAAGCGATGGAATAACATAAGGATTTCACGAAGTATAGGGTATCTGCGTATATACGAGGTTATGTATAGGGTATGCCACTTTACGAGTTATTCAGCGAAGAATAATAATGAATGGAATAAAGTTCTCTTCGAAGAAGAAAGAATAACACCCACTACTAGTAAAAGAATGAATATAGAAGTAGTGAAGTAGCGAGAACTCTCTTCTTCTTTCTATAATTTTCTCTCTATAAACCTCTCTATAATTTCTCTCTACAGAGTTTTGATGAATTAAGTAAGAAAATAATGAAGGAATGAGCTTATTTATAGGAAAATGGAATCGTAGTAACTAATCCATGAGCGGTCAGATTGATTTACTTTAATCGGCGGTCCATATTTAAAGAAAAATCTTTTAAATAAAATATAATATATTCTATTTATATAAAAACATTTTCTTATGCAAACCTTTATGCAATCTTATATGCAAAACAACTATATCAAAAATCTTTATGCAACACTTATCGTAATAAAATATAATATATATTTATTTATAGAATAACTTTAATAAAGTATACATTTTATATAAAAGATGTTTACATTTTATTACGTTAATAATCTGAATAAAACAAAAGCGTCGTTATCATTATAATAATTAAGTATTAATAATCGTGATAATGGAATGTTGAGTGACTTACTCTGGGGCAAGCATCGATAATCGATCTGGTATTGTCTTCTATATATAACCACCTGCGTATTCTTTGTGTATTTTTACTCTAAGAGTAGTTCTTAAATAACCACGGTAAAACTTAGTAGTTATTTTGATAAAAATATTTTTGTCGTTTTCTCGATCAGATGATAATTACATTATGGGGTCCTGATGATTGGTAGTTATGCGAATATTTCCTGCTAAGCAGAATATTCTGAGCCAATCGAATATAATATAACCACTTGCATACTTTGCAAAATTTATAAATCTACCCCCTGTTATAATATTATCTTAAATTCACCATAATATTAAAAAATTATTTGACAAAATTTAAATCTTTATTGATAAAATCTGGGGTCACCTAATCTGATACTTTGGTTATGGGTGAAATGTAAAAAATTTTGCAAAATAAGCGATTGGTTATAAAATATTCACTTTGTTGTCGGAGAATATTCGTTTGGTCGTGGAATATTCTTTCGCGCGTCAGGGGAATATTAAATACTGACAGTTAACCATTTGTGGGCCCCATAACGGATAAGCTATCGGATGAAGAAAATGACAAGTTTGAGTTTTTATAAATAATGGCGTAGTTATTCACAATTAACACCATTGTTGGAATACCAAGTAGTTAAAATACGATGTCGTGTGGTTGCGATGGCTTTACGGTATTACCTGATATTTTTGAATTATTGATTCTTACGTAGAAGGCCTTTACTCGATAATTGTTACGATAATTATTATTCAATATTTTATTTTATTGATTCAATAATTATTACATTGATATTTTATATTATTGTTGTTTTGATAATTATCAATCGCACGATATTTCTCATTATTAGATCAATAATTCATATTATTTGAATAATATTATTAGATAGCATTATTGCGCAATACAGGAAGTTACATGCTCAGAAAGGGGTTTGGTCACCTAATTACGCACCGATAAGGAGAAATCCTTATCGGAAAACCCCTCTTTCACAGGAGCGACACAGTTATCATAATTGTGATTCTGTGATATTATTTGTGAATAATTAATTATTGATTTATATGATAAGGAAATATTTATTTTATGTGGATATAAATGATGGATATGTTTATTTTATGTGGTTATAAATGAAGGAATTAATGCTGAGGTATTTTATCAGTATTTTGTCAGAATGGAGGTTTTAAAAATTGTTTTTATTAAAAATATGGTGGGCCCCACTTTTGGTTGGTGAAAAATAAAATGTGTTGGAATTTATTTTCAAAAGTGGTGGGCTTGAATAGTAGCAGGTAAAGTCATCAGGTAGCAGGTTAGTCTGCTATGGCGTTCTAAGCATTTTTCTATAAATAGAGAGCTTAGTTAGAATTGAAAATCACTCCAGAAACAAGTTTTCTCTCTTTCTCTCTCTATATTATCGAGCGTATTTTGTGAGTATTTAGATACTTTGTGAGTTTCTATTCATCAGTGCAAGTTTCCTTGATCTTATCTGGATATTAGATCGTAAATAATCGATAATTTGAGGTAAGGGATGTTATTTTTTTCTAATGATGTTATTATTTCAATATCATTATACCGAAATATTGGTATGGATTTTATTGTGGAATTTCTACCTTTTTGTGTCGGGATTACTATTCACGATACTCAAGACTTTATTCATTATCTTATTAATTATTCACGAATACGGCACTATTCACCGAAAATTAATTTTTTTGCTTTTTGTCCAAGATGTCTATTATGGTTACTATCTTTAATTGTATCCATGTTTTTATCTTTATTTTTGAATTCGGCTTCACAATTGGTTATTTTGGAGTATTATTGAACATGGATAAACTGTAATACGAATCCCTAATATTTGTCCTTTTGTCTCACTGGATTCATTTTGTTAAAGATATTTTTCATCATCCTCAGTTCTAAATAATGATATTACTGAATATCTTTTGCCTGTAGTGTAAAGATGAATGATTACCTAATAAATATATTTGGCCTGTAGTGCAAAGATGAATAATTACCTAATGAATATCTTTGGTCCGTAGTGCAAAGATGAACAGGTGTTGAGGTGAACATGACTAACTGGTGATACAAATGAATATCTTTGGCACTTGAAGTGCAAAGATGAATATTTGATTGATATGTATATTGATTGATGTTACGAGGATAAAATATTGATGATGAACATTTAAATCTTAGAAGATAGTAGAATTCTTCTCTACTTGACTTTTCTAATGGATTGTTGTTTTCATTTGCGATTGTTGATCTAAAACTTGTTGCTCATTATATTTTATCGATTTTCCCTGTTGAAGACTAATGATAATTTGTTGTATATTGTCTTTAGTAATAATATTATTTCTTTGGGCTAGTTGAAGCTCACCGTTTTCCTTTTTGTTCCATTGTTCTTCTCGGGAGGAGAGAGTTTAGCGAGAACTAGCCGGGGTATGGAGTGATGATTCAAGATAGTTGTTTTTAGTAGTCCTCTTTATTTTGTAAAATAGTGTATCGATAATTGTAATGAGGACTCCTTTTGAGTTCAGATATCTTGTCTATTAGACAATATTTGTATTCAAACTCACGGTAGGTGTAAATGTCGTATTTGCACGACAATTGTATTCTTGAAGTTGTATTTGTTTACGTACTGTGTATTTATTCGATTTCGAGAATGTGTGATGTATACCTATTTTTGGGGCATCACAAGAACTCCTCATTACTGAAAAAGGTAAAAATTTCACAATAAACTTCATATCAATATTTTGGTATAATGATATCAAAGGAAATAATATCATTTATGAAGAAACTAACATCCCTTATCTCCAAAAAAACAATCTTACATTTGGAATTTTGGATGTATCTGAAGGAAACTTGCACTGAATAACAACTCTCAAAGTATCTAAATACTCGCAAAATACGCTCGATAATATAGAGAGAAAGAAAACTTGTTTCTGGTGTGATTCTCAATTCTAACTAAGCACCCTATTTATAGAAAAATCTTTGAAACGTCATTGTAGACTAAAATTTAATAAATTAATATTTTATTAAAAATTTCGCCCACCATCTTTGCCCAAACTTCAGCCACCACAAGTGGGACCCACCAATTAAGCAATTTTCCATACCAACCAAAAGTGGGGCCCACCTATATTTTTAATAAAAACATTTATTTTTCGAAACTTTAATAATTCATAATAAATAGCCATTTTATCAGAAAAATATGAATTTTATGTCCATTCCATAGGAAATCGAATTCTCTATAACTTTGCAAAAGAAAGTTTTTCCAAATTCCAAATAGAAAATGTCCGAAATCCACATACGAACGATTTTCAACACCTCTTAAAATTCATAACAAATCATACCTTAATTTTTAACGGTTCAAAATTTGTGGACATATACTCAACTTATATATTATTAACATATCCAAAAATCACAACGATCCAAAATTCGGATTAAAATTATAACTCACACAATAGAGCTTTAAGAACACTATATTGATTTTCGGACTATAAGTCACTCGTACCAGTTTCACTCAAATTGTCACCACGAAAAATTCACAAAGAATATTTGGGTGATTCAAATTTCTACGAGTAGCATACTTCCAGAGCTTTCGTTTGATATATGGTTCATCTCCTAACTCATTATACACAAAGTGTTATGGATTTTACAAAATCAAGTAACAAACTAATTTTTTGAAAATCCCATTTTTGTTCTTCTTTTGATTTTAGATTTCTCTCATTTGATTCAAGCACCGTGAATTTAGTGTGAAAATATCACCCTTATTATATTATTATATAACCACATTATACATTTATAATGTAAGATAAAATATCAATTTTCAACAATTGACACTTTTCTAAGAATTCCTCCGTTCCGACAAAATACTGATAAAACACCTCAGCATTAATTCTTTCATTTATATCCACACAAAATAAATATTTCCCTATCCATCATTTATATCCACATAAAATAAATATTTCCTTATCATATAAATCAATAATTAATTATTCATAAATAATATTACAGAATCACAATTATGATAACTAGGTCGTTCCCAGGAAAGAGGGGGCTTTTCGATAAGGATTTCTCCTTATTGATGGCCTTGATTAGGGTGACCAAACCCCTTTCTGAGCGAAATTCCTTAGACATTGCCAATAATGCTATCTAATAATATTATTCAAATAATATGAATTATTGATCGATAATGGAGATCTTGTGCGGTGACAATTATTGAAACAATAATAATATAAAATATCGATGTAGCAATTATTGAATCAATAAAATAAAATATTGAGCGATAATTACTATAACAATTATTGAGTAGTGTCTTCACGTAAGAATCGATAATTCAAAAATCTTTATGCAATACTGGCCGTGCTCTTGTGCATCCACGATATTATCGTATTTTAGCCCAGGGTATTCCAAAGTAGGTGTTAATTCTGTGAATAACTGTGGATTTATTTATAAAAACTCAAATTTGTCATTTTCTTCATCCGATAATTATTCTGTTATGGGACCCACAAATGGCTGCGCCTTCGTATGAATATTCCCCGACAACAAGAATATTCCACAACCAAACGAATATTCCTCGACAACAATGAATATTTTATAACAATTGCTTATTTTGAAAAAATTTCTTATATCACCCATAACTTTAAACTTTTATCAATTTAACTATTTACTGAATAGTAATTATAAGAAAAATTGAATACTTTTATTTCATAAAATTCGGGGTCTTACAATCTCCCCTCCTTATAAAATTTCGTCCCCGAAATTTACGTACCTGGTATTTTGAAGAGTTGAGAATACCTTGCTTTCATTTCAGATTCTATCTCCCCGGTCATCATGATTTTTCCATTGCTCATCTCCTGTATTTAAGATATCATTCTAGAATACAGCTTGAAAACAAAGGTTAATTGACATATCACAATTTTTCAATTTATCATGTAAGAAATTTTATCTTAGGTAAGTCGCACATTATCGAAGTATATTATTCGTATCTCCCCTCCTAGTTCTAGACTCAGATCTTCGCCAAATGACCATATCCCTAAGCTCGATACCAAATGTAACTCGTGTCCCAGTAGTGGACAACACCTTACATTGATAAATATCGGTTTGCCACCAAGAAAACCAAGGCCCCCACTTGAGAGTCCGGGCGGTGCATCCCCCATCAACAGGAAGTCACCATCGAGAGGATCGAGGCTCTTTACTTATAGCTCTGATACCAACTGTGACGCCCCCAAAATAGGTCCAATCCACCCAACCCATTCTGAGTCGCCAAATATAACTACTAAATGATGTATAAAATACATCACACTATTCTAAAGTTCTCAATAAAATTATTTTCATCTTTGTTAGGAGAACCTCCACGCACTAGAGACCACTGTTCTATTCCCTGTTCCCGGCCGACCAAATTTACACTCTTATTACCTGAAAGGAATTGTGAAGAAAAAAGGTGATCACAACTAGTCCAGTAAAGAATATCATGACTAAAGATAATTAAATTATCAATAGCCTTCGTCAGTAATGAATCAGAGATTTAGAACATATGGTAGATGATAAAACTTTGCAACCATAGTTGCAGCAGAACGAGCAATCCATTAGAAGAGTCAAATAGACCATAAAGTCTATTATATTCTCCATGTTAAAAGTCCACCAACAATGTTTTATCCCTGTAACATCAATCAACAGTTCTAGTCCACAATCATATGAATAACTCATAATCATAATTGTGGTTCTAAATTCCTCTTCTCATCCAGGACGAAGATAATTTTCATCACCTGTCTTTACCTGAAACATCAAAGTTCATGGTTATACCAAATCACAGTTATTGTTCATAATCATACTAATAAATTCATCTCGCACTACTACGGCCAAAGATATTCGTCAACAGATTCATCTTTGCACTATTGGCAAAGATATTCAACAACAGTCATCTTTCACTACATGCCAAAGATATTCAACAATGATCATCTTTCGCACTACTGGGCCAAAGATATTCAACAATAGATCATCTTTGACCTGTGCCAAAGAAGATATTAATATCTCAAAAAATATATAATCATTTGAATTTATATAAACAATAATTATAACCATATTGATCGATTCACTTTGCACTTAAGCTAAAGATATTCAATTATAAATTGATGGCCGTGATCATACCGATCAACAATTGACTTTGAACTCATGGCCAAAGAGAACCCATAGTCACGATCATACCAATAATCTACCCATCTTTACACTCAAGTCAGAGAAATTTCATCACCAGGATTATAAAAATGTTATATATGATAATAAAAACAATATGATCAACAACTGCATTTAATTTCAAGAGTAAGATTCATAAATCAACGATAATTTGGTCAGAAAAATAAACCAATTTTATCGTGAATAGTACCCGTGAATAGTAACGCGTGAATAGTAACCCATGAATAGTAACTCATGAATAGTAATTCACGAATAGTAACTCATGAATAGTACTCCGTATTCGTACATAGTATCGAATACGTAAATAATGTCATATACGTAAATAGTGCCGCATACGTGAATAGTACCGTATACGTGAATAGTAACCTCGACATGAAAAGGTAAAAATTTCACAATAAACTTCATATCAATATTTCGGTATAATGATATCAAAAGAAATAATATCATTTATGAAGAAAATAACATCCCTTACTATCCCTTACCTCAAAAGAACAGTACTTCTGACTGGAATTTTGGATGTAATACCGAAGGAAACTTGCACTGAATAACAACTCTCAAAATATCTAAATACTCACAAAATACGCTCGATAATATAGAGAAAAAGAAAACTTATTTCTGGTGTGATTGTTAACTCTAACTAAGTACCCTATTTATAGGAAAATGCTAGAACGCCATTGTAAACTAAAATTTAATAAACTAATATTTTATTAAAAAATTCTACGCCCACCATCTTTGCCCAAAATTCAGCCATCACAAGTGGGACCCACCAATTCAGCAATTTTCCACACCAACCAAAAGTGGGACCCACCCATATTTTTAATAAAAAAATTTATTTTCCAAAACTTCAATAATTCATAATAAATAGCTCGTTTATCAGAAAAATACGAATTTTATGCCCATTCCATAGGAAATCGAATTCTCTACAAATTTGCAAAAGAAAGTTTTTCCAAATATCAAACAGAAAATGTCCGAAATCCACATACGAACAATTTTCAACACCTCTTAAAATTCATAACAAATCATACGTTAATTTTAAATGGTTCAAAATTTGTGGACATATACTCGACTTATATATGTATAACATATCCAAAAATCACAACGATCCAACGGTCGGATTATAATTATAAGTCACGCAATAGAGCTTTAAGAACACTGATTTGATTTTCGGACTATAAGTCACTCGTACCAGTTTCACTCAAACAGTCACCATGAAAAATCAACAAAGAATATTTGGGTGATTCAAATTTCTATGATTATCTTACTTCCAGGGCTTTCTTTTGATATATGGCTCATCTCCTAACTCATTATACACAAATAGTTATGTTTTACAAAATCAAGTAATAAACTAATTTTTCTGAAAATCTCATATTTTGTTCTTCTTTTGATTTCTAGATTTCTCTCATTTGATTCATGCACCATGAATTTAGTGTGAAAATATCACCATTATTATTTTATTGTATAACCACATTATACATTTATAATGTAAGATAAAATATCAATTTTCAACAATTGACACTTTTCTAAGAATTCCTCCATTCCGACAAAATACTGATAAAACACCTCAGCATTAATTCCTTCATTTATATCCACACAAAATAAATATTTCCTTATCCATCATTTATATCCACATAAAATAAATGTTTCCTTATCATATAAATCAATAATTAATTATTCACAAATAATATTACAGAATCATAATTATGACAACCAGGTCATTCCCAGGAAAGAGGGGGCTTTCCGATAAGGATTTCTCCTTATTGGCGCGTAATTAGGTGACCAAACCCCTTTCCTAGACAGAACTTCCTTAGACATTGCTGATAATGTTATCTAATAATATTATTCTAGTACTATGAATTATTGATCTGATAATGGATGTGACGCCCCAAAAATAGGTATACATCACCCATTCTGAGTCGCCAAATACATGGTACAGAAACAAATACAACTTCAGTAATACAATTGTCGTGCAAAATATGACAACACATATACTGTGAGTTTGAATACAAATATTGTCTAATAGGCGATACAAACTCAAAAAGAGTCCTCATTACATTATTGATACACTATTTTACAAAATAGTGAGAACTACTAAAACAACTATCTTGAATCATCACTCCATACCCGCTTAGTTCTACTAAATTCTCTCTCGTCAGGAAGAACAATGGAACAAAAAGAAAAAGGGTGAGCTCAACTAGCCCAAGTAAAGAATATTATGACTAAGATAATATCTGACAATTTATCATTAGTCTTCAACAGGAAAAAATCGATATAATGTAATGTATAACAAGTTTTAGATCAACAATTGCGGCGAAAACATCAATCTATTTAAGAGTTCAGTAGAGAAAGAATTCTACTATCTTCTAAGATTTAAAAGTCCATCATCAATATTTTATCCTGTAACATCAATCAATATACATCTTGAATCAAATATTCATCTTTGCACTTCTGTGCCAAAGATATTCATTTGTATCACAAGTTGGTCATGTTCATCTCAACACTGTTCATCTGCACTACTACGGCCAAAGATATTCATTAGGTAATCATTTATCTTTTCACTACTGTGCCAAAGATATTCATCGATTAATCATTCATCTTTTGCACTCTGGCCAAAGATATTCAAGAATATCATCATTTTAGGGTGAGGATGATGAAAAATATCTTAAAGAAAACTAATCCAAATGAGATAAAAGATCAAAGATTAGGGATTCTTACTTTAGTTTATCCAAGTTAAAAAATACCTTATAATAATCAATTGTGGAGCAAAATTCAAGAATAAAGATCAAAACATGAATACAATCAAAGATAGTAACCATAATAGACAACTTGGACAAAGGAAAAGAAAAGTTCATTTTTTACGTGAATAAGGCCGTATTTCGTGAATAATAACCCCGACACAAAAAGGTAGAAATTCCACAATAAAATTTATATCAATATTTCAGTATAATGATATTGAAAGAATAACATCATTATGAAGAAAAAAACATCCCTTACCTCAAAATAACAGTACTTCTGATCGGAATATCGGTATAAGACTGAAGGAAACTTGCACTGATCAATATCAACTCACAAAGTATCTAAATACTCATAAAATATGTGACGCCCCCAAAATAGGTATACACAACACCATTCTGAGTCGCCAAATACATGGTACAAGAAACAAACTACAACTTCAATAATACAAATGTCTTGTGAAATACGACAATGATATATCTTGTGTGAGTTTAAATATAATATTGTCTTCTAGATAATATCCACACGCAAATAAATCCCCATCATAATTATTGATACATTATTTTACAAAAATGGTGAGGACTACTAAACAACTCTCTCTGTAACCTTCATTCCATACCACGACTAAGATTTCACATTACATTCTCGCCTCCCGAGAAGAAGAATGGAACAACAAGGAAAAGGGTGAGCTCAACTAGCCCAAAGTAAAGAATATTATGACTAAGATAATATACAACAAATTATCGTTAGTCTCCAACAGAAAAAAAATCGATAGAATACAATGTACAACAAGTTTCAGATCAATATTCGTAATGAAATAATAATTCATAGAAGAGTTACGTAGAGAATGAAATCTACTATAATCTATGAATTTAACAAATCCATCATCAATATTTTATCCCCGTAACATCAATCAATATTCATCTCAAATCAAATATTCATCTTTGCACTACGTGCCAAAGATATTCATCAATCCATTCGTGTTCATCTCAACACTGCTCATCTTTGCACTAAAGGCCAAAGATATTCATCACGGCCATCGTTCATTTAAACACCGCTTCATCTTGCACCACTACAGCCAAAGATATTCTTCAGAAATCATTCATCTTGCACTCACAGCCAAAGATATTCAATAATATCATCATTTAAGACCGAGGATGATGAAAATATTTTTAAAGAACGAATCCAAAGTGAAACAAAATGACAAGGATTAAGGATTAAGGATTCGTACTTGGTTTTATCCACGCCCAAAAAATACCTCAAAAATAATCATAGTGGTGTAAAATTCAAGAATGATCAAAACATGGATACAATCAAAGCTAGTATCCGTAATAGATATTTTGACTTAAAAGAAGAAATTTTATTTTCAGATGAATAGTCTGGTATCGTGAATAGTCAATAAGTATCACGTGAATAAGAATCTCGACACCAAAAGATAGAAATTCCACAAAAAACATTTTCACGCTAATAAGATTGAATAGACTCGTGAATAGTAACTCGTGAATAGTAACTCATGAATAAAGAACTCATGAATAGTAACCCGACATGAAAAAGTTCCAAATTTGATAAAAACTCAGATCAACATTTCAAAGATAATGATATTGAAGAAATAATATCATTACGAAAAAAAATAATATCCCTTACCTCAAAGAATCAAGACTTCTAAGGAAAGGTCGGAAGTGATCTTGAATGAAACTTCAGATCGAACAAAGAACTCTCAAAGTATCTAAATACTCACAAAATACGCTCAATAATATAGAGGAGAAAGAGAGAAAACTTTGTTTCGTGTGATTTTCAATTCTAACTTAGCCCTCTATTTATAGGAAAATGTTAGCCCACCAAGCGATTTTGACTCACCACCGATGGCTTTACTCGCTACTATTGCACACCCACCACATTTGAAATAAAATTCAGCACATTTCTTCACCAACCACAAGTGGGGCCCACTCAATTCTAGAATTTTCCACCAAAATCAATTATAAACCTAATTTCCGAATCCGACACCTCTTAAAATTCACAACAAATCATTCGTGCATTTTTAACGGCTCAAAATTTGTGGACATATACTCAACTTATGTATGTATAACATACCCAAAATTACCACAATCCAACTATTTGATTAAAAATTATAACCCCCGCAATATATCTCAAAACCCCGATTTGATTTTTAACACATCCAATCCGATAAAATACCGATAAAACACCTCAACATTAATTCCTTCATTAATAACCACATAAATAAATCCATCATTTATATTTATATAAAATAAATATTTCTTATCATATGAATCAATAATTAATTATTCACAAATAATATTACAGTAATCACATTTACGATAACCAGTCGCTCCTCAGAAAGAGGGGCTTTCCAATAAGGATCTCTCCTTATATGGCGCAAGCAATTAGGTGACCAAACCTCTCCTTAGATGTAACTTTCTAGACATCGCTAATAATGTTATCTAATAATATTATTCAAATAATATGAATTATTGATCCGATAATGGGAAATATTGTGCGTTGACAATTATTGAAACAATAATAATATAAAATATCAACGCAACAATTATTGAATCAATAAAATAAAATATCGAATAAGAATTCATCTGTGAAAATTATTGAGTAAAGGCCTTCTCACGTAAGGATCAATAATTCAACAATATTGCTGCAATACCGGTAGTGCTCATTGTGCAACCACGCCAGACATCGTATTTTAACCACCGGGTATTCCAACAGTCTTAATCTCAGAATAACTACGCCGTTATTTATAACCACCCAAACTTTGTCATTTTTTTCCTCATCCAATCGCTTTCACATGGGCCCACACACGGTCACTACCGTCATTGCATTTAATATTATTCGACAAAGATTTAATATTCCATGACCAAACGAATATTCCCGACAAAGCATTTAATATTCCACGACCAAACGAATATTCCCCGACAAAAATGAATATTTTATAACCACTTGCTTATTTTGAAATATTTGCATGATTTAACCCTTAACTATCCACATTAATCAAATCAACCCTTACTATTTCAAAATAATAAATAAAGGAAATTCCTTTTTATTAAAAATTTTTCTGGTCTTACAACCTCCCTCCTTATGAAATTTCGTCCTCGAAATCGACGTGACGTACTCTGTGTTTCAAAAGGTGAGGATACCTCGCTTTCATTTCCGCTTTCCAATTCTCGTGTCATTTCCTCTATAAAGATGATTCCTCCACAAAACTTTAACTTGTGGTATGACCTTTCTTAGCGTAGGACATGCTCCTTCCTATCCAAAGATCTCGACAGTACCTCCTCATACGTTAAGTCTTCGCTATCTCGTCCTGGGTTCTAACTCAATAACGTGGTTCGGGTCTTTCACATATTTACGAAGTATGATATGTGAAACACATTATGAACACGAGACATACTTGGAGGTAACGCAAGTCTATAGGCTACATTTCCTACTCGGTCAAGAATTTGAAATGGACCAATAAATCGTGGATTCGAGCTTTCTCTCTTCCCAAATCTTGTAATTCCCCTCTCGCAACAATACATGATCCCCTACATTAAATTCCACATCCTTTCGATGAAGATCCGCATAACTCTTTTTGTCGATCTTGTGCCGCTTTGTATACGTTGTCGAATCATTAGTCATACGTATTAATCTCGGGTCCCAACAATGTTGCTTCACCCACCTCATCCCAACATATCGAGAACGACATTTTTGTCCATATAATCCTTCGAATGGAACCATGCCTATATTTGTTTAATAACTATTGTTGTATGAGAATTCCACCAATGGCAGTGTACTTATCCCAACTTCCTTTGAAATCTAGGACACGTAGTTTTAATATATCTTCAAGAGTTTGAGTAGTCCTTTCTCGATTGCCCATCCGTTTGAGGATGGTAAGCCAAACTAAATCGCAAACTGCGCCCATAGCTTTTTGCAAGTTAACCCAAAATCTTGAAGTGAATCTTGGGTCACGATCCGAAACTATGGATACAGCATGCCATGAACTTCACAATCTCATTCACGCATATACTAGCAAAACGCTCAAGGAATAAGTCTCCAGACGGCAAGAAATGAGCAGACTTGGTTAATCTATCAACAATAACCCAAATAGATTGATGCTTGAGAAACCGTAGGAAGACCCAGAACTAAATCCATAGTAATGTGTTCCCACTTCCATTAGGAATCTCAAATGGTTGCAACGGACCCTTAGGTACAAGATGCTCCGCCTTTACACGCCGGGCAAGTTAAACACATCGAGATAAACTTTGCAATCTCTCTCTTCATATTGTTCCACCAAAATGTATGTCGAAGATCACGATACATTTTAGTACTTCCAGATGGATTGCAAATGGCGTATTGTGTGCCTCCATCATAATCTCAGACTTCAAATCGAGTCGTTAGAACACAAAGTCAGAGTGGACTCAAGTATTCCTTCTTCATTAATTCTCGCCCTAATAGCTCCTTCTTGTATTTTTTCCTCTTCATACGATCACCTCCGGCCTGGATGGGCTCGAGCAAACTTTAACTAAAGTCGATTATACTCAGATATCATCATGTGGGTACTTAGAGTTTTCATCTCCATCTCTATTATTTGTAAATTATACTGAAATTAGTCTTTGACAATATCGTATCAGATTTGTATACGATCTTCTACTCAACACGCCGCCTACCACGCTCGCTTTTCCAGGATGGTATGGTCGTAACACGTCTTTGAAATGAGTCTCCTCTTGAGTTCTTCAAGCTCTTCCCACATTCCTCGCTTCCATTCGAATTTTGTATCTCTACGAAGTCATTTGCGATAATGAAATAGCGATTCGAGAATATCCTTCAACGAATCTCCG
Organism: Panax quinquefolius; assembly: GCA_020205615.1. NCBI lineage: Eukaryota > Viridiplantae > Streptophyta > Magnoliopsida > Apiales > Araliaceae > Panax > Panax quinquefolius. The sequence goes on from CM035167.1 coordinate 122,425,943, forward strand.
ATAATAACCAACTAAGCTTGTAGTAAAGCTACGATTTCGACATCGACTTAGTTGCTTCTCAATCGCGACTATATCCCAATCTTGGATAAGACGTCACAATGACACCTATCGCTTTACTATCGCATCTAATACGACGCTCCTATATAGAGTCTCGCTTAGTGAATTCCACAAAGGAAGTCACAAGATAAAGGCTCAGTACCAAATTTATAGTTGAATTTTTAACTCCCTCAAGTTCAATAGAGCCATTCGATATGAGATTTTAGAAATGAGTTTTGTATCGGGTTCAAAGTCGATACAAAATTTAATATCAAAGCTTTGGGAGTAAGCCAAGAAATTCTTCAGAAATACATCAGAAAAATCAATAACAACAGAATATTATTCAAATCGACGTGTCTTTATTCAAATCCATAACATGGACTAAGAAAAAACGACATCCGTAATAAACGAATGACTTCATGGCTTGATATGAAAATGTTTGATTACAATGGTTTGATTGCTTGAATTTGAATAACAAAGTTGCTTAGAATATGAAAACTAACAACCTTACAAAAGCAATCAATTTGGCATGATGAGTAGTTAACCTTAAAATCACATCAAAAGCAAATATCTCTATGTAAATAAGGTTAACAGTAATGTGATAGTGCCAACCCGAATCAAACAAGATTTCTAAACAATGATGTAATGAAAGTTTCTCCTAAACGGATTCTCCATAAATAGGTCAAAGTCTAATTTCTCCGTAGTCAAGTTCAAACGTTGAGCGCAAAGAAGAGAGATAAAAGAATGGGTAGAACCCAGATCTCAAGAAGGTATAAACTTCGCAAGAATTTATAATTAACTAACCTGCTAACTTCGTTCGGTGTTCCTCGATTTTCGACTCGTCACACGACAAACGCTCTTCCAAGAACCGCTGACTTTGACTTTTCTCGGGACATCTTTTTGAGTCACCATTCACGCCGGATCTGGGTTTCGATATCGCATAATCTCGAGCGATATGTCCTTCTTTTCCACAATTATAGCATACCTTGGAAGGCTTTGAACAGTTTGACCTTATACGTCCCTCCTCTCCACATCTCGTAAAGATCTAACCGGCGATCGTTTCTTCCCTAGAATTTGTTGATGGTGTTGATGTCACGCCGACGCCTTCCGTCATCGTTAAATCTTTCTTTTTAGATTGGACATCTCTTTCCATAATATCAACGCGTCGTGCGCTTTTTACCCACGCATCACTCATTCTCACTGCTCGCTTATTTCTTCTTTCAAATTTCGATTCCAAACTTTATCATCTTATACTCGCCAAAGAGTGCTTCGCTCAAGCATCACGACGGGTAACACAAGCTTGAATCGTTCAGATCCTTTTGCTCCACGATCGCTCGCAATTCTTTTACCGCTTCTTCTAACTCATGAATACGATTTTGCAATTCTATATTTCGATCATAAAATACCTCTAATAAACTCTCTTCGTGTACCTCTTCTTCCTCTTCTTCCTCACTCTCAATTTGTTACCTCTGCGATTATCTCGTGCAACTATCAATTCTTCACTCACCACATGGATATCTCTAATTCCTTCTTCACCGACATCACATTATCCCGGTTGGCATGATTAGAGGTGTCTCCACGATCTCATTCACTCCATTGTTAACGCTCTCAAGCAGCCCATTCTAAAAAAAAAACTATCATAAAACAAGGGTTAATTAAATAAATTAACAAATCACATAATACCCCTATAATATGACCAACCAACAAATAAGCTTAGTAGGACACACTAGCAAGGATTTACTCGCTCTCCCTCCTAGTTTTATTCCGATCTCCGCCAGAGATCATATCCCTAAGCTCGATATTAACCGTGACGCCCCAAAATAGTATACACAACACCATTCGAAGTCGCCAAATACATGGTACAAGAAACAAACTACAACTTCAATAATACAAATGTCTTGTGAAATACGACAATATATATTGTGAGTTTAAATATAATATTGTCTTCTAGATAATATCCACACGCAAATAAATCCCCATCATAATTATCGATACATTATTTTACAAAATGGTGAGGACTACTAAACAACTCTCTCTAGAACCTTCATTCCATACCCCGACTAAGACTCGCTACATTCTCGCCTCCCCGAGAAGAAGAATGGAACAACAAGGAAAAGGGTGAGCTCAACTAGCCCAAAGAAGAATATTATGACTAAGATAATATACAACAAATTATCGTTAGTCTCCAACAGGAAAAATCGATAGAATACAATAGACAACAAGTTTCGGATCAATATTCGCAATGGAAATAATAATTCATGTAAGAGTTACGTAGAGAATGAAATCTACTATAATCTATGAATTTAATAAACCATCATCAATATTTTATCCTCGTAACATCAATCAATATTCATCTCAAATCAAATATTCATCTTTGCACTACAAAGCCAAAGATATTCATCAATTCCATCATGTTCATCTCAACACTGCTCATCTTTGCACTAAAGGCCAAAGATATTCATCACGGTCATGTTCATTTAAACACCGCTTCATCTTTTGCACTACAAAAGCCAAAGATATTCTTCAGAAATCATTCATCTTTGCACTACAGCCAAAGATATTCAATAATATCATCATTTAAGACCGAGGATGATGAAAATATTTTTAAAGAACTAATCCAAAGGAAACAAAATGACAAGGATTAAGGATTAAGGATTCAGACTTGGTTTTATCCACGCCCAAAAATACCTCAAAAATAATCATAGTGGTGTAAAATTCAAGAATGATCAAAAACATGGATACAATCAAAGTTAGTATCCGTAATAGATATTTTGACTTAAAAGAAGAAATTTTATTTTTCGATGAATAGGTCAGATACGTGAATAGTGTCAGATACGTGAATAAGGCCATACGTGAATAAGAATCTGACAACACCAAAAGATAGAAATTCCACAAAAAACATTTTCACGCTTCACTTAATAAGACTCGTGAATAAGAACTCGTGAATAAGAACTCATGAATAAGAACTCATGAATAGTAACCCCGACATGAAAAAGTTCCAAATTTGATAAAACTTCAGATCAACATTTCAAAGATAATGATATCAAGAAATAATATCATTACTTAAAAAAATAATATCCCTTACCTCAAAGAATCAAGATTTTAAGGAAAGGCTCAAGTGATCTTCGAATGAAACTTCAGATGAACAAAGAACTCTCTCAAAGTATCTAAATACTCACAAAATACGCTCAATAATATAGAGAGAGAAGAGAGAAAACTTTGTTTCGTGTGTGATTTTCAATTCTAACTTAAATTTCTATTTATAGGAAAATGTTAAATTACCAAGGCATTTTGACCGCCACCGATGGCTTTTACTCGCTACTATTGCACACCCACCACATTTGAAATAAAATTCAAGACATTTCTTCACCAACCACAAGTGGGGCCCACTCAATTCTAGAATTTTCCACCAAAATCAATTATAAACCTAATTTCGAATCCGACACCTCTTAAAATTCACAACAAATCATTCGCATTTTTAATTGCTCAAAATTTGTGGACATATACTCAACTTATGTATGTATAACATACCCAAAAATTACCACAATCCAACTATTCGGATTAAAAATTATAACCCCCGCAATATATCTCAAAACCCCGATTTGATTTTTAATACCTCCAATCCGATAAAATACCGATAAAACACCTCAACATTAATTCCTTCATTAATAACCACATAAATAAATCCATCATTTATATTTATATAAAATAAATATTTCCTTATCATATGAATCAATAATTAATTATTCACAAATAATATTACGTAATCACATTTACGATAAACCAGTCGTTCCTGTGAAAGAGGGCTTTCCAATAAGGATCTCTCCTCATCATGCGCCGCAATTAGTGACCAAACCTCTCCCTAGATGTAACTTTCTAGACATCGCTAATAATGTTATCTAATAATATTATTCAAATAATATGAATTATCGATCCGATAATGGGAAATATCACATGTTGACAATTATCAAACAATAATAATATAAAATATCAACGCAACAATTATCAATCAATAAAATAAAATATCGAATAAAGAATTAATGTGGAAAATTATCGAGTAAAGGCCTTCTTCACGTAAGGATCAATAATTCAACAATATCAGGCAATACCGTAAGCGCCATCGCAACCACGCCAGACATCAGATTTTAACCAACCGGTATTCCAATGCCTTAATCTCAGAATAACTACGCCGTTATTTATAACCACCCAAACTTTGTCATTTTCCTCATCCAATCGCTCACATGGGCCCTTACATACACGGTCACCACATTTAATATTCCTTACAAAGATTTAATATTCCATGACCAAACTAATATTCTTATAACAAAGCATTTAATATTCCACTTACCAAACTAATATTCCCTAACAAAAAATGAATATTTTATAACCACTGCTTATTTTGAAATATTCATGATTTAACCCTTAACTATCCACATTAATCAAATCAACCCTTACTATTTCAAAATAATAAATAAAGGAAATTCCTTTTATTAAAAAATTTTGGGGTCTTCACAAAAATACATTTTCGATATCTCACGTCTATTCCATAGAAATTAAAGAAAACTTGTTTAGTTTAATTTTCAAATCTAAATAAAAATTAAATCCATATGTATTTTCAAAAATCCATTAGAACACTCCAATTCCTCCAAGTAGTAACCACAATAAATATACCATCATTTATATCCACATAAAATAAATCGCTTCTTATCATATAAATACCATTAATTTTGAAAATAAATTTGAATCACAATTATGGAATTTTATTTCTTAACCAAAAGTGGGGCCGTAACACCATATTTTTAATATAAAATATTTAATTTATTCAAACTTCAATAATTCACAATAAAAATTTTTATCAAAAATTATTAATCTAAAATGCTCATTCCATAGGAAATTAAATTTCTACAACTTTGTAAGTTTAAGTTTTCCAAATAATAATAACGCGAAAATGCACTTTACGGGGCTAAAATCGATCATATTTTAATATTTCAAAACTTCCATTTCAAAAAAATACTTGATAAAAATAAGAATATTCCCTCCATTTATAACCAAATAAATATTCCATCATTTACGACAACAATGAATATTTTATAATAAATCAATAATTATTTTCACAAAAATATTATTGCACATTTTCACCCATAACCATAAGGAAACATTATATCAATTTAACAAACCTTATTATTCGAACAATAATAAATAGAGGAAATTTATCTAATTATTATTTATAATAAGTTATGGGTCTTACAATGGAATCTTTATAAAATATGAAAATTATTGAAACAACAATAATATAAAATATCAACGTAGCAATTATTGAATCAATAAAATAAAATATTGAAGCAATAATTATCGTAATAATTATTGAAAAGTGCCTTCTTACGTAAGAATCAATAATTTTAAAATATCATGCAATACCGTATGTCATCAGCATGATCCACGCCAGACATCAGTATTTTAACCACCGGTATTCAACAACAAATGTTATCGTTTTGCTAATAACTCTTCTGATGGTTTATTTATAAAAACTCAAATTTGTCATTTTCTTCATGCTTTATTATGTGGTTATTTATAAAAACTCAGAATTTGTCATTTTCTTCGTCAAGCGGTTATTACATTATGGGCCCTAAATGGATATAGGCTGACGTCGTATGAATATTCCCCAAACAACAAGAATATTCCACAACCAAACGAATATTTCCCAACAACAATGAATATTTTATAACCACTTGCTTATTTTGAAAAAAAAATTCATATATCACCCTTAACTTTAAACTTTAATCAATTTTACTATTTCTTGAATAGTAATTATAAGAAAAATTGAATACTTTTATTTCATAAAATATAGGGGTCTTACATATTACATTAATTGTAGTGAGCCTTGTATTTATAGCCACTCTCACTTCCTTAGAATCCCTCTTCGAGTCGGATTAGGACTCCTAAATATGGTAGTTACCTATATTTGAGTCCAACACACTCTCCTTAAAAGGTGTAAGTAGAATCCAATTCCAATACTACCTTTGAGTTACCTTATTCAAACAGGTTGGGACTAGAGTCCTTAACCACGAAAACCCTTATAACTCAGGACTGTCCATGAAACACGGGCTTGCCTAACCGCACATGCCCAATTCAAACCTCATAGACTTGGCTCGGGCTTCGTCCCCGAGGACTTGAAGGCCCAGGCCGAGCTCCACAATCAAAACCAAACTCGGCCTAGATGGCTCGGATATCCCGAACCCAAACCACCTTCAACATCTCAAGACGACTTCTACCAACGGACCTAATCTCCTCGACCTCTACCCGGGCCTTCAGCCCACTTGAGGGGATCGGTAAAATACTCCCGAACATTGCCCCCCAGTCTCTTGTTATAATATATTTATAATCAGAGACTTGAAAAGGACACGAATTTGAAAAGTCATATTTGGGTGATGATGAGTAGTCTTGGGAACCCCAGCGGTTCCTTTTAGTTTTTGAATGGTGCACGCTTCCTAGATCGGGCCCCACTCGTCATAAATAATCGCCTTGGGGATCCGTGTCAGCCACGCTATATAAACCCCTATCCATCCATCACTGTCACCTTTTCGAGCCTTTCCTCCTTTTAAATTCTTCACTCAATCTTCCGTGAAGGCGATTTCCATGAGCACCTCATTTCTACGATTAGGTTCTTCACCATAGATCTCTCCAAATCTCATCCCCTGTTCATCTTTCTTCTCCAACGGTCGATTCTAGCCTTCCTCCCCAAAGTCGACATTCCTAGCTGATCTTGTGGCCCCAAAATAGGTATACATCACCCATCTTGAGTCGCCAAATACGTGGTACAAAATTCAAATACAACTTAATTATACAACATTCGTGTAAAATACGACTAAACATATCTTTGTGAGTTTTAATACAAATATTGTCATCTAGATAATATACAAACTCAATGGGGTCCTCATTACATTTATTATCACACTATTTATAGAATAGTGAGGACTACTAATCTTTATCATCCGGACCGATCACTCCGCTCCACGACTAGTCCTCGCTACGTTCTCATTTCCTCAAGAGAACAATGAAAGCAAAAGGATGAGCTCAACTAAATTTCAAGAAGAAATATTATGACTAAGATAATGCAAAATAAATTATCATTAGCCTTCAACAAATTGTTAAAGCGATAAAATATAACAAACATCAAGTTTAACTGCAGCAATGAACAAGCAATCCATTAAAAGAGTCAAGTAGAGAATAAAATCTATTATCTTCTACATGATTTAAAAGGTTTTTCATTACTTTTATCATTTGAGACTAGATTTTAATAAATAATCCACATCATCCTGCATTACTACCGAGGGTATTAATTAGTATCACGACCACAAATTATCCATGCACTACGGCCGAGGATATTCGTGTATTCATTAATGGTCACGATCATGCCAACAATCATCCATCAATGCACTACTCTGCCAATGATGACTTTTCTACATCATTTGTAACATTACTACCGTGATTACAATGTTGAATAATCCTCAGTAGTAATCATACCAAGTCCATCTACGCACTGAGAGGCCGTAGATGACTTTCAACATAATATAAACATGAGGATGATGACAATGATATAAGAATTCAATAAAACAAGTTCAAGAATTAATTTATCCAAGAACTATTAACGTCCAAAATTGTCAACACGATACTTCTTTTGTGGAGTAAAATTCAAGAACGCTTCGGAAGAATATTTCCATGAAAAGATATTGGATGAAGCAAGAAATATCAATGATATTCCACTAATTTCATGGAGTATATAAGTCAAAACTTTAACCAACCGAGTATAATAAAGAATGGAATAACAAAAGAAATCACCGGGCATGCGATGCGATAGGCACGCAGACCAGTTATTCCAACAGAATAATAAATAACGGAACCAGTCATGCTTAAACGCACGCATGCGATATTCTAACGAATATTAAATAATGGAATGGAACAGTCGTGCAGAAACGCATGGCGGGATGTTCCAAATGTAATAATAAAGAATGGAATAATGGAAGAATTTCACCAAGTATAGTGATCCCGGGTATACTGAGTTATTCCAATGTAATAATAAAGAATGGAATAATGTAAGTTCTCTTCACGAATAAGAAAGAAAGAATACCCTTACGAGTACAACAAATAATATCCCTTACCGTAAAAAGAATAGTATTCCAATTTGGTAGAGGCGAGGATATTCTTGAAGAAAACTTATACTACTCACTCAAAAAATTCTTAAAACTCTAAAAGAAATACGCCAAGATTATAGAAGAAGATCTCTCTATAGTTTTCTCTGTAGTTTCGGTGAATTCGTAAGAAATAATGAAGAAATGAGCTTTCATTTATAGAAGAATGGGACTGATAGTAACTAATTAATTTAAGCAGTCAAATTGATTTACTTTTAATCGGATGGTTCATATTTTAAGCAAAATCTTTTAAATAAAATATAATATATTCTATTTATAATCTAATAAAACGAATAACTTTATAAAAGTATTACATTTTATATAAAAAGATTTTACTATTCAAAATACTATCAGAATATTTATATGCAACACTATCGATAATAAAATATAATATATTCTAATTATTGCCTAATAAAACAAATAAACTTTTATAAAAGTATTCATTTTTTATATAAAAGATTTTACTACGCAAAATACTACGATAATAAAATATAATATATTCTAATTATTATCTAATAAAACGAATAATTTTATAAAAATATTCATTTTATATAAAAGATTTTCCTGCTTTTATTACATTAATAATACTAATAAAACAAAACTCATCATCATTATTATAATTCACAATATTAATTGACCAGGTCGTTCCCAAGAAAGATGGGACTTTCCAATAAGGATTTTTCCCCATTGGCGCACAATTAGGTGACCAAACCTCTCCGATGTAACTGGCCAGCATCGTTAATATTGTAAATAATAATATTAATAACTTTGTCATCTCAATTATTGATTATAAAATATTGACAATAATTGAATCAAATAACGTGAGATACTACGCAAAGAATTATCGTAACAATAATTGAACAAAGCAGAGTGACTTCTCACGTAAAGCATCAATAATCAATACAGGTATGCACTTTGTGAACTACGCGCAGACATCGTATTTTTTAACAAGGGTGTTTGATAGCTAAACGGTAAAACTTTCGTAGTTATTTTCATAAAGTATTTTTGTCGTTTTCTCAATCCCGCCAATAATTACATTGTGGGGTCCACCAATGATTGTGCGGTTATCTGAATATTCCTCGTTAAAGAATAATATTCCCTGACCAATCGAATATTATACAACAACTTAGGTACTTTGCAAAATTTATAAATATTATCCACAACTATAACATTATATCAAATTAATTCCATAATATTCAAAAATGATATTTATAGAAAATTCATCTTTATTCTTAAAAGTTGGGGTCTTACAGGTACCGCTACCCTTGCCTCTGGTGATCTGATTCCAGTCGAATTACCGGCACCCCCTACCGGTAGCCCTACCGAAAGTTCCAAATTCAAGATCTGACGCCTCTATGTGTCAGAAACTGATTTTATCGTAGTCAACACCAAATCGTCCATCACCCCTCCCAACTGTCCGACATCCGGACCATGTTCAATATCCCCAAAGAGTACAAACTTCCGAGTTCCGGAACCGAACGAGAGAGTGTTCTGGCGCCCCGAAGGCGACTGGATTGTCATTTCCCTCTATACTTTGAGGTACGGGGTCCGATTCCCCCTTCACGAATTTATCTCCTCTTTCCTCTGCTTTGTTGGGATCGGGTTTGCCCAGCTAGTGTCGAACTCCTATATCTAGCTCATCAGCTTCATCGCCCTGTACCAGGAGGCTGACATCACTCTGGGGCTTGATTTCTTCTTCGTCTAATTTTCTGTTGGTCGATCGAAGGATCCAGGCCTTCGACATCTGAACCGGGTATCTGGCTGAGCCACCTTCATGAAAACCCCTTCTAGCAACAAGGGTTGGCATTGTAACGCCCCCAAAATCGGGACTATTTTCCTTCCCGATCTTGTGCGTTAATAATATCTTGTTCTAACTTTAAAATATTATTTAATGTTAAAATAGCTAAAAATGCGGAATAAATTTTTTCTTTCTTTCTTTCCATTCATTCATTCCCTGAATCGCAACCTTTACAATTCTTCTTTATACTAGAATCATATTCATTACATGATTTATTTAATCTGAATAGATATGAATATATGTACAATTCATTATATCAAACATATTCCTAATTCAGAACAAATGATCTTCATTTATTGAATAATTCAAAGATTTACTTTTTGAGGTTTACACATGTAAATACCATCAAATGATTCAACACAATCTCAATTAAATCACTAGTCTTCTTTTTCATGCGCCCTAATCACGATAGATCACATCATAGCTTTAACTCGCAAATTAAGCAAGATTGAGCACGATTTTACCAAAGAAGTCTAACGATCTATCATGCATCACATAGCACATATGTTCACATTAGGTTCATGCATTTATATTGTTGGGGTTCAAGCATATTATGATGCATTATCATATTTATGTCCTCTTTGGTAGCAACATACGCACCATAGCATACAACACATGTCCCGTACATGTCATTCATTTGCATATATATTGAGTTCCCCACTCAATTCAATAATTATTCATAATTTGATATTCATCATTCACAAATCAAATAATACGGTTCATAGGTATTACATACTTATAAACATAAATCATGCTAATGATTATCTATAGCAATTATAAGTCCACATAAATAAACCGAGAAACTTGCCTTCGAAAGTCTTTGTTTAATGTTATAACTTATCTCGCTTTCGATGATGATCCTACACAAATTGAGTATATATTCATACACACATTAGTTTCACATACTAAATTCGCATACTCAATGTAAACTAATTTATTTACATTAACTATAATCTTTTGTTCTCGTCATAAAACTATTTCACGTTTCTTTAGAAACTTTCTTTCATTATAACCTTTCTTTTTATGCCCAAAAAGGTTCTCTCATGGTTTTAGTATATAAATACTTTACATTTCAAAGCATAAACCATTTATATCTATTTATAGAAATATTTCTTGCCTCTATTTGTAAACTTGGGACTGTATAGTTTATACATAACTTTTATAGCGTAAACATAGCTTATCTCATCATTTCCTTAACTTTCATAATTTCCATGCCTTTTTGATAGTTTATGTGCTAAACCATGCTATCGCCACGTATGCGAATGCTTTACTTTATTAATAACTTAACTTTGCATTTTATATCATTGTGTTAGTCCATATACTAACTCATTATATAATTACGTACATGGACGTCTCGTATCATTAATTCATATAGCGTATCCATAGCTTAATGTTTACTCTCACGAATAAATTGAAATCTCATTTCATATGTATATTAGTTTTATACATATGTCCTTTAATAAAATCTTGATTCCGTTCTCATAATCGTCATTTCAAAAACCCTTTTGTTTTCAAATTTTACATTCAATATTAACACATTCCATTCTAATATATAACTCTCTTTATATTTCATTACACTCATAGGCTCCGCATATGTAAACTTACGTTTACATAATACTTTTATTGTTTCTCTTGTATATCGATTTAATTTACATTTTAAAAGGCTTCGACACGGCTTTAGCATATCATTACGTTACATGCTTGGTTTATAACCATTCATATCTCATGAATTCTCATACTTTTATCGTAAACTATAGTTTAGCTTACATCAAATGTATTTATAATTTATAAATTATAAATATTAAATCATTTCACACATTTGTATTATTTCATTTCTATTCCATTTCCATACATAAAATTATTAAAACCATAGAAGCAAAACACAACGACATCTAAACAGCGGGCACATCCAGAAGCTTGGCCGGCGTGAGCTCGACGTGCTTGGCCTTGGTGAGCATCCCAAGTACTCGATGTCCGCTTTTGCGATTTTCTAATTCCTAATTCGCTAAATCGATCCGTCCCAATTTGGATATATTGTAGATACCATAGGAGAATATATTTAGAAAATATAAGCCACTCATTTTAGACATCATAGGCAGTCCAAAGCAGAACTTAAAATGCCCAATCATAACAGTTTTTAACTTTTTCCCAGCTTTTTACCTCTCTCACTAAAACAGTCCATAACTAATTGCGTTTTAAAACATTTTGAGCGATTCTTGAGCCCCCTTGAAGCTAACTTCCCGGCTACAACTTTCATTCTTTGACCATTTCCAAATTTAAAACACAGAATTCCAGAAAATTCGTGCAATGTGACTGCCCCGAGTTGATTAGACAGTTTTGACGCGACTACTTTGAACGGTCATAACTCTTTGCTCCGAAGTCGGAATTAGTCCGTTCCGGAGTCCATGGAAAGCTTATTCAATGTACTATAATACCCCAAAATCCCATAATTTTTTGGAAACTCTAGCTAGCCCCGAATTTGTCCTTAGGGTCAGCAGTTCACAATTTTTTTCGGTTTCTAACATATTTTACTAAACCATTCACTATAAATTCGTTTTAACTTCTTTTTGGTTCATTCCAATTAACACAAAACTGTCTCTTGGGACTTTATTAGCTTTATGTTGCTTAAAATTTAGCCCAAACGCAATTCAGGACGACGAATGTCAAAACAGCCCGCGGTGGCCAAGTTCGGCGTCACCCGACTAACATGTTCTGACATGCTCGTCCATTTTTAATTCTCAATCCTTACTCGGATTGCAGCGAATTCTTAGTATGTTTGAGTTCTTATGTCATAGTATTTTTTTTCTAAATTTCTACCCACAAAAAGAAACCACGGAAGTCAAGTAAAATAGCTCGCCAAAGTCGCACCAGCAGCAAGCACAGCAGTCACCAGCAGGTGCTGCCTGCTGCTGCTGGCTGCTGCTGGCAGCCTGCTCAACTTCCAGCGGCATACTTTGCGAATTTCTCACGCGTTGCTCATTAATTGAATTGATCCCAAATTTGAATATGTTTGACTCGACATAACAAAGTATTTTTAGAAAATACTAACATTGAATTTCGGGTATTTTAAACTTCCCAAACAGTGTTCTCAAAAAGGCTGTTCACACAAATTTTCAATCTTCGCATTTAGAGGTTAAAACTCGCCTCGACGCGATCCAACCCTATCGCTTCCTGACTAAGCCTTAATTAGCATAGTAAGACTTGTCTAAGGTATCAGCTTCATTAAATTCCAAGTTTCATCCGATTTTGTTCTTTATGGCCATTTATTTATAATTTATGTCATGTATTAAATTGATTTTTTGTCTTATATATAAATTATAACTAACATATTAATTTATATATATAAATTTACGTGATTTCATTTTTCATGAACTAAACACCAAAAATCATCAAAATGTCATAACCAAGCTAGCTAGCTGCTGTAGTGTAGCGCAACCAGCAGCGCGCTTGCGCGTAGCTGCGTCTATTGCTGCCTGCGAGCAGCAGCTATGCCCTGCTGCCCCAACAGTAAGGTGCTCATTTCACGATTTTCTAGTTTACAACTCACATAACTAATAGCAACCAAACCTTGGCATGATATAAAGGGCATAGTATAATATTTACAGAAAATATATCTCAGCCAAATTAAATATTATTGACAGGTTTAATAAAGGTTCAAAGTTGCCCTGTTGCAATTGATTTTCAACATAACTAAATTGCTCTTCTTGTCAAAATAGATTTTAATCTCACTTTTATTTGTTCAATTCACTTGAATCATTACATAAAACGGATGTGAAAAGTTTACAGATTATAAACTTACCAAATTCCTTAATTACATACAAGAGCTCCTAAGAAACCTTTTATCAAACATAGCATATGCATTCTATATTTGGACAGAGATCATACATGTTTATATATATATCATCCCAGATATTTCCTTCCTTATTACCCCTCACAACGACTACTAAACTTCTTTCTTTCTAATTCACAGATATCACAATCAAACTACTAGTTTAATCACAGCAGCCCTCATTGTGAATAACATTTAATTTCTAACTTTGAATAAAATAACATAGTACTAACCTCGTTATGATGGTTTGATGAGCTTAATTCCACTCTTATGGTTCAGTTATACAACCCCTTCTTGCTGCCTTACTAACCGAAACTATGCCCCAACCAGGATTACATCTTGGTTCCTTGCGAAGTTCTTTGTTCTAGCCGAAATGGTAAAGTATAAGGTGAAGTTTCTCTGGAAATTTTGAAGTTTCTAGGAGAGTAATAGGAATTAGAGTACAACGGGGATAGAGAGTAGAGGGAGATAGCATGAGATAGTACTGCTGGTTACATAGCCTTCCCTTTTAAAATCAACAGTTTGGCTTATTATGACCTCTCTCTCTCTCCTCAATTATCAGCCGCAACCTATCAACCATATCCCCTAGCAATTGGCCCCTAAGATAGCTACCTTATCCTCTTCTCAGCCTACTGACAGCTCCTTGACAGTGGCCCCTAATCAGCCATTGTATAACATAGCCTCTAACTAACTGCTAATCAACTAACTGATTCCTCCTTCTTGGAAACGGTTATACTATTTGCTAACTAATAAGACATAGCATAATTCATCCAACGTGGCTGCTGGAATGACCAAGGAGTGGGCTGGATTTGAGTTTGGTATTTGGCTTAATACATAATTCAAAAGTAGTAATGACCCATTACACTTGGGGTTAAGCTTGAGAGCATACATAGGAAATTTATTAGGGCCCAAATTATACAACTTGGACACCCAAAACATAATAAGCTTTTGATCTACCACATTCACTTAAACTAGCCAATTTAATTAGTACACATTATTAAAAGGGTTCTTTACATAAGTATACAATAAATAGAAAGTAATTACAAAAAAAGTACATCAACCAAATAATTACAAAAAGATTGTACATATTACAAAAATAATACAATTCATATTAATAATGAAACCTAAAATCGAGGATAAATAACTTCCATAATTAATCATTCAAATTCAAATATTTGGATCTAACAACAAAACAAATTCAAATTCAAAATAATAATTCAAATTTAAATATTCAAATCTACGTGTTACAGTAGCGATTCACAAGACGTAAAATAGCTTCTAATGATACAAAATGAATTCATGAATGGAAAAGTTCGACTCAGACATCAAGAAGTTGGCTTCCGGCCTTTTTGCTAGATTAATGAAGGCCTCCATACTTTGTGATTTCTTGACCACCACTTCTCTTGGTAGTTTTGGGTTTCTCAAACGACTGAACAAATTACAATAGAAACATCGGTTTGAGATAATTAGAAGAATAAGTACTCGTGGTCCATGCACATTGGCAACTTCGGAAGAGATTGAGTTTTATTATGGTATTCTCCTCACATACACTTTGAAATAATAGTCCGCGCTACACCGCCATTATACTGTGCATGAATCTCCATCATCAAAACGCCAATGAGAATAAGAAGAAGATTCGCCTACAAAAAGTTTAAAAATAAATAAATGTAACTATTAATGTTCTCGAAAATTTTTATAACAATTTTGTTACTTTCATAAATAATAAAATGGTTACCTTTTGTATGAATGGTTGGCTACCAACTCCATCACATTCAAAACGAAATTGGTAACTTAATAAAACCGAATTAGTAACAAACTTTTTATACTAAGGTAACCAAACTCTTATACCAAGATAACCAATCTACCTTCACACTGCAGTATGAATTGGTTACCTTAGTACGAAAGTTGACAACCAACTACATACGTGAAGGTTTGGCTACCAACTGTATTACATGCAAAATAAATTGGAAACTTAATAAAACAGAATTGGTTACCTAATTAATAAATTCTACTACTGAATTAATTTCATCTTGTACTGAATCCCAATATATACCATATTAATAATTAAAAAGTGATGAAAAAAAAGAAAGAGTTAGACATGCACTTAATTACCAGATTAGTAATGCAAATTAGATGTATCCGTGGGGCTCATGTTAATTGAAGAAGACAAGCCTGAATTCTGCTCAATTTCTGGACCACACATTTGACCCGAATATGAATACATATTCATATCATCCACAATACCCTCATTTCCACCACCGCCAGGCGCCAGCCGAAGAACAACCACCACCAAAACCAATGAGCACACGAAGAATCATAACAGGTTTCTACTAACTGGGGCGACCGGAAAAGGAAAGACGGTGGAGCGAAGGACGGAAGAAGGAGCAAGAGGAGTGTTTTAAATAACTTAAGGAGAGAGAAGAAGTTATAACTAATCCCTAAATTAAGGAATTCTAATTGAATTATAATTCCCTAAATTAAGAAATCCTACTTACACTAGAATATGTAAATAAATATGAAAGTGTATTAGTTATGTAATTATTATATGAGTGCACTATTGTTGTAATTTTTTTTTAAAATGTAATAGAATATGTAAATCACCCTTATTAAAAATAATGGGTCCATGTAATTTAGTTAACCTATTTTAGTACTTATCATTCTCCTTCTTTACTACCACATACTACTTTTGAATGAAATCAATTATATTATAATATAATTATTTCATTAGCCACATCGGTAGTTTCATGCCAAAAGTATTTCATAATTAAGCCATGTTGGCTTTCCTTTTCATTTTGATATCGAAATATCATTTTAATAATATATGCTATTCTTCTCTTCCTTTAATAAATTGCCCCTACAATTTCTAAATATATAATACCAATATATTTATTAAGCATAAGCATCACATATTGCATAGTTCATACCCACTTATACAATATAATATCATACAACATATTATCTAATAAGAAATTTATTTATTTAATTCTTATTTTAATATTACCCAAAATTTGGGTTATCACATTTTTTCCGTCCTCGGAATCACAATACCGAATCATTCTTAATCAGTTTAGATCTTATTCTTTCTCGTAACCTTATCATTGAATTATTTCAACATACCATTTCCTTAGATTTTTAAAGTAAATCATCTATTTTCACTCTAGGTTTTAAACTTTAACCTTTAATTTAATCATTTAAGATCTTCTAAATTTTCGGGTTGTCACAGGCATCCACAGTGGTTATTCATGAAGGGAACCGACCTAAAACTCCTACCGAACTGGGCCGGTCCCGAAGATCCTATCGTAAAGGTTACCAAATTTCCGAAGGATCGTGCCGATGCCTTTAAGAATTTTTACAAGCTTTTGCAGAAAACTAGTTGGGGTGTGGAGGTCGTGTCCAAGGAAACCTGGCTCTACGAACACGACCGTAAGTTACAGACCTCGAACCCTCTTATATCTGACTTTGATCTTCTACTGAACTTGTATTGACTGCCTTGTCTACTTTTGTAGTGACCATCTTCAAGTCCGAGGGGGCTGATGCCTCCTTAACACCTCTGCCGGTTGCTACCGAGCCCATTCGTCCCCCGGCGGAAGATGATTCTCCCGAGGATGAGGCCATTCCTCTCGCATAACTCTTCATCGGTTCTGAATCGGGTCCCATTCTGCCAACCTCTAAAGCTGAACCTTCCATAAAGAATGACCTGAAGATGGATCGGACCGAGAAGATGGCATTGTTAAAGGGAAAGAAAAAGAAAATTTCCTTTAAAGCCCCCCGAAGGTGTCTACCTCGGCCCCTCTGAAACCTGCTCCACCCCCACAACCCACAGCTGTCGTTGCGGATTCAGAGGAGACCGAAGAGGTTCCCCTCGAACCCCGACCTAAGAATCCTCGACTGACAGAGGATCCAGATCTACAGATCGTGGAAGTCGATCCTCTTCCCGCTTCTACGCCTACCTCCAAACCGACCACCGAGTCGAGTTCTTCTCCTAGGACGCCGAAGACTTTTTGGCCGAGGAGCCCTTCAGAGGTTTTTCCCTTTACCCAGCTCGAACATTTTAAACTGTCCGGAGATGATGAGCAGTTTAAGGGGTATTCCTCTGAGGAGTTTTTAGTATCCTACCTTAAGGCCCCATACCAGGTAAAATTGATAAATTATAACATTTCCTTTACTGATTCTTCCTTCATTGTAGCTGATATGCTCATGTGTGAGGCCCCCAAAATAGGTATACATCACCCATTCTGAGTCGCCAAATACATGGTACAAAATTCAAATACAACTTAATTATACAACTGTCGTGTAAAATAACGACAAAACATAAGCTGAAAGTTTTAATACGAATATTGTCTTCTAGACAGTATTCAAACTCAAATGGAGTCCTTATTATATTTATTATCACACTATTTCACTGAATAATGAGGACTACTAATGCAAATATCTGGACCGTCACTTCGTTCCCCGACTAGTCCCAACTATATTCTCATTTCCTGAAGAGAACAATGAAAACAAAGGGTGAGCTCAACTAGCTCATTAAGAAATATTGTGACTAAGATAATGCAGAATAAATTATCGTTAGTTTTCAACAGTGTTAAACTGATAAAATATAATAAACATCAAGTTTAACTTCAGCGGAACAAGCAATCCATTAGAAGAGTCAAGTAGAACATGATATCTACTATCTTCTATGATTTAAAAAGTTTATCATCAATTTTATCGTTGAGACTCAGCTTAATAAATAAACCACATCATCGAATCATCCCTGCACTACGGGCCAATGATATTCATGTAATCATCAATGATCATGATTATACCGAATAATCTCTGGTCATAATCATACCAACAACTGTCCATCAATGCACTACAGACCAATGAGGACTTTTATCACATCATTTGTAACATTACGGTCATGATTATATCGAATAATCACTGGTCATAATCATACCAATCAAGAGTACATCTATGCACGTAAGCCACATATGACTTTTATCACAATATAAGCATGAGGATGATGACAATGATATAAGAATTCAATTAAAAGAAAGCAAAAGATAAATTTTTAAAGATTTATAACTTAATTTATCCATAATTTAATAATGTCCAAATTGTCAACATGATACTGCTTTGTGGAGTAAAATTCAAGAATAATATTGTATCAAAAATGATTTGGACAGCAAAGAAATCAATTTTTGTCATGAATAATTTCCCGGGTTAATAGTACCCGAGTGAATAGTACTTCGGGAATAGTACCCCATAAATAGTACTTTGTGAATACTACTCGTGAATAGTACTTTATGAATAGTACCCGTGAATAGTGCTTTATAAATAGTATCCCGTGAATAGTACTTTATGAATAGTACCGTAAAAATGAATACTACTCATGGACAGTACCCCGTCATTAAAAGTTTAAAATTTAACAAGAATGTGTAAAAAATATCCTTGTGAAACGATACTGGATGAATTGCAAATTTCAAGGATATTCTACTAATTTCACGGAGTATAGAAGCAATACTTTAACAAAATGAGGGTATAATCAGGAATATGAGACGAAATAATATTACTCGCATACTACAGAGTATGGAAGAAAATATTATTCCTATGAATACTGAACAAAATAATATCCCTTACTTCAGAAGAAGACTAGATACTGGAATAGTGAGGTAGCAGATTTCTCCTCTTCTTTCTCTCTATAGCTTCCCTCTCAATAATTGCTCTTGTGAGTCTTAGTGAATTGGTGAGAATGAAAGAAGAATGAGCTTCTATTTATAGGAAAACATAGTTTCGATAATTGCACGTTTTGGGGCTTGAAATATTACAGTATAATACCTTCATCTTTTCTTTCATTTTTAATTTAGTCCTGCAAATATTATCAAACTTTCACCGCATCCCCTAATAGTATATCATTGTAATCAATAGTACATTCATGTGAATCAATAGTTCTATACATGTGAAAAAAGAATTACAGTATAGTACCTTCATCTATACCTTTATTTTAAATTTAGTCATGCAAGTATTATCAATCTTGCACCACCTCCCCTAACAGTACATGCATGTGAATCAATAGTACACACATGTGAACAAATAGTTATAAGCATGTGAATTAATAGCAATTAATTGCTCATTTATCCGATTAATTACCTGATTGGTCAATATAACCTCCAGACATCAATTATTATCAGAATAGATGTCGATTTCCACTAACACTAATAATTCCCACATAATGAAAATATCAATTTTATCTTTAATCAACACGAACTTATTCATCATTAATATTATAACTCACAATATTTAACAACCAGATCATTCCCAGGAAAGATGGGGCTTTCCGATAAGGATTTCTCCCTATTATGGCGTATGATTAGGTGACCAAACCCTCCTCGATGTGAACTTTCTAGACATTGACAATTTTGCAAATAATAATATGAATAAATTTGTCGTCTCAATTATTGATTTAATAATAATAAATATTATGCAGATGATACTGTGATAATAATTGAATCAATAATATGAGAGATATTATCGATTATCTTTATAACAATAATTGAGTATAATGGTGACTTCTCACGTAAGCATCAATAATCAATACTGTGTGCTACCATGCAACCACGCGTATTACTGTTCTTTTACCACCGGGTAGTTCAACAGTTTAACGGTAAAAATTTTGGCGTTATTTATATAAAAAGATAATTCTATCATTTTCTAAATACGACAATACTTCCGTTGTGGGGTCCACCAATGATTATGCCATCGTACAAATATTCCCTGTTAAAACGAATACTCCCCGACCAATCGAATATTATATAACCACTTGCTTACTTTGCAAAATTTGTAAATATTACCCACAACTATAACATTATATCAAATCCACACCATAATATTCAAAAATATATTTCGAGAAAAATTAATCTTTATTCATAAAAGTTGGGGTCTTACATCATATACCCAACTGCAGGCCAACGCCATCATTGCTCGAGCCGTCTCGCCTCTAACCCGGGCTACTAAGAAAGAAGCTCAACTGAGGTCGGATGTGGCGCTTCTCGAAGCTGAGTTGCGGGGTCTGAACTTGGACCTAAAGAAAGAGAGAGAGACCTTCATGCCGCGACTCATAATAAAGTGACCCAGGCTGAACTTCAGACCGCTGAGCTTAAGGAGCAATATGCCCTTCTGCAGAAGGAGTTCGTCGGTCCTTAAGTTCATGCAAAGAAGATTATCCAAGAGAAAGATATTTTATCCAAAGAAGTCAAGGATCGGGAGAAGGCCATTGATGCTATTACGGAGAAGTTTACCGAGATGAGCGGCAATATGCGGTATCTGATTCGGGAAAATAACACCATGAAAGCTGAATGTGCCGAAGTCAAGCAGCGTACCATTAAAGAGTACGAAGAATCCCCTACTTTGACCGAGAAGATCATGGCTCAGTTTGCTGACGGCTATGAAGTTTATCGGGAAAAGACTCGGGCTAAGATGGAAGCTGCTGAACTTAATGCCTCCGTCCTTGATTCTTCTGATGAAGAATACGAAGCTGGAGATGAAGGTCCTAAGGAATAGTTTCATTTAGGTTTCATATTTTTGTAATTATTTTTCTTTTCTTAGTTTGTAACATGCCCGATCAGTTATGCTTGTGATATTTTACCGATCAGTCCGTTGTTTCTAACTTCCTGATCAGTTTATGTCCGAAGCTTGTCTGATCGGAGTTGTAAACCTTTTGGATATGAATGAAAGATAAGCAATTTTGTTAAACCAATGAGTTATACTTGTGACTTTTACCGATCTTCTGATCAGTTTAAGCCCGAAGTTTGTCTAATCGGATTTGTAATTTTCCCCGTCAGTTATACTTATGACTTTTACCGATCAGTTGGGTCATTTCTGACTTTCTGGTCAGTTTATGCCCGAAGCTTGTCTGATCGGTGTTGTAAAAGGTTTACGAATTTAAATGAAGTATAAAATTTTCCCAAAGAGGAATTCTCATTTATTTCATTGATAAATTGCAAAGATTACATAAGTAAAGGAAAGAATAACATAGCTTTTCCTGGTAATATCTTCTAAGTCGCCAAGCATGCCATGTACTCTTTACCTCCGTACCATCCATCCCTCGAAGCCGGTAAGTCCCGGGCTTCGGCACCTCCATTACTTCATAAGGTCCCTCCCAGTTAGGCATTAGTTTTCCAGTGTTCTGGGGGGTCGAGGCCTCTGACTCCCGAAGCACCAAATCTCCAGCCTCAAACCTTCTTTGCTTGACTTTTTGGTTATAGTGTCGGGCAGTGCGCTTCTGATAGATTGTTAGGCGTACCAAAGCTGATTCTCGGACTTCCTCCAAAAGATCCAAGTTGAGGCGCAAGCCGTATTCGTTGTACACGTCTTTATACTGACTGACCCGAAGGGTGGGGGATCCGATCTCCACAGGTATGAGGGCATTGGTCTCGAAGGCCCATCTGAACGGTGAATCTCTTGTCGTTGTTCTCGGTGTAGTTCGATAGGCCCACAAAATGCTAAGTAACTCCTCTGGCCAGCGACCTTTCAACTCACCCAACCTCCTTTTGATCCAATTAAGTAAGGTGCGATTGGTGACTTCTACCTGCCCATTTGACTGAGGGTGTGCTACTGAGGTCTTTCTGTGTTGAATTCCCAATTCCTTCAGAAAGGTTTCAAACTTCGATCCCACAAACTGTCTGCCGTTGTCCGAGACCAATGCCATCGGGATACCAAACCGAAATACAACCCCTTCCTTGAAAAATTTTAGACACTCATGTTCGGTGAATTTTTGTAGAGGTTTGGCTTCAACCCATTTGGTCATGTAATCGATGGCTATGATCACAAAACTCACTTGTCCCTTGGCCTTCAGTAGAGGCCCCAGAATGTCGATTCCCCATATGGCAAAATGAATTGGGGATAAGATCGAATACAGCTCTTCGGGAGGCTGATGCGGAATGGTACTGTTCAACTGACACTTGGGACATTTTTTGACAAAGTCTTTCGCTTCTTGATAGATGGTTGGCCAGTAATATCCCTGCCTCAGGATCTTATGTGCTAGTGACTTCGCTCCCATGTGATCCCCACAAATACCTTCGTGCACTTCCTGAAGTCTATAATTTTCTTCTGACGGTGCCAAGCACTTGAGCAATGGAGAACTAAAAGCTCTTTGATATAGATCTCTGTCAATAAGAATGAAGTTTGAACTTCGATGCTTGATCTTTCTTTCTAAGGGGCGATCCGAAGGTAAAACCCCGTCGACCAGGTAGAAAATGTATGGTGTGAACCAGCAGTCTAGTCGATCCATAGATAGTACTTCCACCTTCGGAACACTTGGTTGTTCCAACACCTCTAGATATACCAAACCGTTGAATAAATTGGATTCGATAGTTACTAATCGGGCCAAAGCGTCTACTACTGTATTGTCGGACCGATCAACTCCATGACAACTTAGCGAAGTGAAGTATACCAGTTTATCCTTTACCTCGGCTAAGTATCTCATCATTCTTGCACCCCGAGCCTCATACTCCCCTGATATCTGTTTGATGAACAACTGGGAATCACTATAGATTACTAGTTTCTGCACCTCCAGGCTTTAGGCCAACTGCAGTCCGGCTAGAATGGCCTCGTACTCTGCTTCGTTGTTGGTGGCTTTGAACTAGAACCGGATGGCCTGTTGGACTTTGAACCCTTCTGAACTCGTCAGTGGTCCTGCACCGCTGACACCCGAAGTTGATGAGCCATCGACATAGAGTGTCCATGAAGTCCGCACGTGCTGTCTTTCAGTGACCGATCCCACATTTAGTTCCATGAACGAACATTCCACAACAAAATCTGCCAATGCATGTCATTTGATTGTTGTTCGGGGCAGATATTCCAGTGCAAACTGCGTCAATTCCATTGCCCACGTAGAAGGTCGTCCCGACACCTCTGGCATGTATAGTACTTTCTTTAACGGCTGATCCGTGTACACCACCACCAACCGACCCTAGAAATAATGCCTAAGTTTCCTGTTTGTAATAATCAAGGCGTAGGCGAATTTTTCCAGGTTCGGGTATCGGGTTTCTGCATCTCTAAGTACATGGCTGACATAATATACCGGGAACTGATTTCCCCCCTTATCCCGAACTAATGTCGCTCCCACTGCCATTGGGCTAGCAACTAAGTATAAATACAGAGGTTCCAAAGGGATCGACTTCATCAACAATGGTGCCGAGGATAAATATTTTTTGATCCCTTGGAACGCATCTTCGCACTCCAAAGTACATTGAAAACTTTTCTCGTTTTTAGGCCCTTTCAAGGTGTCAAAGAACGGTAGGCATCTCTTTGCTAATTTTGAGACAAACCTTCGAAGGGCCGCGATTCGACCTGTCAATCTCTGAACGTCCTTATACGACTTTGGGGATTTCATATCCAGGACCGCCTGAATCTTCTCTGAATTTGCTTCGATTCCCCTTTTGTTGACCAAATATTCTAAGAATTTACCCGATCCCAATCCGAATGTGCACTTGGTCGGGTTCAACCTTAGCTTACGTCTCCTGATTGTTTCGAAACAGTTTTCCAGATCTTCAAGATGGTCCCGGACTGACATGCTTTTGATGATCATGTCGTCCATGTAGACTTTCATGCTTCGTCCCAACTGCTTCGTGAACACGAAGTTCATCATTCGCTGATACGTCGCCCCGGCATTCAACAATCTAAAGGTCATCTTCCGATACGCATAAATTGCCCGATGAGTGATGAAAGTAGTCTTCGGGATATCTTCCTTACTCATTGAAATCTGATGGTACCCTTAAAAGGCGTCCATGAAGCTCAACATGCCATATCTTGAAGTGGCGTCAATCAACTGATCTATGTTAGGCAAAGGATAGAAGTCTTTCGGACACGCCCTGTTCAAGTCCGTATAGTCGATGCATAACCTCCACTTCCCATTCTACTTCTGGACCAAGACTAAATTAGCCAACCACTCCGGGTAATCTATTTCGAAGATGAATTCTGCCTCCAAGAATTTGCCAATCTCCTCATCGATGATCTTCTGTCTCTCTGGGGCAAAAACTCTTCGTTTCTGTATAACTGGTTTTTTGTTCGGGTCCACATGTAATCTGTGTAGGGCCACCGACTCGCTTACCCCAGGCATATCACTAGGCTCCCACGCGAAGATATCGGCATATACTCGAAGCAGATCTATCAAACCTTTCTGAAATGGTTCTGTCAACCCTGACCCGATCTTGATCATTTTTTCTGTATTTCCCGGTACCAATTCTACATCCTCTGTTTCCTCGGCAGGCAGAGCAAGCGGTTCTGTACTACTCTCAGTGAATGGCTCTATTTAAATAACCATTGTCTATTTCTTCTTACTGACCCCAACCCCTGAAGAAATTAAATTGTTCCGATAGCACATTCGGGCAATGTCTAAATCGCCTTTTACCTCTCCGATCCCGTTCGGTGTCTGAAATTTGATTTTAAAATGGGGTATAGAAGTCACTGCTTGCAGGGCTGCCAGGGTCGGTCGTCCGAGAATCGCATTGTATGCCGAATCCACCTGGACCACGAAAAATCTGACCATTATCTCGACCTGATTGGGTGTTGTCTTAACTCGATTGGCGACTCGATGGGTGCAGAACACGATATCGGATCCCCATCGAACCCCGTCTGAGGTCCTTCTCCACCTAATTCCATCTTCTTCCCCTCTAGGTCCATCCTCTGATAGGCATGAGTGTACAATATGTCGACTGAGGATCCATTGACTATCATTAGGAGTGAGCATTCGGTTAATAACCGAACCGAACACACTTTTCGGTTATAACCGAAAACCGAATTTACACTGTTTAGAATATCCGAACAACTACCCGAACTATATGATAACCGAATAACCGAACTAATTATTCAGTTATTCGGTTAATAACCAAATTTCCAATGGTCACCTTCAATAGCAATTGCACCACCTCCTCCAACAGCCCACATAAGCGCACACCTTGAAGTTATAACCGAATTTACACTGTTTACACATATCTCTTCCAAGGAGTCATGTAAATTGGATAACTCCCAAAAACCCTAAGAAATGATGTGAACTCTTGAACTTCGGCCAGTGCGTTTTGAGCCCTAACGTCTGCCATTGATGCCTCAAAATCTACATTGAATAAGGCAAAAGCAGACACTACAGTTAAAATCAGCCATCCACAGGCGCTAGAACCAAGATCGGAAGAAGGTTGCCAGCCGTTGTCACCTCCGACGACATGGTGCACTTGGGCTTCAACTCGTTTCCTTCCGATGGCCAGTGATGAGAAAAGAAGAAGCAGAGCAGTGAAGAGTTTCAATCCAGCCATTACTCAATATTTTTTCTCTCTCTCCAAATAATTGTAGAAAGATAAATAAAGTGAGATTTAAGCAAAACTGCCCTCTTTTTGCTAACCTACTAGAACAGTGTAGTCATCAATACTAGAATAGTGTAGTCATCAAGAGTCAAGAGTCTTATTTTAAAGTGTCGTTCGGTTATTCGGTTAACCCGAATAACCCAAAAGTAATACCCGTACAAACTAATCGAAAACCGTAAATTAATTCGGATATAACCGAAATGTTAAAAATACCCGAATTATCAAAAAAATTTGGTTAAATTATTTCGGTTCGGTTCTTCGGTTATACCCGTTTTTTGCTCAGTCCTATCTATCATCATCCGTTTCATGTCTACAGTCCTGACCTGAGCGGTTATCACCAACGCCCTGTCATGTGGTTCTATGAGATCCGTAGGATAGTCCTCGTCAGAGAAAGAGATAGATATTCCCAAATAGGCTCGATCCCTTCTTGTCGTAGACCCCGTAACCGATAACACTGCATCGAGATGCCCGCCTCTCTTCTTCTCGGTTACACATCCCACAAAACCGCCTGAGATCACATCAATTACGCCTAGAGCTGGCGGGTTCTGTGGAGGCTGAGTATCCCGATCTGGTGCTCTGCTTTCTTCTCTTGGTGCCACCCCATTATCCCGATCGGCTACATACTGAACCAACTGACCATTTTGAACATTCTTCTCTATCATGTCCATCAAGTTATTGCATGCCTCTGTGGTATGTCCGGAACTATGGTGGTAATCATAAAATTTGTCTCGACCCCTCTTCCCGGGCTTCGTTCGTTTCGAGCAAGGTTCATAGAAGGACTTATTTCTTATCTCTTCCAATATCTTCGCCCGATCCACAGTGAGAGGGGTGTATACTTTACTGACATTTCGGCTCGGAAGG
This sequence comes from Panax quinquefolius, assembly GCA_020205615.1. Taxonomy (NCBI): domain Eukaryota; kingdom Viridiplantae; phylum Streptophyta; class Magnoliopsida; order Apiales; family Araliaceae; genus Panax; species Panax quinquefolius. The sequence goes on from CM035167.1 coordinate 122,452,991, forward strand.
GGAGGTCGGTTACTTCCAAATCCCTCGCCATTGTAGTTTTTCTTTCCAAGATTGTTTGCCCTCCACTGGCTATTGTCCGAACGCTGATAACTTTGTTTGTCCCGATCCTTAGACTTCTAGTAAGACTGGGAGTGTGGCTTGAAATTACCCATGGCCTCTTTTATCGCAATAAACCCTTCGGTCCGATGGAAGGCTTTGGTCAGATCTGCAGGAGGGTTGATCACCAAGTCTTTCATCAGCTTATTCGACCTCCCGATGTCTAGACCCGTTGTGAAAAATCCCAAGGCTTACGGGGAATTTAATTCTGCCACCGAACCCACGGCGTCCCGAAACCTCTTAACGTACTGTCCGAGGCTTTCCTCCGAACGTTGTCTCACTTGCATGAGGGATGCAATTATTTTTTCCCGTCTCCTGTTACTCCCAAACCGAGCATGAATCTTTTCCCGAAAGTCATTCCACGAACCGATCGATCCGACTGCCAAAGTTCCCATCCATTCTCGGGCGCTCTTTTTTAACGTCGTGGCGAACATATGGTATTTGGCAGCAACCGAATGCCCATAGTAAGACATCAGACGGTCATATCCATCCGAATGATCGTAAGGATCCCTTAGCCCGTTATACGTATCCATTGGGGGAATTTTCTTTTTTGGATCGGCCGTGACTTGATTGATTTCTGGTGAGAAGAGTGATCCTAGACAACTCAAAGAGGTTCCCATCGGGCTCTTAGCTGCTAACAACATTTCCAATTTTGCGACCCTTCTAGCGAGGGGATCGGCCTCCTCTTTATGGGGGGACGACATGTGTCTGTCCCTCTCGTATTCGGGCGACGTGATCCTCCTCTTTTGCCCCGATCTTCCTTGGTGGCCACATTTTCTGTCATCCGATCGACTCCTCCTCCGGCTTCTACCTTCTCGGGAGCGACTCCTGGGTCGGCTCCTTTCCTTTCTTGCCTCGTCCAGTCGAGGTGATCAGGATCGGCTACGATGTCTACGCCTCTTCGAGGAGGCTTCCTGTTCTCCGGCCATTTTGGCCATCTGCGCTTCGAGTTCCTCCTGTTGTAGTCGTAGTGCCATCATGGCATCTTTATTCTGCTCCATCTTCTTCTGCAGAATAAATTCTCGCTGGTCTCGGCTACCCTCTGCCCGGGAAAGGTTTTCATCGGCATGACTGACGGGGATGAGCGTGTGCTATCTAGCCAAGAACAACTATCGTCGGAGAGATGGGATGGGTTCAGGCTGGCCTCCCTGTGTCCTTAAACCCAACCTATCTTTCACAGAGCCCCTCACCTGGGTAGTCTAGTGAGTCTTTGCCTTTTCCTGGGCGGAAGCGTTGTTACCTTCACTCGCCATAGCCTCCTTCCGAGAAAGATCGATGTGATTGTAAACAGCACTAACACTACAAGAAATCACACAAAAAATGACGTTAAAATTTGTCACATAAAATTCATTTTTCGTCACAAAAACATTTGGTGATGATTGTTAATCGTCACAGAGACCGTCACCGTATGAGCGTGGTATTAGATATATTTGACACTATTTGATGTCGTCACTAAAAGTTTTAACTTTTGGTGACGATCTACATCATTGTCACTATAATTAATTACTTTTAGTGACGTTAATAGCGTCACTATTTGAATGAAATTTTCGTCACTCTATATTATGTTTCGTCATCAAAACTTGGTGCATTAAATTACAAAAATCATTTTTCGTCATTAAATGATATTGTTTTAGTGACGAAAATATGTTACTCTATTTAAATCATCTAATTTTAATGACGACAATATTGTCATATTTATGATTATTCTTTTGTCATGCTATTGTGTTTATCGTCACCAAAAATAAGAAAATAAATGACGACAGAATAATTTGTCACCTAATAATATATTTAACATGACAATTATGTCATTGTCATTTCGTATTTTAAATAATATTACAAAATAATTTGTCACCAAAGAACTATTTTTTGGGACATATTTTTCAATGTCACTAATTGAATACTTATGGTGACGATACATCTCGTCACAAAAAGAGTTACTAATAGTGACAAAATTAGTTGTTGTGACTAAATAAAAAACTAAATATAAAATTATAAATCTAGAAATAAGAAAAAAATTACACCAATAATATTTAACCAAAATGATTGTAATGATAAAAACACCAATAATAGAATAACTAAATTTCCATTTTCCATCATATTTAACCAAAATAGAAAAATTAGATTCCAAAGTATTATACATTCTACTTAACATCAATAATTTATCAAGTATAACATTCTAAACAAAATATCCAGCTTTTTAAATATGACCATGCATAACGAAAGTTAAGAAGTTTTGAACGTCGACAAGCTGATTAGGAATTGTTTTCATTCTCTTTTCGTCCTGGGCTAAGGTCCGCTTAATCAACCATAGGAATTTCGGATTGTTTTGCTAACTTGTTACGAACTCACGAGGTTAGATTCTTCATCTCTTGTACTTGTCTTCATAATTGTTCCTACAATCAAAAAACATGAAATACTGATAAATAACCACAAAACATGAGACCTTTAAAATTAAGCTGCTTCCATACGAATCTCTCGAGGACGATCAGATACAAGAAAGCTCATGGCCAAAGGAGTCTGTAATTAAAAATAGCTGTAACTTCAACTTCAAATCAATACTCTACATGTGAAACATATCATCTAGATCAGAAGCTATGGAACTGCTAATGCATTTTTATAGTAATCTAATATTGGAATGCATCTCATTTATAAACAACAACTGAAGATAAAACAATTGGCAAACATGAAACTCAGACCGGGGAGAGCACGGGTAACAGAGGACCCCAAATCCCAAATCAAATCAACATCAAAACAAATATCAAGATCCAAAATCCCCCAGACCAAACACCACATCAGATCATATCTCCCATCCCAGTCACACTCAACTTGATTAGTCTAACATCCAATTATTGCACATCTCCAAACACTATTTTGATATTTGAAAAACAATCTTAACACCATAGAATGGCCATTTAGTAGACATGTCTGACAATTTTACAACCATATAATACGAAAAAGCCATTAAAGTGTTCATTGCTTTAAGACCCTAGTTTTCTTTCTGAATCGCATAAATTCTGTTAACTTGTAACGCCCCCAAAATCGGGACAATTTCTCTCCCCGATCTTGTGCGTTAATATTATTCTGTTCTAGCTTTAAAATATTATTTAATGTTAAAATAGCTAAAAATGCGGAATAATTTTTTTTCTCTTTCCATTCAGTCATTCCCTGAATCGCAACCTTTACAATTCTTCTTTATACTAGAATCATATTCATTACATGATTTATTTAATCTGAATAGATATGAATATATGTACAATTCATTATTTCAAACATATTCCTAATTCAGAACAAATGATTTTCATCTATTGAATTATTCAAAGATTTACTTCTCTGTGGTTTACACATGTAAATACCATCAAATGATTTAACACAATCTCAATTAAATCACTAGTCTTCTTTTCATGCGCTCCTAATCACGATGGATCACATCATAGCTTTAACCTGCAAATTAAGCAAGATTAAGCACGACGACCCAACAAGTCTAACAGTCTATCATGCATCATATAACACATAGGTTTCACATTCAGTTCATGCATTTATATTCTTAGTGTTCAAGCATATTACAAATACATTATCACATTTATATCCTGCTAGTAGCAACATACATACCATAGCATACTACACATGTCATGTACATGTCACTCATTGCACATATATATTGAGTTCCCCGACTCAATTCAATAATTAGTCATAATTTGACATTCATCATTCACAAAACAAATAATGCAATTCATAGGTATTACATACTTATAAACATAAATCATGCTAACAGCTATCTATAGCAATTATAAGTCCACATAAATAAACTGAGAAACTTGTCTCGTTCAACGACTATTGATACAAACTTTAGTTTAACTTCGCTTCACGAATCCTACACAGTTATGTTCACATGTATGCATACATTAGCCACATACTCGTGTATAGATATTAAACATTCATATACGTTATATCAGTAACTGATATCCTTATTTCCAAGAAACTTCCATATTCTTTTTCAAATATTTTAAGTTTCAGCTTATTATAGCTATACATTTTCAAAAAGTTCCAACACGACTTTTAAATAATTGTCTTCACATACAAAACATATTAGTTATGTGTCAATGTCATATAACATGTATAGTTATATATTACATATCCATATTGGTCATATCCTTAACTTTTAATTCTCGTTTTTGAAAACTTCTTATATTCTTTTCAAAAACATTTATTCTTTTACTCACGATAGTCTTTTATTGCTTTAACAACCCTTGACATGATTTTAGTTCATGAATACCTCACACTTTCATTTTATAATTCTCTTGTATCTTATTACATGGGTATTCCATACTTTTTATACATACTTTAGGTATTCAAGGTGAATTCGAAACTCATTTTGTGCTTTGAGTGTAATTATAACTTGTATGGACAACGTATAGCTTTCGTAATACTTTATAGTTCCATTTAGGTCCACTAATGCTTTAAATATTGTTGTTTTCATCATATTGACAAAACTTGCCCCTTCGAGGCATTAACAGTTTCAAACTTGGCTTAACAGCCCCAATTTAGATACCCAATATCTCTACTAGACTTTAACTTATAGATTACTAACTCAATGGTATTAATCTGTAGGTAGGTTGTAGATTTTATACACCTGTCCATTTAGAGATAACAAACTCAACTTTTTGGGTAAACTATTAAACTAAATTTCGAAGCCAAGATGGCTCTTCAACGCTGTTGTAGGTCTATATTGTTCGCTCCTCACGGTTTTGATCTATTCATATGGAATTTTGATATTATGTAGGTGATATACTCAGCTATTATAGTAAAACATTAGCCGTGCATCTTAAGCAATTTAAGTTTGTTGGCTGAGAGCCCAAGGAAAGTCCCCAGCCATTGCCAAACATCACCACTGCTGCTGCCATGGGCAGCAGATTTATTTTCATGCCCATTTTGCGACCTCATTACTTTTAGCTCGTATACTGGATTACAATGCATTTTAAATATGTTATATATAGTATATGAGACTATTTTTAAAAAATACGAAACCCCCATTTCGGGTTCATTAGGGAGCCCAAACAAAGCCCCAAAAGTGTACGTTCATAACAGTTTTTCACTTTCGTTTCAGCTTTACCCTCTCTTGCTAAAACAGTCATAACTTTTTCGTTTCAAAACATTTTTGAGCAATTCTTGAGCCCACGTGAAGCTAACTTCCGGGACTACAACTTTTATTCTTTGACCGTTCCCAAATTCTAAAGACAGAATTCCAGAAAATTCGTTCAAGGTGACTGTCCCGAGTTGGTTAGACAATTTTGACGCGACTACTTTGAACGGTCATAGCTCATTGCTCCGAAGTCGGAATTAGTCCGTTCCGGAGTCTATGGAAAGCTTATTCAATGTACTATAATACCCCAAAAGCCCAGAATTTTCTGGAAACTCTAGCTAGTCCCGAATTTGTCCTTAGGGTCAGCAGTCCACAATTTTTCGGTTTCTAACATGTTTATTTTGAGCCTCATAACGGTTAGCATAACTTTTGTTATACAATTTCAGATGAATCGAGACTTGTTCCTACTTTGAGACCTTGTTATAAGGTACATTTTTCATCCGAGTTTGGTCTTTAACAACATTATTAAGACACCTAACTAAAAGCTCAAAACTCAGTATTCTTTGACTTATATGCATATATTCCGAACTGATAGTAGTAACTTTTATCATATGCATAGCTATATTAGATTTAATATCACACATGTTCTAAATTAACATTACTTGTGGTATAAAATAAGTATCACATTACACGCACTAGTGATACATATACATGTTAATTAATCACGTTATATAACTCAGTACATTATATGTCAAAAGTATCAAAGCTTACCCAATAATTAATTATGTTATATGAACATAATTCTTATGTGGTTACCAATTCAGTTCATAACATAAAAAATTTCATTACATTCTCAGTATACCAAGAAATATCAATAAGATATCTATCATATCGTGGTCAATATAGACATATAGCCAATGCTCAAAACAGATCCAAACTGCCTAGCAAGTCAAGCCCATGCTAGCTGCTACAGCTCACTTCTAGCAGCCCACTTTACCAATTTCTAGTTTTTAAACCACATGCCCAATTTTTCAATCAAACTTAAACATTTTATAGAAGGTATGTAATACTATTTTTTTTCAAAAATATATATAACCCAGCAAATTTGGACATTCTAGCTAGACATGTTTAACAGATGGCCAAAACTGCTCTGTCGAGACAGTTTTTAAACTAAGCACCAGCAGGTCATTTACTTAATAATAGATTTCCAGCTTAAATTAACTTATATAAATCCTTCAATTCACATCATATAAGATGCATGAAGATGTTCTTGATCACTTCGTTACCATAATTGCTCTCTTCGAGCTTAACAGTCTACACAATTTTTCCACCCTTATAACTCCATATTCATCTGCACAAAAATTCCTTAGCAATACCCAAAAATTTCAATTCAATCAACATAAACAACTGTAACAATTTTGAACATAAACCATCTAATTTGCACTAAACATACACATTGTAAAATCAGTGAAGAAACTATTTTAATGATTATATTCTCAAGGATGAAATATAAGAAAAGATAATAGTTCCATATGGATGAATGAGAGAAATTGCCAAACAACCAATGCAGATATACCTGTTGATAGATATTCTGGAGCAGCATATCCATATGTTCTCATGACCCTGGTAGAGACATGGCTCTTATCACCAGTTGGTCCATCCCTTGCCATCCCAAAATTTGAAAGTTTTGCACTGAAGTTCTGTCAATTTAATCCGAAAAAGAGAACGGGAGACCAACCAGTTAGTAATAACCCCAAATCTCAGTCACTGGCAACCATAGAAAGATAGAAAGTTGTGCTTCTGAAAATATATACCGAGTCCAGCAGGATATATAGCCTGGGTTTCAGCACCGTGAAGAAAGGCCAGACCCCTGGCAGCACCAAGAGCAACTTTCATTCGGATGCTCCAAGAAAGCAACTGGAAGTATGACCCTCCTGTTTCACAAGGGACCTAATTTGTCAATCGCATGCTGACAAGGAACATCTAGTCTATAAAGAATACTTATTTTCACAACATAAAACTATCAAATTGGCAGTCTATAATTAAATATTGGACAACTTACTCCTGAACAAATGATTCTCCATGCTCCCCTTTGGCACAAACTCATATACCAAAAGTCTATTATTATCCTCTAAGCAGTAACCAATCAATTTCACAAGATTAGGATGGCGTAGCAGGCCAAGATGGTTGATTTCCGCCTGTACATTCAAGGATGTAACATAAATTAGCTACTCTGCTCAAATTTGCAACTTTTGTATACAAAGCATTAGAATAAAACAGAGAACAAGCTTTAGCAGTTTCTACTTGCCAGTCATTCCTTGTTCCCCTGCAAACCTTCTTGGTTCAGCCTTTTTACAGCTATGACTATCCCACTTCCAAGCTTTGAAGCTTCAAGTGACTGTTCATCAACCCATCCTTTGAAAACAGAACCAAAGCCGCCTTCTCCTGGTACGCTATCAGAATGGAAGTTTCTGGTCGAATTTCTGAGTTCGCTGAATGTGAAGTTTTTTAAATTGGAGGACTACAAGATCTCACCCTCACTCCGAGGAGTTGTAGGTATAGATGTAGACGAACCTTTGCTAATCAAATTACTAGTATCATTCCCATCTCTACTAACATATTTAGAATCATCGCCTACAGAAAATCGTACTTTAATCATGAACAATGAATACACCGAATAAAATGTAGGCACACAAGGCAAAACAATATATGTTCTCTACCTGGAAATCATCTAAGACAAAACAATATATGCACCAACATTACGAATCATATACCCCTCCGTTCCTCCGTCCGCCGCTCCGCAAAGGGGAATTTATTCCTGTTAGGGTTTAACGAAGAGCGCCGAGCACGCAGAAGTCTTGAGAGGTCGATAGACTCCACCATGACGCCTTGCGTGAGTGGTGGTCGTCATCATTTAGTATCGAGCTAAGCCTTTCTAAGCAAGTTACTTATTTTTAATTTTTTGTCGAAATATATATTGCAAAAAAAAAAAAAATATAAAAAAAAAAAAAAAAAAAAAGAAAAAAAAAAATAAAAATAAATTCATATTCTATTGTGCTAACCCATTTTGTAGCACACCATCAAATCATCAAATTCCAATCAAGAGTTCATACCGTTCCATCATCATCAATTCTGAAAAGGAGCTACAATTTACGAGTCTGAAGCCTATAAGAGGAGTACAAGACAATCGATCAGTGATTTTTGTGGTATTCTGATAACAACACCATCTATATTTTTGTTTCGTGACAAGTAATTTCGAATTGATTAGTAAAACCAAGAATTTTGCTAGGGAATTCAAGAAGAACCTATTAGAGAGAATATTAGAGGTAAAAGGCAAGAGTGTAAGATTATTAGAGGGTAAAAGCCAAATTTGAAGCGATACACGAGTGATTCATCATTATTTCGAAAGCGAAACACGTAAGTGGAGTGTGTGAGAAATTTTTTATCTACTAACCTTTGTTTTGACAAAGAAACATGTATGGCTACAATTATGAAAGTTATTATGGGTCTCGAAGGAATACTTTCAAGGCAATATTGATCTGAGGCATATCTCGAGATGGGAGAGAAAAATGGAGCGAGAATTTGGTTGTCATGATTACTCGAGAGAGGAGGAAGGTCGACAGGCGATTCAAAGAGTTTTCCGATCATACAATTATATGGTGGCAACTTAGCAAACAAAACATGGGGAGCGTCAGATTCGAGACATGGGCGTAAATTAAAAGCAATGAATGAGAAAGCGGTTTGCTCCAAAGACAAAGTGTGATAAGAGGATGAGTATACATCTAAAAATATGTAGAGCAACCTTCAAGGAGATCTACATTAGAAGATGATATGAGGGTTCGCGGACATGGAAACAAAGAGGATTCAAGAACTTAAGAGAAGACATCAATGAGAGCTTTAAGGAGGTGGAAGAAATTATAGAATATGCAGTCCAAGGAGAGTTATTGGGTTCGAGTGTTCAAGATGAAATCCATGATCTAAAGCAAGATGGTGAACATCCGAAAGAAAGTAATCAAGAAGATGAGTTCGTACAAGGAAATACATGTGGAAAAGATCAACAAAAAGAAATTGTTCGAAAGATTGATAATGTTAAAAAAAAAATTGAAAGGAGTGAGAATGAAAGGAAAAGAGAGATTGAGAAAAAAGGGAATGAAAAGAGTGACCTTGAAAATAAACGAGAGAAAAACAAACGAGAGGGTGAGCATAAAGAAGAGAAAGAAGAAATATGTGACTATGAAAAAGAGAGTGAGTTGAAAAGTGAGTTATATTTTGAAAAGCCAATGACTGTACATTTGTACAAGACGGCGCTTTTGAATACTAACACTAATGATTCTTCTTTGCTCAGTTTTGTTTTTTGTCTCTTGTGTGCAGTTGTTGATGAAATACCCCGTACTATCATTCCGTCTCGATCGGTGATAGTATTCAGAGGAGACGCATGAATTACAAGGTGGGTTGGAGAGTTGGTGAAAGTGAGTATCGTGAGAGAAGACACGAGAGTTCATGTGTTGATTATGAGATCATAGTATCTAAGGAGGATGGGACAACGAGTTTGTTCGTCGATTTAGAATTGGTAAACAAGTATCGTTATTCTTTTCAATATTTAGATAATATGTTTGATAAATTGCATAGTTCTTATGTTTTATCTACATGTGATAATGATCATGTGATGATAATGCCTAATCAATTTAGCACGAGAGATTGTGATAAATGGAAAATTATTTTCGCATGTGAGTTATATAGGTGGTTAGTTATTTCTGTTAGATTAACTGATGCATCTAGTGTTTTCATGTGTTATTTAAAACATGTTTTGCATGCTTCCATTGGATTTGTTGTTAGCTATTTTGTGGATAGAATCATCTATATCATAAATTATAGTGGATACTTGATATTTGTTGAGTTAGTTTATGATCGTGATATATATTCTCGTTTTCGATGTGTTTACTTGCATGAAATTAATTCTAGGTTTTGTTATCCAGATATTGACTTAGGGTTTCATGCTAGTCAATCTTTACATGAATTGTTGTTAGTTGACAATGGTAGTAATCATGTTATTTCGTTAGAGCAATCTTCATTCCATGATTTGCTATTATATGGTTTTGATTCTAGAAGTGTTTATCATCAAGATGGTTTGAGAGATGAGTTATTTGTATGTTTAGTTAGTTCATTTGGATTAGCTAAGGCATTGCATACTTCCATGGAATTGTTGAATTATATTTTGCATTTTTTCATGGGAAAATTTGTTATTCTCTCTTTTGATGATATTCGATTTTTGTTAACATTTTGGGAAATTCTTTAGCATGTGTAGAGTTTGTTTGTGATCATCGTCGATATGCTATTGAATTTTCAACTTATGATTGTGACCTTTTATTCCATTGATAACATTATTTGTTCTTTATTGTATTAATGTCGATGGAAAGAGGGAGGTTGGTTGTGTTTTTCTTGATTCGTGATAGGAGCATATTCATTGAGGGAAACATGGATCGTCTGATTCAATTCGATCAATGCATTGAGAGTTTACAGGGAAGTATTTTGAATATTGTTTTAGTAGACTATGCATGTGATTTTGATTTATTTGATTCCTTTGTGATTAGACAAAAGGAACTTATTGATTTGTTTTGTTTTGTGTTTAATCCAGGAATTCAGGAGAATTTGTGTGAGAAGCATGACGAATTTCAAGTACTTATATTTGACCCAGGAGCATTGACAAATGTGTTTCTGCGAAGGATCGAGATCATTAGATTAACTTTTGATCCGGGGATTCGTCATTGGGAGAATCTATAACACGAAGAGATCTACATAATGATATTTAATCCAGGAGGAGTTGGAAATTTTCAATTTCTTGCTTGCGTTGCTGATATTGCTTATTCATTTAAATTACCATGTGAGACTTGTGGTTATGTTTTGTTTGGTGATTCTAACTTTGTTCATTTTGATGTAGGATCAAATTTGTGGACAAATCCTTTTCAAGGGAAGCGGATGCCGATTTGAGGACAAATCCTTTTGAGAGGAGGGAATGATGATGATTGATTGTGGTCGAATTTTTCGTCAATTTATTGATTCGAGCGTCAGTGTTCAACAAATGATTTCAAGTTATTCATTTAAAGATTATTGAAGGATCTACAATTTAAGTATTATTGGATGGCCCAATTCAAAGAAATCAATTTAGCAAGCATGAATGGGAAGCATGAATTAAAAAAACGTGGGGCCCAGATTAATACTTAACATTCATGTTGGTTATTCTAATTCTAGGAATTCAAGTATATAGGGATATGTCACGTAAATAACATCGATATCAAAAGAATTCAACTTATATACTCCATGAAGGAATTCTAGTTTACAAAGGAGTCATGCATGCAAATGAATCATTACCAACTTATATCACACGGTTTCACCACTTAATTACATACGTGCAGTAGCAATTTAACGATTTTTACTCGATAATTGAATTAATTTTAAATTCTATTGTAATTAGGATTTATTTTAATTAAATTTCTTTTCCAAATTGATTTCTATTTCTTATAGAAATTAGGGTTATAGTTTATAAATTCTATTAGGATTTGAATTGTTTTGAGTAGTATAAATAGAATCCAAGTTATGTAATCAAACACATTATCATTATTATTATTGATATCTTACATGTGAGTTTTCTCTATTTTTGGTTCTTTTGAAGAATTCCTAAGTAATTCTTAGTTATTTTTTCGAGATTGATTTGACTTATCATACAACAATTCATGGTTGTGTGTGGCGTCTTCTATCAGATCAATAAATCGATTGTCATGAGATTCTGCTTCAATATAAGCGCGGTCGAACGTTGGTGTCGAATTCATTCAACGCAGAATTCGAAAGCGAAGAATTGTCATCAAAATTACCGCTACGTATAGGCGAGGGTTAAGGTGTTGCAAACAATTCACCCAACAACTGTGCTAGAAACGATCGGGGCGACGACCACCTCACGCAAGCGTGCCGTGGAGTCTATCAGAGGCTATGAGCTCAGAGTCGTGAGTCCGGCGAGTGAGCTGGAGAATCGCGTACCAGTCCAGGTGATTATTGCTAATCTGCTTCTCGCTAGCGATGAGTGTGTCGGCGATGGCAAGGATCTGGTCGGCGTGCTCGAGTCTCGGGTTGGATTCTCGGGCACGGGTCGCGAATGTTATGCTGCCAACGAGATCACGGGTTTGTAGGAGTTTCTCGGCGATCCCGAGCCACCGGAGAGACTCCGGTCCGGGGTTGAGATTGTACGGTTGCATATTTTCTCTATCTAAAAAGGGTTCTCTCTCTAAAAAGGGAGTGTAGACTGTAGACTGCGTTTTTCGTTCAAGTCTAGTGAGAGAGAAAAAGTGTGAGAGTGAGTAGACAATTTTACTTGCTTAGCTGTTGTCATCAATGTGCTCTCTGCATCGTCCGATGCTTCATGAACGGTGGAGATGTAATCAAGAAATTTCTCTCTCTATATCAAAATCAGAAAGGCAAAGCCACTTTAAAAAAATATTTTTTTAAAAAACGAATTTAAAAAAAAAACTATCTCAATTTTTTTTTAAACAATTTTTTTTTTTAAAGAAATTTGAAAAAAATAAAAATATGATCAAATGCCAAATTAACCGGTATTGTAACTTTTTTAAAAAATTTTTTAAAAAAAATGAATTTATAAAAAAGAAGAGTAAGATGTAACATCACTTTAACTGACATTGGAATTTCTTTTTTTTAAAATTTCTTTGATCTCTTGTACTTGTTTACAAATTTAACTATTTTTTTATGTATATTCTCTGTCATCGGCGTTGGAAATGAAAGAGTATATAAGACTTCAAATATAAAAAAATAAAAATAAAATTCTAACGCCAATTAAAGACGCGTCAGATCTTATTCTTCTTTTTATAAATTTGTTTTTTTTTAAAATTAAATAAAATAGGGATAAAATTAATATTACATTAATATGGGTCAAACTAACTTATTAGGAATGACTTATAAGTCATTTTAAATAACTTTATTTTGTTTTAGTTCATAAAACATAATAAAAAAAAATCATCTTTTATGTTTCTCTTAGAATCGATAGTATTATAATTTAATTTTATAATATATTTGGAAAAAAAAGGTAAAAGAAGAACTAGGAATAGCTAGGGATATACCATTACTATTTTTCTTTTTATATTTTATTTTTGACTTAAAAAAATATGTTCATGATTTAAGTTACTCATAGCCTCTGCTTTAAGAATAAAAGTTCTTATTATTTTATGTAATCTCAAGTTAAATATTTACTTATATTAAATAATCTATTTTTTTTACAATAATTTATGCGTAATATCCTTAGTATTAAATGTCATATTTTTATTATTTATAAATATTTATATAATATCACTAGTCATGTATAAAAAAATATGCAATTAGATGAGAATTTAAATATGCATAATTTTATCATTTGACATTTTTTTTATTCGCATAAAATCAATCATTACTTTCATTCTCGGAGTGAGTGAGTACTTGTAAGTATGTCCTACTTCTATCTAGAAATAAGAAACATTGGGAAGCATAGATATAATAATCAAGTTTGATGAGGTTGAGTTTATTTGGGTCGGAGGCCCGGAACTAACATGATTGACAATCGATTGTCATAGGTAGTATTTCAACAACCATAATCTATACCGTTGATCGCAACATTGGACGACACGGATTGAAATGAATTTTTTCCTACCGCTACCGCTACAAGTTATGGCGACATGAGAAATTACTCATTTCCCCTCATTTTCTAGCTCATGTGTTGCACTGTTTACCGCTACAAGTTATGGCGGTAGTTTAGTTAACTAATAAATTAGAATGGCTTAGTGGTAGCTTAATGGCCCAATAACCCATAGGTCCTAGGTTCAAAACCTAGCTGTGATATTTTTGCTTCTTATGTTATATTTTTTGTGTATTAGATAAATTCTATTACCATCCATATATATATACTCATCTTAAAACTCCACATTAAACTAAATATATATAAAGTAATTATGAATATTTATATGAATATTTTAATATATATATATATATATATATATATATATATATATATTAAATTTATCTCTAAATATTTATAAACAAATATTCATATAAATATTTATAAACAAATATTCATATAAATTTATCTTTAAAATTTATAAACAAATATTTATTTATAAATTTATAAATATTTCATCTAAAATTTATAAAATTTAGATATGAATATTTTTTATAAATATTTATATGAATATTAGAGATAAATTTTAAATATTTATATGAATATTTGTTTACATATATATATATATATATATATTCATAGTTACTTTAATTTTTCTAAATAATAAAATATATCTCTATGTGCTCAATTTTATTTTCAAAAATTATAACTTTAAAGATAAATAAAATTGGGCATTTATTTGGAGACGTACGGAATGAAACATTTCACTGTATAAAATTGTATCCAAATAAATAAAAAAATTTAAATGAAAAATTATGTGTTTGGGGGGAAGGCAAGCTTATTGGATTTGCCTTAATTTTGGGCAACAATTTACTAATCGTTGCAAAAAAATGTATTAAATACGCAACGAAAAAAAATTATTGCCAATGAATGTGGCCTATATTAGGCAACGAAATATAGCAACAAAAAAGTTTTTGTTGCCAACGATGAGGAGAAATCTCATCGGCAATAAAAAAGAAAATAGGCGGTGTGTTTATTTTTTTCGACCAACGATTTGACAATGAATTTTTGAAACGACTTATGAATTTCGTTACGAAAAATGAAAGCCTTTCATAAACTGCAACGAATGACAAATTTCGTTGCTAAACATGCATTTTTGGCAACGACTTTATAAGTCGTTGTCCGAAAAATTGTTGTCAAATGTCTATTTTTTGTAGTGTTTGTGCTCTGTTGCACAGAAGAGCGCCACTTTTTTTTTCACGGCTAAATTTTAAAGTTTAATGTAATGTAAAATTATTTATTTTAAAGCTTATTAACAAAATAATTGATATTGTAAATTACTTAAAAAGTGTTATTAAAAGTAAACTTATTATTATAAAAAATTTAATCTATTTATATATAATACAATTTATATTCACTATAATTAATTCTAAAAAACTTATTTTAATAAAATAGTGACTAATTTTATCTCTCGCAAAAAATTTCTCACCAATAATATATAGCGAGTAATAATTTCTTCATTAATAATATTTTGCTTCACAAATTTTCATCAAATATTGGCGCTAAACATCCTTCTATCATCTCAATTTTGCGAAAGAAAAATTCTAAATTGTGAAGGATCTTTCCTTCAGAATAACTATATTGTCACTAATTTTTTTTCTTCATTGTTCCCTCGCTAGAAAATTCCTCATGTGTAGGAATGAATTCCTTCACTACATCCTTATTTTCTTGTAGTGTTGCATACTTTGTCACTAAATATAAGAATTTATGACGAACCAGTGTTGTCACTTATCCACTCATCTAATTAGTAACGCACAATTATCTCGTCATATAAAATTGGTATTTGTGATAATAAAAATTGTCATAGTTTATTAATTTTTCGTCATTATAAAAATTTGCCTCCAAAATTTCTTATTTTTTTTTTGCCTCCAAATAAAATTGTGACGATATTACGTACTTTGTCACTAAATATAAGAATTTATGATGAACAATTTTTGTCACTTATCCACGCATCTAATTAGTGACGAACTATTATCTCGTCATATAAAATTGGTATTTATGACAATAGAAATTGTCATAAATTATTATTTTTTTGTCTTTAAAAAATTTTCCTCCAAAATTCTTCAGAAAAAATTTGCCTCCAAATAAAATTGTGACGATATTACGTACTTTGTCACTAAATAAAAGAATTTATGACGAATCATTTTTGTCACTTATCCACTCATCTAATTAGTGATAAACTATTTTTTCGTCATATAAAATTGGTATTTATGACAATACAAAGTGTCATAAATTATTAGTTTTCCGTCTTTAAAAAATTTCCCTCCAAAAATAATTTTGCCTCCAAATAAAATTGTGATGAATTTGTATTTGGTGTCACTAAATGTGAACATTAGTGACGAAAGCACATTGTCACTAAATGTTACAAATAATTAATGACAAATTATTATATTGTCATTGAAAAAAATATTTTGTGACAATAAATACTGTCATCAATTATTACAAAATGTCACTAAAAGGTTTCCCTCCAAAATTTTGGTGCGAAATTCTACCTCCAAAATAACTTGTGACGAAATTTTATTAATCGTCATCAAATGTGTAAATTAGTGACGATATAAATGATTAATAGTAACAAAATTAAAGGTCGTCACAAAAACAAAAGTTTTAGTGACGATTATGAATTTCGTAATTATTAATTAACAAATTGTGACAATTTTTTTGTGCGTGACAAAAATTTCGTCATAAAATGTGTGATTTCTTGTAGTGTAAAGCCCCTCCTTCTAGCGCCAATGTTAACGCCAAGTTTTGCCAGCGCGTTCAATCACAAAATCCACGCTCTTAACCTGCACAATAACAGATCACACACGAAGCTTGACGGCTTGTGCCACCGGGGGATAACTCTGGTGTGAGAATAAGTACAGGCCGTTCACAAGGTTTAACAATGGAGGCTTTTGTATTTAGTGCTCAAAGATGTATTACATGTTAATTGTAGTCAAGCTTTGTATTTATAGCCATTTTCACTTCCTTAGAATCCCTCTCCGAGTCGGATTAGGACTCCTAAATATGGTAGTTACCTATATTTGGGTCCAACACACTCTCCTTAAAAGGTGTAAGTAGAATCCAATTCCAATACTACATTTGGAGTTACCTTATTCAAAAAGGGTTAGGACTAGAGTCGTTAACCATGTATAACCCCTTATAACTCCAAACTCTGTACATGGGCTGCCCAACGGCACATGCCAAATTCAACCGACCTCATAGATACCGGTTTGGGCTTCGGCCCAAGGGACTTGAAGGCCCGACCCCGAGCTCCACAATCAAAATCGGACTCCGGCCTAGAGGGCTCGAATATCCGAACTCGACCACCTTCGACATCTTGCACGGCTTTGGCCCAACGGACCTAATCTCCTCGACCCCTACCCGGGCCTTCAGCCCACTTGAGGGGATCGGTAAAATACTCCCGAACAGAAATCATCATGTAGATGAATTGTTCCATAGAAAATAATTGCAGAAAATCAATGAGTTTTATAATGTGGAGAGACCTACATTGCTTGATATTTGCCATTGATTACTCACATCTATTTCTAAATATTAAAATAATATGTAAGGATTTCTTTCTTTCTCTTTTTATTTTTTATTTTCACAAATAAATAATGTGTTTGGATTTCCAAATGAAATACTTCTAAAAATATATATGTTGAGACATGATTATTTGGGTCCGAATTATATGGTGGACCAAAGTTCATGTGGAGTTATCTTAACCCATGTAGGAACCTTTTTGATATTTGAATAATTTAAGGGATTAAAGATTCCTAATTATCTTTGGTTTCTAATCCCTAAGGAAAGTAGGTCTGATCATTCGGTTATAATCGAATCGAATACGCTATTCGATTATAATTGAAAATCAAAATTACTAGATTTTTAGTATCTGAACAAGTAACCGTATTATACAATACCCGAAAACTGAATAACCAATTATTTTTATTCGGTGGTTCAGTCAATACCTGAAATTTGTAGAATAGTAGTGGAGGTGAAGCAAGACCAAGAATTCAATGGGATACATCATATATGAGCAGTACTTTTACACATGGTCATAAGCTTTTTCTAATTTTTATAGAAGTAACTTAATATAAATACTCACAAGATCAAAAGAAAGAGCAAAAAAATTGTGCATAAAATACACAAGTTTTTAAAGCCTTCAAAAGAGTCGGATTTGAACCTTTAACTGCTTTTTGTACTTTCTTAATCACATCTGACAAAATCGAGTGAAAATAGTATTTTGGTAAAGGATCTCATGGATAGAAACAGATACTTCGAGTTCCTACCCATTTAATTAAGGATTAATGTCCAATTTTGAATGGGGGCGGAGACACCGGACGCCGAACGCTAGAGGCCGGAAGTAGAGCGGAGTCGGGGACTGGGTAGAGAGTGAGAGATTAGGGATCAGAGACTGAGAGATCTGAGATTTGAGTGATTAGAGTCTAGAGACTAATGAGATATGAGAGATCTGACAATGAGCTGAGATGTGACGCCCCCAAATTCAGACACTCATATCTCGAATTTGGTTCGTCACGTACTAATTCTAATATCATACTAAAATCATTAACAACGGAAAAATATAATAATTTATATTGTGATAACATAAATATTCTAGTCCCAATGTCTCGAACAGTTACTAAAACATCTTAATTCAAACATAACTTATTACATCATAATAATTAAGTCTCCACACAACATAATAATAGTAAATTCCTAGTACTAAGAAACAAAGTTATTTCGAAGCTTTCTCTTTACCCTTGTTCTTGCCTGAGGGTTCACCACGTTCTGCCTTAACTGAAATTTTTAAAGAAAACAAGGATGATCAACAAATTTGCCCAGCAAGTAATATCACAATAAGGGTGAACATTTATAAAGTTCAAATCTCAAGGGTATGCCATTGAATAATAGTTAAAGAATTATCAACAATTCTCAATAAAGGTCGCTATGGACTGAAAGATATCAACAAGATTCAAAGAGTTAATCATGTCAAAGTTCAAGAATAATGAACACTGAGCAGTTACTAGGGACTAATAACTTCTACTAGAATTAACAGTATTATACTGAAAATTCAATAAAACGAGTACAACAGGTGATCAACCTAAGTACCCTACGTTATGCATAACATTTAAACATGCTAGTATGTGCGCACGTCGGTTCCCCGATAATTATATAATTTCCCCTTCAATGAGGGTTGTTCATCTAAGTAGATTTCCAAGAGTTCGTACCAAGTCAATTGGTTTGGATAGCTTTCTAACACATGATAATAGTATAGTCGAATCAATGGCTTAGACAACTTTTATACTGTATTTAAGAATGATACGTTCCATGCTTGCAACAATATCAAGATATAAAAATGATTTCCGAATAGTAATAGATATTTGCTCGAGATAAATATGATTGATATGTCAACAATTCGGATTATACAATATATACAGTGTAAAGAATTTAGGAAACCTACATTCAATATGAGAATCAAATGAAGTTAGAGAACTTATACAAAATCCAAAGTTGTATAAGTTAGGGAACTTGCCTCAAGCGTAGTTTACCAACTTATAACTTATCAACACTTTGAAATCCTATTGTAACGCAGTTATGTATACAACATCTCTATTAGTTACACAATTCTCTAAGTAAAAAATCTTATATATGTTTGATCATATAACACACTCACTATCATCTTATATAGCAACGAAAATGGAATGTCACATTGGTATGCTTTCACACCGTATAACTATATAATTACTACTTGCTTGTAGAAAGGTATTACGAAGTTTGTAAAAATCTTTAGATCCTTGGTTTCATATAGGTATTATGTATTATAACTCTTTTAACATCATGTAATAAGACTGAAAACAATATAACATGCAAGTTACAATTTACAGATTACAAAATAAATCACCATCCTGCATCGCAATTGTGCTACTGGTTGAAGCTTAGGGACTACGGCATACATTGCTTATATCTGTGGACGCCCCAAAATAGGTATACACAACCCATTTTGAGTCGCAAAAGAAATGGTACATAATTCAAATACAAACTTAATTATACAATTATCGTGTAAAATACGACAAAACATAAGCTGAGAGTTTTAACACGAATATTGTCTCGTAGACAATATCCAAACTCAAATGGAGTCCTCATTTCAATTATTATCACGGTATTTTATAAAATAGTGATGACTACTATAGCCACCATCTCGGACCGTCACTCCATTCCTCGACTAATCTCAGCTATGTTCTCATTTCCCGAAGAGAACAATGAAAGCAAAGGGTGAGCTCAACTAGCCCAGTAAAGAATATTATGACTAAGATAATGCATAATAAGTTATCGTTAGCCTTCAACAGTGTAAAACTGATAGAATACAAAATAGACAACAAATTTAACTGTAGCGGAATAAACAATCCATTAGAAGAGTCAAGTGGAGCATAATATCTTCTATGTTCTATGATTTAAAAGTTCATCATCAATATTTTATCGTTGTAACACAACTCAATAAATAATTCACATAATCGAATTATCCATGCACTACAGGCCAAGGATATATATCCGTTAGTATTACATCCACGAATTATCCATGCACTACGGGCCAAGGATATTCGTTATTATCACCAGGCTATTATTTTATGCCTTAGTCTTTGGTTTCATGGGCGCCTCATTCTTTTAGCTAACGCTGCTGCCGGTCATGATCATGCCAACAACTGTCCATCAATGCACTACGGGCCAATGAGAACTTTTACCACATCATTTGTAACATTACAGGTCATGATTATACTGACACATAATTCTTGGTCATAATCATTGTCGTTATCGCCAAGCAGCAAACACAGATAATTCAATGCTGAAAATGCAACCCAAATTCAAAGCCCCTTTTCTTGGATTCACAAGAACTGCTGAAATATGGAACCGAAGAGCTTATATGATTGGTTTCGTAACTTTTATTGTAGAACTGGTAGAGATTTTCACATGATCTTATTTTCTAGCATTTTGTTTTAATTCTTTAGCTTTGACAATTTTCTTAATTTTAAGCTCGCGTGTTTTTTATTTTCAAATTATAAACAAGGGTATAATCCAGCTGATTGGAGTGGAGATCGGGAAAGGCCTTGATCTGCCTCTCTGAATATTTAGGGCTCCCTATTTTGATGCTCATATTGTTGTAATTATTTTTGAAAGTTGACTTTACTTGAATTTCACATATTAAGATGTGTATCAACCACAACTGAACCATGTAAGTTAAAAACGATAGAGCTATAAATAGCATTTTCCATTTGATTTATAGTGGAATTTTATTTGCATATAATGTCATTATTTCCCCATGCTTGGTATGTTTGTTCATATCTCTTGAGTTTTGCATAAATTTTGCTAGTGTTTAAATGAAATCATAAAGAAGAATGCCCTCAAATACAAAGGGGTGTGGACTGTTAAATTATGCGTTGATTTTCATTAAAAAGAGGTGGTGTAGCAAGTCAGCACCTTAAGCTGCTGAATTCTGCAGTCTCCCTCCAACTCAACTTACCATCAAGTCTGAAACCAATTTGACATAGCACACTAGAAAAAAAAATACAAAACTCATTCGTGGTTTACTTTCTCAAAGTTTATTCCAACAAAACATACAACAAGTAGATAAATACAGAGGTTGTAATAGAATATCTGACCCTAGAAATTTCTGAGATCTCTGTGGTAGTAAGAAACTACAAAACCACTCGCTAACTTAGAAGATCTACAAGCGGCACCTTAGAAGAAAGCTCGGATATATTTAGTGCCTCACTAAGCAGTGACGACGATTATTTATGCGATCTCTCGCCCACTTTTTCATCCTCTCCATTTTAGTCTTCACGTACATTGAACACATAGTTCTGCATACCCACCTACACTAGCAATCGTGTTAATGTAGAACTAATCTTGAAAGAGAGCAACTCTAAACCCTTAACAACGTTTAATTTGAGAAACCCCAACAACAATTAATTTTAGCTCATACCTGATTTATGATTACCATGGACAAGCTCAACCAACCCTTTTAAAGCCTTAGCACGAGCATCCAAAAATCCAGTTCCGTATCCAATTTCCAGTTTGATAATATCTGTAAGACCCCAACTTTTTATGAATAAAGATTTAATTTTCTCTAAATGTTATTTTGAATAATAAGGTGTGGATTTGATATAATGCTATAGTTATGGGTGATATGTGCAAATTTCGCAAGTAAGCAAGTTGTCATAAAATATTCGTTTAGTCGGGGAATATTCTTTTTGTCGGAAAATATTCGTACGACAACACAATCATTGGTGGACCCCACAACGGAATGACTGTCGAATATAAAAAGCGACATAAATAATTTTTTTATAAAAATAACAACAAGACTTTTACCGTTAAACTATTGAAATACCCGGTGATAAAAAATACGATGTCTGGCGTGGTTGCATAAAGAGTATACCAGACGCACGATATCTCTGATTATTGATGCTTACGTAAGAAGTCACTCCATTTTATTCAATTATTGTAACAGTAGTTATTGCATAGTATCTCATATTATTGATTCAATTATTGTCACAGTATCATCTGCACAATATTTTATATTATTAAATTAATAATTGAGACGACACAGTTATTCATATTATTATTTGCATTATTGACAATGTCTAGAAAGTTCTGTCGAGGAGAGGGGTTATGTTATTTAATTGCGCACCAATAAGGAGAAATCCTTATCGGAAAGCCCTCTCTTTCCTAGGAATGATCTAGTTGTTAATATTGTGAGTTAAAATATTAATGATAAATAATTGTTGAAAGATTAATTGAAGATAAGTGATTTTTGATAAATATTTATTCAATTTTTGATATAAATAGAGGAGTTTTCATAAATTATTTGTTGTAAGTTTGACTTATTACATGGACCCCCACTTATTTATTTTTCAAAATCGTCGGTAGAAAGTTATCTCAGTTTTATTTTATTATTATTATAATAGTAATAAAACAGAATACTTTTTATATTATATATAAAGTTATTCGTTTTATTAGATTATAAATAGAATATATTATATTTTATATAAAATTTTCGTTTTATTAGAATATTTTATTGCATAGTGTTGCATAGTAAAAATTAGATTTTTCCGTCGAATTCGCCCGTGAACTTCCCTTACTGCGCGTCTGTGATTATTTTTAAATAGTGCCCTGTCATTCTCCTATAAATAGGATGCTTAGTTTAGAAATGAAAATCACACCACAATCAGAGAATTCTTCTTCTATTATATTGTGCGTATTTCTTTTTGAGTATAAGGATACTTTGAGTGTAGCAAATAGTGCAAGTTTTCTTCAAGAATATCTCCGCTATACCAGTCGGAATTACTCTCCTACTAAGGTAAGGGATATTATTTTCGTTCAATATTAGTAAGAAATATTATTTTCTTCCATACTCTATAGTATGTAAGTAATATTATTTCGTTTCATATTCCTAAATCTACACTTATTTTGATAAGTATTGCTTCTATACTCCCTGAAATTAATAGAATATCCTTAAATTTTGCGCTTCATCTAGTATCGTTTCACGAAAATATTTTTCTGAACTTTTTTTTTATTAAATTTCAATATTTTCATTCGGGGTGCTGTTCACTCGGGTACTATTCGTGGATACGGTACTATTCATACATACGATACTATTCATACGTATGATACTATTCATGAGTAATATTCACAACAAATTTAATTTTCTTTTCTGTCCAAATTATTTTTGATACATGAATATCATTCTTGAATTTTATTCCACAATTAGTTATCATGTTGACAATTTGGACATTCTTAAACTCTGGATAAATTGAATTATAAATCTTTAATATTTATCATTTATCTGACTTGATTGATTTCTTATATCATTGTCATCATCCTCATGCTTAAATTGTGGTGAAAGTCATCTTTGGCCCGTAGTGCATAGATGGACTATTGATTGGTATGATTATGACCAGGAATTATATATTGGTATAATCATGACCTGTAATGTTACAGTCATATGATGTGGTGAAAGTCATCTTTGGCCCGTAGTGCATAGATAGACAATTATTTGGCATGATCGTGACCACCGGTGATAGTACTAACGAATATCCTTGGCCCGTAGTGCATGAATAATTCGGTGATGTGGATTATTTATTGAGTTGTGTTACAGAGATAAAATATTGATGATGAACTTTTAAATCACAGAAGATAGTAGACAGCATGTTCTACTTGACTCTTCTAATGGATTGTTTATTCCGTTGCAAATGTTGATCTAAACTTGTTGTCTATTTGTATTCTATCAGTTTTTACACTGTTGAAGACTAAAGATAATTTATTATGCATTATCTTAGTCATAATATTCTTTATTGGGCTAGTTGAGCTCACTCTTTTCTTTCATTGTTCTCTTCAGGAAATGAGAATATAGCTGGGACTAGTCAGGGAATGGAGTGACGGTCCAAGATGGTTGCTATAGTAGTCTTCACTATTCTATAAAATAGTGTAAAAATAATTATAATGAGGACTTTATTTGAGTTTGGATATTGTCTATTAGACAATATTTGTATTGAAACTTAGCTATTGTGTTGTCATATTTTTCACGACAATTGTATAAATTAAGTTTGTATTTGAATTCTGTACCATGTATTTGGCGACTCATAATGGGTTGTATGTACCTATTTTGGGGGCGTCACAATATCTAAGAGTTGCAAACATATATATATATATATATATATATATATATATATATATATATATATATATGAAGCATCATCCTATATACGGAGAATCCTCTCCAGATAAATACATATTGCCGGTAGAATATTGAGCTTAAATAAATTTAAGATGATGTAAAATATTACCTGACCCAATTCTAAGTGAAGTCCTAGACATGCACAAATAGGCCGCTTGGCCTGGCCCGGTCTAGGCCTGCTAGGCTTTGACCGTTGACCAGATCGAACTGATAAGTAGGTTTTATACCTACTTATCTGGTATCTATTACTTGAATTAGTTGCTTAAACCTATGTTTTGTAGTTACTTTGCATGTATGGTGTGTGCATTTCATACATGTTTTGTTATTTTGTAGGCTATGACACAACATTGGCATGAAGAAGCAAGGGAAAGCAATTTGGACATCTTTTGGACTAAAATATGCAAACAAGTGCAAGAAGGGAAGATTGCAGGGCTTTTAACACCAAGTTGGATACATGTTCTTGGCTTGGAATTTGGATTTTATTGTAGATCTACTTCTTAGCTTTCCGGAACATCTTGAATCGTCCCAATCAGAGTTCGGATGCGAGAGTTATGGCTTTTTTATCAACAAAGATCAAAGTTAAGAGTTGTCATGCTTGCCATTTACATAACATCTACTTCAAGCTCGATTTCCGCCTTGATCCAAATGGAATCTGTCAATCCTCAAAGAATGAAAGTTATATATCTCGTCGATATATTCGATTTGATAGATGGCAGACCCCGTAAATCCTAGCAGATCAAAAGTTATGCTTGTTTTACCAAAAAACGTCACAAGTGAGAAAGCAGTAGAAGGCTTGATGCCGCTTACGGACCACCGTAATCTCATTATGATAGCGCAGTATGCGCCTAAAATGGCCTAGGAATGGCGCAAGGTAGCCGATAGGTGGGGGAGAGTTAAATTGGGTTATTTGATGTCCAAATTGAGCTAGAATAGGATTCTTAGTTGCCTAACTTACTAGGATATCCAGTAGAACTATAAAATACTTGATTTTAACTTGGATTGAGAGGCTAGCTTTTGAAGGATTCCGTTAGATTAGATTAGAGTAGATTAGGATCAAAACCCTAGTTCTTATGAGATTTGGAGATTGAAACAACTTGGAGACCATTGAAGATAAAGAGCAGGAGCTTGAGGAAGATGGAGATTTGCTGACAACAGATTTATTCTTTACTCTACTCTTAGTTTTGTCTTTTAATGTGTATTCAAGTGTGGATTCTTAGTTTTAATTCAATGAACTAATTCTTTGTTTGAGATTACAATGGATCTTATTGTGTAGTTTATTTTAATATGCTTCGCTATCAATTATTATGTTCTATCATGAGGATTGTCTATTGTGATTTGGACTTAATTGTTTAATTGATTGGCCATCAATTATCGTGATAATCTATATGAACTCGAGAGATGAAGTATAGGTTTAGATCTGATCATGATGGCATGTGTTTGTGATTTCTGCATAGATGGAATTCATGATTTGTGTTTAGGATAGAGATATACCTTTACGCCATATGTAATTTTATAGAGAACTTGTGCTTTAAACCCTTTTTAATTGTAATACACATAGAGATATAGTGAAATAGTTAATTAGGGTGTCTTGTTTAATTCTATCATCTGTGGATTTAAGTGAGTATGAGTATTATGCATCGAGAGGTGGTTTTATCTGCTTTAGTGTTCTTGATTAACAATTCAGGATAGAGAATAATTGATGAGAAGTGTGTTAACTTAAATGAAGCAATAAGTGAAGTTGTGATTTTAAATCTCCGTAATCTTAATTTAACTAGTGGTAATTAGAATTAGTTTACTTATAAATTGAAATTCATTCGTTTAAATAAGATTGAGTTGGTTACGGGTTAGTACTTGGTGATTTTTATTAAACAATTCCTCGTCAGAACGATACTCTACTTTCACTTTATTACTTGTTAACCACGTATACTGCGTGTTGTGCGTATATAGAATTTACCCAACAAGTTTTTGGAGGCCCAAGAATAAAAAGGCCAGGCCAGGCCAGATTATTAACTTAAAACCTTAGTCTGTTGAAGCCTGTTGGCTAGGTCAGGCCGGGCCCAATACATTAATGGTTTAATTGCTTGGTTGAATGATTTTGCCTTGAACTCAACTGTCTATTTATAAAACAAAGGTTGGACAAATTAACATTGGTAGACAATATGGGACTTTCGGTAAGCTGTGATAACATGGATAGTGGGAGTGACAATTTTGATGATAATAACAACTACAAGGGCATATCCAGAACTAAAGAAAGTGTAACTACATTACCACCATTCATTTTGATCACATCTAAGTCCCATATTGTTTATGGAGAAAAGTGGTAAAGGAATCTTTCCTTATAAAAGGGACTCTCCTCCACTTACAGTAAGATGTGGGCTGGTCCAATCTGATTATTTTTTCAACATTTTGACATGTTGGGCTAGGCCGCAAGGATATTAAACAAAAAAGTCCAAGTGCAAAAATTCAAGATCCTTAGGCTTTAGCTCAGGCCGGACACATGCTGGTCCAGGCCGGGTTTTGGCATTTAAACGACGACTTTTTTTAAGCCTTCAGGTCGGGTTTTACCGGTCTAGACTTTGACCAGATCGGGCTCACGCCAGATCAAGGTCGCGACCCACAGGCCCCAGGCCGTTTGTGCAAAGTCCCACGAGTGCTTCCGTAGCTGCCACTAAATGAAAGACCAAATAAAATTGAAATTCAGAACCCATTTAACCATTAAAAATTCATCAAAACTAATAAATGAGTAGATATGGTAGTAATGTTTACCTTTCACATCCAGAGAGAAAACTTTTAAGTCTTTAATTTTATGGAGTTTCTCAATTGCTTCATCAAAATTTCCTCTGACGAAACAAGATATAAACGATATGAGTTCCACAAATTTGAGAAATTTATTTCAAATCACAATAATAAAAAACAAATATTGAAGGGAAAATAAAGACCTTATTTTTTCGATCTTGCAAGAGAAAGAGCGTAATTAATCATCTCAACGGTAACTGGATTGACTTTCAAGCCGTCATTTCCAGAGAATAATCTGATGGATTCTCTGTGTTTGCAGCTCGGCGACGATGCCGCAGACGGTGGTGGTGGCGCCATATATAGCTGATGGCGAGGGTGGATGCGGAGCCGCGGAGGGAGTGGACGGTGGAGGCGATGGAGATTAGGGTGATGAAGGCGGAAATGACGGCGGCTGAGAGCGACGTCGTCATCTAATGGCGTGAGAAGTAACGACGATGAAGTTTAAGTGTGGTTTTGTGCTCTTCTTTTGTGGACGAAGGGGAACTGATAGAGAGAGAAACAAAAAGGCAAGAGAAGACAGGGGAAGGGGGCAAAGAATAAAAAAACAACAACTAAACGACGAAAGGATATGCGCTTCGGAAAGGAGGGAGTAAAGAAGATGTACGCATAGATTTATCCATACATGACTCCATATACCAAAAATATCAGTTATATTAATATAACAATAATACCTCGGAGACAAAAGACTGAATATAAAAAAAGAATACAAAATAATATGTATAATAGTGATTAGTTATAATTAATAGACCTTGATAAAATATTAAAAAATTATAATTTGACACATTTTTTAATTATTTTTATCACTGGCATTACTCTTAATATAGTGTATATATCGAATCATTGACAAAGTAAACCACTATTCATTATAAATGTTATGATCCTTCAAATTTGTGAACAGTACACAAATTATTAACTTGATGTAATTTTAAATTGATATATTGCATTACATCAAGTATATTTACCTGGAGTTTAATTTATTACAAATAAGATCCGGCTTAAACAAGTACTCCCTCATTCTCAAAAAGATAAGCAAAATATAATTTGTACACATTAAAAAAAATAAAAATTAAAAAAAGAGAAAAAAATTCTAAATTTATCTTTAATGGTCCCACAAAATTATGTAAAGTGATAGTACTTTTATTTTTTTATACTTATTTTTGGGGATAACAAACGCAAAATCATAAGTAATCTCGTACCCTCAATTAGTTTAGAATAATACTATTTCCATATGTGATTTTGGTATTATCATATAATTTTCTCTCACATAATAGGTAAGACCCACTTTATTCATCTAAAAGAATTATGTAAAAATATCATATATTTTTCTTAATACAAGATGTTAAAAGTTCGGTATTCTTGTTATTTGTTTCATAACGTAGACATGGTAAAGTAGTTTAGAAACTATGGGTTGGGTTGGGTTGGGTTGGGTTAAAAACTATATTATTCATAATAAATATGATTTTAAACTAGTTAACAAATTTTAGCTCATATTTGTTTAACTCATTCAAATATATCTAATTATTTCTAAACCTTAAACCCACCCTGCTAGTTGCGACTTACTCTCTCATAATGAAAACCTTCCCTTTCTCTTTTATACAAATATGTTTCCGTCATGAGGGTGACGTATTCACTACTGAACAACTAAGAAAATCATATAATATTAAATAAAACTTTTGTAAACATGAGATATTAAAACCAAAAAGACTTCCATTATTCCAATATTGGCAAAGCTAACATCATTATTGATAAAGATCTATAACTACGTAGCGCAAAACAAAACCATAATTAAATAAACCCTAAATATTGAAATACTAAAGTAGTACAACTATTATAGCTAGCCACTTGATAGGTAATCATTTTAAATAGAAAAACTTCAAATCTGCCCATCCACCCTAAAGACATTATTATTATTATTAGGGTTTTGACTTGGGTGTCATCCCCACTTCATTAGCCCTAGTAAGCAAATTATTCCTTAGCTTTTCCATTATAGTTATATACTCCTCAAGTTCCTCCAACCCTAATCCATCTATAGGTTTTTTCCACCAAAGACTATTATCATTCTCCTCTTTCGCCGCCTTCTTTTTATTCTTCTCAGCCTCCAACTCCTTGGAAACGTCCAAATATTGTTGTTTATGCTTCAAACACTCATGCATGGCCGGATCGAGTTCGAACCCGGATTTCTGCTGACCCGGAGCCACGGAAGAATTTTCACCGAGGTAGCGCTCCATGACAGTTTCGACATTCGGGTTGCCGAAACCAAAGACTTGGCCACCTGGAGACTCCACCAGGATGGCGACCTCGGCTCCGGTTAAAATGGAAAATTCGCTTGCCATGTTGAAAAGTCCTGCCCGGCGCTTGGAGAAGGTGACTTGGCGTTTCTGTAGGTCCTCTATTTTCCTGATCTCTATCTTTTTGCGGCCTTGGGTTTTTTTCTTCTGCAACATCTTGTTAGTTTGTAGAGAGAAATAAATACAAGGAGATTGATTTATGGGTGAAGAAAAAAGATGAATGGTATGAGCCGAATATATAGTGATTTTTAGGGTTTGTGTATATGAGAAGGATATAATGGTCAATTGCCTTAATATCATTACATTAATTAGTTTCCATATTTATAGATATTTTAGTTTCCATTATATAGTTTCCTTATTTATTTAATTTATATAGTTAGTTTCGTCACATTAATTAGTTTCTATATTTATAATTAATTTAGTTATAATCATATAATTTCCTTATTTATTTAGTTCACTTGTTATATAGCCCATCAACGTAATTGATCATATCCATCTCATTAGATATGTTATTTTCTCTCCTACTAACACCATTCCTTATTTTTTTTGGCTCAATCTTCTTTAATTATTATTTTTAGAACAATCTTCCTTAAATATAGTCTCCAATCATAAACAAACTACTGTTTTCCCTGTCATAGAGGATGATAATAACTTCTTATTTTTATTTTTTAAGGTATAGGTAGGTATGATTGATTGATAAATTATCTAAAATTCAGTTGTCAAGAAATTTTATTATTATTATTATTATAACTTCAAAACTTTATTGTAATTTACAATTCTTAAAATTTAAATTGAATTAGGCTCTTCTAGAGTTTGTAGGCTAATCTAAAATTTGGAATTTTTAAATTTTTGTCTTTCATCTAATTGTAATTAATATCCATCTCATTAGATATGTTATTTTTCTCTCCTACTAACATCATTCCTTATTTTTTTTGACTCAATCTTCTTTAATTATTTTTTTAGAACAATCTTCCTTAAATGTAGTGTCCAATCATAAACAAACTACTGTTTTTCCCATTGCTTTCTTTATTACTATTTATCTGTATTTTTTCCTTAAATGCTTAATTTGGAAGAATAGATAGAGATTAAAAGATAATATATATTTGCAGACACGCATTATATATGCATATTATTTTCCTTCACAATTGAGATAATGATATATAATTTTGTTAATTAGTTTTTCAAGAAATAAATAATAAAACTTTACTTATGCATACATGCTAAGATCATATATCAATATAATAAGACTAAGCATAGAAGAAGCCCGTGAAGCACGTACATGTTTAATTGTATTATTATTAATAATTATGATAAGCAATCATTTTGAATTTATTTTTT
The DNA here is from genome assembly GCA_020205615.1 of Panax quinquefolius. Classification (NCBI taxonomy): domain Eukaryota; kingdom Viridiplantae; phylum Streptophyta; class Magnoliopsida; order Apiales; family Araliaceae; genus Panax; species Panax quinquefolius. Next base: position 122,484,004 of record CM035167.1, read on the forward strand.
TAATTAGTGTCATAACTAAATTCAAATTCTTGAATTATATAGTTATATTTGGTTAAGTATTATAAGCAAATTTTTATTTATATTGACAAAAATATAAATATTAATATATAATTTTGTTACTTAATAAATACTCTTATCATAAAAGAGAATGAAGAATAACCGAATAAACGTAAAAATCAACATTTTAAAAAACAGCAATTAATTAGTGTAAATTAAGAGAAACAACAACTAAAATATTTTCTAACCTCAATTAATGAAGCTATCTTTCTAATGAACAAAAGTAAGGAACTCACAAAGTGCATGCTAATTTCTGTTGGAAATGGGTTTGAAAAATAAATATTAGAGCATTTTGAGGCTCAATTTCATGTGAGACCCACATTTTAAAAATGTCGGGTCCATACACCAATGCGTTCTACTCTGCGAGGAGTATAATGTGGTATACTTATTTGTTCAAATCCATTAAGAATTGAATGAGAAAATTGACTCCAAAGTCACCTACTTGAAATGTTGTAACATATCGTGTCCCACATATAAAGTTTGAGGGAAAAGTGAAAGAATTTATATATGGGATGTTTGCACAATGAGAAGGACCCCAAGAGGAACCCCACTTTTGTGGAAGGGAGAGGACTCAGTCAAGGTTGGGTTTCAAACTCACACGCGCGATGTCGCTGATTGACTGGTTGGGATATATAATTTTTTGGACAAAATCTAGTTAATTTATTATCATCATGAATACTACGTTTATATCCCATCTGATCAATCACGAAATTATTCTATAAATAGTCTATTTGCAGTACTTCATTCATTCCCAGTATTTTTCCTTCATTCATATCATTCATCATCACAGTAAGGACGTTCAAGTACAGAACATAGAAATTGCGTTCGAAGAATTCTTAATTTTGAAGTGCTACTAATTAAGAATTGAAAATCCGTTTTATCTTCGGAAGTAATTATTTTAAAAAAATCTTTAGCACCAGTGATGGAATAAATTTGATTCAAGGAGACTTTGTGAATTCAAAGGACTCGTATTTATTTATCTTCATTTTTTCCATATTCTGAATTTTTCAAGTAAGTACAATAAGAAAAATCTGATTTGCTTAACTAAATTTAATTAACTTTGTTATTGTATATTGAATGTTACTATATTTACAGAAAATAACAATCTTGAAGTAAATTTATCTTTTCTATAATTATAGTTTTATTTAATTTCATTCTGTAATTTGTATCTCTTTTGAAAAAAAAAATTACAGTTTATTTATTTGAACATGAAATTGTTCTATAAACCAAATTTCTGATTTCTCAAAAATTCACTACAAAAAAATTATTATTTGTGATGTCTAAAATCCATCAAAAAAACTAGAAAAGTCATCACGAAAGGTTTTACGTGATGGTTTTGGCAATCACCGAAATATTCAATTCTTTTGTAATGGCTAAACTTGTCACATTAGTATAATAGTTATTTGTGATGGCCGAAACAATCACATCCTTTTGTGATGGTCACGACCATCACAAAATTGGTAAAATTTTTATGATGACCAAAATAATCATCAATTATTTGTGATAGTCGAAGCAATCATGTCATTTTGTAATAATCATCTCATTAGATATGTTATTTTCTCTCTCCTACTAACGCCATTCCTTTTTTTTTTTGGCTCAATCTTCTTTAATTATTTTTTTAGAAAAATCTTCCTTGAATGTAGTCTCCAATCATAAACAAACTACTGTTTTCCCAGTCATAGAGGATGATAATAAATTATTTTTTTTAAGGTATAGGTAGGTTTTGATAGGTATGATTGATTGAAAAATCTAAAATTCAGTTGCCAAGAAATTTTATTTATTATTATTATTATTATTATTATTATTATTATTATTCATGTAGTCTTCCCATTATAACTTCAAAACTTTATTGTAAGTTACAATTCTTAAAATTTAAATTGAATTAGGCTCTTCTAGAGTTTGTAGGTTAATCTAAAATTTGGGATTCTTTAAATTTTTGTCTTTCATTTAATTGTAAATTATATCCATCTCATTAGATATGTTATTTTCTCTTTCCTACTAACATCATTCCTTATTTTTTTTGGCTCAATCTTCTTTTATTATTTTTTAGAACAATCTTCCATAAATGTAGTCTCCAATCATAAACAAACTACTGTTTTCCCCGTCATAGAGGATGATAATAACTTCTTCTTATTTCCTTTTTTTCCAGTATCTCAATCCCCCTCGTGCTTTATTTCCAATTGCTTTCTTTATTACTCCATCCGTCCCAAATTAATTGTTCAGTTTTGACTTTTTAAAGTCAAATTGACCGTTTTTAAAACTAATTTTTTTACTATTCTTGCTAAAATATAGGTGAAGAGATTATAACCAAAAGAAAGTATATACAATTTATTACTAATCCCAATTTTTATAATTTTAGAAATATATTTATATATGGTTAATTATTAATTCTAAAAATAGTCAATTTGACTTAAAAAAGTCAAAACTGAGCAATTAATTTTGGACAGAGGGAGTACTATTTATCTGTATTTTTTCCTTAAATGCTTAATTTGGAGGAATAGATAGAGATTAAAAAGAGAATATATATTCACAGATGCACATTATAGATGCATATTATTTTCCTTCACAATTGAGATAATGATATATAATTTTCTTAATTAGTTTTTCAAGAAATAAATAATAAAACCTTATTTATGCATACATGCTAAGATCATATATCAATATAATAAGACTAAGCATAGAAGCCCGTACATGTTTAATTGTATTATTATTATATAATAATTATGAATTTAATTAGCGATAATTTTGAATTTTTTTTTTTAATTAGTGTCATAACTAAATTCAAATTCATGAATTATATAGTTATATTTGGTTAAGTATTATAAGCAAATTTTTATTTATATTGACAAAAAAATATAAATATTAATATATAATTTTGTTACTTAATAAATACTCTTATCATAAAAGAGAATGAATATAACATTCTTACATAATTGGAGAAGAATAACTGAATAAACGTAAAATCAACATTTTAAAAACAACAATTAATTAGTGTAAATTAAGAGAAACAACAACTAAAATATTTTCTAACCTCAATTAATGAAGCTATCTTTCTAATGAACAAAAGTAAGGAACTCACAAAGTGCATGCTAATTTCTGTTGGAAATGGGTTTGAAAATTAAATATTAGAGCATTTTGAGGCTCAATTTAATGTGAGACCCACATTTCAAAAATATCTAGTCCATGTACCAATGTGTTCTCCTCTGCGAGGAGTATAATGTGGTATACTTATTTGTTCAAATCCATTATAAATTGAATGAGAAAATTGACTCCAAAGTCACCTACTTGAAATGTTGTAACTTATCTTGTCCGACATAGAAAGTTTGAGAGAAAAGTGAAAGAATTTATATATGGGATGTTTGCACAATGAGAAGAACCCCAAGGGGCACCTCACTTTTGTGGAAGGGATAGGACCTAGCCAAGGCTTGGTTCCAACCCACACGCACGCTGCCGCTGATTGACTGGTCGGGATATATAATTTTTTGGACAAAATCGATTTAATTTATTATCATCACGAATACTATGTCGTTTTGACGAATGGATGCGCCAACAGTTATATCCCATCTGATCAGTCACGAAATTATTCTATAAATAGTCTATTTGCAGTACTTCATTCATTCCCAGTATTTTTCCTTCATTCATATCATTCATCATCACATTAAGGTTCAAGTACAGAATATAGAAATTACGTTCGAAGAATTCTTAATTTTGAAGTGCTACTAATTAAGAATTGAAAATCCGTTTTATCTTGGGAAGTAATTATTCAACAAAAATCTTTAGCACCAGTGAGGGAATAAATTTGATTCAAGTAGACTTTGTGAATTCAAAGGACTCGTATTTATTTATCTTCATTTTTTCCAGATTCTGAAATTTTCAAGTAAGTACAATAAGAAAAATATTATTTGCTTAACTAAATTTAATTAACTTTGTTATTGTATATTAAAAGTTACTATATTTACAGAAAATAACAATCTTGTAGCAAATTTATCTTTTCAGTAATTATAGTTTTATTTAATATCATTATGTAATTTGTATCTCTTTTGAAAAGAAAAATTACAGTTTATTTATTTGAACATGAAATTGTTCTATAAACCAAAATTTTGATTTCTCAAAAATTCACTACAAAAAAATGATTATTTGTGATGGCCAAAATCCATCAAAAAAACTAGAAAAGCCATCACGAAAGGTTTACGCCCATTATAAAAGGTTTTACGTGATGATTTTGGCAATCACCGAAATATTTAATCCTTTTGTGATGGCTAAACTTGTCACATTAGTATAATAGTTATTTGTGATGGCCGAAACAATCACATCCTTCTGTGATGGTCACGACCATCACAAAATTGGTAAAGTTTTTATGATGGCCAAAACAATCATCAATTATTTGTGATGGTCGAAGAAATCATGTCTTTTTGTGATGGTCACGACCATCACAGAATTGGTAAGGTTTTTATGATGACAAAAATAATCATCGAATGTTAAGGCATTTGTGATGGCTAAAGCAGTCATGCACATAAGTCTCTTGTGATGGCTAAAGTAATTATAATCGTTCCTATTTTCGTAACTCATTTATACTTTTTGGTGATAGTAAAACCATCACAAAACTCTTATATTAAAATATATTTAATTGCTAATTTTATATTTCAAATCTGTAAATGCCACAAATTTCAATAAATTTAAAACGTAAAATCATACAAAATTATTAAAATGAAAAAAACTTGATCCATTTAATTAAAAATCAATTCATAACCAACTACTTACATAAGTAGCTACATTTCATAGGTTCATCAAACAATTAACTAACCCAACATCTATCAAAGAATTCCTAAACTAATAAATTGATAATCAAAGGAAATCTAGATCATCCCAAATTCTACATGGAGACCTCGTCAGAGTCGTCATCATCTATGCGTCGTCACTCTCAAGAGTTATTTGTTGGAATATCAGCTGTTGCATTTGATGAATCAAATAAATCATCTAGGTCAAATCAAGTGAAAATGTTTCAGCCATATTCTTCGCATATTGATGAAGATAACTCAAGTAGTTTTTCATTTTCTATAATTTAATAGAGTTGTCATCTACAATCAAAGATGGACAATAGGAAACTCAATCAAGAAAAACTTAATCAAACAATAACAAAATTGAGATAAACATCACACAATGAGTTCCAATATGTAGATATAAAGAACTCGTACTAAAAATTATTAACAAGAATGAAACCACTTTGAAAATAATGTCATTCATTACTGGGAATGAGACAAATGTTGGCACCCACCCATATTTTAGGGAGAAGTTAGTTCAAGAAAGTTGTTTAACATATTAAAAGTGTATGGAGCATCATTCTTCCACTAAATTTCAAGATTACCCTCCTCCAAGAAAAATGTTCATCGATTTATTGTTACTCCTTCTATTCCAAGGAAGATCCCTGCTTACATAATTTATGTGATGCTCCCAAAATAGGTATACATCACCCATTCTGAGTCGTCAAATACATGTTACAAAATACAAATACAAACTTAAATATACAACATGAGTTGTGAGTCTTAATACAAATATTGTCTTCTAGACAGTATTCAAACTCAAAATAAGTCCTCAATACATTTATTATCACACTATTTCACAGAATAGTGAGGACTATTAATGCAAATATCTGGACCGTCACTCCGTTCCCCGACTAGTCCCAGCTATATTTTCATTTCCTGAAGATAACAATGAAAGCGAAGGGTGAGCTCAACTAGCCTAGTAAGAAATATTATGACTAAGATAATGCAGAATAAATTATCATTAGCCTTCAACAGTGTTAAACTGATAAAATATAACAAACATCAAGTTTAACTGCAGCGGAACCAACAATCTATTTGAAGAGTCAAGTAGAGCATGATATCTACTATCTTCTATGATTTAAAAAGGGTTTTCATCACTTTTATCGCTGAGACTCATCTTAATAAATAATCCACATCATCGAATCACCCATGCACTACGGCCAAGGATATTCTTTAGTATCACAACCACAAATTATCCATGCACTACGGGCCAAGGATATTCGTGTTTTCACCGATGGTCATGATCATGCCAACAACTGTCTATCAATGCACTACGGGCCAATGAAGACTTTTACCATATCATTTGTAACATTATGGTCATGAATATACCGAATAATCCCTAGTCATAATCATACCAAGTCCATCTATACACTACGGGTCACAGATGACTTTTAACATAATATAAGCATGAGGATGATGACAATGATATAAGAATTCAATTAAAAGAAAGCAAATGATAAATTATTAAAGATTTATAATTTAATTTATCCAAAATTTAATAATGTCCAAATTGTCAACATGATACTGCTTTGTGGAGTAAAATTCAAGAATAATATTGTATCAAAAATGATTTGGACCGAAAAGAAATCAATTTTTGTCATGAATTGTACCCCGGGTGAATAGTAACCGAGTGAATAGTAACTTCAGGAATAGTAACCCCGTGAATAGTACCCCGACATGAAAAAGTTAAAACTTATCAAGAATGCTCAGAATAATTTTTCCATGAAAAGATACTGGATGAAGCGCAAATATCAAGGATATTCTACTAATTTCATGGAGTATAGAAGCCAAAACTTCAACAAAATGAGTATAGAATTCAAAATCTGAAACGAAATAATATTACTTAAATACTATAGAGTATGGAAGAAAATATTATTTCAAGCGAATATTGAACAAAAATAACATCCCTTACCTTGAAAAGAAGAGTATTCCAACTGGTATAGCGGGGATATTCTTGAAGAAAACTTTCACTATTTTCTACGCTCAAAACTTTCTGAAACTCGAAAGAAATACGCTCAATATTATAGAAGAAGAATTCTCTAATTCTGTTGTAATTTTCAATTCTAACTAAGCATCCTATTTATAGGAGAATGGAAAGGATACTATTTGAAAATTTAAATCACGGACCAACAGTAATCTCGTATGATTTCAATTCACGGACGCCTAAGAAAAAAAACTGATTTTTCATTTGTTACTATGCATTTACTATGCATGCACTATGCAAACACTATGCATAATAAAATATAATATATTTTATTTTTCATAAAAAAACAAAACTAATAAAACAAAACATCATTATCAACAGAAATCACCCGTGAAAACCAATTCTCCCCCCTGCCAATTTCATTTTTCAACACACGTGGACCCCACATGTGGCCCCACCTTTATTAAATTAAATAACTTTCTACCGATTATTTTGAAAAATGGTTAAGTGGAGATCCAAATAATAAGAAAAATTTATAACAAATACCTCATAAAAATCTCCTCAATATTTTTAACAACCTTTATTCATATTATTATAACTGCAATATTAACGCACTGGATCGCTCCTGCAGAAAGAGGGCTTTCAGATAAGGATTTCTCTCGTCATTGCCAAGCATGATTAGGTGACCAAACCTCTCATCGACAGAACTTTCTAGACATTGTTAATTATGCAAATAATAATATGAATAACTTGTCATCTCAATTATTGATTTAATAATATATAAAATATTAACAATAATTGAATCAAATAACGTGAGATACTACGCAAAGAATTATCGTAGCAATAATTGAGTAAAGCCGGAGTGACTTCTCACGTAAGCATCAATAATCAATACCGTGTGCTACTTATGCAACCACGTGTACATCGCATTTTTAACACTGTTATTTTAACAGTTAACGATAAAACTTCCACCGTTATTTTCATAAAAGATATTTATGTCGTTTTCTCATTCCGACAATAATTACGATACCATTGGGTCCACTAATGATTACTTGATGTCATACGAATATTCCTCATTAAAAGCGAATATTCCCACGACCAATCGAATATAATATAATAAACAGCATACTTTTACAAAATTTATAAATATTACCCACAACTATAACATTATATCAAATTCACTCCTTAATATTCAAAAATGATATTTATAGAAAATTCATCTTTATTCATAAAAGTTGGGGTCTTACAATTTACAAATTTTAAAGAAATATTTTTATCTTTATTCCAAGTGTTAACTAAAGCACTTCAATTAATTGGAGCTTAATAACATATCTTACTTCAAATAAAGATCATTAAAACAAAGTTAGAATGCTAAATAATGTTATAGGGGAGAGAGAGAGAGAAAGAAATAGAGATGGAGAAGTACCTGACAATGTTTAATGCGAATTTGATAGCTGTTGCTGGATTAAGTGCAGTCTTCTCCTTAAGGTACTGATAAAGATCACCCTATAACCAAATAATTTGGAGAAACAAAAAAGTTTTACTCCTTTCTACCCTTTTCAAAAATTAGTGTACAAACAGATCTTCTGAAAGCCAACTATTCAATTTTCCTCAGTCAAAATTACATTTAAGATGTCAGAAGAATAGTTCTGAAAGAACTATATATAGAATATAATCTCAAAATATGACGAACAAATGTGCAAAAAAATCTGTGCCTAAATCAACTTTTCAATACACTCAATTTGGGATAGAACAACTACTTAAAACACAAATACAATACATTGAAATGCCTTCACTTACCCCTTGCAAGTATTCAGTAATTAACATTAATGGCTTCCTTTCAATAACTGCTCCAAGAAATTGCACTATGTTAGGGTGGCGAAGTTTCACTAGCAAATTCACCTCATGGCTGAAGTTATGACTGAATCAATAAACAAAAAAGATAATGAATGTACTTTAGTCCAAAAATAAAGGAAACTGTAAATGAAGGATGTACATTATATCTTTGATAAGGACTATAATTTCAGTGGCAGAACTATATAAAAGTTGATGTATATTAAATCATGATACCTTTATTAAGCTCAATGAGATCAACATTTTCAAAAAAGGCTACTGTACGAATGAAGAAGAATTAATATCCATTTTACAGTTCATTGCCTGTATGCAGTGTTCTAAAAATCCCCACCTAGGCCCCGCCTAGGCGCTAGGCCCCTCCTTGGCGCCCCGCCTAGGTGCTAGGCTCCTCCTTGGCTCCCTGCCTAGGCACTAGGCCCCCTGGCGTCTCACCTAGGCCCAAGACGGCAAAAAAATCCTTTCAAGAAATTAAGCGGGGTCTAGGCAGAGAGATTTTTTATATTTTAATAACAACCCAAACCAGATCTAGATATATTTATTTTTCTAATGATTTACCATATTCATAATACAGGTTATAGCATATTAAATCATAACAAGAAGTAACAATATCAAGTTAAAATGGATAATTTTATTATAGTTGTAATTTTTTGAACTTATACCAACTTCAAATTATATAAATGACGATACATTTGTAATATTTAGTTTAATTCAATATAATTCTTAAATTTATGTTCAGTTTCTTAAGTTTTAATATTGAACTAAATTCTTGAAATTTTAAATTTTATTATTTATATAATAGCAATCTTGTTTATGAATAAAACTAATACATTAAAAATATGTTTCAACTTTGAACAATTGCATGTTTGTGTCTGAACTTTGACATTAGCAATATGGATATGTGTTTGAACTTTAAGCAAATGTCTTTATTATAGATTTTTTTGCTTTATATTATTGTTCTGTTTGGATAAATATAAGATAAAATATTAAAATTGTCTTAAAATAAAAAATTCCACCTAGGCTCAGCCGTTTGCCTCCTGCCTAGCGCCTTTTAGAACATTGCATGTATGAGTCTATTTTTTGGTTTCAGGTCTATTACAAGCAACAAAGTTAGTAGAAAAAAAAGTAAACAACAAATGTATCATCATTCCAGATCCCATTGCTTAACTAGGTATTTATACACTTAATATATCTTTGATAATTGTGAATATATCATTAAATTATCAACATTATATATCACACATTAAAAAACATAAGATACAGGAAATGAACTTTACATCACCAATCTATCATCTGATAGATTTGGAAGAATTTGCTTGACAGCTACAGGTGTTCCAGGCCAACCTACTTTTAAAATCTCACCAAAAGACCCCTAATAAAATGCAGAAAAAGTATTCATAGAACTCCAGTAGTAACTTTAACAACATTAATCAATAAGAAAAAAATAACTACTGCGTATCAATATATTTTCGTTTTAAGACTTGAGGGTCCCAAAAAAAACAGTAACTGCAGACTAAAGAGTACTGATGACACAATAGGAATAAATGATATGCTAGTTAAAATCACATATAAACCTTATCATATATCACATTGTGATATATTCAGATCAATATCCTTGAGGATTATTATAAGAATAAATGGGAAAACTTATCAAGAACATATGATCCTAACAGATGAATATACCTATTTATATTCCTCTTGATATATAAACATATTCAACGAGAAAAGATCATTCCATGACAGCCATGAGATTCATCACATAAGTATAGAGAGTACCTTCTTTCTTTCATGGAAAACATTCTTTTATGACTAATATCATAAAGGAATATTAGCATCTTCACAAAGCATTGCAGCGTATTTGGCAAATATCAACACCTAAGGAGCATTGTATAAGTTTGCATCTCGATTTTCAAGATAAATGAATGACAAGTTCAAAAAGTAAGATAACTCAACTATGAAATCAATATTATTCAGATGTACCACATATCACATGTCTATTGACTAGTACAATGGTATAAAGCTTAGATTGGGAACATTCATGTGAGATCCCGAATTTTATGAAATAAAAGTATTCAATTTTCTTATAATTGTAATTCTATTTAGTAAATGGTTAAATTGATAAAAGGTTAAAGTTAAGGGTGATTGTTGCCTCTTTTTAGTCTTAACAAAAGAGCTCTAACTCATGCAAGCATACATGCGTCAACAAGTAATATAAAGCATGTAAAGTGTCGATCCCACAGAGAAATTTGTTTAACTAAGATTATTATTCATTAATTGAATCACTATATTCATATGCTCAAACTAATGATTAAACTTGGTTTGTTCTCGAATTTCAAATAACAACTAAAACAATAATAACGATGGAATAAATGATATTGGAACTAATGGGATCCTAACTTCATTTAATACTTTATTCAATCACCACTATCATGCATGACTCGTTCACATATCACAGAAAAGTAGCCAAGAGCACTAAAAGAGTATTAGCCATTTTGCAATGCACTAAGACCTACTTACACAGCATCCACAAATGATAGACTCTATGTAATCATCAATATAACCAAAATCACTATATGTCTATGTGAAATTGCAACTATATTGATTTTAAGTCCAAGCCCTTATTCTAACTTATACGGTGAAACAATATATGTATATCTAGTTCACAAAATACATAAGCCATATAACACAACCCTATATACGTATACTATCATGATTACAATCCATATTTGAATGTTCATTGTCAATTCCATACAAATACTGAAACGAATGGTGATCAAGCATTCATACATGCAAAACAATCATGATAGACATCCCATATGATATACAAAACAATCCAGCTTTTAAGCATGCAATCAAACTACATATTAAAATCCGTTAGGATCCCATAATGGAGTTTAGTTCATGACTGAACCAAAAGCCATTATGGGATCAAATCTAAACATGACTAATAAACAAGCAATTGAAAGATGAAAGGTAGAAACAATCAAACCCAATTGCTGAATATAGATCAATAATCAAATCCTCATAAGATTCCAGCAAAATAATAATAATAATAATCCACTCTGGTAGAAAATCCCAAGGAGGAGGAGAAAAGTAGAGTTGTGGCCTCCTTCTACGTTGGAATCTCTTCCAGAGAATAAACCCTAATTACGATGTAGAGAATAAAACTAAAGTTGAATAAAATGTCAAGTGATACCCCTGACACCAGTCAGGAATCATTTTTTAAATCAATTACAACCCTTAAAAATTGGAAATAAAATAAAACAAGTCAATAGTGAGGGCTCGCTCATCGGCATCGATCGCATCTCCTCAACTCTAGTTCTTCTCGCCACGCTTAACTTGCGAGAGGTTCCAAGGTCCAATTTGGGGTTACAAGGTTGGCATGGCGGCAAGATCCAAGCTCTTCTCGCCATTGGCTACCGCACTGCGGTGATGTCCTTTACCGCCTCCTTGGCTTGGTTCTCGTAACGTTCTGTCATTGCCATCGAAATGTCCTATGTCTATCTATGCTTGTCCATCCATGTTCCACTCAATCCTACTTCATGCACATCCTATCTTTTGCCTCGCCTCACGCATCCATTAGCCTCATGCTTAATATCACCACCAAATTAGGCCAATTCCTGCACTTATTCACCAAAAGGAGATTTAAGAATGCGAAATGTATTTATCAAATACCCCCAAACTTGAACCGTTGCTTGCCCTCAAGCAATGCAATCTACTGAGCAATGAAAATGTAGCTATACTACTATGCAACTACATTATGATGCAACTAATCTCACATTGTCTCACTATCATAGAAATTCAGTCCAATTTGCCTCATCAATTTTTTTTCTAGAATTAAGAATACAGATGCAAAGCAGGCATAATGTCATACACTTAGATAATTCAAAAATACTGTAGTGATGCTGTGTGTGTGTGTTGTGTTCGCCCAAAACTTTATTTAGGTACAGAATACTCATGCTATATTGCTCACAACAAAAAATTATAGCTTAAATCAAGACTTATGTATATATATGCAACCAAGACTATTCCAACATCTTAAAATAAACTAAGGTTCAACAATGGGCTTAACTGCTTTATTTCTACCCACGAGGGCGACTTTTGCACTTTCCCGCAGTGTTTATTGCCATTTTTATTTTTATTTTTTATTTTTTTTTCACATGACTGTGCAATATCTTACTCCATTAGGCACACTGCTACCCCTTAGCGAGCTTTCGACCAACGACTCCCAGACCATGAAAGACCTTAGGGCGCTAGGTGTGGAGACAATCCCCTCGGGCGTACTTACTCAAGTAGCCAGGGCCCCGAAATAAGACTAGCCATGTTATTTCTATTTTTCTTTTTTTTTTATATACACAGATACCCATGTTTTCCAAAAGATTAAAAATCAACGTGTTATACAGTCTAGAAGTCACTTTTCACATATTTCTCTTTTTAACACTATATTTTTCTATCGAGCAATGCACAACGTACTTCTTATACCTATAAGTGCTTGTGAACACATTTGTATAAACCGAAAGCATTTAAACAACATTATGACTTTTATTGTATAAAACGTTATATCTCAGCTCATGTTATCCAAAATATTCAGAAATCATTTAAAAATTCACTATCATCATTGGCTAGACAAAAATTTTCTATACGGTAAGAACTGTGAGGTATGCAACTATATGCTAAAATGTAATCTACACATGCAACAACTATAAAAATTAACTATAAAAATTAACTAATCATGCAAAACTATATGCAAACTAAAAATACTACTACCCAATACCCCTAAACTTAAAATATTCAATGTCCCAATTGAATGAAGGTAAAGGGTACGAAAACTCCCCTAATTATCGGTGGTGCCACCCTCCTCGGGTGGTGAATCCGGTGGTGGATATGGTGCTGCGGTTCCAAACTAAGGCCATTCTTGTGTTGTTCCTTATTGCGCAAGCGCTTCGGCTAAAGCCCTTGTGAGTCCTGTCGCAAATGTGCCCAAATTATCTTACATGGCATAGACCTTGCGCTCCAACCTTCGGAGCTGGCGATCGCCATGGGTGGCACGTGCGTGCGTGGACGGGCCCGCCTCGTCTGTTTGCGGGGGTTGTTGTGACGGCTTTGGAAAAGTGGGCTGAAGGATGAATCCTAGTCCGCGTGGGTGTGGTACACCCCCTGCCCAGTCCTCAAATTTCTCGATCGTGGCATGAGTAATGTCCTGGCTTGGGTATTGCATCTGCTCATTGCCCTAGTTGCATCCCTGATTAGCACAAAGCATGGCAACCACGGATGGGTGTGGAATGCTCCCAATCGTTCCTCCTCGTAGATAGTGAAACATATTCTTGTGAATGATATGACCAATGTCGATGTACTTTCCGGTGATTATGCCCCACAAAAGACATGCCCTCTCCGCTATTATTTCGTGCTGATGGGCGGAAGGCATGAGCTTGGCACATATGAACAAGTTCCACGCTTTTGCATAGCAATTTAGGGTTGCAGCTGGGAATATACGCGGCTGTGTCGTGCTAACTTTATATGTCCACTTCGTACCCAGCACACATAACTCTGGAATAATCAACTCCACGTTGGTCTCCAAATGAGCACCGGTTACCCAATTAGCAGCCCTCACTGGCGATGCATCAGTAATTTTGAAAAGTAATTGGATGGCACGGGGTCTGTAATCTACCTCGATACCATGAACCAGAGATATACCACTCATAGTGACCTTGACATTAGCATAGAATTCACGGACTACGCTCATAGGAACGGGTATTGGAGTAGACGTCAGTCCACCCCAGCCTCTCTCTCGAATCATGGTGCACAACTGGCCATCCTGCCCCTCCGGCTTGAATCCTCGCTCCTTGACGAACGTCTTCACCACAATGCAGTAGTATTCTTGTTGAGCTTCCAAATTGAGGAATTTGGTGTGATCCACAATATCAGCCTCTTGACTGCCCGAAGAGGATGAAGAAGGCGACGCAATAGACTGTGCTCGCTTAGGCCCCATTTGTATCTGATAGCGATTAAACAGATTATATGATGGGGAATGAAGAAACGCTTGAAGAATTGATAACCCTCAAAACTCGTTTCTGCAATCCCAAATAGGAACCCTAGCTTTATAGCGCTCTTGGAGAAGTTGAGGAGATACGGACTTTGATTGAGGAGAGAATCGTGGCTAATTGATTAAGAGATGTACGGCACAAACTTGTAACTGATAGATAGATAGCAACGTGAGTTATGGAGAGTGAGAGAATTTAGTGTCTGTTATTATTCCAAATGAGAGTCCAAATGGTCCACAACTCTATTTAAAATGTTCATATCTGTTTTAATCTAGTGTCGCGCGCGACCGCGCGAGTTTTTACTGGGCTAGGCGCGCGGGCGCTAGACTTGCAGAAAGAATTGTTGTCAAAATATGCTTGACTCGCGAGCGCGCAATTTTTGTGCTAACTAGGCCGCGCGGGCGTGCGATGCTGATATCTGCAATGCTAAAATTCAATTCCACTCTGCCTATCAGTGATGTTATCTAATGATGGTTCCTGCATAGACATTAATGTTCCTTGTTAATGCATGACTTAGTGGCCTCATAACACTAACATCTTGCAAATATTCGCAAAGCAATTCTTGCTACACACTTAAGCATGAACATCAAGTATCCTATTAAAATTGAATTTTATATAACTACGAAAATAACCCAAAATGAATAACTAAAAACAAATCAATGAAGAGAATAATAAGTTATAGTCAATTAGCTTGACTATCTCTGAGTTTCATGTCACAGATGGAATTGCAGTGCCTTCCTTCTTGTCCTCTGCACCGTGAAATTTAACGACTTCATCTTTCATCAATGGCTCTTCTTTCAACTTTGAATTGTTACCCGTTGCACATATCAATGGTCCATAATCCCTTGATTTCTGTACTTCATCCTGTAGGCACCAATCCACCACGTCAACCAGGAAGCACTCTTCTTCATCCGTTGGTAAATTGATTGCTTTAAAGACATTAAAGGTGATCTCTTGATCTTGGACACGCATAGTGAGTTTACCTTTTTGCACATCTATTGACGTTCTACCAGTGGCCAAGAATGGCCTCCCCATTATTATTGGTATGCTTTTGTCCTCCTCGTAGTCTAGAATGATGAAGTCAGCAGGAAAAATAAACTTGTTCACCTTAACCAACACATCTTCAACAAGTCCCCGTGGATATCTGATGGATCTGTCAGCTAACTGTAATGCAATATTTGTTGGCTTAGGATCTGGCAATCCGAACTGGTTAAACACTGATAAGGGCATCAAATTTATGCTTGCCCCAAGATCACATAAACATTTACTGAAGTTTATCTTTCCAATGGTACATGGAATTGTGAAGCTGCCCAGATCCTTCAGCTTTGGAGGTAATTTCTGTTGAAGCACTGCACTGCATTCCTCTGTCAAGGATACCGTTTCAAACTCATCTAATCTCCTCTTCCTTGACAATATACCTTTCATAAATTTGGCGTAGCTTGGCATTTGTTCCAATACCTCGGCGAACGGTATGTTGATCTGAAACTTTTTGAATACTTCCAAGAATTTGCTGAACTGTTTATCTTCCCTTTTCTATTTAATCTCTGCGGATACGGAACTTGAATGTGAATTGGTGGTACTGGACTCTTAAGCTTATCCTCTGAACCTATTTTTTTTTTTTCCGACCCTCGATTTTCCCAATTTTCTTTCTCAAGAGTTGGCTTCTCTCTTTCATGGCAGTGGCGCCTCACTCAATGCATTCTCGCACGGGCGCGACTTGCGAAGAATCGACAAATCTTTCCTAGATCTCAATGTGATTGCTTGACACTGTTCCTTCCCTTCTCTTCTTGGATTTGTCTCCGTATTACTTGGCAATGAGCCCTGGGGCCTGTTAGTAAGCATATTTGCCATCTGCCCTATTTGAGTTTCCAGATTCTTTATATCCACTGCTTGGCTCTTGATCATAACTTCTGTGTTTTCCATGTATTTCATCATCATCTCCTCCACTTCTGATTTCTTTTCTTGCTGAGGTGCAGCTGGAGTGTGATGTTGCTGTTGTTGTTGAGAAAATCCTGGCAGAAAAGGTGGTCTAGATTGGA
This sequence comes from Panax quinquefolius, assembly GCA_020205615.1. Taxonomy (NCBI): domain Eukaryota; kingdom Viridiplantae; phylum Streptophyta; class Magnoliopsida; order Apiales; family Araliaceae; genus Panax; species Panax quinquefolius. The sequence goes on from CM035167.1 coordinate 122,500,739, forward strand.
CTGCGGCTGCGCTGGTTGTGCCTGAAATTGATTATTTGGTTGAAACTGATTCTGCTAATTCCCTTGATTATTCGACCAATTAAAGTTTGGATGATTTTTGTTGTTGGGGTGGTATGTGTTCTGAAATTGACCTTGGTCTTTTCTATAGTTGCTCACATACTGCACTGATTCTGAGCTGATAGCACATTGATCCGTTGAGTGTGACCCCGCACAAATCTCACATACGAAGGCAACCGTCTTTACTTTTCCTTCCGCCAAAGTATCTATCTTCTTTGCCATGGCTGCCATCTCGTCTTCGATTAACCGAGTAATAGCATCAACCTCCAACACACCGCAACTTTGGTTTGTGGCATTCGAGATGTAGGATTCTCGAAAATCATTCGATGCCATTGTCTCAGATAAGGTCATAGGCTTCCTCATAGTTCTTTGCCCATAATGCCCCTCCCCTGTTGAGATCTACAATCTGGTCTCGATCGCCATCCCAATCCATTATAAAACGTGTTGATTACCATCCAATCTGGCATACCGTGATGTGGGCACTTTTACAGCATTTCTTTGTATCTCTCCCATGCTTCATATAATGACTCCGCCCCTGTTGTTGCTCAAACTGAGAGATAGTTGTCCTCATCTTTGCAGTCTTAGCCATTGGGAAGAACTTAGCTAAGAACTTCTGTGCTAAGTCCTCCCATGTAGTTATAGATCCCGGCGGGCAGAGAATGAAGCCAACTTTTGCTTTATCTCGCAATGAGAATGGAAACAACCTTAGTCTAATAGCATCTTCCGTCACACCATTGTATCTGAATATATCACAAATTTCGATGAAACTTAACAGGTGTTCATTTCGATCATCTCAGTAGCAAACACCCCAAAATCGAATATATTCTCGCACCATTTGAATAGTGCCGGTTTTTATCTCGAATGTATTTGCTGTTATCGCTGGTCTGACTATGCTAGACTGTAGTCCATTAATATTGAGCATGGAATACTCATTCAGAGCCCTATGCTCCTCTCTTTGATCTTCTCCTTGTGCCTCGGCTGCCATGTTATCTGTCGTATTTTTCCAACTAGACTTGTAAATTTCTACGAACACCCACCTTCCAACCTCTCCCGTTTATGTTATCCTGAACAGGTGTTAAATCGGGGTTGGTTGATCAGCACATGATAAAAATTTATCCAAGTTCCTGAAACAAAAACAAAAACTGAAATGAGATAAGACTAGAATTATCTAAGTCATACAATATAGCTTAAACTAATGATAATAATACTAAACTAAACGCCTTTCCCTAAGAATCGGTTTAAAAACTTGTTGCCTCTTTTTTTTAGTCTTAACAAAAGAGCTCTAACTCATGCAAGCATACACGCGCCAACAAGTAATACAGAGAAGCAAGTAAAGTGTCGATCCCACAGAGAAATTTGTTTAACTAAGATTACTATTCATTAATTGAATCACTATATTCATATGCTCAAACTAATGATTAAACTTGGTTTGTTCTTGAATTGCAAATAACAACTAAAATAATAATAATGATGGAATAAATGATATTGGAACTAATGAGATCCTAACTTCATTTAATACTTTATTCAATCACCACTATCATGCATGACTCGTTCACATATCACAGAAAAGTAGCCAAGAGCACTAAAAGAGTATTAGCCATTTTGCAATGCACTAAGACCTACTTACACAGCATCCACAAATGATAGACTCTAAGTAATCATCAATATAACCAAAATCACTATATGTCTATGTGAAATTGCAACTATATTGATTTTAAGTCCAAGCCCTTATTCTAACTTATACGGTGAAACAATATATGTATATCTAGTTCACAAAATACATAAGCCATATAACACAACCCTATATATACGTATACTATCATGATTACAATCCATATTTGAATGTTCATTGTCAATTCCATACAACATCAAACGAATGGTGATCAAGCATTCATACATGCAAAACAATCATGATAGACATCCCATATGATATACAAAACAATCCAGCTTTTAAGCATGCAATCAAACTACATATTAAAATCCGTTAGGATCCCATAATGGAGTTTAGTTCATGACTGAACCAAAAGCTATTATGGAATCAAATCTAAACATGACTAATAAATAAGCAATTGAAAGATGAAAGGTAGAAACAATCAAACCCAATTGCTGAATATAGATCAATAATTAAATCCTCATAAGATTCCAGCAAAATAATAATAATAATAATCCACTCTGGTAGAAAATCCCAAGGAGGAGTAGAAAAGTAGAGTTGTGGCCTCCTTCTACGTTGGAATCTCTTCCAGAGAATAAACCCTAATTACGATGTAGAGAATAAAACTAAAGTTGAATAAAATGTCAAGTGATACCCCTGACACCAGTCAGGAATTGTCTTTTAAATCAATTACAACCCATAAAAATTGGAAATAAAATAAAACAAGTCGTTGACTTCAGGGCCTCATGGCGTGGTAAGGCGCCTCAAGATCTTGTCCTTCTCGTGGTCAGCAAGAACTTGCGATGGGTTCCATGGTATGGTTTGGTACTGCTGCGGTGCGCAGATCCAAGCTCTTCTTCTGCACTTGCACTGCGGTGATGTCCTCTGCTTCTGCTCCTTGGCTTGGGTCTGCAACGTTGTTGCTGCTACTGAAATGTCCTATGTCTATCCATGCTTGCCCATCCATGTTCCACTCAATCCTACTTCATGCACATCTTATCTTTTGCCTCGCCTCACGCATCCATTAGCCTCGTGCCCGATATCACCACCAAATTAGGCCAATTCCTGCACTTATTCACCAAAAGGAGTTTTATGTATGCGAAATGCAAATTAACATGAATTGCAGCTAAAACAGACTAAAATATACTTGAGATGGGCATAGTTCGTATGAATTGGTACCCCATAAGTAGGTGTAAAACCCACTTATCAGTGATATGTGAAATTTTTTAAAGTAAACAAGTTGTCATAAAATAATCGGTGATAAAAGTATAGTTGTGAGACCCCCAATTTTATGAATAAAGATTTAAATTTCTCGAAATAATTTTTTTTAATATTATGGTGTGGATTTGATATATTGTTATAGTTGTGGGTAATATTTATAAATTTTTCAAAGTATGCAAGTTGTTATAAAATATTCATTTGGTCGGGGAATATTCTTTTTGTCGGGGAATATCCGTACGACGGCACAATCATTGGTGGACCCCACAACGGAAGTATTAACGTAGTTAGAAAATGATGTAATTATCTTTTATAAAAATAACGTGAAAGTGTTACCATTAAAACTGTTGAACTACCGATTGGTAAAAAATACGAGAATACTGCGTGGTTGCGTAGTAGCAGCGGTACCAGATTGATTATTGATGCTTAAGTAAAGAAGTCACTCGGTTATATTCAATTATTGCTCTAATAATTCTTGTGATCATATCTCTCATATTATTGATTCAATTATTGTCACAAAGTATCATACATATAATATATTATATTATTAAATCACTAATTGAGGCGGCAAAGTTATTCATATTATTATTTGTAATATTGACAATGTCTAAAAGTTACATCGAGGAGAGGTTTGGTCACCTAATCAAGGCTACCAATAAGGAGAAATCCTTATCGGAAAACCCCTCTTTCCGGAATGACACGGTTGTTAAATATTGTGAATTATAATATTAATGATGAATAAGTTCGTGTTGATTAAAGATGAAATTGATAGTTCCATTGTGTTGGAATTATTAGTGTTAGTGGAAATCGATATTTATTTCGATATTCATTGATGTTTGGAAGTTATACTGACCAATCGGGTAATTAACCGGATAAATGAGAAATTAATTGCTATTGATTCACATGATTATAACTATTTGTTCACATGTGTGAGACCCCATATTTTATGAATAAATATTTAATTTTCTCGAAATAATTTTTTAAATATTATGGTGTGGATTTGATATAATGTTATAGTTGTGGGTAGTATTTATAAATTTTGCAAAGTATGCAAGTTGTCATATTATATTCGATTGGTCGGGGAATATTTATTTTATCAGGGAATATTCGTGCAACGGCACAATCATTGGTGGACCCCGCAACGGAATTATTGTCGGAATGAGAAAATGACAAAAATATTTTATGGAAATAACGGCGGAAGTTTTACTGAATAATCTTGTTGAAATACTCTAAGTAGTAAAGTAAAAATGCGATGTCTGGCGTGGTTGCATAGTAGCACACGGTATTGATTATTGATGCTTACGTAAGAAGTCACTCAATTTTGTTCAATTATTGCTATAGTAATTGTTGCATAGTAAAATCTTTTATAAAGTTATTCATTTTATTAGATTATAAATAGAATATATTATATTTTATTTAAAAGATTTTGCTTTAAATATGGACCGTCAGATTAAAGTAAATCAATCTGGACCGTTTATAAGTTAGTTACTATGCAGTCCATTTTTCTATAAATAAAAGCTCATTCCTTCATTATTTCTTACGAATTCACTGAAACTCTAGAGAGAGAAACTATAGAGAGAGTTCTTCTTCTATAATCTTGGCGTATTTCTTTAGAGTTTAAGAAAGCTTTGGCGTAGTGCAAGTTTTCTTGAGTATATCCTCGACCTACTAGTGAGTACTCTTCTTTCAAAGGCGGGGAATATTATTTGTTGTACTCGTAAGGGATATTATTCTTTTGTATTCATGAAGAGAACTTACATTATTCCATTCCTTATTATTACATTGGAATAACTGTGATACGCTGAGCTACCCTATACTTGGTGACATTTTTCTATTATTCTATCTTTATTATTACATTGGAATATCACATGCGTGTGTTTTACAGGACTGGTTAAAATCTTTCTTTATTATTATGTTGGAATATCCTATCATGTGTTTTACACCGGACACTGGTTAAAATCTTTATTTTTCTGTTGGAACATCCGCTTCGGTGTAATTTTGCACGACTTTGGTTCCGTTATTTATTATTCTGTTGGAATAACACATACATCGCAAAGTACCGCATGCATGGTGATTTCTTTTGTTATTACATTCTTTATTATACTCGGTTGGTTAAAGTTTTGACTTCTATACTCCATGAAATTAGTGAAATATCCTTGATATTTGCGGCTTCATCCGAGATCTTTTCATGGAAATATTCTTACGAGCAATCTTGAATTTTACTCTACAAAGCGGTATCATGTTGACAATTTGGACGTTATTGGTTCCTGGATAAATTAATTCTTGAACTTGTTTTATTGAATTCTTATATCATTGTCATCATCCTCATGTTTATATTATGTTAAAAGTCATCTCGTATTCGTAATGCATAGATGGACTTGGTATGATTATGACCGAGGATTATTCGGTGTAATCATGACCGTAATGTTACAAATGATGTGGAAAAAGTCCTCATTGGCCCGTAGTGCATTGATGGACAGTTGTTGGCATGATCATGACCATTGATGAATACATGAATATCCTTGGTTGTGGTGCATGGATAATTTGTGGTTGTGATACTAATGAATATCCTTGGCTATAGTGCAGGGATGATGTGGATTATTTATTAAGCTGAGTCTCAGCGATAAAAGTTATGAAAAACCTTTTGAATCATAGAAGATAGTAGATTTTATTCTCTACTTGACTCTTCTAATGGATTGCTTGTTCCGCTACAGTTAAACTTGATGTTTGTTATATTTTATCAGTTTAACACTGTTGAAGGCTAATGATAAATTATTCGCATTATCTTAGTTATAATATTTCTTCTTTGGGCTAGTTGAGCTCACCCTTTCTTTTCTTTATTCTCTTGTGAAATGAGAACGTGGGTGGGACTAGTCGGGAAGCGAGTGATGGTCCTAGATGGTGCATTAGTAGTCCTCACTATTTACGTGAAATAGTGTGATAATAATTGTAATGAGGACTCCTTTTGAGTTTGTATACTCTCTAGTAGACAATATTTGTATTCAAACTCATAGTTTATGTTTGTCGCATTGTACACGACAGTTGTATTATTAAGTTGTATTTGAATTCTGTACCATGTATCTGGCGACTCAAGATGAGTGATTTATCCCTAATTTTGGGGGCGTCACGCTTGGTATCAAAGCTTAGGGATATGATCCCTGGCTGAGATGTGAGACAAGAACTAGGAGGGGAGAGACGGGGAATTCCTTCGCTAGTATGACCTACTTAAGTTTATTTGGTATTTAATTGGTCGGTCAGAGTATAGGGATGATATGTGATATGTTAATTAACCCTTGTTTTGTGGCAGTATTTGAAAATGACATCCGAGAATGTTGAGAATAGCAATGGAGCACATGAGACTGTGGAGACACCTCTAATCACCAACTAAGATAATGTGATTAGAGATATCCATGTGGTGATTGAGGAATTAAAAGTTGCACTCAAGCTAGTCTCAAAGGTAGCAACTGAGAGTGAGGAAGAAGAGGAACCTGAAGAGGATTTATTAGAAGAACTTATTGATCAAAATGAAGAATTACAAAATCATATTCATGAGTTAGAAGAGCAGGCTGAAGAACGGAAGGCGGTCGTGGAGCAAAGGAATGTAACAATTCAAAATTGTATTACCCGATGTAATGCGATAATTTGAACAGAGCGCTCTTTGGCGAGAGTATACGATATTAAAAGTGGAATCGAGAATTCAAATGTTAAGGAGCAATTTGAAAGAAGAAACAATGAGCAGTGAAAATGAAAGATGCGTGGGTAAAAGCCATACGACGCGTTGATATTGTGCAAAGAGAAGTCCGATCCAAGAAAGCTAAAATAGATGATATGTATTTCTCTTTTTCGACAGCAATTGGGAGAACCCAGCATCGAGTTTTGAATCTACTAGAGAGTATACAAACTCAAAAGGAGTCCTCATTACAATTATTATCACACTATTTCATAGAATAGTGAGGACTACTAATGCACCATCTAGGACCATCACTCCGTTCCCCGACTAGTCCCAGCTACGTTCTCATTTCCTGAAGAGAACAGTGAAAGAAAGGGTGGCTCAACTAGCCCAGTAAGAAATATTATAACTAAGATAATGCAAAATAATTTATCATTAGCCTTCAACAGTGTTAAACTGATAAAATATAACAAACATCAAGTTTAACTGCAGCGGAACAAGCAATCCATTAGAAGAGTCAAGTAGAGAATAAAATCTACTATCTTCTATGATTTAAAAGGTTTTTCATGACTTTTATCGCTGAGACTCGACTTTTAATAAATAGTCCACATCATCCCTCGCACTACACTTAAGGATATTCATTAGTATCACAACCACAAATTATCCATGCACCACAGCCAAGGATATTCGTGTATTCATCAATGGTCATGATCATGCCAACAACTATCCATCAATGCACTACGGGCCAATGAGAACTTTTTCCACATCATTTGTAACATTACGGTCATGATTACACCGAATAATCCCTGGTCATAATCATACCAAGTCCATCTATGCATTACAGGCCACAGATGACTTTTAACATAATATAAACATGAGGATGATGACAATGATATAAGAATTCAATAAAAAAAGTTCAAGAATTAATTTATCCAGGAACCAATAACGTCCAAATTGTCAACATGATACCGCTTTGTAGAGTAAAATTCAAGAATGCTCAGAAGAATATTTCCATGGAAAGATACTGGATGAAGCGCAAATATCAAGGATATTCCACTAATTTCATGGAGTATAGAAGTCAAAACTTTAACCAACTGAGTATAATAAAGAATGTAATAACAAAACCATGCATGCGGTACTTCGCATAGACAGGTTATTCCAACAGAATAATAAGTAACGGAACGAGTCGCATAAAATTAAGACCGGCTGTGATGTTCCAATGAGAAAAATAAAGACGGAACCAGGTCCGGTGTAAAACACACAGATAGGATATTCCAACATAATAATAATGACGGAAACCAGTCCATGTAAAACACATGATGTGATATTCCAAATGTAATAATAAAGATGTAATAATAGAAGAATGTCACCAAGTATAGGGTAGTTCACAGATATCTGAGTTATTCAATAGAATAATAAGGAATGGAATAATGAAGTTCTCTTCATGAATACAAAAGAATAATATCCCTTCATCGTAAAAGAAGAGTATTCCAATCGGTAGGCGAGCATATTCTTGAAGAAAACTTGCACTACGCCAAAGCTTCTTAAAATTCTAAAGAAATACGCTCAAGATTATAGAAGAGAATTTCTCTGAATTTCTGGTGTGATTTCAATTCTAACTAAGCATCCTATTTATAGGAGAATAAAAGGGGCAATCATTTGAAAATAATACTGATGCAATAATTCACGGATATACATTTCAACATATCGATTGCTCGAATGATCAAAACTATAATTGAGTAAAACAACAATATAATATATATATATATATATATTTATATATATATATATATATATATATATATATAACACATGGTTTTTAACAAAACCACCCAATTTTTCAACACCTATCACTATCACCAGACACTTTCCCACCACCACCATTAATTCAACTTACACACACTCCCACACACAGTCCTACACACACACATATTCCAATTCTACCCCCACAAGTCCCTATCATATATATATATATATATATATATATATATATATATATATATATACTCTACCGATTATTTTGAAAAATGAATAAATGGGTTCCATAAAATAAGCAAAACTTCATAAAAATCACCATAATAGTTTTAACAACATTTATCACCTTTATTATAATTCACAATATTAATTGACCAGGTCGTTCCCAGGAAAGAGGGGGATTTCCAATAAGGATTTCTCCCTATTGGCGCGCAATTAGGTGACCAAACCTCTCCTTGACAGAACTTTTAGACATCGTTAATATTGCAAATAATAATATTAATAACTTTGTCGTCTCAATTATTGATTTAATAATATATAAAGATATTGACAATAATTGAATCAAATAACGTGAGATACTATGCAACAATTACTATAGCAATAATTGAACAAAATTGAGTGACTTCTTACGTAAGCATCAATAATCAATACCGTGTACTACTATGCAACCATGCATATTACTGTACTTTTACTACCGAGTAGTTCAACAGTATTAACGGTAAAACTTCCGCAGTTATTTTCATAAAAATATTTTTGTCTTTTTCTTAATCCGACAATAATTCTGTTGTGGGATCCACCAATGATTGAGCCGTTGTACGAATACTCTCTGCTAAACCGAATATTCCTCAACCAATCGAATATAATATAACAACTTGCATACTTTGCAGAATTTATAAATACTACCCACAACTATAACATTATTTCAAATTCATACCTTAATATTCAAAAATGATAATTATAGAAAAATTCATCTTTATTCAAAAAGTTGGGGTCTTACAACTTATTTAAAAGATTTTGCTTTAAATATGGACCGTCAGATTAAAGTAAATCAATCTGGACCGTTCATGAGTTAGTTACTATGCAGTCCATTTTTCTATAAATAGAAGCTCATTCCTTCATTATGTCTTACGAATTCACTGAAACTCTAGAGAGAGAAACTATAGAGAGAGTTCTTCTTCTATAATCTTGAGCGTATTTCTTTAGAGTTACATGTTGATCTTATCTCTTTGAAAATACTTACCTTTGATGAGATTTTAGGAATCGATTGGTTAACTACTCATCATGCTTTTCGTAAGCTTGTTAGCTTTCATATTCCTAACCAACCTGTTATGCGAATTCAAGAAACCAAACCACTAAAGTCAATCATAGTCATATCAAGCCATAAGTAAAGAGCCCCGGTCCTTTCGTTGTTGACTTTCTTGTGTGGAATGCACCGAAGCCAGACTTTGTGTAGGCGATGTCGTGAATGACGATGGCAAGTTGATAGGTATCAATGTGACGTACTATCCAAGTCTTGGATGAGGGTCACAGTTTGAATGATATTTCTATTGTTAATAAATTTCCTGACGTATTCTTGAAGACTTCTTAGCCTACCCATAGAGTATGAAATCGAATTTTGTATTGACCCCGGTACAAAACCCATTTCTTAAACCCTCAAATATTTCTTCAACTAAAACGAACGTATAACGTGCCAAAGACGTTGACTTGAGCTGTTGAAGATTACGATCGTACCATTCAATACCATTGTGGGAAAGTGAATGTGGTAGCTGACGTGTTGAGTAGATGATCGAATGCGTTTACGAGTGTGATGTTGTTAACACAAAGACTCATTTCGTATAACTTACAAGTGATGAAGATAGAGTTGAAGACTCTAGGGACCCACGTGAAGATAACGACTATACGAGTAGAATCGACTTTAATCGATAAAGTTAAAGCCACTCAAGCTACACACCCGGAGCTGATAAATGTGAAGAAGAAGGTTCAAGAGGGCGTTATTCTAGAAGCAAGAATCGACGAAGAGAGGAAATCTCAACCCTCGATTTCATTGGCCCATTTAAAAGTCTCGATTGAGTAGGAACTGTGGCTTATAGACTCGTTTTACCGCCAAGTATGTCGCGTGTTCATAACGTTTTTAATGTATCGATGTTACGTAAATATGTGGACGACCCAAACCACATTATTAATTTAGAATCGGACGAGATAGCAGAAGATTTAACGTATGAGGAGATACGTGTTAAAATCTTGGATAAGAAAGATTGTATTCAACACTCAAAGGATATATCTCAAGAATTAGAATCTGAAATGAAGTCAAGGGATCCTCACCTCTTCGGCATACCAGGTACGTACATAAATTTTGAGGGCGAAATTCCATAAGGAGGGGAGATTGTGAGACCCCAGATTTTATGAATAAATATTTAATTTTCTCGAAATAATTTTTTGAATATTATGGTGTGGATTTGATATAATGTTATAGTTGTGGGTAGTATTTATAAATTTTGCAAAGAATGCAAGTTGTCATATTATATTCAATTGGTCGGGGAATATTTATTTTATCAGGGAATATTCGTGCAACGGCACAATCATTGGTGGACCCCGCAACGGAATTATTGTCGGAATGAGAAAATGACAAAAATATTTTATGAAAATAACGGCGGAAGTTTTACCGTTAATACTGTTGAACTACTCGGTAGTAAAAGTACAGTAATACGCGTGGTTGCATAGTAGCACACGGTATTGATTATTGATGCTTACGTAAGAAGTCACTTAATTTTGTTCAATTATTGTTATAGTAATTGTTGCATAGTATTTGCATAGTGCCTGCATAGTATTTGCATAGTAAAATCTTTTATAAAGTTATTCGTTTTATTAGATTATAAATAGAATATATTATATTTTATTTAAAAGATTTTACTTTAAATATGGACCGTCAGATTAAAGTAAATCAATCTGGACCGTTTCATGAGTTAGTTACTATCTGATCCATTTTTCTATAAATAGAAGCTCATTCCTTCATTATTTTTACTTAATTCTTTGAAACTCAGAGAGAAACTATAGAGAGAGTTCTTCTTCTATAATCTTGAGCGTATTTCTTTAGAGTTTAAGAAAGCTTTGGCGTAGTGCAAGTTTTCTTGAGTATATCCTCGACTTCTACTAGTGGAGTACTCTTCTTTCAAAGGTAGGGAATATTATTTGTTGTACTCGTAAAGGATATTATTCTTTTGTATTCATGAAGAGAACTTACATTATTCCATTCCTTATTATTACATTGGAATAACTTTGTATCTGAGGGCTACCCTATACTTGGTGACATTCTTTTATTATTCTATTGGAATATCCCTGTCGTGTGTTTTACAGGACTGGTTAAAATCTTTATTATTATGTTGGAATATTCATGTCGTGTGTGTTTTACAGGACTGGTTAAAATCTTTATTTTTCTGTTGGAACATCGCTTGTTAATTTTGCACGACACTGGTTCCGTTATTTATTATTACGTTGGAATAACACATACATGCAAAGTACCGCATGCATGGTGATTTCTTTTGTTATTACATTCTTTATTATATTCAGTTGGTTAAAGTTTTGACTTCTATACTCCATGAAATTAGTGGATTATCCTTGATATTTGCGCTTCATCCAGTATCTTTTCATGGAAATATTCTTCTGAGCAATCTTGAATTTTACTCTACAAAGCGGTATCATGTTGACAATTTGGACGTTATTGGTTTCTGGATAAATTAATTCTTGAACTTGTTTTTATTGAATTCTTATATCATTGTCATCATCCTCATGTTTATATTATGTTAAAAGTCATCGTGTATTCGTAATGCATAGATGGACTTGGTATGATTATGACTAGGGATTATTCGGTGTAATCATGACCGTAATGTTACAAATGATGTGGAAAAAGTCCTCATTGGCCCGTAGTGCATTGATGGACAGTTGTTGGCATGATCATGACCATTGATGAATACACGAATATCCTTGGGTCGTGGTGCATGGATAATTTGTGGTTGTGATACTAAAGAATATCCTTGGTAGTAGTAGTGGGGATGATGTGGATTATTTATTAAAAGTTGAGTCTCAAATGATAAAAGTCATGAAAAACCTTTTAAATCATAGAAGATAGTAGATTTTATTCTCTACTTGACTCTTCTAATGGATTTCTTGTTCACCGCAGATTAAACTTGATGTTTGTTATATTTTATCAGTTTAACACTGTTGAAGGCTAATGATAAATTATTCTACATTATCTTAGTCATAATATTTCTTACTGGGCTAGTTGAGCTCACCCTTTCTTTCATTGTTCTCTTCAGGAAATGAGAAAGTAGCTAGGACTAGTCGGGGAACGGAGTGATGGTCCTAGATGGTGCATTAGTAGTCCTCACTATTCTGTGAAATAGTGTGATAATAATTATAATGAGGACTCCTTTTGAGTTTGTATACTCTCTAGTAGACAATATTTGTATTCAAACTCACAGTTTATGTTTGTCGTATTGTACACGACAGTTGTATTATTAAGTTGTATTTGAATTCTGTACCATGTATCTGACGACTCAAGATGGGAGATGTATACCTAATTTTGGGGGCGTCACAACATGTGTGTACTATTGATTCACATTTTTGTACTATTAGGGGAGTTGGTGCAAGATTGATAATACTTGCATAACTAAGTTAAAAATGGAGGTATAGATGGAGGTACCATACTATAAGTCATATTTTCACATGTTTAGAACTATTGAGTCACATGATTTACTATTAGGGGAGGTGGTGCAAGTTTGATAATATTTGCAGGACTAAATTAAAAATGAAGGAAAAGAGGAAGGTATTATACTGTAATATTTCGAGCCCCAAAATGTGCAATTATCAAAACTATATTTTCCTATAAATAGAAGCTCATTCTTCCTTCATTTCTCACCAATTCACTAAAGCTATAGAGCAATTATTATTGAGAGAAATTATAGAGAGAAAGAAGAAGAGAAGTTTGCTACCTCACTATTCCAGTATCCAGTCTTCTTTTGAGGTAAGGGGTATTATTCTTTCGTATTCATGAAGAGAGTTATTTTCTTTCAATACTTGTAAGGGTTGTTATTCCATTCTTTATTATTATGTTGGAATAACCTGTCTATGCGAAATACCGCATACATGGTGAAATTCTTCTGTTATTACATTCTTTATTATTCTGTTGGAATAACCTGTCTGTGCGATCTATCGCATGCCTGGTGAATTCTGTTGTTATTCCATTCTTTATTATTCTATTGGAATATCCTGTCTATATGACCCCAACTTTTATGAATAAAGAATAATTTTCTTGAAATATATTTTTGAATATTATGGTGTGGATTTGATATAATGTTATAGTTGTGGGTAATATTTTCAAATTTTGCAAAGTAAGCAAGTGGTTATATAATATTCGATTGGTCGAGGAATATTCGTTTTAACAGGGTATATTCGTATGATGGCACAATCATTGGTGGACCCCACAACGAAAGTATTGTCGTAGTTAGAAAACGACAGAATTATCTTTTTATAAAAATAACGGTGAAAGTTTTACCATTAAACTGTTGAACTACCCGGTAGTAAAAGTACAGTAATACGCGTGGTTGCATAGTAGCACACGGTATTGATTATTGATACTTACGTGAGAAGTCACTCAGTTATACTCAATTATTGCTACAGTAATTGTTGCATCATATCTCTCATATGATTGATTAAATTATTGTCACAATATCATCTGCATAATATTTATTATTATTAAATCAATAATTGAGACGACAAAGTTATTCATATTATTATTTGCAATATTGACAATGTCTAAAAGTTCTGTCAAGGAGAGGTTTGGTCACCTAATTGCGCACCAATAAGGAAAAATCCTTATCGGAAAGCCCCCTCTTTCCTCGAAATGACTTGGTTGTTAAATATTGTGAGTTATAATATTAATAATGAATAAGTTGTGTTGATTAAAGATAAAATTGATAGTTGCATTGTGTTGGAATTATTAGTGTTAGTGGAAATCGACATTTATTTCGATAATAATTGATGTCTGGAGGTTATATTGACCAATCGGGTAATTAATCGGATAAATGAATAATTAATTGCTATTATTTCACATGCTTATAACTATTTGTTCACATGTGTGTACTATTGATTCACATTCATGTACTATTAGGGGAGGTGGTGCAAGTTTGATAATACTTGCAGGACTAAATTAAAAATAAAGAAAAAGAGGAAGGTATTATCTTTGTAATATTTTGAGCCCCAAAGCGATGCGCAATTATCGAAACTATGTTTTCCTATAAATAGAACCTCATTCTTCCTTCATTTCTCACCAATTCACTAAAGCTATAGAGCAATTATTATAGAGAGAAATTATAGAGAGAAAGAAGAAGAGAAGTCTGCTACCTTACTATTCCAGCATCCACTATTCTTCTAAGGTAAGGGGTATTATTCTTTCGTATTCATGAAGAGGGTTATTTTCTTTCAATACTCGTAAGGGTTTTTATTTCATTCTTTATTATTATGTTGGAATAACCTGCCTATGCGAAGTATCGCATACATGGTGAAATTCTTCTATTATTCCATTCTTTATTATTACATTGGAATAACACATGCATGCGATCTCATCGCATGCACGGTGAATAATGTTGTTATTCCATTCTTTATTATTACATTGGAATATCACATGCATGCGGATTACGCATGACACAGTTCCATTCTTTATTATTCGGTTGGAATATCCACATACATGCGGGTTGTCGTGACTTGGTTTCATTCTTTATCATTACGTTGGAATAACATGTTTATCGCGGATTACGCAAGCTTTGGTGAATTCTTACGTTATTCCATTCTTTATTATTACGTTGGAATAACATGTCTATGTGGATTACGCATGCATGGTGAATGATCCTTCGTATTCATTCCTTATTAAATTGTGAAAATGATCATGTTTCACGTGGATTACCGCATTTATGGACAAAAAATCCATTTGTAGTTTCATATATTCTATTATACTCAGTTGGTTAAAGTTTTGACTTCTATACTCCATGAAATTAGTAGAATATCCTGGATATTTGCGCTTCATCCAGTATCTTTTAATGGAAATATTCTTCTGAGCATTCTTGAATTTTACTCCACAAAATAGTATCATGTTGACAATTTGGACATTATTGAGTTCTGGATAAATTAAATTATAAATCTTTAAAAATTTATCCTTGAACTTGTTTTATTGAATTCTTATATCATTGTCATCATCCTCATGTTTATAATATGTTGAAAGTCATACGTATTCTGTAGTGCATAGATGGACTTGTTTGTGATTATGACGACGAGGATTATTCGGTATAATCATGATCGTAATGTTACAAATGATGTGGTAAAAGTCCTCATTGGCCATAGTGCATTGATGGACAGTTGTTGGCATGATCATGACCATTAATGAATACACGAATATCTTTGGCCCATAGTGCATGGATAATTTTTGGTCGCGATACTAATGAATATCCTTGGCCGTAGTGCAGAGATGATGTGGTTTATTTATTAAGCTGAGTCACAGCGATAAAAGTGATGAAAAATCTTTTAACTCATAGAAGATAGTAGATTGTATTCTCTACTTGACTCTTCTAATGGACTGCTTGTTCCGCTGCAGTTAAACTTGATATTTGTTATATTTTATCAATTTAACACTGTTGAAGGCTAACGATAAATTATTCTGCATTATCTTAGTCATAATATTTCTTACCGGGCTAGTTGAGCTCACCTTTTCTTTCACTGTTCTCTTCAAGAAATTAGAATATAGTTGGGACGAGTCAAGGAACGGATTGATGGTCCAGATGGTTGTTTTAGTAGTCCTCACTATTCTATAAAATAGTGTGACAATAAATGTAATGAGGACTCCATTGAGTGTGGATATTGTCTATATGACAATATTCTTATTAAAACTCTTAGATTATGTTTTGTCGTATTTTACACGACTGTTGTATAATTAAGTTGTATTTGAATTTTGTACCATGTATTTGGCGACTCAAGATGGGTGATGTATACCTATTTTGGGGGCATCACAGTTGGTATCAAAGCTTAGGGATATGATCCCTGGCTGAGATGTGAGACAAGAACTAGGAGGGGAGAGACAGGAAATTCCTTCGCTAATATGTGTTAGGTTTGTAATATTCATGAATGCAATCAAATTGCACAAAATAAGCGTAAACGTGGAAAATCAAAGTTTTAAAATTTTACAAACCATATACCCGGATCATCCTTTATGCACAATTATTAATTAAAAGAAAAGATAAAGAATAAGAATCATACCATTGAAGATTCGAGCTTCCTCAGGTACAAGTTCACCTCAAATCCTTTTCGCGTTCAACTTGAATCCACCAGGTTTCGTTCCTTCCTTTGATCAATGTTAACCACCCAAGTGTTTGGCCTCTAGAGGTGATCCACCAAGGAAGAATAAAGATTCAAGAAGATGGGTGTTTGACAAAACCCTAGTTTTTCTATCTCTCATAGAAAAGGGTGTACTCTCCAACAATTGAAATCACGTCTGTTGTAAAAAAATTAACAACTCTCCACCCATAATAAGACTCCTCTTATTTATAGATGTAGGCAACCCTCCTTAACAATTAAAGAATTGGCCTTTATTTTAATTAATTAAACTCCTTTAATTAGTTTATTTCCTAATCTTATTAGGAATAATTTATTAAACTTTTAATTAATTAGCCTCCTAATCTTATTAGGAATAAATGAGAGTACTTTTATTAATTAATTCCCAAACTTCTTTAGGAATTAAATAATAATAATAAAAGACTCCTCTTATTAATTTATATTTAATATTTCAAAATATTAAATAATAAATATTAAATTATTTAATTTATTCTATGACCATAGATTAAATTAAATATACTTAACTTATTATTACAATTATGCCATTAACTTCTTAAATAATTATTCTTCCTTTTATGGTGTGACCCTTTAGGTTCTCCATATTAAACCAGTTGTGAATAAATCAATTAGAACAATTCTAATCTTATTTAAATAAATAAATTAAGCTATTAATTTATTTAAATAAGTAATATTTATTCTACAATAGGGATAAGCCTCTCTAGCGATCAACGACTTTCCAGATAATACAAATTTTAACATTAATCATAAAAGAATCTTTGAGTAAATAGTTACCGTACAATTCAATCCTTCCACCATACAATGTCCCAATTAAATATAAGACATGGAATTACTGCCAAGTCTTATTTTATTTAATTATATGTATTTCGACTCTTAAATGCACAACACCAAATAATGCAAATTAGAAACTCCTTTCTAATTTCATTCTGCCTTGGCCAAGGACTATTGGGTTGTCATTTATCGAATCGTATAGCACATTTCTCTTCTTTTACTAGAAGTGGTAGATTCTTTATTGATCATACATTATCTCCATGTACAACTTATTATATCCAAGCATACCCTTTGATATACCCTAAGGGTCTGAAGGAATAAGTCAAAGTATAACTCATCATACACAAGATACTATGATGATCTCAAGTCCAAGGATCACTCACTTATACTATCACTACTGAGAATTCCTATTGATAGGCAAGTAAAACTCCATTAGTTATTCCTTAGCGAGCTACGTTTAGTGAACTTATTCTCTAATAAGAACCTACATACTTGCTTTAGTATCTCCACACAAATGATCATGAGATCAACCATCCTGATCCAATGAGTAAGCAATATATGTACCAATCTATCCGGATTTACTAATCCCCAATTTAGTAATCCAACAATTGGGAACTATTTTAGTTTTATGCTTTCTAAGAATTTAGATCTCATTAGAATGATCATCATCATTATTCTAAAAGCGTTGGTTAAAACTATGGGTTTATCACATATTATAAAACAACATCATGTAGATAATTAAAAGCCTTTAATATATTTATACTTTTTATTAATATATAAATGAATAAGATTGTTACAAAGTATATGTTTTATCATCAAACATGATTGGCTTGTGTGCATTCTACTTTCAATCTCCCACTTGCACTAAAGCCAATCGCCATGGTATCTCATACCCTTCTTCTCTAAGTGACGATTATCCTGCTGTTGGATAAGCTTTAGTTAATGGATATGTAATGTTGTTCTTGAGATTCCACTATCTCTATAGTGATTTCCCTTCTTTCAATGATTCCTATAATCAAATGAAAGTGCCACAACACATGTTTAGATCCAAGATGAGACTTAGGAACTATTCCTAGTTCTGTAATGAACTTTTATCCAAACAATCAATTTGCAGCTTCATTTATAGCTATATACTTTGTCTTTATCACTAAACCAACAACTCTTTGCTGTTTGGAACCTTTCAAATTTCATTGCACCACTGTTCAAGGTAACGCTTTATCTTAAAGTGGATTTTCTGTCGTCTTGGTCTGTCTAAAAAACTTGAGTCTGTTAAGCCCTCTAGTTTTAATTTAGACCCACCATAAATTTTAATCACATCCTTAGTGCTGGTTAAGTACTTTAAGATGTTTTTCACTGTCTGACAGTTATCTTCTCCAGAATATGACCGATCAACATCAGGTCTCGTATATTTCATTGTATACATAATAGTTACTCATGCGATCTCTCTTTTAGGAGTGTATTGGGACTATTAAGAGAGATACACTCCATGGCTCATCAACATGAGACATCTCTTAGAGTTTGCCATGCTAAATGACTTTAGCATCAAATGAATATACGTTGCTTGGGTTAAGTCGAGCATTCTTTTAAATTTATCTATATAGATTTGTATCCCCAATTAAGATACTCTTCCCAAATCATTCATGGAGGAATGTTTAGATAACTTTATCTTTACTGATTCTAGCATTGGTATGTCATTCCGTTTTTGTAGTATATTAACATATAATACTAGGAATGTCACGACGCTCCCACTTATCCTTTTGTACACACTAGGTTCATTCTTGGTTTTTGATAAAATCAAACTCTTTTGATTCTCTCATCAAAACGAATGTTTAATATTTGAGAAGCTTGCTTCAATCCATTTCTCTGAGTGTCTACAACTCTTCCCTCATCGTATGTAACTGGATCATCATCTTCTATGATGCGTACCTCATCATCATCATCCATGATGAATCCATTCCTCCCAGTATCTTCTGACTATTCGATTTACGATTCGGTTTGTGGTATAATAGAATTCATCTACAAGTTCCTCTTATTTGACTTATAGTATTTTGTGGTTCTTGAACTCTTCAAGATTCTATTATCCTCCTACTAGCCCTTCAATGATAAACACCTTTATCTTAGAAGGTAGCGTGTTTTGTAACAAACACCTTTTGCTATGTAGGATTATAGAACATAAACCTAAACTTACTTTAGGATGTCCCACAAATCTGTACTTGTCAAATCTTGTCCCAAGCTTATTCTTTGAAACCTTTTTCACATAAGCTGGACAACCCCTTATCTTAACATACTTAAGATTAGGAATCCTCCCTGTCCAAAACTTTTATGGAGTCTTGGGGCTGGATTTTGAGGTTACCTTTTCATAGATATGCTGACCATTTTCTAAGGCATGACCCGGAGGATCTTTGGAATGTCGGTAAAATCATTATGGACCGTACCATGTCCAACAAGGTATGATTTTTCCTTTCAGATACATCAATCAATTATTGCGTATCAGGAGGCGTCCATTATGAGAAAACCATTTGAGATGATCTAGAAACATATTGCACAAGTATTTATTCCTTGATCTAATCAAAGAATCTTCATACTTTACCAATTTGTTTCATTTCTGAATTCTTTGAACCTTTCAAATAATTCACACTTGTATTTCAGCAAATACACGTATTCAACTCTTTGAATGATCATCTCATTTTTGTATACTAGTTTGTTCAATTTGCAAAATTATTTTCACGTAAGTCAAGTATATAAAATCCATTAAGTAATATTCCAGTTCTATACAAAATATTATTATTATAAATAGAACAACAATTGTTCTTAAATATAATACCAAAGATTTTATTGTCCAACAATAAATTAGAAATAATATTTCTAACAAGAACTTGAATACAATAACAACTTATTGACTTAATAGATTTGCCCGTAGGCATTGCTAAACTATAAGTTTCTATGGCTAATGTGGCAACCTTTGCTTCATTTCCCACACATAGGATTACTTATCTATGTTTAGCTTTCTACTTCTGCTTGGTCCCTTCATAAATCTATATTTATGATAACCAAAGTCGGTATCCAATACCCAAGTAGAACTTTGACTTATAAGAAAATTTTATTTTAAATCATGAACAAAATTGTATTTGTAACCGAAACTTCACTAAGCTTCTTCTGGTTAGCCTCTGCAAGATGCTTCTTGCAGTTTCTTTCCAATGTCCAGGCTTATTGCAGTGGAAGCAAACTCCTTTGCTATCCGTATCAGTTTTGTTCTTATTATCCTTTATATTTGCCTTTCTATTTACCTTCTTTGAATCGTTCTTCTTTTTAGAAGATCCTTTGGCCCCTACTAGTAAGACTTGGTCTTTCTTGGTTGGAAAGTGACTCTCAACATTTTTCAACATGTTAAGCAAATTAGCGAGGCTGATATCTAGCTTGTTCATATGAAAAATTCACAACAATTGTGAAAGGAGTCCGGGAGTGAGTGCAATATCAAATCTTGGCACAACTCCCCATCCATAAAAAAAATTATTGTCCTAATTGATTAATCAAATTGATAATGTTAAGGACTTTTATCTGTACTGTAGTGTCATCGGTCATTCTAGATCGGAAGAGCTCCTTAGATATCTGATATCTATCAGTCCTACTTTCCTCACCATCAACTACTTGATTGGCACGAATATAGTAGGAGCATCCATAGTTTCATGCTGACGCTGAAGCTTGTTACTCATGGATCCGAGCATGATGCATTGAGCCAACTGTGCATCATCTTGTCACTTTCTAAAAATAGCAATCTCTTCCTCAGAGGCATTATCTGCAACCATTGCAGGGGTAGGCTTATTAAGGACATAAGATAGCTTTTCAGCCGTGAGAACTATTCTCAATTTCCTTAACCAAACCGTTTAATTCGGTCCGGTTAATTTAGCATCTAATATACTACACAGTGTTAGTAATTAAGACATTGTAAAATTCTGTAAATGAATTTGTAATTAACAATATTTTAGCATACATTCTTTTATTAATTACCAAAATAATTTAGGTCTTGTTTTAAATTGGTATCTCCCACTATTTTCTTCAAACTATATTACCCTCAATATATATAGTTCTGCAATTTCTAATTAAAGATATGCTAGTGAGAATAAGGATTCCATTTCAAATGTATATAGCCTTGTGTGTGCACAACAAACTAGATATAAATAAATAGGTAGACAACTCTTGTCAATTACATCAACTATGCTACTCCTTGTATTTTGCCTCTTAAATCATAATGGTCAAGTGTGTGCACATCCGAACTAAAATAATTTAAGTTAAGTCAGACCCAGCTTTTCCATATAAGTGAAGCGAAAACTACAACCCTTGTGTGTGCACAACAAAGCAGTAATGTTCAATTCCTTATAAACATCATATGTAATAAAAACAACATCTTAAATATTTAATACTTGCCTTGTGTGTGCACAACAAACTCATATTAAATATTGATACTCTATTATTTCTATCATCTTTAGAAAAGGACGTTCGATATTCCAAATATCTTTGAACGTTACAACTTAATATAAAATATTTGAGGGGTTTGTTTTTAATTTGTTTCATCTTGTTTAGCGCGTATTCACATACACACACACACACACACACACATATATATATATATATATATATATAAAATACGCATCATATTAATTAACATGCGAAGCATGTTTGCATAATATATAATATATATAGTATAAGCATGCACATATAGAATACTATATTATACTTGGATTGATTATGGACTTTTATTCTAGTTTGGTTCACTAGAGCCACCAAGTGAACCAAAAGGTCAAACTCTAGGGGTGCAAGAATTAATATTTAAATATAACTATTATATTTAAACCCGGGCTCCTTTACAAACGGATCTTTAAGCGCTCCTTGATCCTTGATCACCAATTCTTCAAAATTAATTCTAACTATTCCTATTACAGAACTATTTAAAATAAATAGAAACCTTGATCAGCAGTTAAGGAGAAGTACATAGGAGGGAGATATAATTTACATTAAGAAAAATTAGAGAAGACGAGGTACGCAGACCCCATTTAATAAAACACATACATTCATGCATCCAACTAAAATAAAATCCAATCGCATTGGTCAATAGTCCATAATCAATCTCATTTATTAATTATCATACACATCATCATATGCATCAATAAATAACATCCATCTCATGAATAATAAACGTTCAATATATATATTGATATCATTTAATGGGCAAATTTAGTTAGCATAAAATATATTCTTTGAATCAAAATAAACTCCTTTATTTTAATCCAAATTTAAATCAAAATAAACCTCTTTTATTTTAATTTATCCAATTTTGAATAAAATAAACTATTTTATTTTAATCAAAATCTTTAATCAAAATAAACGCATTTATATTAATTAATTATGGAATCCAATTCCAAGTAAAAAAAACACTTTTATTAAAGGAAACACGGATTATCTTTTCTATTCACAAATAAACTCCTTTATTTTGAATAATATGAAATCTTATTCCATATCTAAATAAACTCCTTTATTTAAGAAAATACAAATTCTCTTTTCTATTCGCAAATAAACTCCTTTATTTAAGAAAACATGGAATCCAATTCCAACTCTAATTAGTTAGCATGAAATCCAATTTTAAAATTAAAATAAACTTTTTATTTTAATTATAAAATAATTAAGAATAATATATATATATATATATATATATATATATCATACGGTGGTGATCTGAAAACAAGATATTCTTTGTAAATATATATATAAGATATATCATAATCAGCAAACATGCTATATAATCATATATTATATATATATAGTATATATTGAAAAACCCACCAACAACCTTTCTTCCCTTAACCACCATGATGCTTCAGGATGACATGATTTATATAACTATTATATCTATATATAATATTAACCATGGATATCCTGTTAGCAAGAATCGCGAATAATAGCAGATTTTCGGTTGTTGTTGTTGTTTTTTTTTTTAAAAATAAATTTTATACAATAAAATTATGCCCAATTAAATTGTTCTAAACACATATCAAATTAAAATAATTAATAATTAGCATAAAGGTTTGGCTCTGCTGCCACTGTTAGGTTTGTAATATTCATGAACGTAATCAAATTGAACAAAATAAGCGGAAACGTGGAAAATCAGAGTTTTAAACTGTTACAAACCATATACCCGGATCATCCTTTATGCACAATTATTAATTAAACGAAAAGATAAAGAATAAGAATCATACCATTGAAGAATCGAGCTTCCTCAGGTACAAGTTCACCTCCAATCCTTTTCGCGTTCAACTTGAATCCACCGGGTTTGGTTCCTTCTTTTGATCAATGTTAACCACCCAAGTGTTTGGCCTCTAGAGGTGATCCACCAAGGAAGAATAAAGATTCAAGAAGATGGGTGTTTGGCAAAACCCTAGTTTTTCTATCTCTCATAGAAAATGGCGTACTCTCCAACAATTGAAATCACATCTGTTGTAAAAAAATCAACAACTCTCCACCCATAATAAGACTCCTCTTATTTATAGATGTAGGCAACTCTCCTTAACAATTAAAGAATTGGCCTTTATTTTAATTAATTAATCTCCTTTAATTAATTAGGCTCCTAATCTTATTAGGAATAATTAATTAAACTTTTAATTAATTTGCCTCCTAATCTTATTAGGAATAAATGAGAGTATTTTTATTAATTAATTCCCAAACTCCATTAGGAATTAAATAATAATAATAAGACTCATCTTATTAATTTATATTTAATATTTCAAAAATATTAAATAATAAATATTATGCTATTTAATTTATTCTATCACCATAGATTAAATTAAATATACTTAACTTATTATTACGATTATGCCATTACCTTCTTAAATAATTATTCTTCCTTTTATGGTGTGATCCTTTAGGTTCTCCATATTAAATCGGTTGTGAATAAATCAATTAGAACAATTCTAATCTTATTTAAATAAATAAATTAAGCTATTAATTTATTTAAATAAATAATATTTATTCTACAATAGGGATAAGCCTCCATAGCGATCAACGACTTTCCAGATAATACAGATTTCAACATTAATCATAAAAGAACCTTTGAGTAAATAGTTACCGTACAATTCAATCTTTCCACCATACAATATCCCAATTAAATATAAGACATGGAATTACTGTCAAGTCTTATTTTATTTAATTATATGTATTTCGACTCTTAAATCCACAATACCAAATAATACAAATTAGAAACTCCTTTCTAATTTCATTCTGCCTTGGCCAAGGACTACTGGGTTGTCATTTATCGAATTACATAGGACATTTCTCTTCTTTTACTAGAAGTGGTAGATTCTTTATTGATCATACATTATCTCCATGTACAACTTATTATACCCAAGCATACCCTTTGATATACCTTAAGGGTCCTAACACTACACCAAAAATGGCCTCTAGTGAAGGACAAATCCTTCACTAGAGGCCCTATATCTCTCACAAGTGATTTGTTGCGAAGAAATATTTTCTTCACACGAGTGCTCGTATTAGACCTCCTCGCAATTGGGTATCCTTCGCTAAGTAGTAACTAAATATTTTTTGTGAGGGATATATTGTGAACAACTTTTTTCTTCACAAATTGTATTTAGTAATGGAATATTTTTATTTAGTGAAAGATTAGTTTCCTTCACAAATAATATTTTAAGAAGGACTATTTGAAATTAGTGAATAACTTTATTTCCTCACAAATAATATATTGTAAAGAACAAATTTATTTAACGAGAGAAAATTTTCCTTCACTAATTATAAATTGAGAATGTATCTTCAAATTAGTGAGGGAAATAATCCTTCATTGATGACTAACTAATTAACTAGAAAAGATTTGAGGAAATAATCCTTCATTAAAATCCATTTCTCAAGTAAAATCCTTTACAAATTATAAATTTGTAAAAAATATTAATTGATAAATAATCAAAATTCATTGCAAATTATAATTAATTTTCAAATCACTAATTTCATATTTATTATTATATTATTATTATTATTATTATTATTATTATTATTATTATTATTATTAAATGCTATAATAAATATTAAATTTAATATTTCAAATTAATATAAATGTCATACTTGTTTCAAACTAATTGATAAACTGCATAAAGAGCCAAAAAGTAAAACTAATACTCCATATATAAATAGATAATGCTCAAGTCACGATAAATACAGAATTTGTTATTGTATCTTGATCTCCCAAAGATCATAGTACTTACAATATTTAATAACTAACATAAGAAAACTGAAAAAATAACGAACTAGAAGGAATGAAGTGTACATCATGTTAGGTCCACTTCATCATCATTTTCTTCAAGAAATCAAGGTTGGGCTTGTAAAGTTCCTCCTGCAAAAGAAACACCAAAATTCAATTTCAACAATATGAGGAATAAGAAAAAACATCACTCATCTTGAGTCTCCAGATACATGGTACATAAATCAAACACAAACTTAATTATACAACTGTCGTGTAAAATACGACAAAATATAGTTGAAAGTTTAAACGAGAATATTGTCATCTAGACAATATACAAACTCAATGGAGTCCTCATTACATTTATTGTCACACTATTTTATAGAATAGTGAGGACTACTAAAACAACCATACGAATGGTCATCCGCTCCCGACAGGCTAAATCATTTATATATTCTCATTTCCTGAAGAGAACAATGAAAGAAAGGGTGAGCTCAACTAGCCCAGTAAGAAATATTATGACTAAGATAATGCAGAACAAATTATCCTTAGCCTTCAACAATATAACAACTAATAGAATACAATAGACAACAAGTTTTAGATCAACAACTGCAGCGGAATAAGAAATCAATTAGAAGAGTCAAGTAGAACATAATGTCTACTATCCCCTCTAGATTAAAAGTTCATCGTTAATATTTCATTCCTGTAATACTCATCAACAGTTCTTTGTTATTCCCAAGACAAAAAGAACTCTTATCACCTGTCTTCACCTAATCCACCAAAGATTATAGTTAAATCCATAATTCATATTTATAATAATGTAAATCAACAGTTTCTCCTTGCCATAAAGGCTTAATAGAACGTTTACTCAATATCCTTACCCCAAAGGCTAAAGATATTCAAATGTAATAACAATGATCATATCAATCAATTGTCTACCTTTGCACAACGGGCCAAAGATATTCAACTATAAAACCAATAGTCATGATCATACCAATCAATTGTCTGTCAGTGCACTACGGCCAAAGACATTCACTGTTAACTAATGGTCATGATCCTGCCAATCACATCATCGATTTATCCATGCATTACGGGCCAAGGATATTCGTTATTATTACCAGTGGTCATGATCATGTCATACACCTGTCCATCTTTGCACTACGGGCCAAAGCTATCAATCAATAGTTTGTCTTTGCACGTAAGCTGTGAGAACCCGAATTTTATGAAATAAAAGTATTAATTTTTTTTTTCTATTTTGGTAAATAGTTAAATTGATAAAAGTTTAAAGTTAAGGGTAATATGTGATTTTTTTTTAAAGTAAGCAAGTTGATATAAAATATTTTTTTTGTCGGGGAATGTCCGTACGAAGGTACAATCGTTGGTGGACCTCGCAACGGAATTATTGTCGGATCGAGAAAATGACAAAAATATTTTTATAAGAATAACGGCGGAAGTTTTACCGTTAAAACTGTTGAACTACTCGGTAGTAAAAATACGATGTCTGGCATTGGTTGCATAGTAGCACACGGTATTGATTATTGATGTTTACATGATAAGTCACTCAGTTTTGTTTTATTAGTATTATTAATGTAATAAAACAGAAAAACTTTTTATATAAAACATAATACTTTTATAAAGTTATTCTATAAATAAAATATATTATATTCTATTATGCATAGTATTTTGCATAGTAAAATCTTTTTATATAAATTAGAATACTTTTATAAAGTTATTCTATAAATAGAATATATTATATTTTATTATGCATAGTGTTGCATAAGTGCATGCATAGTATTTTGCATAGTAAAATCTTTTTTATATAAAGCAGAATACTTTTATAAAGTTATTCATTTTATTAGATTATAAATAGAATATATTATATTTTATTTAAAATATTTTGCTTTAAAATATGAAAATCTAATTAAAATAAATTAAATCTGGGATAGTTCATGAATTAGTTACTATCGCGATCCATTCTTACATAAATGAAGCTCATTCCTTCATTATTTCTTACGAATTATTTGAAACCCTAGGAGAGAAACTATAGAGAGAGTTCTTCTTCTATAATCTTAAGCGTATTTCTTTAGAGTTTAAGAAAGCTTTGAGCGTAGTACAAGTTTTTTTCAAGTATATTCACGCCCTACCAGTCGGAATACTTTTCTTTTTAAGGTAGGGGATATAATTGTCTAACTCGTAAATGATATTATTATTATTATTATTATTATTATAGTAAGGGGTATTATTTTAGATTCGTATTCATGAAGAAAACACATTATTCCATTCTTCATTATTACATTGGAATAACTTTGTATCATGAGACTAGTATACATGGTTAAATTCTTCTATTATTCCATTCTTTATTATTATGTTGGAATAACTTGTCTGTCATGCAATCATCGCATACATGGTAAAATTCTTCTATTATTCCATTCTTTATTATTCTGTCAAAATATCCTATCTGTGCGTTTACGCATGACCTGGTTCCATTACTTATTATTACATTGGAATAACACATGCATCTTGATTATCGCATGCACTGGTGAATTCTTCTGTTATTCCATTATTTATTATTCTGTTGGAATATCCTGTCTGTGCATTTACGCATAACCTGGTTCCATTCTTTATTATTCTATTGAAATAACATGTCTATTTAGATTACCGCATGCATGGTAAATGATCATTCGTATTCATACGAATAGTATTTTCATTAAAAAGGGGTTTCTGCCAGGGGTAGATTCGTAATTTTTTTGACCATCAAAAATTCTGAAAAAATTTGAAATGATAATTTGATGAGTTTTCTAGATTGTGTCCAAAAATGGCGATTTTTGGATGTATGAATTAAGAGTTATGGATTTTATGGGAAAAGACTGTATTAAAAGTAAACCCTTATAACTCCTTGTGGTTAACTCCAAAATTGGTGAAATTTTTATTGGGAGTACATGTATATAACAGGAGTATACCCTGTAAATTTTAGAATTTTTGGACAAAAGTAAAATTTATGATAAATGTCTAAATATTCTGCAGTTTTAGCCATATGAAAAATAGTAAATGAATTTTAAAAATTCTGAGAAAAATATATGTTCAAGATGGGACTATATTCTGCTAAATCCCAGAAAAGAAATATTTTTGGGGACTGATTTGGTATTTTTCATAAAATGAACTAGTTATGAGTAAATGAATTAAATATGTTATGTGAAGTAATAAAATTGGAAAATAAGATTTTATGGCTTAAGAATCCTATATAGGGTATATGCAGATTTTTGATGAGGGATTTGATCATTGTTGATGAAATCTTATGAGTATGGCATTTTTGAATGATTAAATGCATTATTTGATAAAGTGTAAACAATTGAAATAAATTATTTATAAGTTTAAGAAATGATTAAAATATTG
The DNA here is from genome assembly GCA_020205615.1 of Panax quinquefolius. Lineage (NCBI taxonomy): Eukaryota > Viridiplantae > Streptophyta > Magnoliopsida > Apiales > Araliaceae > Panax > Panax quinquefolius. Next base: position 122,529,884 of record CM035167.1, read on the forward strand.
TTATAATATTAATGATATTAGATTATGAGATTATTAAGTGATTGATAACATTTGGTTATTATTGAGCTATTTGGATAAATTGTATTATAAATGTTTAATATTTATCCTTTATCTCATTTGATTGATTCTTATATCATTGTCATCATCCTCATGCTCATATTGTGTTGAAAGTCATCTTTGGCTGTAGTGCATAGATGGACTTGGTATGATTATGACCAGGGATTAGTCGGTATAATCATGACCATAATATTACAAATGATGTGAAAAAAGTCCTCATTGGCCCGTAGTGCATTGATGGATAGTTTTTGGTATGATTATGGCTATGGATTCTCTTCGGCCAAGGGTGCAAAGATGAATTATTTTATGGGCATGATCATGATAGTTGATGAAAACACGATTATCTTTGGCAGTAGTGCATGGATAATTCGTGGTCGTGATATTAACGAATATCCTTAGCCGTAGTGCATGGATAATTCAGTGATATGGATTGATTATCGAGTTGAGTCTCAGCGATGAAATATAAATTCATGAATGTGATATTAACGAATATCCTTGGCCGTCGTAGTGCAGGGGTGATTCGATGATGTGGAGTATTTATTAAGTTGAGTCTCAGCGATAAAATATTTATTATACACTTTTAATTCGTAGAAGATAGTAGATATCATGCTCTACTTGACTCTTCTAAAATACAGTTGTATGTCTTTGGCATGTAGTGCAAAGATGAATTGTTAATGAATATCTTTGGCCGTAGTGCAAAGATGAATTTATTAGTATGATTATGAGCAGGAATTCTGATTTGGTATAACCATGATTTTTGATGTTTCAGGTGAAGTTAGGTTATGAAAATTATCTTCGTCCTGGTTGAGAAGAGGAATTTAGAATCACAATTATGATTATGAGTTATTCATATGATTGTGGACAGGAAATGTTGATTTATTTTACATGGATAAAACATTATTGGTGGACTTTTAACAGAGAGAAGATAATAGACCTTATGGTCAATTTGACTCTTCTAATGGATTGCTCGTCCGCTGCAACTATGGTTGAAAAGTTTTATCATCTACAATATGTTCTAAATCTCTGATTTATTATTGATGAAAGTTATTGATAATTTAATTATCTTTAGTCATGATATTCTTTACTGGGCTAGTTGTGCTCACCCTTTCTGCTTCACAATTCCTTTCGGTAATAAGAGTGTTCTTAGGGTTGAAAGCGGGGATAACAGGGGAATAGAACGGTGGTCTCTAGCTGTGGAGGTTCTCCCTAAACAGTATAGAAAAGTGTGTTATATTCTATACATCATTTAGTAGTTATATTTGGTGAATCAAATAGGGTGAGGCGAACCTAACTTTGGAAGGGTGTTTTGCCACTATCATACAAGATGTCTAATAACATACAACCTCGTGTTATCATAAGACAGGGTTATGCGTATCCACTTGCTGAGTATATCTACGGGCACTACCTATATGATCTTGGAGTTTATTTGAAATATAATATGCACTTGGAGACAGTGGAGATAGTTATATGTTAAGAAAAGACTCACTATTGGAAAGAAGATGATAGTAATCTTCTCGTTTTTCTTTGGGGTCTATTGGGTCAACCAAGGATAATTCTGTGGACATATAATATCTATTATAACCTAGAAGCATGGCCTCCCATGTACGAAGGTTTCCTTGAGCACTTCCCAAAGATTTTAATTTCTAAAATAGTTTTTGACTATACTTTTATGTAAAGTACCATTGTAATGTTGTGGTCGAGGCACCATGAGAGTTACATACATTTGTATTAAAACTCACAGTTAACTGTGGTCGTATTCTATACGACAGTTTAACAGTTGTATAAATGAAGTTATATTTGAATTTTGTACCATGTATCTGGCGACTCATAATGGGTGATGTATACCTAATTTTGGGGGCGTCATATAAGCCAAAGATATACAACTGTAAAACCAATAATCAACAGTCCATCTTTGCACGTAAGCCAAAGATGACTTTCATCACAATATAAGCATAAGGATGATGACAATGATATAAGCATTAATCCAACGAAATCAAGGATAAATATTAAAGACTTTAAATTTATCCAGAGTTTGAAAATATCCAAATTGTCAACATGATACTACTTTGTGCGGTAAAATTCAAGAATAATATTCATGTACCAAAAATAATTTGGACAGAATAGAAATATATTTTTCGGGTAAATAGTACCCCGTGAATAGTACCCTATGAATAGTACTTTGGGAATAGTACCTCAGGAATAGTACCCCGAAATGAAAAGTACCCCAAATACTCGAGTGAATAATATTCGGGTGAATAGTATCCCGTGAATAGTAACTCGTGAATAGTACTCCGACATGAAAAGTGCCCCGAATACCCAAGTGAATAATACTAGAGAGAATAGTAATTCGTGAATAGTAACTCGTAAAAAAAATACCAAAGAAAATGATATTCCATGATGAGTATAAAAGAAATGATATCTCATACGAGTATAATAGAATATACGAAACTGCAAATGCATTTTCACCCGCCATACGGTAATCCACGTAGACAGATCATTTCCACAATTTAATAAAGAATGAATACGAAGGATCATTCACCATGCATGTGGTAATCCACATAGGCGAGTTATTCAATGAATAATAAAGAATGGAATAATGGAAGAATTCACGAGCATGCGATAGGCCATGCGGGCGAGTTATTCCAACAGAATAATAAATAATTGAACCAGGTCATGCGTAATCCGCACAGACAGGATATTCCAAAAGAATAATAAAGAATGGAACCAGGTCATACGTAATCCGCACAGACAGGATATTCCAACAGAATAATAAAGAATGGAATAACAACAGAATTCACCAGGCATGCGATAGACCGCACATATAGGTTATTCCAACAAAATAATAAAAAATAGAATAACAGAAGAATTTCACCATGTATGCGGTACTTCGTATAGACAGGTTATTCCAATATAATAATAAAGAATGGAATAACAACCCTTACGAGTATTGAAAGAAAAAAACTATCTTCATGAATACGAAAGAATAATACCCCTTACCTTAGAAGAAAACTAGAATATTGAGGTAGCAGACTTCTCTTCTCCTTTCTCTCTATAATTTCTCTCTATAATAATTGCTCTATAGCTTTAGTGAATTGGTGAGAAATGAAGGAAGAATGAGCTTCTATTTATAGGAAAAATTTCGATAATTGCACGTTTTGGGGCTCAAAATATTACAGTATAATACATTCCTCTTTTCCTTTATTTTTAATTTAGTCCTGCAAGTATTATCAAACTTGCACCACCTCCCCTAATAGTAAATCATGTTAATTAATAGTAAATCATGTGACTCAATAGTTCTAAACATGTGAAAAAAATAATTACAGTATAGTACCTTCATTTATACCTCCATTTTTAACTTAGTCATGCAAGTATTATCAATCTTGCACCAATTCCTTTAATAGTAAATCATGTGAATCAATAGTACACACATGTGAACACATAATTATAAGCATGTGAATTAATAACAATTAATTGCTCATTTATCCGGTTAATTACCCGATTGGTCAATATAACCTCCAGACATCAATTATTATAGAAATAAATGTCGATTTCCACTAACACTAATAATTCCAACACAATGGAACTATCAATTTCATCTTTAATCAACACAAACTTATTCATCATTAATATTATAATTCACAATATTTAACAACCAGGTCATTCCCAAGAAAGAGGGGGCTTTCCGATAAGGATTTCTCCCTATTGGCGCGTAATTAGATTATATAACCTCTCCTCGATGTGAACTTCTGTATACATTGTCGATATTGCAAATAATAATATGAATAACTTTGTGCGTCTCAATTATTGATTTAATAATATAACATATTATCTGAGATGATCTTTGTGACAACAATTGAATCAATAATATGAGAGATATGATGCAACAATTCATTGTAGAAATAATTGAGTATAAGCTGGTGACTTCTTTACGTAAGCATCAATAATCAATAACGTGTGCTACTCTTATGCAACCACGTGAATTTATCGTACTTTTACTAGGGTAGTTCAACAGCTTTTAACGGTAACACTTTCATTTGTTATTTTTATAAAAGATAATTCTATCGTTTTTTACTACTAAACAATACTTAGTTATGGGGTCCAATTAATGATTATGTCGTAAATACGGATATTCCCCAATAAAAAGAATATTCCTCGACCAAACGAATATTTTATAACCACTTACTTACTTTGCAAATTTTTTTTTTCACATATCACCCTTAACTTTAAACTTTTATCAATTTAACCATTTACAAAATAAAATAATAATTATAAGAAAATTGAATACTTTCATTTCATAAAATTCGGGTTCTTACAACTTGCTGCCTTCATGGATATGATGAACTGAGTATTCAAGGAATATTTGGATCACTTTGTGGTCGTCTTTATTGATGACATCCTCATATATTCCAAAATAGTGAAGATCGTGAGCAACACTTGATGTTGATACTCCAAAAGCTTCGTGAAAACAAGCTTTATGCCAAGTTGAAGAAATGCGAGTTACGGCTTGAGGAAGTAGCATTCCTTGGGCACGTAGTATCAAGTCATGGAATATCATTGACCCGCAAAGATTGAAGCTATTCAAAGTGGAAGCAACCTAAATCAGTGATCGAAGTACGTAGCTTTCTTGGCTTAGCTGGTTATTATCAGAGATTCGTAGAAGGTTTTCTCGAATTGCTACTCCATTAACTCAGCTGACTCGGAAAGATACACAATTCGGTTGGAGCGTAGAATATGAGAAGAGTTTTTAAGAACTCAAGAGGAAACTCATTTCAGCAGCTGTTCTGACAATACCATCTAGCTTGGAGGGATTTGTCATCTACAGTGATGCTTCAGGAAAAGGGTTAGGATGTATTCTCATGCAATATGGGAAAGTCATAGCCTATGCTTCTCGACAACTCAAAGAATATGAGTGGAATTATCCTACTCATGATCTAGAGTTGGCAGCAGTTGTCTTCGCACTTTAAATTTGGAGGCATTACCCGTATGGGGAGAAAGTTGAGATCTATACGGATCATAAAAACATCAAATATTTCTTCACTCAAAAGGAACTCAACATGCGACAACGACGTTGGCTCGAACTATTGAAAGATTATGATCATACTATTCAATACCATCCTGGAAAAGCGAACGTAGTAGCTGATGCATTGAGTAGAAGATCATATGCAGGTACAAGTTCATTATTGTCAACGCAAAGGCCCATTTTGTATGACTTACAAAGGATGGAGATAGAGTTAAAGACTTCAGGGACCGACGTGATGATGGCAAACATACGAATAGAACTGACTTTAATCGATAAAGTTAAAGCTCCTCAAGCTACAGACTTGGAGCTAATACGTATGAAGAAGAAAGTGCAAGAAGGCGCTATCCCGGAAGTAAGAATCTATGAAGAAGGAATACTTCGAGTTAACTTCAGACTTTGTGTTCCTAACGACCCTGATTTAAAGTATAAAATCATGATGGAGGCGCACAACACACCATTTGTAATCCATCCTGGAGAGGACTATTCAAACTCTTGAAGATCTATTAAGACTCTGTGTTCTTGATTTCAAAGGAAGTTGGGACAAGTTCCTACCATTGGTGGAGTTTTTCTACAACAACAGTTATCAAGCAAGTATTGGTATGGCTCCATTTGAGGCGTTGTATGGGAGAAGGTGTCGTTCTCCACTATGATGGGATGAGGTGGGTGAAGCAACATTGTTGGGACCGGAGTTGGTACGTATGTCTACAGAAAAGATTCAAATGATCCGATAACGTATAAAAACCTCACAAGACTGATAAAAGAGTTATGCTGATCTTCATCGAAAGGACGTAGAATTCGATATTGGAGATCATGTGTTGTTCCGTGTTGCTCCATGGAAAAGAGTTACGAGATTTGGAAAGAGAAGAAAGCTCAATTCTCGATTCATTGGCCCATTTTTAATCCTCGATCGAGTAGGAACTGTGGCTTATAGACTCGATTTGTCGTCAAATATGTCTCGTGTTCATAACGTTTTTCACATATATATGTTACGTAAATATTTGAAAGACCCGAATCATATTATTGAATTAGAACCGGACGACATAGCGGAAGATTTAACGTATGAAGATGTACCTGTTAAAATCTTGGATAAGAAGGATCATATTCTACGCTCCAAGGTTATACCTCAAGTCAAAGTTTTGTGGAGAAACCACGATGTTGAGGAAATGACCTGGGAGTTAGAATCTGAAATGAAGTCAATGTATCCTCACATCTTTGACATACCAGGTACGCACCCTAATTTCGAGGACAAAATTTCATAAGAAGGGGAGGTTGTAAAACCCCAACTTTTATGAATAAAGAATAATTTTCTTGAAATATATTTTTGAATATTATGGTGTGGATTTGATATAATGTTATAGTTGTGGGTAATATTTTCAAATTTTTCAAAGTAAGCAAGTGGTTATATAATATTCGATTGGTTAGGGAATATTCATTTTAACAGGGAATATTCGTACGATGGCACAATCATTGGTGAACCCCACAACGGAAGTATTGTTGTAGCTAGAAAATGACAGAATTATCTTTTTATAAAAATAACGGCGATAGTTTTATTGTTGAACTACCCGGTAGTAAAAGTAAATGCGATGTCTGGTCGCATAAGTTGCGTAGTAGCACCGGTATTGATTATAGATGCTTTACGTGAGAAGTAACTCGGTTATACTCAATTATCACTACTGAGAATTGTTGCATCATATCTCTCATATTATTGATTCAATTATTGTCACAGTATCATCTCTATAATATTTATTATTATTAAATCAATAATTGAAACGATAAAGTTATTCATATTATTTTTTGCAATATTGACAATGTCTAGAAGTTTTGTCAAGGAGAGGTTTGGTCACCTAATTTCGCGCCAATAAGGAGAAATCTTTATCGGAAAGCCCCCTCTTTCCTGGGAACGACCTGGTTGTGAAATATTGTGAGTTATAATATTAATGATGAATAAGTTGTGTTGATTAAAGATGAATTTGATAGTTCCATTATGTTGGGATTATTAGTGTTAGTGGAAAACGACATTTATTTCGGTAATAATTGATGTCTGGAGGTTATATTAACCAATCGGGTAATTAATAGGATAAATGAACAATTAATTACTATTATTTCACATGCTTATAACTATTTGTTCACATGTGTGTACTATTGATTCAAATTCATGTACTATTAGGGGAGGTGGTGCAAGTTTGATAATACTTGCAGGACTAAATTAAAAATGAATAAAAAGAGGAAGGTATTATACTGTAATATTTTGAGCCCCAAAACGTGCAATTATCAAAACTATATTTTCCTATAAATAGAAGCTCATTCTTCCTTCATTTCTCACCAATTCACTAAAGCTATAGAGCAATTATATAGAGAGAAATTATAGAGAAAAAGAAGAAGAGAAGTCTGCTACCTCACTATTCCAGTATCCAGTCTTCTTCTAAGGTAAGGGGTATTATTATTTCATATTCATGAAGAGGGTTATTTTCTTTCAATACTCGTAAGGGTTGTTATTCCATTCTTTATTATTATGTTGAATAACTGTGCATACGCCAAGTACCGCATATATGGTGAAATTCTTTCATTATTCCATTCTTTATTATTCATTGGAATAACCATGTCTGTCTTGATCTATCGCATGCACGGTGAATTGTGTTGTTATTCCATTCTTTATTATTCATTGGAATATCACATGCATGCGGATTATGCATGACCTGGTTCCATTCTTTATTATTCTGTTGGAATATCCTGTCTGTGCGGGTTACGCATGACCTACTTCCATTCTTTATCATTCTGTTGGAATAACCTGTCTGTGCGGATTACGCACGCCTAGTGAATTCTTCTATTATTCCATTCTTTATTATTCTATTGGAATAACATGTCTATGTGGATTACCGCATTCATGGTGAATGATCCTTCGTATTCATTCCTTATTAAATTGCGGAAATGATCTATCTACGTGGATTACCGCATGGCGGACAAAAATCCATTTGCAGTTTCATATATTATATTATACTCAGTTGGTTAAAGTTTTGACTTCTATACTCCATGAAATTAGTAGAATATCCTGGATATTTGTGCTTCATCCAGTATCCTTTCATGGAAATATTCTTCTGAGCATTCTTGAATTTTACTCCACAAAACAGTATCATGTTGACAATTTGGACGTTATTGAGTTCTGGATAAATTAAATTATAAATCTTTAAAAATTTATCCTTGAACTTGGTTTATTGAATTCTTATATCATTGTCATCATCCTCATGTTTATAATATGTTGAAAGTCATTTGTGGCATGTAGTGCATAGATGGACTTGGTGTGATTATGACTAGGGATTATTCGGTATAATCATGACTATAATGTTACAAATGATGTGGTAAAAGTCCTCATTGGCCATAGTGCATTGATGGACAATTGTTGGCATGATCATAACCATTGATGAATACACAAATATCCTTGGCCCGTAGTGCATGGATAATTTGTGGTCGTGATACTAATGAATATCCTTGGTCGTAGTGCAGGGATGATGTGGTTTATTTATTTATTGTCGAGTCTCGATTGATAAAAGTGATGAAAACCTTTTAAATCATAGAAGATAGTAGATTTTATTCTCTACTTGACTCTTCTAATGGATTGCTTATTCCGCTGTAGTTAAACTTGATGTTTGTTATATTTTATCAGTTTAACACTGTTGAAGGCTAACGATAAATTATTCTGCATTATCTTAGTCATAATATTTCTTCTTGGGCTAGTTGAGCTCACCCTTTCTTTCTTCGTTCTCTTCAGAAATGAGAATATATTTGGGACGAGTGGGAGCGGATTGACGGTCCAGATGGTTATTTTAGTAGTCCTCACTATTCTATAAAATATTGTGACAATAAATGTAATAAGGACTCCATTGAGTGTGGATATTATACTAGATGACAATTTTCTTATTAAAACTCTTAGATTATGTTTTTCGTATTTTTTACGCATCGTTGTATAATTAAGTGGTATTTGAATTTTGTACCATGTATTTGGCGACTCAAGATGGGTGATGTATAGCTATTTGGGGGGGCGTCTACACCGTCTGTCTGGATTCGTATGTGACTGGTTCCGTTCTTTAATATTACATTGGTATATCACATTCGTAGATTACGCATGACTGGTTCCATTCATTATTATTACATTGGAATAAACATACATGTGGATTACCGCATGCATGGTGAATGATCCTTCGTTTTCATTCTTTATTAAATTGTGGAAATAATCTGTCTACGTGGATTACTGCATGGCGGGTAAAAATCCATTTGCAGTTTCGTATATTCTATTATACTTGTATGAGATATCATTTCTTTTGCACTTGTCATGAAATATCATTTTCTTTGTTATTTTTTCTTTTACGAGTTACTATTCACGGGTTACTATTCATCCGATTACTATTCACTCTAGTATTATTCACTCGGGTATTCGGGGCACTTTTCGTACCAGAGTACTATTCACGAGTTACTATTCACAGGTTATTATTCACCCAATTACTATTCACTCTATTATCATTCACTTGGGTATTCGGGACACTTTTTGTGTCGGGGTACTATTCACGGGGTACTATTCACGGGGTACTATTCCCGAAGTACTATCCCCGGGGTACTATTCACCCGAAAAATATATTTCTTTTTTGTCCAAATTATTTTTGGTACATGAATATTATTCTTGAATTTTACCCCACAAAGCAGTATCATGTTTACAATTTGGACGTTATTGATTTCTGGATAAATTAAATTATAAATCTTTAATTATCCTTGAACTTGTTTTATTGAATTATTATGTCATTGTCATCATCCTCATGTTTATATTGTGATGAAAGTCATCTTTGGCTTACGTGCATAGATGAACTTGGTATGATTATGACCAGGGATTATTCGGTATAATCATGACCTTAATGTAACGAATGATGTGGTAAAAGTCCTCACTGGCCTGTAGTTCATTGATGGACAGTTGTTGGTATGATTATGACCAAGGATTATTCGGTATAATCATGACCATTGATGATTACATGAATATCCTTGGCCGTGGTGCAGGGATAGTTCGATGATGTGGTTTATTTATTAAGTTGAGTCTCAGCGATAAAGTTGATGAAAAACTTTTTAAATCATAGAAGATAGTAGATTTTATGCTCTACTTGACTTTTCTAATGGATTGCTTATTTCTGCAGCAGTTGTTGATCTAAAACTTGTTGTCTATTGTATTCTATCAGTTGTTATACTGTTGAAGGCTAAGGATAATTTATTCTATATTATCTTAGTCATAATATTTCTTACTGGGCTAGTTGAGCTCACCCTTTCTTTCATTGTTCTCTTCAGGAAATAATAATATAGTTGGGACGAGTTGGGGAATGGAGTGATGGTCCAGGATAAATGGCTTTAGTAGTCCTCCCTATTCTACGGAATAATGTGATAATAATTGTAATGAGGACACCATTGAGTGTGGATATTGTCTAGATGACAATATTCTTGTTTAAACTCTCAGCTATGTTTTGTCGTATTTTACACGACTGTTGTATAATTAAGTTGTATTTGAATTTATGTACCATGTATCTGGCGACTCAAGATGGGTGATGTATACCTATTTGGGGGCGCCACAGTTGGTATCAAAGCTTAGGATATGATTCTAATGAGATGTGAGACAAGAACTAGGGGGGAGATCTGGGAATTCCTTCGCTAGTATATGACCTACCTAAGTTTACTTGTTATTTAATTGGTCGGTCAGAGTATAGGGATAATATGTGATATGTCAATTAACCCTTGTTTTGTGACAGTGTTTGAGAATGGCATATGAAAATGTTGAGATCAGCAATGAAGCACATGAGACCGTTGAGTCACCAACGATCAATACTTAGGATAATGTGCAACAAGAAGACAATAATCCTCAGGTAAACAATAACACCGATCAAATGATGAACGATGGGATGTTCAGAGGCTTTATGCAATTCATACAACATCAGGTAAGAGAGACTCCTATTCAAAATATAGGTGGAAATAGTGGCAACCCACGGTCGGTCACCGCTAAGCAGTTCAAGGAGCTGGGACCACCGGAGTTTTTGGGAAAGCCAGAACCACTTAAGGCGGAGACATGGTTAAAGCAGATCACCAAGATATTTGATGTCTTGGGATGCTCCGAGGAACAAAAGGTTCCCTTCGCCACCTTTATGTTGCGTGAAGAGGCTGATTACTGGTGGGAATTTGTAAAACGTACCCAGCCTGACGCACTCAAGATGTCTTGGGAGAAGTTCCAAGAGCTGTTCAACGACAAGTACTTTCCCGAAAGTATTCGTCACATGAAGGAGGTGAAATTCATCATGTTGGAGCAAAATAATATGATCGTGTAGCAATACGAGGCTAAATTTACGGAGTTATCTCAGTTTGCATCCCATTTGGTCGATAATGAGGAGCGAATGACGCGAATGTTTCTAAGAGGTTTGAAACCCGATATACGTCAATACCTCATTTCTCACAAACTTTGTTTATATTCAGATGTTGTGAATATGGCTCAGTTATTGGAGCGCGATAATGAGTCAGCACAACCAAAAGGCAATGACCAACTACACGATAATAATCGTACCGGTGGAAACGGCCATCAGAACAATGATAACCATCGTGGGGGAAATTATCAGGCAAGAAATGGTAACCACTTCGGTGGTAATCATTGCCAAGATAATTGAAGTGGAAAATTCAAGAAGAGAAGATTTAACGATGATGGGAAGACGTCGGCTGTAAGACCCCGAATTTTATGAAATAAAAGTATTCATTTTTTCTTATAATTACAATTCAGTAAATGATTAAATTGATAAAAGTTTAAAGTTAAGGGTGATATATATAAATTTTTCTAAATACGCAAGTGGGTATAGAATATTCTTGTTGTTGGAGAATATTCGTTTAGTCGTAGAATATTTTTGTTGTCGGGGAATATTAAATGCGACCAGTGCGACCATTTATGGGCCCCATAACTAATAAGCGCCGGATGAAGAAAACGATAAAAATTGAGTTTTTATAAATAATTGGCGTAGTTGTTACCAATTAACACTTTTGGAATACCCGGTGGTTAAAATACGATGTAATACACGTGTTTGCATAAAGAAGACACGGTTTTATCTGATATTTTGAATTATTGATCCTTACGTAAGAAGGCACTACTCAATAATTGTTACTGTAATTACTTATTCAATATTTTATTTTATTGATTCAATAATTTTTGCGTTGATATTTTATATTATTGTTGTTTCAATAATTGTCACCGCACAAAGATTTCCCATTATCGGATCAATAATTCATATTATTTGAATAATATTATTAGATAGTATTATTGGCAATGTCTAGAAAGTTCATCAAGGAGAGGTTTGGTCACCTAATTCAGGCGCCAAGAAGGAGAAATCCTTATCGAAAGCCCCTCTTTCCCAGGAACGGCACGGTTATCATAATTGTGATTCGTAATATTATTTGTGAATAATTAATTATTGATTTATATGATAAGAAAATATTTATTTTATGTGGATATAAATGATGGATATATTTATTTTATGTGGATAAAATGAAGGAATTAATCTTTGAGGTGTTTTATCAAGATTTTTTTCGGTGTAGATGTATTAAAAATCATCCGTTTGTGGATTTCGGATATTTTATGTTTGGAATTTGGATAAAACTCAAAGCTACAAAGTTGTAGAGAATTCGATTTCAGGCAGAATGGACATAAAATTCGTATTTTTCTGATAACCGGGCTATTTTCTATTAATTGTTGAAGTTTCAGAAAATAAAATAATTTTTATTAAAATAGGTGGGCCCCACTAGTGTCCTTTGTTGAATACATGTGCTAAATTGATTTTTCAATTGTGGAGGCTAGTCTAGGATGGCTGCAGACGCAAAGAAAGAAAATAAATAATATATTTTATTATTTTAGTCTCATATGGCGTTCTAGCATTTTTCTATAAATAGGTGCTTATGTTAGAATTGAAAATCACACCAGAAACATAAGTTTTCTCTCTCTATTTTATTAAGCATATTTTTGTGAGTATTTAGATACTTTGAGAGTTGCTTTTCAGTACAAGTTTCCTACGGCTTTTCATCCGATATTCCAGTCAGAAGTACTGCTCTTTTGAGGTAAGAGATTTTAAGGGTTATTATGTTTTTCAGATCGTACTTCTTCCGACCTTCAGAAAATTCTGAAAAAATTTGAAATGATATTTTGATGAGTTTTATTGATTGTGTTCAAAAATGGTGATTTTTGGATGTATAGATTAAGAGAGATGAATTTTATGAGAAAAGACTAGTTTAAAAGAAAACCCTTGTAACTCCTTGCGGTTAACTCCAAAATTGATGAAATTTTTATTGAAAGTATATCTATATAATATCAGTGTACTCTGTGAATTTCGGAATTTTTGGATAAAAGTAAAATTTATGATAAATGTCTAAATATTCGGCAGTTTTAGCCATATAAAAAATAGTAAATGAATTTTAAAAATTCTGAGAAAAATATATATTCAATATGGGACTATATTCTGCTAAATCCCATAAAAGAAATATTTTTGGAACTGATTTGGTATTTTTCATAAAAATGGACTAGTTATGAGTAAATGAATTAAATATGTTATGTGAAGTAAGAAAATTGGAAAATAGGATTTTATGGCTTGAGAATCTTACATGAGATATATGCAGATTTTTTATGAAGGTTTTGGTTATTGGTGATGAAATCTTATGAGTTTAGCATTTTAGGATGATTAAATGCATTATTTAGTAAAGTGTAAACAATTAAAATAAATTGTTTATAAGCTTAACAAATATTATTCTTTCAATATCATTATACCGAAATATTTGTATGGATTTTATTGTAGAATTTCTATATTTTTCATGTCGGAGTTACTATTCACGAGTTACTATTCACAAGTTACTATTCACGAGTTACTATTCATGAGTTACTATTCATGAGTTACTATTCACGGGTACTATTCACGACAAAATTGATTTCTTTTTCTTACCAAATTATTGTTGATTTATGAATCTTACTCTTGAAATTAAATCCGTGTTTTGATCATATATTTTTTTTTATTATCATATATAACATTTTTATAACCCTAATGATGATATTAATTTCTCTTTGACTTGAGTGTAAAGATGGGTAGATTATTGGTATGATCATGACTATGAGTTCTCTTTGGCCAGTAGTGCAAAGTTGAATTGTTGACTGGTATGATCATGACCATTGAATTTATAATTGAATATCTTTAGCTTAAGTGCAAAGGTGAAATGATCAACATGGTTATAATTATTGTTTATATAAATTCGAAATGATTATATATTTCTTTTGAGATATTAATATATTTGGCTCAGTAGTGCAAATATGAATCATTTATGAATATATTTGGCCTGTAGTGCAAATATGAGCTGTTGAGGAAATATCTTTGGCTGTAGTGCAAAGATGAATTGTTGATGAATATCTTTTGGCAGTAGTGCAAAGATGACATGTTATTGAATATCTTTGCCAAGTAGTGCAAAGATGAATCTGTTGACGAATATCTTTGGTAGTAGTCAAAAAGATAAATTTATTAGTATGATTATGAGCAGAGGCTGTGATTTGGTATAACCATGATCTTTGATGTTTCAGGTAAAGATATGTGATAAAAATTATCTTCGTCCTAGATGCGAAGAGAAATTTAGAATCACAATTATGATTATGAGTTATTCATATGATTGTGGACCAGAACTGTTGATTGATGTTACAGGGATAAAATATTGTTGGTGGATTTTTAACATAGAGAAGATAATAGACTTTATGGTCTATTTGACTCTTCTAATGGATTACTCGTTCCGCTGCAACTATGGTTGAAATTTTTATCATCTACCATATGTTCTAAATCTCTGATTTATTATTAATGAAGGCTATTGATAATTTAATTATCTTTAGTCATGATATTATTTACTGAGCTAGTTGTGCTCACCCTTTTGCTTCACAATTCCTTTCAAGTAATAAGAGTGTAGCTGGGTCGAGCGAGGGTAATAGGGGAATAGAACGGTGGTCATCATTTAGTAGTTATATTTGGTGAATCAACTAGGGTGAGGCGAACTCAACGTTGGAAGAGTGTTTTGCCACTATCATACAAGATGTCTAATGACATACAACCTCGTGTCATCATAAGACAAGGTTGTGCTCATCCACTTGCTGAGTATATTTACGAGCACTACCTATATGATCTTGGTGTTTGTTTGAAGTATAATTCTCAATTAGAGACAGTGGAGATAATGATATGTCAAGAGAAGACTCACCATTGGGAAGAATATGATAGTAATCTTCTAATTTTTCTTTGGGGTCTATTGGGTCAACCAAGGATAATTCTGTGGCCATACGATATCTATCATAACCTAGAAGCATGGCCTCCCATGTACGAAGGTTTTCTTGAGCACTTCCCAAAGATTCTAATTTCTAAAACAGTTTTTGACTATACCTTTATGTAAGGTGTCATTGTGATGTGCTATCCAAGGTTGGGATGAGAGTCACAGTTGGTATATATTTGTATCCAAACTCACAGTATATGTGTTGTTGTATTTTGCATGATAATTGTTGTAATAAAATTATAGTTGTTTTCTGTACCATGTATTTGGCGACTCAGAATAGGTTGGATGGAATGGACCTATTTTGGGGTTGTCACATCGGCAGCAGCAACAAATTCTAGGGGAGGAGAACGACCGCCAGTTAGATACTATAGATGCGGAGAGGAGGGACACATAAGTCCAAACTATTCACAGCCTTCCAAGGTATGTTTTAGTTATGGAAAAGATGGTCACATAGCTCGATTTTGTCCTGTAGCGAAATCAAGTCTAGCTGGGACGGTGGCACCAAAGGCGGATACAAACAAAAAAAAGTCAGTGGTTTCAGGAAAAGCGTTTTTCGTGACTTCTCAAAAAGCGAGTAACTCGAACGAAGTTAGCACGGGTTAGTTAATTATTAATTTTTGCGAAGTCTATACCTTATTAGATACCGGTTCTACCAATTCTTTTATCTCTCTTGCTTGCACTCAACATTTAAATTTGACTCCGGAGAGATTAGACTTTGACTTATTGGTTGAAACTTTGTTAGTAGAAATCATCATTTCATGTGCTATCCAAGTCTTGGATGAGAGTCACAGTTTTTGAATGATATTTCTATTGCTAATAAATTTCCTGACGTATTCTTGAAGACTTCTTAGCCTACCCCTAGAGCGTGAAATTGAATTTTGTATTGACCCCAGTACAAAACCCATTTCTAAAACCCTTAAATATTTCTTTACCTAAAATGAACGTATTATACGCCAAAGACGTTGACTCGAGCTGTTGAAGATTACGATTATACCATTCAATATCATCGTGGAAGAGCGAACGTGGTAGCTGACGCGTTGAGTAGGAGATCGTATGCGTTTACGAGTGCGATGTTGTTAACACAAAAACTCATTTCGTATAACTTACAAATGATGAAGATAGAGTTAAAGACTCTAAGGACCCACGTGGTGATATCAAATATACGAGTAGAATCGACTTTAATCGATAAAGTTAAAGCCGTGAAAGCTACATACTAAGAGCTGATGAATGTGAAGAAGAAGGTTCAAGAGGGCGTTATTCTAGAAGCAAGAATCGATGAAGAGAGGAAATCTCAACCCTCAATTTTATTGGCCCATTTGAAATTCTTGATCGAGTAGGAACTGTGGCCTATAGACTCGTTTTACCGCCAAGTATGTCGCGTGTTCATAACATTTTTTTTCACGTATCAATGTTACGTAAATATGTGGACGACCTAAACCACATTATTGAATTGGAATTAGACAAAATAGCAGAAGATTTAACGTATGAGGAGGTACGTGTTAAAATCTTGGATAAGAAGGATCATATTCGACACTCAAAGGTTATACCTCAAGAGTTAGAATCTGTCGAGGTATCCTAACCTTTTTGGCATACCAGGTACGTACGTAAATTTCGAGGGCGAAATTTCATAAGGAGGGGAGATTGTGAGACTCCAAATTTAATGAATAAAGATTTAAATTTCTCGAAATATTTTTTTAAAATATTATGGTGTGGATTTGATATAATGTTATAGTTGTGGGTAATATTTATAAATTTTTCAAAGTATGCAAGTTGTTATAAAATATTCGTTTGGTCGGAGAATATTCTTTTTATCGGGAAATATCCGTACGATGGCACAATCATTGGTGGACCCCACAACGGAAGTATTGTAGTAGTTAGAAAATGACAGAATTATCTTTTTATAAAAATAACGGTGAAAGTGTTACCGTTAAAACTGCTGAAATATCCGGTAGTAAAAGTACAGTAATACGCGTGGTCGCATAAGTACACCTAATGTATTGATTATTGATGCTTACGTAAGAAGTCACTCGCTTATACTCAATTATTGCTATAGTAATTCTTTGATCATATCTCTCATAATATTGATTCAATTATTGTCACAAGATCATCCGTATAATATTTTATATTATTAAATCAATAATTGAGACGATAAAGTTATTCATATTATTATTTGCAATATTGACAATGTCTAGAAGTTACATCGAGAGGTTTGGTCACCTAATTGCGCGCCAATAAGGAGAAATCCTTATCGGAAAGCCCCATCTTTCCAGGAACGACATTCGTTGTTAAATATTGTTAATTATAATATTAATGATGAATAATTTTGTGTTGATTAAAGATGAAATTGATAGTTCCATTGTGTTGAAATTATTAGTGTTAGTGGAAATCAACATTTATTTTGATATTAATTGATGTCTCGAAAGTTATCTTGATTAATCCAGTAATTAACTTAGGATAAATGAGCAATTAATTGCTATTGATTCACATGATTATAACTATTTGTTCGCATGTGTGTACTATTGATTCACATTCTTGTACTATTAGGGGAGTTGGTGCAAGATTGATAATATTTGCATGACTAAGTTAAAAATGGAGGTATAGATGGATGTACTATACTGTAATTCGTATTTTCACATGTTTAGAACTATTGAGTCACATGATTTACTATTAATTCACATGATTTACTATTAGGGGAGGTGGTGCAAGTTTGATAATACTTGCAGGACTAGATTAAAAATGAAGGAAAAGAGGAAGGTATTATCTTTGTAATATTTCGAGCCCAAAACGCATGCTTATTATCGAAACTATATTTTTCTATAAATAGAAGCTCATTCTTCCTTCATTTCTCACCAATTCACTAAAGCTATAGAGAAATTATTATAGAGAGAAATTATAGAGAGAAAGAAGATGAGAAGTCTGCTATCTCACTATTCCAGTATCTAGTCTTCTTTTGAGGTAAGGGGTATTATTCTTTCGTATTCATGAAGAGAGTTATTTTCTTTCAATACTCGTAAGGGTTGTTATTCCATTTTTTATTATTATGTTATAATAACATGTCTATATGAAGTACCACATACATGGTGAAATTATTCTGCTATTCCATTCTTTATTATTCTATTGGAATAATACGTCTGCGTATGTGATCGTCATACGCCCGGTGAATTCGTTGTTATTCCATTCTTTATTATTCTATTGGAATATCACATGCATGCGGATTACGCATGACCAGTTCTATTCTTTATTATTCGTTAGAATATCTTATCTCGTGCGGATTACGCACGTGACACCGTTCCATTCTTTATCATTCCGTTGAATAACTCGCATACATGTGGATTATCATATACATGGTGAATGATCCTTCAGATTCATTCTTTATTAAATTGTGGAAATGATCTCGCTCGTGGATTACCGTATGGCGGTGAAAATCCATTTCTTTGCTTTCAGATATTCTATTATACTTGTATGAGATATCATTTCTTTTGTACTAAATATGAAATATCATTTTCTTTGGTATTTTTCTTTTTTACGAGTTACTATTCACTTAAGTTACTATTCACCCGATTACTATTCACTTTAGTATTATTCACTCGGGTATTCGGGGCACTTTTTTTAAATAATTAGGAGTACTATTCACGAAAGTTACTATTCACCCGATTACTATTCACTCTAGTATCATTCACTCGGGTATATTCGGGACACTTTTCATGTCAGGGTACTATTCACGGGGTACTATTCTCAAAGTACTATTCACGGGGTACTATTCACCCGAAAAATATATTTCTTTTTTATCCAAATTATTTTTGGTACATGAATATTATTCTTAAATCTTACCCCACAAAGCAGTATCATGTTGACAATTTGGACGTTATTGATTTCTGGATAAATTAAATTATAAATCTTTAAAATTTATCCTTGAACTTGTTTTATTGAGTTATTATGTCATTGTCATCATCCTCATGTTTATATTGTGATGAAAGTCATCTTTGGCTTACGTGCATAGATGGACTTGGTATGATTATGACCAGGGATTATTCGGTATAACCATGATCGTAATGTAACGAATGATGTGGTAAAAGTCCTCATTGGCCTGTAGTTCTTTGATGGACAGTTGTTGGTATGATTATGACCAGAGATTATTTGGTATAATAATGACCATTGCTGATTACATGAATATCCTTGGCCGTGGTGCAGGGATGATTCGATGATGTGGTTTATTTATTGTCGAGTCTCAAATGATAAAGTTGATGAAAAACTTTTTAAATCATAGAAGATAGTAGATTTTATGCTCTACTTGTCTCTTCTAATGGATTGCTTATTTCGCCACGTTGTTGATCTAAAACTTGTTGTCTCATTGTATTCTATAAGTTGTTATATCGTTGAAGGCTAAGGATAATTTATTTCGCATTATTTTAGTCATAATATTTCTTCTTGGGCTAGTTGAGCTCACCCTTTCTTTCATTGTTCTCTTCAGAAATGAGATATATATTTGGGACTTAGTCTGGGAATGGAGTGATGGTCCGGGATAAATGGCTTTAGTAGTCCTCCCTATTCTACTACGAATAATGTGATAATAATTGTAATGAGGACACCATTGAGTGTGGATATTGTCTAGATGACAATATTCTTGTTTAAACTCTCACTATGTTTTGTCGTATTTTTACGACATCGTTGTATAATTAAGTTTTATTTGAATTTTTGTACCATGTATCTGGCGACTCAAGATGGGTGATGTATACCTGTTTTGGGGGCGTCACAACAGTAATATGCGTGGTTGCACAGTAGCACACGGTATTGTTCACAATCTCTGATTATTGATGCTTACGTAAGAAGCCACTCAGTTTACTCAATTATTGCTACAATAATTGCTGCATAGTATCTCACGCTATTTGATCCAATTATTGTTATAGTATAATCTACATAATATTTTATATTATTAAATCAATAATTGAGACGACAATGTTATTCATATTATTATTTGCATTATTGACGATGTTTAGAAAGTTCTGTCGAGGAAAGGAGTTTGGTCACCTAATTACGCGCCAATAGGGAGAAATCTTTATCGAAAAGCCCCATCTTTCCTGGAAATGATCTGGTTGTTAAATATTGTGAGTTATAATATTAATGATTAATAATTGTTAATAGATTAAAAATGTGTTTATTGAAGATAAGTGAATTATAAAAGTTAAAAGGGAATAATGCAAACTTGGAAAACTTTAGGGGTACTAAAGTGTAATAAGTTGAATCAATATGGACCGTCAATGGTGGTTTTAATAGTAAATCAATCTGGACCGTCGATGGTGGTTTTAATAGTAAATCAATCTGGACCATCGGTGGTGGTTTTAAAAGTAAATCAATCTGGACCGTCGGTGGTGGTTTTAAAAGTAAATCAATCTGGATCGTCGGTTGTGATTTTAATAGTAATCAATATGGACCATCCGTTCTAATAGTAAATCAATCTGGACCGTTTGTGAATTAGTTACTATTTAGTCATTTCTCCTATAAATAGAAGCTTACTTTTTCTTTCGTTCTCACCAATTCACTGAGATTCATAAGAGAAGCTATAGAGAGAGAAACTATAGAGAGCAAGAAAAAGAGTATTCTGCTACTTCACTATTGCAGTATCTAGTCTTCTACTAAGGTAAGAGTTATTATTTTTTGTATTCATAAGGGGTGTTATTTCTTTTGTATTCTTAAGGGTTATTATTTCTTTCGTATTCATATGGAATACTATTTTTCGTATTCATAAGGAATACTATTTTTCGTATTCATCCTTTAATCTGTGGGAATAATCTGTCTACGCGGATTATGTACCGTATGACAAGTGAAAATCCATTTGCAGTCTCGTTTGTTAATTCTTTTCATATTCTTAAATCTAAACTTACTATGGTAAGTATTGCTTTTATAATCCTTGAAATTAGTGGAATATCCTTGAGCTTTGCGCTTCATCCATTATCGTTTCATTGGAATATTGATCTGAACTTTCTTATTAAATATCAATATTTTCACCCGGGGTACTATTCACGGGTTACTATTCACCCGATTACTATTCACTAGAATATTATTCACTCGGGTATTCGGGGCACTTTTCCTGCTGGTGGTACTATTCACGAGTTTCTATTCACGGGTTACTATTCACCCGATTACTATTCACTTAAATATTATTCACTCGGGTATTCGGGGCACTTTTCATGTCGGGGTACTATTCATGGGGTACTATTCCCAAAGTACTATTCATGGGCTATTATTCACCAAAAAATTTATTTCTTTTCTGTCCAAATTATTTTTGATACATGGATATTATTCTTGAATTTTACTCCACAAAGCAGTATCATGTTGACAATTTGGATATTTTTTAACTCTAGATAAATTTAAAGTCTTTAATATTTATCCTTGATATCGTTTGATTGAATTCTTATATCATTTTCATCATCCTCATGTTTATATTGGGATGAAAGTCATCTTCGGCCAAGAGTGCAAAGATGAATTATTGATTGATATGATTATGACCAGGGATCATTCGGTATAATCATGACCTGTAATGTTACAAATGATGTAGTAAAAGTCATCATTGGCCCGTAGTGCATTGATGGACAATTGTTGGTATGATTATGAACACGGATTATTCGGTATAATCATAACCATTAGTGAAGACACGAATATCCTTCGCCCGTAGTGCATGGATAATTCGTTGTCGTGATACTAATGAATATTCTTAGCCGCAGTGCATGGATAATTCAGTGATGTGGATTAATTATTGAGCTGAGTCTCAGCGATGAAATATTAATTATTTCATGGATGTGATAATAA
Organism: Panax quinquefolius; assembly: GCA_020205615.1. Classification (NCBI taxonomy): domain Eukaryota; kingdom Viridiplantae; phylum Streptophyta; class Magnoliopsida; order Apiales; family Araliaceae; genus Panax; species Panax quinquefolius. The sequence continues at coordinate 122,552,109 of CM035167.1, forward strand.
TAAATATCCTTGGCCCGTAGTGCATGGATAATTCATGGATGTGATACTAACGAATATCCTTGGCTGTAGTGCGTGGATAATTCGGTGATGTGAATTATTTATTGAGCTGAGTCTCAGCGATAAAATATTGATAATAAACTTTTAATTCGTAGAAGATAGTAGATATCATGCTCTACTTGACTCTTCTAAAATACATTTGCGTGTCTTTGGCCTGTAGTGCAAAGATGAACTGTTAATGAATATCTTTGGCCCGTAGTGTAAAGATGAATTTATTAGTATGATTATGAACAAGATTTGTGATTTGGTATAACCATGATCTTTGATGTTTCAGGTAAAGACATGTGATGAAAATTATCTTCGTCCTGGGTGCGAAGAGGAATTTAGAATCACAATTATGATTATGAGTTATTCACATGATTGTGGACATGAACTGTTGATTGATGTTACAATGATAAAACATTGTTGGTGGACTTTTAACATGGAGAAGATAATAGACTTTATGGTTTATTTGACTCTTCTAATGGATTGCTCGTTCCGCTGCCACTATAGTTGAAAAGTTTTATCATCTACCATATGTTCTAAATCTCTGATTTATTACTGATGAAGGCTATTGATAAATTAATTATCTTAGTCATAATATTTTTACTAGGCTATTTGTGCTCACCCTTTTGCTTCATAATTCCTTTCAGGTATTAAGAGTGTAGTTGGGTCGAGCGGGGGTAACAGAGGAATAGAACAATGGTTTATAGTTGTTGAGGTTTCCCCTAAAACAGGTGAGGTGAACCCAACTTTGGAAGGGCATTTTGCCACTATCATAAAAGATGTCTAATGACAGACGACCTCGTGTTATCATAAGACAAGGTTGTGCACATGCACTTACTGATTATATCTATGAGCACTACCTGTGACGAATGAGATTTTGCAATTTAATTTGAATATTTATTGAATTAAATAAATATTTTTACCGATTTAATTATTGAGTTGAATAATCAATTGATGGAATTGTGGTAGATTAATTTAACTATATGTGTCGTATTGATTAAATTAATGTGGAGAATTTTTGTATTCAAAGTATGTATTTAATTGAGCCTATTGGATTAAATGAATTAATTAATAAGCATAATGTTATTTTATTAATTTTATAATTAATTAGAGATTTAATAAATTATATAATTAATAAATGAGAAATTTAATAATGTGACTATGTGAATTATTGAGAAATTATTTAAATTAAATCAAATAAGATATTTGATTAATTACTTAAATGGGTGTGACATTATTAAACTATATTATAAGAGATTAATTAAATTAAAGGGAAGGAGCCTTTTTAGGGCTAGCCAAACAAGGCCCTATGAGAAGTTGAGAGTAGTTAACCCATAGATGGGGTTAACTGACCACCACGCTGTCAGTTACCTAAGAACATTATTCAGTTTTATTTTAGAAGACGTATTTTATTTATCTACCTATATAATCTTGGAGTTTAGTTGAAATATAATTCTCAATTGGAGACAATGGAGATAATTATATGTCAAGAGAAGACTCACTATTGGAAAGAACATGATAGTAATCTTCTCATTTTTCTTTGGGGTCTATTGGGTTAACCGAGGATAATTCTCGAGTCATATGATATCTATCAAAACTTAGATGCATGGTCTCCTATGTACGAAGGTTTCCTTGAGCATTTTCCAAAGATTTTAATTTCTAAAACAGTTATTGACTGTACTTTTATGTAAAGTACCATTGTAAGGTGTTGTGGTCGAGGCACCATGAGAGTTACATATATTTGTATTAAAACTCACAGCTTATGTGTTGTTGTACTCTGCACGACAGTTTAACAATTGTATTAATTAAGTTTGTATTTAATTTCTGTAGTGTGATATTTGGCGACTCAGAATAGGTCGTGTGGACCTATTTTGGGGGCGTTACAATTCAGGTTGAGGGTTTGAATACAAAGGGTAGCCACTTTCTACACATAAGAATTTTACCCTGCTGCTATAATAATACTCAAATCAATTAAGAATAAAAATTATGACATCTTAATTCATATCACTTCATAATCTTAAATAGACATATATCTCTAATTTTTGATCTAGTTCTAAAACAAAGATAGTAGTACATCTTGAACACACGAAAAACATCTTCTGCCCAACCATAGGTAGCCTAACATGTGCAAAACAGCCCATTACCTAGTATAAGGATTCAACCCAACTACTAAGATCAATGAAATGATTGCATTTTAATATGTATCCATCAAAATGCAGCATTTGATGATTTGGTGGATATTGAATATACCAGTGTAAAAGTAAAATGATGTGTAATATATTCATGGCGACTTCTTTCCTATCATAGACGGACCTATAAAATGCGCCCAAACTTTTAATTCGTAAACTGGCATATGTAATACATACAATCCAAGACTAGAGCAAGTTGGAGAAAAATCCATAGGCATGTGATTCTTATTTCAAAGACAATTCATGAGCCACATATTATAATTTCAAAGACAATTCATGCCTATTTTAAAATTGCCCATATGACATGTTCTAACCCTAGCCTTAATTCGTGGAATGAAGTACAAAAAATCAAGACAATTGACATACCAAAGAGTCAAGAGAGCGGGAGGTGAGTCGAGAGACGGACGGAGAGTGTGACGCCCCAAAATAGGTATACATCACCCATCTTGAGTCGCCAAATACATGGTACAAAATTTAAATACAACTTAATTATACAACAGTCGTGTAAAATACGACAAAACATAATCTAAGAATTTTAATAAGAATATTGTCATCTAGACAATATCCACACTCAATGGAGTCCTCATTACATTTATTGTCACACTATTATATAGAATAGTGAGGACTACTAAAACAACCATCTTGATCGTCAATCCGTTCCCCGACTCGTCCCAACTATATTCTCATTTCCTGAAGAGAACAGTGAAAGAAAGGGTGAGCTCAACTAGCTCGGTAAGAAATATTATGACTAAGATAATGCAAAATAATTTATCATTAGCCTTCAACAGTGTTAAACTGATAAAATATAACAAACATCAAGTTTAACTACAGCGGAACAAACAATCCATTAGACGAGTCAAGTAGAGAATAAAATATACTATCTTCTATGATTTAAAAGGTTTTTCATCACTTTTATCGCTGAGACTCAGCTTAATAAATAAACTACAGCATCCCTGCACTACGGCCAAGGATATTCATTAGTATCACGACCACAAATTATCCATGCACTACGAGCCAAGGATATTCGTGTATTCAACAATGGTTATGATCATGCCAACAAATATCCATCAATGCACTACGACCAATGAGGACTTTTACCACATCATTTGTAACATTACGGTCATAATTATACCGAATAATCCCTGGTCATAATCATACCAAGTCCATCTATGCACTACAGGCCACAGATTACTTTCAACATATTATAAACATGAGGATGATGGAAATGATATAAGAATTCAATAAAACAAGTTCAAGGATAAATTTTTAAAGATTTATAATTTAATTTATCCATAAATCAATAACGTCCAAATTGTCAACATGATACTGTTTTGTGGAGTAAAATTCAAGAATGCTCAAAAGAATATTTCCATGAAAAGATCTTTGGATGAAGCTTAAATATCCGAGGATATTCTACTAATTTCATGAAGTATGTAAACCAAAACTTTAACCAACCGAGTATAATAGAATATATAAAGCGCAAATGGATTTTTGCCCGCCATACCAGAATCCACGTGAGATGCATCATTTTCACAATTTAATAAAGAATGAATACGAAGGATCATTCACCATGCATGTGGTAGTCCGTGACAGACATGAGTTATTCCAATAGAATAATAAAGAATGGAATAATGTAAGAATTCACCATGCATGTGGTAGTTCACGTAGACAAAAGTTATTCCAATGTAATAATAAAGAATGGAATAACAAAAGAATTTACTGTGCATGCGATAATCGCATGCATAAAAGTTAGTCCAATGTAATAATAAAGAATGGAATAATGAAGAATTCACCGCATACGATCGACCGCACGCATGTGTTATCCCAATGTAATAATAAAGAATAGAATAATGAAGAAGAATTCCCCCGTGCATGCGATAGATCGCATGCAAAGTTATTCCAAATTGAATAATAAAGAATGGAATAACAACCCTTATGAGTATTGAGAGAAAATAACTCTCTTCATGAATACAAAAGAAATAATACCCCTTACCTTAGAAGAAACTGGATACTGGAATAGTGAGGTAGCAGACTTCTCTTCTTTTTTCTCTCTATAATTTCTCTCTATAATAATTGCTCTTGTGAGACTCGGTGAATTGGTGAGAATGAAAGAAGAATGAGCTTCTATTTATAGGAAAATATAGTTTCGTTAATTGCACGTTTTTTATACTCGAAATATATTACAAGATAATACCTTCCTCTTTTTCTTCATTTTTAATTTAGTCATGCAAGTATTATCAATCTTGCACCAATTCCCCTAATAGTAAATCATGTGAATCAATAGTGCATACATATGAACACATAGTTATAAGCATGTGAATTAATAACAATTAATTGCTCATTTATCCGATTAATTACCCGATTGATCAATATTAACCTCCAGCCATTCATTATTATTGAAATAGATGTCAATTTCTACTAACACTAATAATTCCCACATAATGGAACTATCAATTACATCTTTAATCAACACGAACTTATTCATCATTAATATTATAACTCACAATATTTAACAACCAGGTCGTTCCTGTATGACCCCAAATTTTTTTAAATAAAATGGAATTTCCTTTACTTATTATTTTTAAATAGTAAGGGTTGATTTGATTAATGTGGTTAGTTATGGGTAAAATGCACAAATATTTTAAATAAGCAAGTGGTTATAAAATATTCATTTTTTATCGGAGAATATTCGTTTGGTCGTGGAATATTCTTGTTGTCGGGGAATATTCGTACGACGGCGCAGCCTTGTGTGGGTCCCATAACGGAAAGTGATTGGATGAAGAAAACGAAAAGTATAAGTTGTTTATAAATAACGACGTAGTTGTTACCGTTAATACTGTTGGAATACCCGGTGGTTAAAACACAAGAATGTCGCGTTATCGCACAAGAAGACACTACCAGATTGCACCAATTATTGATTCTTACGTAAGAAGGCACTACTCAATAATTGTTACGAAGAATTCTTGCTCGTAATTTTATTTTATTGATTCAATAATTACTGCGTTGATATTTTATATTATCGTTGTTTCAATAATTGTCACTACACAAGATTTTCCATTATCGGCTAATAATTCATATTATCGAATAATATTATTAGAAAATATTATTGGCAATGTCTAGAAAGTTCATCTAAGGAGAGGTTTGGTCACCTAATCATTGCTTAAGAAGGAGAAATTCTTATCGAAAGCCCTCTTTCCGAAACTACCGTCACAAGATTGTGATTCTGTAATATTATTTGTGAATAATTAATTATTGATTTATATGATAAGGAAAATATTGATTTTATGTGGATGGATATAGATGGAGAAAATTTTTAATGTGACAATTGTTAAAAATTAATATTTTATCTTTTTCTGATAAAATAATTCATTTAAATATATTATTTTAATAATATAATAATGATGATATTTTTACAATGAATGTAGGATATATGAGTATATGAGGAGGAAGAGTATTTTTGTTGCATTAAATGATTAACACATGTTTTGTGTGTCGGTGGACCCCATTTCTTGACTGAAATTTGATTATAGCCTGTAAAATCACCCGTTTGTGGATTTCGGTCAATTTCTGTTTGGAATTTGGAAAAACTTTCTTCTGCAAAGTTGTAGAGAGTGGAATTTCCTAAGGAAAAGATGTGGTTCGAATTTTTTTGATAAAAGGGCTATTTATTATAAATTATTGACGTTCCGAAGTTCCGAAATAATTAATTTTTGGAAGTTTTAAATATTTATTTTAACAAAAACATTTTTTGTGATTTTGGTGGGTTGGTGGCTAATGTCTAAACCAAAAAATGGGCTAAGGAAAATTTATATAAATATATTAATATTTTATTCAATTTTCTACTTTGGTGTTCTAAGCAATTTCCTATAAATAGGCGTTTAGGTTAGAATTGAAAATCACACCAGAAACTAAAGATTTCTCTCTCTTTCTCTCTCTATAATATTGAGCGTATTTTTATGAGTATTTTAATACTTTGAGTATTGCTATACTACTGCAAGTTCTTTCAAAGACTATATCCAAAGATTCCAAATGTAAGTACTATCCTTTTCGAGGTAATAGATGTTATTTTCTTCAGAAGTGATATTATTTCTTCAATATCATTATGCCGAAATATTGGTTGGAACTTTTTATCAAATTTGGAACTTTTTTATGTCGGGGTTACTATTCATGAGTTACTATTCATGAGTTACTATTCACGAGTTACTAATCATGAGTTACTATTCACGAGTACTATTCATGAAGCATGATGATTTTCTTGTGGAAATTCTATCTTTTAGTGTCGAAGTTACTATTCACGTATACGACACTATTCACGATATCTAAGACTATTATTATCGAACGACACTATTCACGTAAAAAATTAATTTTTTTTTCTGTGTCCAAGATCGTCTGTTATGATTCCTATCTTTGATTGGATCTATGTTTTGGTCTTCATTCTTGAATTTTACTTCACTCTGGTTATTTATGAAGTATTTTTGAACTTGGATTGTTTAAAGTACGAATCCTTAATATTTATTCTTTTGTTTCACTAGATTCATTTTCTTTAAAATATTTTTCATCATCCTTAGTCCTAAATGATGATATTACTGAATATCTTTGGCATGTAGTGCAAAGATGAATTATTTCTGATGAATATTTTTGGCCCGTAGTGCAAAGATGAACAGGTGTTTAGATGAACATGACCAACTGGTGAATATCTTTGGCCTATAGTGCAAAGATGAATATTAAATTCCAGATATATATTGATTTATGTTACAGGGATAAAATATCAACGATGAACTTTTAAATTCATATATAGAAGATAGTAGGTTGCATTCTCTACTTCACTCTTTTAATGAATTATTATTTCCACTGCGAAGATTGATTTAAAACTGGTTGTCTATTGCATTCTATTACATTTTTCCCTGTTGAAGACTAACGATAATTTGTTCTATGTTATCTTAGTCATAATATTCTTTACTGGGCTAGTTGGGCTCACCCTTTTCCTTGTTGTTCCATTTTTCTTCTCATGAGGCGAGAATGTAGCGAGTACTAGTCGGGGTGTGGAATGATGGTTCTAGAAGTGGTTCTAGTAGTCCTCACTATTTTGTAAAATAGTGTATCAATAATTTTAATGAGGACTCCTTTTGAGTTTGTATACTCTCTATTAGACAGTATTTGTATTTAAACTCACAGTTTTTATGTTGTATTAATAATGTTGTAGTTGTTTCTGTACCATGTATTTTTACGACTCGGAATGGGTGTTGTATACCTATTTTGGGAGCGTCACAGTTGGTATCAGAGCTTAGGGATATGATCTCTGGCGGAGATGGGGGAATAGAACTATGAGGGGAGAGACGAGTAAATCCTTAGCTAGTGTGTCCTACCTAAGCTTATTTGTTGGTCGGTCATAATATAGGGGTATTATGTGATATGTTAATTTGTTAAATTAACCCTTGTTTTATGGCAGTATTTGAGAATGTCGACTGAGAATGTTAACAGTGGAGTAACTAAGACCGTGGAGACACCGGTGCTCACCAATGAGGAGAACTTGCAATAGGCTGGCAATGTTCCTCATGCGAACAGCACCATTGAGCAGATGATGAACGATGGGATGTTTAGAAGCTTTTTGCAGTTCATGTAAAATCAGACGAGGGAGACTCGTGTTCAAAATACAGGAGGAAATGATAGCGATTCATGGTTTGTCACAGCCAAGCAGTTCAAAGAGTTAGGACCACCAGAATTTATTGGAAAGCCGGATCCAATCAAGGCAAAGACGTGGGTTAAACAAATTACCAAGATATTCGATATCTTGGGATGCACGGAGGAACAGAAGGTTCCATTCGCCACCTTTATGTTCCGTGGCGAGGCAGACTACTGGTGGGAGTCTGTGAAGCGTACACATCTAGCCGCACTCAACATGTCTTGGGAGACATTTCAAAAACTGTTCAATGACAAGTACTTTCCTAAAAGTATTCGTCATATGAAGGAGGTAGAGTTTATTAGACTGGAGCAAAATAACATGACGGTGTCCCAAAGACGAGGGTAATTTTGCAGAGTTGTCCGTGTTTGCACCTCATTTGGTGGAGAATGAGGAACGTATGACGCGGATGTTTCGAGAGGTTTGAAACTGGCATACGCCAATATCTCATTCTCATAAATTTTCTCTCTATTCGAGATGTTGTCAATGTGGCTCAATTATTAGAGCGAGATAACGAGTATGGTACCAACCGAGGGACCACAACTAGGATCATATGGGTGGATGTTAGATCATCAAAACAACGATAACCAAATAAGAAAGAAAGAAAAATACGGACAAGAGCGGCAACCACTCTGGTGGTTATCGTGGCCATGAAAATAGAAGAAGCGAGTCGGGGGGAGATTTTAAAAAGAGGAGATTCAACAATGACAATGTGAAGACGTCAAAGACTAGCAAAGAATCGGTTCCAAGGGAGGAGAACGACCACCGGTTATATGCTATAAGTGAAGAAAAGAAGGACATATCAGCCCAAACTGCCCACAACAGTTTAAGGTATGTTATAACTGTGGAAAGGAAGGACATATCGCTTGAGATTGCACTATAGCGAAACCAAGTCCAGCGGGGATGGTGACTCAAAAGGTTGTCCCAGAAAAGTCAAAGTCAACAGTTCTTGGAAGAGCGTTTGTCATGACTGCCCAAAACACGAGGAAATTGAACGAAGGTATCACGGATTAGTTAATTATAAATTCTTGCGAAGTCTATACCTTATTAGATACCGGTGCTACCCATTCATTTATTTCTCCTACTTGTGCTCAACGACTAAACTTGACTCCGGAGAAATTAGACTTTGATTTATCTGTGGAAACTCCGTTAGGAGAAACTTTTATCACATCCACTGTTTATAAATCTTGTTTAATCCAAGTTGGCACCATCACATTACCTGTTGACCTTATCTCTTTAAAGATACTTGCTTTTGATGTGATTTTAGGAATTGATTGGTTAACTACTCATCATGCCAAATTGATTGCTTTCTTAAGGTTGTTAGTTTTCATATTCCTAAGCAACCTATTATTCGAATTCAAGCAACCAAACCATTGAAGCCATAAAGTCTTTCATTTATTGAAAAAAGGATGTCAAGCTTTCTTAGCCATGTTATGGACTTGAACAAAAATACGTCAGATTTGAATGATATTTCTGTTGTTAGTAAATTTCCTGACGTATTTCCTGAAAAATTTCTCGCCTACTCCCAGAAGGCGTGATATTGAATTTTGTATCGACTTTGAACCCCAGATACAAAACCCATTTCTAAAATCTCATATCGAATGGCTCCTATTGAACTTCGTGGAGTTAAAACCCAACTATAGAAGTCGATAACCGAGCCTCTATCCGGTGACTTCTTTTTGTGGAATGCTGCAGAAGCGAGCACTCTCCATAGGGGATGCCATATTCGATGCGATAAGTAAATCGATATGTGTCATTGTGACGACGCATATCCAAGGTTGGGATATGAGTCACATTGAGAGCAACCTAAGTCAGAATCAAAATACGTAGCTTTCAGGCTTAGTTGGTTATTATCGGAGATTCGTTGAAGGATATTCTCGAATCGCTATTCCATTAACGCAGCTGACTCGTAGAGATAAAAAATTCGAATGGAGCAAGGAATGTGGGAAGAGCTTCGAAGAACTCAAGAGGAGACTCATTTCGGCACATGTTTTGACCATATCATCCTGGAAAAGCGAACGTGGTAGCTGACGTGTTGAGTAAAAGATCGTATACGAGTACGAGTGCGATATTATCAAAGACCCATTTCATATAACTTACAAATGATAGATATAAAGTTAAAGACTCTAGGGACTCACGTGATGATATACGAGTATAACTGACTTTAATCGATAAAGTTAAAACTATTCAAGCTACACACCGGAGCTGATGAATATGAAGAAGGAGGTACAAGAAGTTGTTATTCCAAAAGCGAGAATTGGCGATGTGAGGAAAGCTCAAACCTTCGATTTATTGGTCCATTCCAGATTCTTGACCGAGTAGGAAATGTGGCCTATAGACTCGCGTTACCTCCAAGAATGTCTCGTGTTCATAATATTTTTCATATATCTGTGCTACGTAAATATGTGAAAGACTCAAACCACGTTATTGAGTTAGAACCAGACGAGATAGACGAAGACTTAATGTACGAAGAGGTATTGCCAAGATCTTGGATAGGAAGGAGCATGTCCCCACGCACGAAGGTCATACCACAAGTTAAAGTTTTGTATGAAACCATGTTATTGAGAAATGACAGGAGTTGAAAACGGAAATGAAAGCAAGGTATCCTCATCTTTTCAAAACACCAGGTATGTACGTCAATTTCGAGGACGAAATTTCATAAGGAGGAGAGGTTGTAAGACCCCGAATTTTTTTAAATAAAATGGAATTTCCTTTACTTATTATTTTTAAATAGTAAGGGTTGATTTGATTAATGTGGTTAGTTATGGGTAAAATGCACAAATATTTTAAATAAGCAAGTGGTTATAAAATATTCATTTTTTATCGGATAATATTCGTTTGGTCATGGAATATTCTTCATTGTCGGGGAATATTAAATGCGATGATGTGAAAATTGTGTGGGCCCCATAACTGAAAGCGATTGGATGAAGAAAATGACAAGTATAAGTTGTTTATAAATAATCGGCGTAGAAGTTATATCAAGAATTATCATTGTTAGAATACCCGGTGGTTAAAACACGATGAATACGCGTTGTCGTTAGACAAGAAGACACCAGATTGCACCAATTATTGATTCTTACGTAAGAAGGCACTACTCAATAATTGTTTAATGAATTATCGCTCAAGATTTTATTTTATTGATTCAATAATTGTTTGCGTTGATATTTTATATTATCGTTGTTTCAATAATTGTCACTACACGTATTTTCTATTATCGAAGCAATAATTCATATTATCTGAATAATATTATTAGAAAATATTATTGGCAATGTCTAGAAATTTCTATCTAAGGAGAGGTTTAGTCACCTAATTGCTTGGCGCTAAGAAGGAGAAATTCTTATCGAAAGCCCTCTCTTTCCGGAAACTACCGGTCACAAGATCTTGTGATTGATTCGTAATATTATTTGTGAATAATTAATTATTGATTTATATGATGAGGAAAATATTGATTTTATGTGGATATAGATGGAGAAAATTTTAATGTGACAATTGTTGAAAATTAATATTTTATCTTTTTCTGATAAAATAATTCATTTAAATATATTATTTTAATAATATAATAATGATGATATTTTTACAATGCATGTGGGGTATATGAGTATATGAGGAGGAAGAGTATTTTGTTGCATTAAATGATTAACATATGTTTTGTGTGTTTGGTGGACCCCATTTCTTAACTGAAATTTGATTATACTTTTTGTAAAATCACCCGTTGTGGATTTTGGCCAATTTACATTTGGAATTTGGAAAAACTTTCTTCTGCAAAGTTGTAGAGAGTGGAATTTCCTATGGAAAAGACATGTGGTTCAAATTTTTCTGATAAAAGGGCTATTTATTAAAAATTATTGAAGTTCCGAAGTTCCGAAATAATTAATTTTTGGAAGTTTTAAATATTTATTTTAATAAAAATGTTTTTTGTGATTTTGGAGGGTTGGTGGCTGATGTCTAGACCAAAAAAATGGGCTAAGGAAAATTTATATAAATATATTAATATTTTATTTAATTTTTTACTTTGGTGTTCTAAGCAATTTCCTATAAATAAGTGCTTAGGTTAGAATTAAAAATCACACCAGAAACTAAAGATTTCTCTCTCTTTCTCTCTCTATAATATCGAGCGTATTTTTGTGAGTATTTTAGTACTTTGAGTATTTCTATACGGTGCAAGTTCTTTCAAAGACTATATCCAAAGATTCCAAATAAAAGTACTATCCTTTTGAGGTAAGGGATGTTATTTTCTTCGTAAGTGATATTATTTCTTCAATATCATTATGCCGAAATATTGGTTGAAACTTTTTATCAAATTTGGAACTTTTTTATGTCGGGGTTACTATTCATGAGTTACTATTCATGAGTTACTATTCACGAGTTACTATTCACAAGTTACTATTCATGAGTTACTATTCACGAGTACTATTCATGAAGCATGATGATTTTCTTGTGGAATTTCTATCTTTTAGCGTCAGAGTTACTATTCACGTATACGACACTATTCACGATACTAAGACTATTCACTTAATACTTACATTATTCACAAAAAATTAAATTTTCTTTTCTCGTGTCCAAGATAAATTCATTATGATTCCTATCTTTGATTGGATCTATGTTTTGGTCTTCATTCTTGAATTTTACTCCACTCTAGTTATTTATGAAGTATTTTTGAACTTGGATTGTTTAAAGTACGAATCCTTAATATTTATTATTTTGTTTCACTAGATTAATTTTCTTTAAAATATTTTTCATCATCCTCAGTCCTAAATGATGATATTACTGAATATCTTTGGCATGTAGTGCAAAGATGAATTTTTCTGATGAATATCTTTGGCCCGTAGTGTTTAGATGAACATGACTAACTGGTGAATATCTTTGGCCTGTAGTGCAAAGATGAATATTTAATTCCAGATATATATTGATTGATGTTACAGGGATAAAATATCAACGATGAACTTTTAAATTCATATATAGAAGATAGTAGGTTGCATTCTCTACTTCACTCTTCTAATGAATTATTATTTCCGCTGCGAAGATTGATTTAAAACTGGTTGTCTATTGTATTCTATTACCATTTTTCCTGTTGAAGACTAACGATAATTTGTTCTATGTTATCTTAGTCATAATATTCTTTACTGGGCTAGTTGAGCTCACCATTTTCCTTGTTGTTCCATTTTTCTTCTCATAAGGCGAGAATGTAGCGAGTACTAGTCGGGGTGTGGAATGATGGTTCTAGAAGTGGTTCTAGTAGTCCTCACTATTTTGTAAAATAGTGTATCAATAATTTTAATGAGGACTCCTTTTGAGTTTGTATACTCTCTATTAGACAGTATTTGTATTTAAACTCACAGTTTTTATGTTGTATTAATAATGTTGTAGTTGTTTCTGTACCATGTATTTTGACGAGTCGAAATGGGTGTTGTGTACCTATTTTGGGGGCGTCACAGTTCCCAAGAAAGAGGGGGCTTTTCGATAAGGATTTCTCCTTATTGGAGCGCAATTAGGTGACCAAACCTCTCCTTGATAGAACTTCTACACATTGTCAATATTGTAAATAATAATATGAATAACTTTGTCGTCTTTGTTATTGATTTAATAATATAAAATATTATGCAGATGATACTGTGACAATAATTGAATCAATATTATGAGGGATATGATGCAGTAATTACTGTAGCAATAATTGAGTATAACTAAGTGACTTCTCACGTAAGAATCAATAATCAATACTGGTGTGCTACTATGCAACCACACGACATCGCATTTCTTTACTACTAAGAGTAATTCAACAGGTTTAACAAAAGAAACTTTCGTCGTTATTTTTATAAAAGATAATTTTTGTCGTTTTCTAACTACTACTAACAATACTTTCGTTATGGGGTCCACCAATGATTGTCTTGTCGTATTTAATATTCCTCGTTAAAATGAATATTCTCTAACCAATCGAATATTATATAACCACTTGCTTACTTTGCAAAATTTGTAAATATTACCCACAACTATAACATTATATCAAATCCACACCATAATAATCAAAAATATATTTCGACAAAATTAATCTTTATTCAAAAAAGTTGGGGTCTTACAAAGAGACCGGAGGAGGAGATGCGATTTGGAGTTCTGGGTTAGGGCAGGCAGAGACTGAGACGCGATTTGGTTTGCCTCTATACTTGTTTTCACGTCCAACTTCTCCTTTACCATATCAATCAAGTACACAACCTATGTTTCAAAAGTTTGATTTCAACTTATAAAAATAAAAACTCTTTAAAAAGTAATATTATAAATAAAATTATAATTTCAAAAACTTAAATAGATTTAAATTTAAATTTAAAATTTTAAAAATATAATAAATTAGTTAATCACAAATTGAAATTTAACTCTTTTATGAAATGTAAAAGTAATAATTTATCATTTGTGATCCTGTTTCTACAAAAAATAGTCTTAATTATTATATTTTTATTATCAATTTATAATATTTTAAAATTTGAATTATTGTTACTTAATATTTAATATTAAAACTATTTAAAAAGTATTATTAAGAATAAAATTTTATTTTTAAAATTTAATCATATTAAAATTTGAGTTGTAGGATACCATAAATTAACTAAGAATAAAACTCAAACTTAACTCTTTCTCTGAGAATAGATGAGAAATTTTTAGCATTTATGGTCTATTCCAAAGAAGAGTCTTATCCTTTTTAAAAAAAAAAATTCATGGTCAATGTATGAAAATTTAAAGTTTAGATTATTGTAAATTTATTTACTTTGATTAAAGAAATAGTTGACATTGTAAGTTACTTAAAAAGTATTATTAAATTTAAATTTTTCTTTGTGAAAAATTAAATGTATTTATATACTATTTGTGCGTACCACATTTTATATTTGACATTGTACCACTAACATTTTATTTTTTGTGGGCATATATTTTTTTGATTTTTATTAATTAATATTGTCATTTTTAGTGGATAAATTATTTTAATGTTTGAAGACTTTTTGGGGGACAAAAGATATATATTATGTGAGACCCCAAATTTTATGAATAAAGATTTAAATTTCTCGAAATATTTTTTTAAATATTATGGTGTGGATTTTATATAATGTTATAGTTGTGGGTAATATTAATAAATTTTGCAAAGTATGCAAGTTGTTATAAAATATTCGTTTGGTCGAGGAATATTCTTTTTGTCGGGGAATATCCATACGACGACACAATCATTGGTGGACCCCACAACGGAAGTATTGTCGTAGTTAGAAAATGATGTAATTATCTTTTATAAAAATAACTATGAAAGTGTTACAATTAAAACCGTGTTGAACTACCGGTAGTAAAAGTAAAAGTAACATGTGTGGTCGCATAAGTAGCATTACCGGTATTGATTATCGATGCTTACGTAAGAAGTCACTTAGTTATACTCAATTATTGCTACGAAGAATTGTTGCGATCATATCTCTCATATTATTGATTCAATTATTGTCACAAAGATTATCATCAGATAATATGTTATATTATTAAATCAATAATTGAGACGACAAAGTTATTCATATTATTATTTGCAATATTGACAATGTCTAGAAGTTCTGTCAAGAAGAGGTTTGGTCACCTAATTGCGCGCCAATAAGGAGAAATCCTTATCGGAAAGCCTCCTCTTTCCTGGGAACGACCTGGTTGTTAAATATTGTGAATTATAATATTAATGATGAATAAGTTCGTGTTGATTAAAGATGAAATTGATAGTTTTCCATTGTGTTGGAATTATTAGTGTTAGTGAAAATCGACATTTATTTCGATAATAATTGATGTCTAGATGTTATATTGACCAATCGGGTAATTTACCGGATAAATGAGCAATTAATTGCTATTGATTCACATGATTATAACTATTTGTTCACATGTGTGTACTATTGATTCACATTCATTTACTATTAGGGGAGTTAGTGCAAGATTGATAATACTTGCATGACTAAGTTAAAAATGGAGGTATAGATGAAGGAACTATACTGTAATTATTTTTTTCACATGTTTAGAACTATTGAGTCACATGATTTACTATTAATTCACATGATTTACTATTAGGGGAGGTAGTGCAAGTTTGATAATACTTGCAGGACTAAATTAAAAATAAAGGAAAAGTGGAAGGTATTATACTGTAATATTTCGAGCCCCAAAATGTGCAATTATCGAAACTATATTTTCCTATAAATAGAAGCCCATTCTTTCTTCATTTCTCACCAATTCACTAAAGCTATAGAGCAATTATATAGAGAGAAATTATAGAAAGAAAGAAGAAGAGAAGTCTGCTACCTCACTATTCTAGTATCCAGTCTTCTTTTGAGGTAAGGGGTATTATTCTTTCGTATTCATGAAGAGAGTTGTTTTCTTTCAATACTCGTAAGGGTTTTTATCCCATTCTTTATTATTATGTTGAATAAC
The DNA here is from genome assembly GCA_020205615.1 of Panax quinquefolius. Taxonomy (NCBI): domain Eukaryota; kingdom Viridiplantae; phylum Streptophyta; class Magnoliopsida; order Apiales; family Araliaceae; genus Panax; species Panax quinquefolius. The sequence continues at coordinate 122,568,438 of CM035167.1, forward strand.
TCCGTCATGCCAAGCACCGCGCATACGTGGTAAAATTCTTCGTTATTTCATTCTTTATTATTCTGTTGGAATAACCTGTCTATGCGGTCTATCATATGCCTGGTGAATTCTGTTGTTATTTCATTCTTTATTATTCTGTTGGAATATCCTGTTTGTGCGGATTACGCATGGCCTGGTTCGTTCTTTATTATTTTGTTGGAATATCATGTCTGTGTGGATTACGCATGACCTGGTTCCATTCTTTTTATATTGTGTTGGAATAATCTGTCTATGTGGATTAACGCATGCATGGTGAATGATCCTTCGTATTCATTCTTTATTAAATTGTGGAAATGATCTGTTTACGTGGATTACCGCATGGCGAGTGAAAATCCATTTGTAGTTTCGTATATTCTATTATACTTGTATGAGATATCATTTCTTTTGTACTCGTCATGAAATATCATTTTCTTTGGTATTTTCTTCTTTTACGAGTTACTATTCACGGGTTACTTTTCACCCAATTACTATTCACTCTAGTATTATTCACACGGGTATTCGGGGCACTTTTCGTGTCGGAGTACTATTCGCGAGTTACTATTCACGAGTTACTATTCACCCGATTACTATTCACTCTAGTATCATTCACTCTGGGTATTCGGGACACTTTTTTTCGTTTCTCTGAGTACTATTCACGGGTACTATTCTCAAGTACTATTCATTTGGGTACTATTCACCGAAAAATATATTTCTTTTATGTCCAAATTATTTTTGGTACATGAATATTATTCTTGAATTTTACCCCACAAAGCAAAGATTATTCGACAATTTGGGACGTTATTGATTTTTGGATAAATTAAATTATAAATCTTTAAAATTTATCTTGAACTTGTTTTATTGAATTTGTAAAACCCCAACTTTTGAATAAAGATGAATTTTCTATAAATATTATTTTTGAATATTATGGAGTGAAATTGATATAATTTTATAGTTGTAGGTAATATTTATAAATTTTGCAAAAGCACGCAAGTTGTTATATAATATTCGATTAATTGGGAATATTCATTTTAACAGGAATATTCGTATAACCAAGACAATTATTGGTGGACCCTACAATCTAAATTATTCATTTGATTGAGAAAACGAAAAAATACTTTTTATGAAAATAACAGTGAAAAGTTTTACAGTTAATCTGTTGAAACACCTATTGTTAAAAGTAAAGTAATACGTCTGGGTCAGTTGTATAGTAGCACACAGTATTAATTATTGATGCTTACGTGATAAGTCACTCGGTTTTGTTGGTATTATTAATGTAATAATATAGAAAATCTTTTATATAAAACATAATACTTTTATAAAGTTATTCTATAAATAGAATATATTATATTCTATTACGCATAGTGTTGCATAGTGTCGCGTATAGTGATTTCGTATAGTAAAATCTTTTTTTATATAAAATGTAATACTTTTATAAAGTTATCTCGTTTTATTAGACAATAATTAGAATATATTATATTTTATTATGTATAGTGTTTCAGATAAGACTGCATAGTAAAATCTTTTATAAAGTTATTCGTTTTATTAGATTATAAATAGAATATATTATATTTTATTTAAAAGATTTTGCTTTAAATATGGACCGTCAGATTAAAGTAAATTAACTGGACCGTTCATGAGTTAGTTACTTATGCGATCCATTTTTCTATAAATAAAAGCTCATTCCTTCATTATTTTCTTACGAATTAATTCATTCAAACTCTACAGAGATAAACTATAGAGAGAAAGAAGAAAGTATTCTCGCTACTTCATTACTTATATATCCAAAGACTCCTCTTCTTAAGGTAGGGAATATTATTTGTTGTACTCGTAAAGGGTGTTATTCTTTTGTATTCACGAAGAGAACTTATGTTATTCCATTCTTTGTTATTCGTTGAATAACTTTGATACGCTGCCACCCTATACTTGGTGACATTCTTCTAATATTCCATCTTTATTATTATTCGTTGGAATATCACGTGCATGCGTGCGCTTGGGACCTAGTTCTCATTTTTATTATTATTTCGTTAGAATATCACATGCGTGCGTTTACGGGACTGGTTTCGCTCTTTATTATTCTGTTGGAACACCCGCTTGGCATGTAATTTACTTTGACTTCGGTTCCGTTACTTATTGTCTGTTAGAATAACACATACATGCAAGCACCGCATGCATGGTGATTTCTTTTGTTATTCCATTCTTTATTATACTCAATTGGTTAAAGTTTTAACTTCTATACTCCATGAAATTAGTGGAATATCCTTGATAATTGCACTTCATCCAGTATCTTTTCATGGAAATATTCTTCTGAGCATTCTTGAATTTTACTCTACAAAGCATTATCATGTTGACAATTTGGACGTTATTGGTTCTTGGACAAATTAATTCTTGAACTTGTTTTATTGAGTTCTTATATCATTGTCATCATCCTCATATTTATTTTTTTTGAAAGTCATCATGGCTTCAGTAGTGCATAGATGGACTTGGTATGATTATGACTGTGGATTATTCGGTGTAATCATGACCGTAATATTACAAATGATGTGGTAAAAGTCCTCATTGGCCCGTAGTGCATTGATGGACAGTTGTTGGCATGATCATGACCATTAATGAATACACAAATATTCTTGGCCCGTAGTGCATGAATAATTGTGGTTGTGATACTAAAGAATATCATTGGCCGTAGTGCAGGGGTGATTCGATGATATGGATTATTTATTAAGCTGAGTCTCAGCGATAAAAGTCATGAAAAACCTTTTAAATCATAGAAGATATAGATTTTATTCTCTACTTGACTCTTCTAATAGATTGCTTATTTCAGCTACAGTTAAACTTGATGTTTGTTATATTGTATCAGTTTAACACTGCTTAAGGCTAATGATAATTTATTCTGCATTATCTTAGTCATAATATTTCTTACTGGGCTAGTTGAGCTCACCCTTTCTTTCACTTTGTTCTCTTGAAATGAGAAGCGTATTTAGGGATTTAGCCGGGGAATGGAGTGATGGTCCAGAATGATAGTATTAGCTAGTAGTCCTCACTATTCTGTTAAATAGTATGACAATAAATGTAATGAGGACTCATCCCGAGAGTGGATATTGTCTAGAAGACATGATTTGTATTTAAACTCTGACTCTCTCTTGTTGTATAATTAAGATTGTATTTATGTTCTGTACCGTGTATTTGGCGACTCAGAATAGGTGATGTATACATATTTTGGGGGCGTCACATAATTATTATGTCATTTTCATCATCCTCATGTTTATATTGTGATGAAAGTCATCTTTGGTTTACGTGCATAGATGGACTTGGTATGATTATGACCAGGGATTATTCGGTATAATCATGACCATAATGTAACGAATGATTTGGTAAAAGTCCTCAATGGCCTGTAGTTCATTGATGGACAGTTGTTGGTATGATTATGACCAGGGATTATTCGGTATAATCATGACTATTGATGAATACACGAATATCCTTGGCCCGTAGTGCATAGATAATTTGTGGTCGTGATACTAAAGAATATCCTTGGCCGTAGTGCAGGGGTGATTCGATGATGTGGATTATTTATTAACTTGAGTCTCAATGATAAAGTTGATGAAGAACTTTTTAAATCATAGAAGATAGTAGATTTTATGCTCTACTTGACTCTTCTGATGGATTGCTTATTTTCGCTGCAGTTGTTGATCTAAAACTTGTTGTCTATTGTATTCTATCAGTTGTTATATTGTTGAAGGCTAAGGATAATTTATTCTGCATTATCTTAGTCATAATATTTCTTCTTTGGGCTAGTTTAGCTCACCCTTTCTTTCACCGTTCTCTTTAGGAAATGAGAATATAACTGGGACGAGTCGGGGAACGGATTGACGGTCCAGATGGTTGTTTTAGTAGTCCTCACTATTCTATAAAATAGTGTGACAATAAATGTAATGAGGACTCCATTGAGTGTGGATATTGTCTAGATGACAATATTTTTATTAAAACTCTTAGATTATGTTTTGTCGTATTTTGCACGACAATTGTATAATTAAGTTTGTATTTGATTTATGTGCCATGTATTTGGCGACTCAAGATGGGTGCTGTATACCTATTTTGGGGGCGTCACATATTACTTATGTTAGAGAATATTACTCATAATGATATTAAATATAGTGGATGAAAATGATAGTAATGTTGGATAAAACTTGTTCAAGTCCGACAAAGAAAAATATAAGTGATTGCATTAGGCTTTAATATTTTCCTTTAGATGAAATATTATGCGAAGGCTCAAAAACAATCAAGAAAAATAAATTGAAAAAGACATCCTTCGATAAATGGCAAAACAAATATATTCTTGCGTTCGTTGAAATTTTTATCAATTGTACCCACCTCCCTTCAAAAAACAAAAAACAATTTATGCAAAAAATTCAGTGATTGTAATGGTTGTCACAAATATTCTATACTGATGACACAACTAGACATCAGGAAAAGCCATCATATATACTAATATTTTGTGATTACTAGTAAATTTCATCACTTAATATATTTATTGGTCATATATGGTTATTTTTTAGTGATTGCCTTGACCGTCACAAATAGTTTATAGTGATGGCAAAATTAGCCATTACTAGGAGCCGTCATCAATATTATTAATTTGTGATTGTTGAAAAAGTCCATCATATAATACCATTTTTTGTGATTGCTTTAAATGTCATCATAAATGTTCATCACATGTGGTTTTCTTTTCGTGATGGTCTTGGTCGTCACCAAATATTTTGAAGGAGAAATATATAGGTGATGGTTGCATGCCATCAAAAAAGTAAAAATTATTTTTGGACAATATTTGGTGATTAAAATAGCTGTCACACACACACACAAATATATATATATATATATATATATATATATATATATATATATATATCCATGATGGAAAAATTAACCATCCCTAGAGCCATCATGTATATAATATTTTTTGTGATGACTCAAATAATCCATCACGAAATATTGTCTATTGTGATTGCTTATGAAAATCGTCATCAGGATCCATCACGCATGTTTGATTTTTAAGTAGTGATTTGTTGTTTGAAATTATGGAAATTTGATTGAATTTTAATACACATTATTTTGTTATTATATATATATATATATATATATATATATTTCCAAATGTCAAATATTGTTTAAATATATAGGAGTAGTACAGTACTGTGTAGTGTAGTAGTAATAAATTAATAAATGCAAATTGCAATGGCATGTGGTTGTCAAAATAATCATTGTATTGGACACTAGCAAAACCTGTCCAACTATATTATAGAAATAGTATATCATCATTGCCAACCTTATCTTAAAAAATCTCATCCAGTAAATTTAATAAGAAAGAATCATCAGAGAAATTTGGATACACATTATTCTGTTAAATAGAAATTTATTTTTGTTTGTTTATATTTTTCCTTCTTTGTACATTTCTTAAATTATTCTATGTTTGTATAACAGAAATGACATCTACTAGCACCATCCCTGCTGTGAGTATGTCTCATGGAGAAAAACTTGAAAAGTTCAATGGAACTGATTTCAAGCGTTGGCAACAAAAGATATTTTTTTATCTCACAAATTTGAACTTGGAAAGGTTTCTTCAAGAGGAATGTCCTACTCTTGTTGAAGGAGAAACTGACAAGGAAAAAGTGGTTGCAGTTGACGCATGGAAACATGCTGATTTTCTTTGTAGAAATTATGTATTGAACGGATTAGACAATACACTTTATAATGTGTATTGTAAAATTCAAACTGCAAAGGGACTTTGGGAATCTTTAGACAAGAAATATAAAACTGAAGATGTTGGCATGAAGAAATTCATAGTCGGTAGATTTCTCGACTATAAGATGGTAGACTCTAAAGCAGTCATCACCCAAGTTCAAGAATTACAAGTAATCTACATGACATTCATTCTTAAGGAATGTCACTAAGTGACTCATTCCAAGTTGTTGCAATGATTGAGAAACTTCCACCATCATGGAAAGACTTCAAGAATTATCTTAAGCATAAACACAAAGAGATGAATCTCGAAGATATGATTGTGCGACTTAGGATTAAAGAGGACAATCGAGGATCTAAGAAGAAGATTGGGAAAATTTTCATTGAAGCAAAGGGTAATGTGGTAGAACAAGGGCCAAACAATAACAACAAAAGGAAGCGCGAAGGCAAAGGTACTTTCAAAGCCAAGAAAAAATTCAAAGGCAAGTGCTTCAACTGTGGCATTCAAAGACATAAATCAAATGAATGTCGCAAGCCAAAGAACTTCAAGAAAGAACAAAAGGCTCAAGCAAATGTGACAGAACTAGAAAAACTTTCTGAAGATATTTCAGACATTAATCTCTCTGCGGTTGTATCCAAATGTAACTTGGTAGGAAACACCAAAGAATGGTGGGTGGACACTGGCGTTACTCGCCATATTTGCTCCAAAAAATGGATGTTCTCTACCTATAAACCAGTGGAAAATGACGAGCAACTCTTCATGGGAAACTCCTCAAGTTCAAAGGTTCAAGGACGTGGAAAAATTGTGCTGAAAATGACATCTGGCAAAGAACTGACTCTTAACGATGTGCTTCATGTGCCGGATATTCGCAAAAATCTAGTTTCTGGGTCACTGCTTGGCAAGAATGGCTTCAAGTTGGTGTTTGTGTCTGATAAATTTGTACATACCAAAAATAATATGTTTGTGGGAAATGGCTATATGTCTGATGGGCTCTTTAAGATGAATGTAATGACTGTTGTACCAAAGTCTATTGATAATAATAAAATTAATTCTTCTGCTTACTTGTTAGAATCTTCAGATATATGGCATGCTAGATTAGGAAATGTTATGATACAATGCGTAGATTAATTAATTTAGAGTTCTTGCCTAAATTTGATTAGCATAAATGTGAAATTTGTGTGGAATCTAAAATGACAAGATTACCTTTTCATTCCGTTGAAAGGAAGTCTGAACCTCTAGATTTAATTCACACTGATATATGTGATTTAAAGTTTGTGCAAACAAGAGGTGGGAAAAATATTTCATTACTTTTATTGATGATTGCACAAGATATTGTTATGTATATTTGCTGAGAAGCAAAGATGAGGCTATAGAAATATTTCAACGTTATAAAAATAAAGTTGAGAATCAACTTAAGAAAAAGATTAAAGCTATAAGAAGCGATAGAGGTGGTGAATATGAATCACCATTTGTAATGGTATTGCTAAACGCGAGAACCGAACATTGAAAGAAATGCTGAATGCTATGTTAACTAGTTCTGGAGCACCCTAGAATTTGTGGGGGGAAGCTTTGCTTTCTGCCAATTAAATTCTTAACAAAGTGCCTCATAAGAAAACTCACAAAACACCTTATGTGTGACGCCCCCAAAATAGGTATACATCACCCATCTTGAGTCGCCAAATACATGGTACAGAATTTAAATACAAATTTCTTTTATACAGTACGAAAAAATGTAGCTGAGAGTTTCAACACGGATAATGTCTCGTAGAGAGTATCCAAACTCAAATAAAGTCATCATTACAATTATTATCACACTATTTCACTGAATAGTGAGGACTACTAATGCAAACATCTGGACCGTCACTCCATTCCCCGACTAGTCCCAGCTATATTCTCATTTCCTGAAGAGAACAATGAAAACAAAGGGTGAGCTCAACTAGCCCAGTAAGAAATATTATGACTAAGATAATGCAGAATAAATTATCGTTAGCCTTCAACAGTGTTAAACTGATAAAATATAATAAACATCAAGTTTAACTACAACGGAATAAGCAATCTATTAGAAGAGTCAAGTAGAGCATGATATCTACTATCTTCTATGATTTAAAAAAGTTTATCATCAATTTTATCGCTGAGACTCAGCTTAATAAATAAACCACATCATCAAATTATCCCTGCACTACGGGCCAAGGATATTCATGTAATCATCAATGGTCATGATTATACCGAATAATTCCTGGTCATAATCATACCAACAACTGTCCATCAATGCACTACAGGCCAATGAGAATTTTTACCACATCATTTATAACATTACGGTCATGATTATACCGAATAATCCCTGGTCATAATCATACTAATCAATAGTACATCTATGCACGTAAGCCACATATGACTTTTATCATAATATAAGCATGAGGATGATGACAATGATATAAGAATTCAATTAAAAGAAAGCAAAGGATAAATTTTTAAAGATTTATAACTTAATTTATCCAGAATTCAATAATGTCCAAATTGTCAACATGATACTGCTTTGTGGAGTAAAATTCCAGAATAATATTGTATCAAAAATGATTTGGACAGCAAAGAAATCAATTTTTGTCATGAATAATTCCCCAGGTGAATAGTACCTAAGTGAATAGTACTTTGGGAATAGTATTCCGTGAATAGTACTTTGTGAATAGTACTCGTGAATAGTACCCGTGAATAGTACTTTGTGAATAGTACCCCCGTGAATAATACTTTGTGAATAGTACCGTAAAAATGAATACTACTCGTGGACAGTACTCCGACATGAAAAACTTAAAATTTAACAAGAATGTGTAGAAAATATCCTTGTGAAACGATACTAGATGAAGTGCAAATTTCAAGGATATTCTACTAATTTCACGGAGTATAGAAGCAATACTTTAACAAAATGAGGGTATAATCAGGAATACGAGACGAAATAATATTACTCACATACTACAGAGTATGGAAGAAAATATTATTCCTATGAATACTGAATAAAATAATATCCCTTACCTTAGAAGAAGACTGGATACTGAAATAGTGAGGTAACGGACTTCTCTTCTACTTTCTCTCTAAAGCTTCTCTCTCTATAGTTTCTCTTTCTATAATTGCTCTTGTGAGTCTTAGTGAATTGGCGAGAATGAAAGAAGAATGAGCTTTTATTTATAGGAAAACATAGTTTCGATAATTGCACGTTTTGTGGCTCAAAATATTACAGTATAATACCTTCATCTTTTCCTTCATTTTTAATTTAGTCCTGCAAGTATTATCAAACTTTCACCACCTCCCCTAATAGTACATCTTGTGAATCAATAGTACAATCATGTGAATCAATAGTATAATCATGTGAAAAAATTAATTACAGTATAGTACCTTCATCTATACCTCCATTTTTAATTTAGTCATGCAAGTATTATCAATCTTGCACCACATCCCCTAATAGTACATGCATGTGAATCAATAGTACACACATGTGAATAAATAGTTATAAGCATGTGAATTAATAGCAATTAATTGTTCATTTATCCGATTAATTACCCGATTGGACAATATAACCTCCAGACATCCATTATTATCGAAATAGATGTCAATTTCCACTAACACTAATAATCCCAACATAATTGAAATATCAACTTCATCTTTAATCAACACAAACTTATTCATTATTAATATTATAACTCACAATATTTAACAACCAGATCATTCCCAGGAAAGAGGGGGTTTTCCGATAAGGATTTCTCCCTATTGGGGCGCAATTAGGTGACCAAACCTCTCCTTGAAAGAATTTTCTAGACATTGTCAATATTGCATATAATAATATGAATAACTTTGTCGTCTCAATTATTGATTTAATAATATAAAATATTATGCAGATGATACTGTGACAATAATTGAATAAATAATATGAAATATATTATTCATCAATTACTGTAGCTATAATTGAGTATAACTGAGTGACTTCTCACGTAAGCATCAATAATCAATATCGTGTGCTACTATGCAACCACGCCAGACATCGTATTCTTTACTTTTACCACCGGGTAGTTCAACGGTTTAACGGTAAAACTTTCACCGTAATTTTATAAAAGATAATTGCTGTTTTTTAACTACGATAATACTTCCGCCAGGGGGTCCACCAATGATTGTGCCGTCATACGAATACTCCCCGTTAAAATGAATATTTCCCAACCAATCGAATATTATATAACCACTTGCTTACTTTGCAAAATTTGTAAATAATACCCACAACTATAACATTATATCAAATCCACACCTTAATATTCAAAAATATATTTCGAGAAAAATTAATCTTTATTCATAAAAGTTGGGGTCTTACATTATGAATTATGGAAAGGTCATAGACCTTGCTATAAATACTTAAGAGTGTGGGGGTATTTAGCAAAAGTGATGGTTCCTAAACATAAAAAGGTTAAGATAGGACCAAAAACCATTGATTGTGTATTCATTGGTTATGCAAATAACAGTAGTGCTTATTGCTTTCTTGTTCATAAATCTGAAATTCCTGATATTCATGTTAATACTTTTATTGAATCAAGAGATGCATCGTTCTTTGAGAATGTGTTTCCATATAATATAAATAAAGAGTCAAATTCACACAAAGACCTTTGGATGCTACTAGTAATAATCCTGAAAATATAGACAAAGAGTCTGTAGTGGATAAACCTAGACATAGCAAAAGAGCAAGGATTTCAAAGTCTTTTGGCCCGGATTTTCTAACACTTTTGTTAGAAAACAATCCTCAAACGTACAAGGAAGCAATATCCTCTCCAGATGCTTCTCATTGGAAAGAAGCAATTAACAGTGAAATTGAATCCATTATGCAAAATCATACATGGGAATTGGTGGACCTTCCACCTGGTTCCAAACCCTCAGGGTATAAATGGATCTTCAAAAAGAAGATGAAAGTTGATGGTTCAATTGATAAATATAAAGCAAGGCTTGCTGTTAAAGGTTATAGACAAAGGGAATTATTGGAATTTTTTGACACTTATTCACCAGTTACAAGAATTACATCTATCCATATACTAATAACAATAACATCATTAAATAGACTTGAAATACATCAAATGGATGTAAAAACTGCATTCTTAAATGGTAAATTAGATGAAGAAATATATATGGAACAACCTGAAGGTTTCATTGCTCCTGAACAAAAGAGGAAGGTATGCAAACTTGTTAAATCCTTGTATGGATTGAAACAAGCACCAAAACAAAGGCATGAGAAATTTGATAATGTTATGTTATCAAATGGATTTAAAATCAATGAGTGTGACAAATGTGTTTATGTCAAAAGCATTCAAAAGGAATATGTCATTGTTTGTCTTTATGTGGATGATATGTTAATCATGGGTAGCAACAATGAAGTTATCAACTCTACTAAACGTATGTTGGCAAATAGATTTGATATGAAAGCCTTGGGGGTTTCTGATATAATATTAGGAATCAAGATTTCTAGAACATCTGATGGAATTATATTATCTCAAACTCATTACATTGGAAAAACACTTGAAAATTTTAATAAGTATAATATAATTCTAAATAAGACCCCAGTTGATATAAATCTTCATCTAGCCAAAAATGAAGGTGATATCATATCTCAATTAGAATATTCTTGTATAATAGGAAGTTTAATGTATGTCATGAACTGTACTAGACCAGATATAGCTTATTCGGTAAGTAAGCTAAGTCGGTATACGAGTAATCCATGAAAAGATCACTGGAAAGCTATTTTGAGAGTTTTGGGATATTTAAAATATACTCAAAATTATGGAGTGCACTATACAAGATATCCAGTAGTACTGAAAGGATATAGTGATGCTAATTGGATATCTGATAATAAAGACTCGAAATCCACAAGTGGATATGTCTTTACCCTTAGAGGTGCAGTGGTATCTTGGAAATCCTCAAAACAAACGTGTATTGCAAGGTTTACAATGGAATCAAAATTTATTGCTTTAGATAAAGCTGGAGAAGAAGCAGAGTGGCTTCATAATTTCTTAAAGGATATTTTGAATTGGTCAAGACATGTGCCAGCTATATGTATACAGCCAATCAGCAATTGGAAGATCACAGAGTCATCTATATAACGGTAAGTCACGCCATATACGACGAACACATAATACTATTAGACAATTGCTCTTAAATGAAATTATCTCAATTGATTATGTAAAGTCAAAAGATAATATTATGGATCCGCTTACGAAAGGTTTAACAAGAGAGCAAGTGGAAAGTTCATTAAAGGGAATGGGTTTAAAGCCTATTGTTTAAATAAGAGTCGTCATAGTGGCAACCCAACCTAATTGACTGGAGATCCCAAGATTTAGGTTCAATAGGCAAATCGAACTATGTAGTACTTAGTAAAGCACTTAGGAGATATTTACTCCTAACCATTCATATGATGAGACAGTGCACATCTGCCGCGAGAATCAGGATAAGTTACGCTTGTAATGACTTTTATATCTTGAAATACGTTCAAGTGTGGTATTGCAGGATACTCTAGATAGAAGTCACCTTGTGAGTAAGAAGGGGGCCACTTCTGTGAGAATTTTGAAGGCTGAATTCTCTAATATACTCACGGAACCAAGAGGTGTTTCAAGGCCAAAATGAACACAAACGTGAGAACCAACTATGTCTGAAGAGATATTTTATGAATTCTATTGTCTTAGTTTACACGAAAAGCTAACAGTTCAAAGACATCAAGTTTACTGATTAGCTAAGTAAATTCGATAGACTTTACTAGGGCAAGTTCAAAGCCACTAAGATACTTAACCCGATGAAGTATCTTTTCTCATGTACTCGAACTAGTGTCTCCATATTCATAATATATATATATATATATATTCATGTTGTAAAACTAATTTTACATTCATGTGGGGGATTGTTGGAAATGGGTTTGAAAAATAAATATTAGAGCATTTTGAGGATCAATTTAATGTGGGACTCATACTCCAAAAATGTCGGGTTCATGCACCAATGCGTTCTCCTCCGCGAGGAGTATAACGTGGTATGCTTATTTGTTCAAATCCATTAAGAATTGAATGAGAAAATTGACTCCAAAGTCAGCTACTTGAAATGTTGTAACTTGTCTTGTCCCACATAGAAAGTTTGAGGGAAAGGTGAAGAATTTATATATGGGATGTTTGCACAATGGGAAGGGCCCCAAGGGGCACCCCACTTTTGTGGAAAGGAGAGGACCTACCCAAGGCTTGGTTTGAACCCACACGCGCGCTACGCCGCCGACTGATCAGGCTGGATGGGTCGGGGCGTGATATATAATATTTTGGACAAAATCTATTTGATTTATTATCACCACGGATACTACGTCGCTTTCATAAGTCTATTTCCCGTTCTGCAGATTGCAGTACTTCATTCATTCCCAGTATTTTTCCTTCATTTATATTATTCATCATCACAGTAAGGTTCAAGTACAAAACATAGAAATTGCGTTAAGAATTGAAAATTCGTTTTATCTTGGGAAGTAATTATTCAAAAAAAACCTTTAGCACCAGTGAGAGAATAAATTTGCTTCAAGGAGACTTTGTGAATTCAAAAGACTTGGATTTATTTATCTTCATTTTTTCCAGATTCTGAATTTTTCAAGTAAGTACAATAATTTTTCTAAATCTGATTTGCTTAACTAAATTTAATTAACTTTGTTATTGTATATTAAATGTTACTATATTTACATAAAATAACAATTTCAAATCATGTAATTAATTTTTAATTTTGACAAAAAATAGATTTATAAGTATTTTGGTGTCCCTGTAAACATCCAAAAATACAATTTTTTATACATTTTCAATTGGAATCCAGAAAGTCATCAAATTTTGTGAGAAAGAAAGTAAAACTGAATCTCAGAATCTCATCTCTAAAATAAGTTGATTGGTCTCAAAAACGTTTAGTTTATGTTGGGGGTATGAGATGAATTCTTATTGGATTTGAATTTAGATATTACCTAAAATCTGTTTTGGATTAGAAAAACTATCTTTTCTAGTTATACTCAATTCAGTATTTCTAATCTTATTTAGTTATGGAATTTTCCTATGACCTATAAATATAAGTGCTGAAATTTTGGAGTAGAGATATTTAGAAGTATTCTAAGAATTCTCATAACTTTCTCTTTATCTTGTATTATTCAAATATTTATTTAGTGGATTTCTTAAAAAGAATAGAAAACTTGAAGTTTTCATTTGTGTTGTTTCTGAGTTTTTACTAGAAAATAATAAAAAATCTAAAATTTTTATTTTCTTGCGTTTTTGAGTTCCAATGAAAAGAAAAATATCACTTTTACAAATTTACCCTTCTATTAATTATAACTATTGAACCATGAATAAAAATATGCAACCAATTAAGTGATATTATTCTTATTTAATTTTAACGGTACAACCAATTAGATGGATTAATATTATGACGCCCCCAAAATAGGTATACATCACCCATCTTGAGTCGCCAAATACATTGTACAAAAATCAAATACAAACTTCTTTAATATAACTGTCATGTAAAAATACGACAAAACATAGCTGAGTTTTTACATGAATATTGTCTTCTAGACAATATCCAAACTCAAATGGAGTCCTCATTACATTTATTGTCACACTATTTCATAGAATAGTGAGGACTACTATAACAACATCTCGGATCATCACTGTTCCCGACTAGTCAAATTTATGTTCTCATTTCTCAAGAGAACAATGAAAACAAAGGGTGAGCTCAACTAGCCCGAAGAAGAAATATTATGACTAAGATAATGCGTAATAAATTATCATTAGCCTTCAACAAGTGTTAAAGCGATAAAATACAACAAACATCAAGTTTAAGCTGCAATGAACAAGCAATCCATTAGAAGAGTCAAGTAGAGTATGATATCTACTATCTTCTATGATTTAAAAAGTTTTTCATCAACTTTATCGTTGAGACTCAGCTTAATAAATAAACCACATCATCAAATCATCCATGCACTACGGGCCAAGGATATTCATGTAATCATCAATGGTCATGATTATACCAAATAATCCATTGTCATAATCATACCAACAACTGTCCATCAATGCACTACGGGCCAATGTGGACTTTTACCACTTCATTTGTAACATTACGGGTCATGATTATACCGAATGATCCCTGGTCATAATCATACCAATCAATAGTCCATTTGTGCACGTAAACCACAGATGACTTTCATCACAATATAAGCATGGGGATGATGACAATGATATAAGAATTCAATTAAAAGAAAGCAAAGGATAAATTTTAAAGATTTATAATTTAATTTATCAAGAATTCAATAATGTTCAAATTGCCAACATGATACTGCTTTGTGGAGTAAAATTCAAGAATGATATTGTATCAAAAATGATTTGAACCGAAAAGAAATCAATTTTTGTCATGAATAGTACTCCGAGTGAATAGTACTCCGTGAATAGTACTTCAGGAATAGTACCCTGTGAATAATACTTTGTGAATAGTACTCGTGAATAGTACTTCATAAATAGTACTTTATGAATAGTACTTTGTGAATAGTCCTATGAATAGTACTTTGTGAATAGTACCGTATAAATAAATAGTACTCATGGACAGTACTCCGGCATGAAAAACTTAAAATTTAACAAGAATGTGCAAAAAATATCCTTGTGAAACAATACTAGATGAAGCACAAATTTCAAGGATATTCTACTAATTTCACGGAGTATAGAAGCAATATTTTAACAAAATGTGGGTATAATCAGGAATACGAGACGAAATAATATTACTCACATATTACAGAGTGTGGAAGAAAATATTATTCCTTATGAATACTGAATAAAAATAATATTCATTACCTCAGAAGAAGACTGGATACTGGAATAGTGAGTTAGCAGACTTCTCTTCTTCTTTCTCTCTATAACTTCTCTCTCTCTATAGCTTCTCTCTCTATAATTTCTCTTATGAGTCTTAGTGGATTGGTGAGAATGAAAGAAGAATGAACTTCTATTTATAGGAAAATATAGTTTCGTTTAGGGCTCAAAATATTATAGTATAATACCTTCATCTTTTTCTTCATTTTTAATTTAGTCCTGCAAGTATTATCAAACTTGCACCACCTCCCCTAATAGTACATGCATGTGAATTAATAGTACATTCATGTGAATCAATAGTTATATACATGTGAAAAAAATAGTTATAGTATAGTACCTTCATCTATACCTCTATTTTTAATTTAGTCATGCAAGTATTATCAATCTTGCACCACCTCCTCTAATAGTACATGCATGTGAATCAATAATACATACATGTGAACAAATAGTTATAAGCATGTGAATTAATAGCAATTAATTGCTCATTTATTTGATTAATTACCCCATTGGTCAATATAACCTCCAGAAATCAATTATTATCGAAATAAATGTCGATTTTCACTAACACTAATAATCCCAACACAATGGAACTATCAATTTCATCTTTAATCAACACGCGCTTATTCATCATTAATATTATAACTCACAATATTTAACAACCAGATCATTCCCAGGAAAAAGGGGCCTTTTCGATAAGGATTTCTCCCTATTAGCGCGCAATTAGGTGACCAAACCTCTCATCGACACAACTTTCTAGACATCGTCAATATTGCAAATAATAATATGAATAACTTTGTCGTCTCAATTATTGATTTAATAATATAAAATATTGATACTGAGACAATAATTGAATCAATAATATGAGAGATATTATATAAAGCACCATCGTGAAAGTAATAATGAAGTATAACCGAGTGACTTCTCACGTAAAGCATCAATAATTAATCTGTGTGTTACTATGCAACCACGCCATTATTCTTACTTTACCACCGAAAAGCGATTCAAGCGGTTTAACGGTAAAACTTTCACCGTTATTTTTATAAAAAGATATTTATGTCATTTTCTAACTACGACAATACTTCCGTTGTGGGGTCCACTAATGATTGTGTCGTCGTACGAATATTCCCTGGTAAAACGAATATTCCCCGACCAATCAAATATTTATAACAACTTGCTTACTTTGCAAATTTTATAAATATTACCCACAACTATAATATTATATCATATACATACCATAATATTCAAAAATATATTTCAAGAAAAATTATTCTTTATTAATAAAAGTTGGGGTCTTACAAAAATAGTGTATGAGGTGTCAATTTAGTTAACTATCATAATTTATTTAATAATATAGTTTTTAAGTAATTAATATCTAGAAAATTATATTTACCATATATTAATTAATATTATTAAGACATAAATGTACATACAATAAATAACTAATCATATAATTCAATTATTAAGTCTAAAAAATAAATCTTAATTACTATATTTAAGAAAATATTTATGAAACTACAAAAAAAAAATTATCAACCATATTGTAACACCCCCTTTCCAAAATAGAAAGAGAGGTTACTCAAAACATAACAAAACTGATGAATTTAATAGCAAGGCTCTAATCCACAAAAGAATAGTCTTAAACTAATTAAATGTCTTAAGACAAACCATAATAAATGCCACACTGGCTCAAACCACAATCTGAAATTTACTATTACAACTCTAAGTAAACTGACACATCAAGTCTAAACATAATATTTCTAAATCATTGGAATGAATGGAGCTCTCATCACACTTGCCCTTGATTCCCTTGATTACCTACAGGAAGAAAAACACAGCATGAGCCAAATGCCCAGTACGGATATAGAATACAAATAATGAACCGAAATAACTAACTCAATTAAATGAAAAGAGACGAAACGAACTGATACGAAACGAACTGAAACGAAACGAACAAATTTAACACAACGAAATAATAGGCTGAAACAAATGGCTGGGTGTTATTTCATACCGAGCTCAGAATAAAATAGAAATATACCTTGCCACACAGGCAAGTCAAATAATGCCACATAGGCAAGTCAAATAATGTCACACAGGCAAGTCACACACATTGGACCGCGAATCCAATGCATGTAAAATTGGAAGGCGTGTTTGGCACAAACATCACCAATCCACAGAACAGAACAGAACAGAAAACTAGGGTCGACCCATACGCCTCCCACAACAAAACACCAAATGGCCAACTCCCACCGGAGCACAAAAGGAGGCGTCGTGGGGTGATCACACCGCCACCGCGGAAGGTGTCGTGCCTCGGTGCAAGAGACATGCTGTGGCACCTACAGTGGTTATAGCTCGGTATACCCTACGGTATTCTAACAAAAATATAATGTCACAACACATGCGACAAAATATCAATACAAGGGGGTTCTAAAATGTACATGTTAAACTGAACCAATCATCAACACAAGTCTCCAAAAATGTACTAACATATACATTACTAAAATATCAAAATAAATTAATAGACATGATACACTAGATCAAAGAGTACAAATACTAGTTTCAAATACTAATGCCAAGATAAAACATTCTCACGAATTTAAGAAGGAACAGTTATGAGAGACAAAACTAAATTTTGAAACGAATAACGAAACGAACAAATTAAAAATAAAAGAGTCTCGCTGAAAAAGTACGGAATCCGTACCTGAATTAAGCAATGTAATACCCAAAAATTATATTGCAAATGTAACTCTTTAATTTCCCTCCGTCCGATCTAATAAAAATAATAATAATACAATTATAAGTTACTTATTAATTATAATTTATATAATATGAAATTAATTCTCTAATTACATCAATTTTATAAAATAACCTTAATTAAATTATAATTTATCTTCTAATCATTTCCCCCCTTTTATTATAGTTTAACAAATCAATAACCTTAAGATATTATATATATATATATATATATATAATAAACCTCATTCATTCAATAAAGTAATATCATATATATATATATATATATATATATATATATATATATATATTAATACCTTTAATTTTATGAAATAAAGTATTCAATTTTTCTATTAGGTAAATGGTTAAATTGATAAAAGTTAAAGTTAAGGGTGATATATGAAATTTTTTTCAAAATACGCATGGGGTATAAAGTATTCATTGTTGTTAGGGGAATATTCGTTTGGTCGTGGAATATTCTTTTTCTTCGGAGGAGAATATTAAATTTACCACGCAGATCATTTGTGGGCCCCATAATGAGAATAAGCATCGGATGAAGAAAACGACAAAATTAAGTTTTTATAAATAACGGCGTAATCGTTCACTCATTAACTTTGTTGGAATAATTCGATGGTTAAAATACGATAATACGCGTGTTTGCATAAAGATGGCTGCGGTTTTACAGTATTTTTGAATTATTGATCCTTACATAAGAAGGCACTACTCAATAATTATTACGATAATTCTCGTTCAATATTTTTATTTATTGATTCAATAATTGCTACGTTGAAATTTTATATTATTATTGTTCAATAATTGTCAACGCATGATATTTCCCATTATCGGATCAATAATTCATATTATTGAATAATATTATTAGATAGCACTATTGGCAATGTCTAGAAAGTTCATCTAAGGAGAGGTTTGGTCACCTAATTGCGGCGCAAGAAGGAGAAATTCTTATCGAAAGCCCCTCTTTCCACAGGAACAACATTGGTTGTCATAAATGTGATTCTATAATATTATTTGTGAATAATTAATTATTGATTCATATGATAAGGAAATATTTATTTTATATGAATATAAATGATGGATTTATTTATGTGGTTATTAATGAAGGAATTAATCTTTGAGATGTTTTATTTGTATTTTGTCGGATTGGAGGTATTAAAAGATCAAATCGGTGTTATTACTGACTTTATTGTGTGAGTTATAATATTTAATCCATTCGTTGGATCGTTGTAATTTTTGGATATGTTATACATATATAAGTTGAGTATATGTCCACAAATTTTGAACCGAATTAAAATGAACGTATGATTTGTTATGAATTTTAAGAGGTAAATCGATTAGGAAATTAGGTTTTGGTGGAAAATTCTAGAATTGAGTGGGCCCCACTCTTGGTTGTGGGGAAGATGGCTGATTTTTGGTGGGTGGAATAGTAGCGAAGTAAAGCCATCAAGGTTGCGGAGTTAAGTCCGCTTGGCGTGCTAACATTTTCCTATAAATAGAGGGCTAAGTTAGAATTGAAAATCACACCGAAACAAGTTTTTCTCTTTCTCTCTCTATATTATCGGCGTATTCTTGTGAGTATTTTGAGTATACTTTGAGTATTGTTAGGCGGTGCAAGTTCCTTGAGACTATATCAGGTGTTTCAACTAGAAGTCTTTTGTCTTTCGAGGTAAGGGATGTTATTTTCTTCTCGAGATGATATTATTTCTTCAATATCATTATCTTTGAAATATTGGTTGGAACTTTTTATCAAATTTGGAACTTTTTTCATATCGGGATTACTATTCATGAGTTACTATTCACGAAGTTACTATTCATGAGTTACTATTCACGAGTTACTTATTCACGAGTACTATTAAATGAAGCGTGAAGATGTTTTTTTGTGGAATTTCTATCTTTTGGTGTGAGTTACTATTCACGTATCACGGCCTTTATTCACGATATCTGACACTATTATTCACGAATAAGACTATTCATAGAAAAATGAAAATTTTTCTTTTAAATCTAAAATATCTATTTTGGATACTAGCTTTGATTGTATCCATGTTTTGATCATTCTTGAATTTTACACCACTATGATTATTTTTGAGGTATTTTGGGCGTGGATAAAATCAATGCAAAGATGAATGATTTACGAAGAATATCTTTGGCTGTAGTGCAAAGATGAATGGTGTTTAAATGAACATGACCAACTGATGAATATCTTTAGCCATGAGAGTGCAAAGATGAATTATTGATGAATATCTTTTTGCTCGTAATGCAAAGATGACTGTTGTTGAATATCTTTGTGATGAGTGCAAAGATGAATTATTGATGAATATCTTTTGCTCGTAATGCAAAGATGACTGTTGTTGAATATCTTTAGCCGGTAGTGCAAAGATGAATTATTGATGAATATCTTTTGCTCGTAATGCAAAGATGACTGTTGTTGAATATCTTTGCTTTGTAGTGCAAAGATGAATTATTGATGAATATCTTTGGCTTGTAATGCAAAGATGACCCGTTGTTGAATATCTTTGCTTTGTAGTGTAAAGATGAGCTGTTGATGAATATCTTTGGCCCGTGGTAGCAAAGATGAATTTATTAGTATGATTATGAGCGAACTGTGATTTGGTATAACCATGATCTTTGATGTTTTGGTAAAGACAAGTGATGAAAATTATCTTTGTCTTGGATGAGGAAAGGAATTTAGAACTACAATTACGATTATGAAAGTTATACACGTGATTGTGATGAGGAATTGTTGATTGATGTTACGGGGATAAAACATTGTTGGTGGATTTTAACATGGAGAAGACAATAGACTTTATAGTCTATTTGACTCTTCTAATGGATTGCTCATTCCTACTGCAACTATGGTTGAAAAGTTTTATCATCTACCATATGTTCTAAATCTACGATTTATTCTTGATGAAGACTATTGATAATTTATTTATCTTTAGTCATAATATTCTTTCTTGAGCTAGTTGTGCTCACCCTTTTGTTTCACAATTCCTTTCGAGGTAATAAAGGTGTAGCCGGGTCGAGCGGGGATAGCGAGGAATAGAGTGGTGGTCTATATAGATGTTGAGGTGAGGTGAATTTAACTTGGAAGGTGTTTTGTCACTATCATACAAGATGTCTAATGACATACAACCTCGTGTTATCTTAAGACATGGTTGTGCTCATCCACTTCTGTTGAGTATATTTACAAGCACTACCTATATAATCTTGGTGTTTGTTTGGAGTATAATACCCAATTAGAGGCAGTGGAGATAATGATATGTCAAGAGAAGACTCACCATTGGGAAGAATATGATAGTAATCTTCTCATTTTTTTTCTTTGGGGTTTATTAGGGTCAACCAAGGATAATTCGTGGCCATATGATATCTACCATAACCTAAAAGCATGGCCTCCCATGTATGAAGGTTTCTTGAGCACTTCCCAAAGATTCTAATTTCTAAAAGCAGGTTTTTGACTATACCTTTATGTAAGGTGTCATTGTGACGTCTTCTGATTGGTATATATTTGTATCAAACTCACAAAGATATGTGTTGTTATATTTTGCACGACAATTGTTGTAATAAAGTTGTAGTTGTTTTTCAGTACCATATATTTGGCGACTCGAGAATGGGTTGGATGGAATGAACCTATTTTGGGGTTGTCACATTTGGTATCGAGCTTAGGGATATGATCTCTGGCGGAGATCGGGGAATAGAACTAGGAGGGAGAGATGAGTAAATCTTTTCGCTAGTGTGTCCTACCTAAGCTTAATTGTTGGTCATCATAATATCGGGATATTATGTGATATGTTAATTTGTTCAATTAACCCGTGTTTTGAAGTTGTGATTCTAGAATGACATACGAAATAAAGAAGATGAGCAATGGAGAAATCATGATGACAGGGAAGATGGAATCGAAATGAAAGCAAGGTATTCTCAACTCTTTGAAATACCGGTACAAAAAAATTTCGAGGACGAAATTTCATAAGGAGGGGATTGTAAGACCCGAATTTTATGAAATAAAGTATTCAATTTTTCTATTCGGTAAATGGTTAAATTGATAAAAGTTAAAGTTAAGGGTGATATATGAAAAAATTTCAAAATACGCAGAGGGTATAAAGTATTCATTGTTGTCGGGGAATATTCGTTTGGTCGTGGAATATTCTTTACGTCGGAGAATATTAAATGCATTAGTAGCGATCATTTATGGGCCCATAATGAATAAGCGCTTCGGATGAAGAAAAGCGACAAAATTAAGTTTTTATAAATAACGGCGTAATCGTTCTACAATTAACATTTGTTGGAATACCCGATGGTTAAAATATGAAGTAATACGCGTGTTTTGCATGGTAGCTTACGGTTTTACAGTATTTTGAATTATTGATCCTTACATAAGAAGGCACTACTCAATAATTATTACGGTAATTCTTATTCAATATTTTTATTTATTGATTCAATAATTGCTACGTTGAAATTTTATATTATTATTGTTCGATAATTGTCCGCACAATATTTCCATTATCGGATCAATAATTCATATTATTGAATAATATTATTAGATAGCACTATTGGCAATGTCTAGAAAGTTACATCTAAGGAGAGGTTTGGTCACCTAATTGCGGCGAAGAAGGAGAAATTCTTATTTGAAAGCCCCTCTTTCTCAGGAGCAACTGGTCATCATAAATGTGATTCTATAATATTATTTGTGAATAATTAATTATTGATTCATATGATAAGGAAATATTTATTTTATATGAATATAAATGATGGATTTATTTATGTGGTTATTAATGAAGGAATTAATCTTTGAGATGTTTTATTTGTATTTTGTCCGGATTGGAGGTATTAAAAGATCAAATCGGTGTTATTCTGACTTTTATGTGTGAGTTATAATATTTAATCCATTGTTGGATCGTTGTAATTTTTGGATATGTTATACATATATAAGTTGAGTATATGTCCACAAATTTTGAACCGAATTTAAAATGAGCGTATGATTTGTTATGAATTTTAAGAGGTGGCCGATTAGGAAATTAGGTTTTGGTGGAAAATTCTAGAATTGAGTGGGCCCCACTCTTGGTTGTTGGGGAAGATGGGTGATTTTTGGTGGGTGGAATAGTAGCGAGGTAAAAGCCATCGGTGTTGCGGAGTTAAGTCTGCTTGGCGTGCTTTAACATTTTCCTATAAAAGAGGGCTAAGTTAGAATTGAAAATCACACCGAAACAAGTTTTCTCTCTTCTCTCTCTATATTATCGAGCGTATTCTTGTGAGTATTTTGAGTATACTTTGAGTATTGTTAGGCGGTTGCAAGTTCCCTTCAAAGACTATATCCAGGTGTTTCAACTAGAAGTCTTGTCTTTCGAGGTAAGGGATGTTATTTTCTTCTCGAGATGATATTATTTCTTCAATATCATTTATCTTTGAAATATTAGTTGGAACTTTTTATCAAATTTGGAACTTTTTCATGTCGGGATTACTATTCATGAGTTACTATTCACGAGTTACTATTCATGAGTTACTATTCACGAGTTACTATTCACGAGTACTATTAAGTAAGCGTGAAGATGTTTTTTGTGGAATTTCTATCTTTTGGTGTTTGAGTTACTTATTCACGATATATAAGACTTATTCACGATATCTGAGACTATTCACGAATCTGCACTATTCATAGAAAAATGAAAATTTTTCTTTTAAGTCTAAAATATCTATTTTGGATACTAGCTTTGATTGTATCCATGTTTTGATCATTCTTGAATTTTACACCACTATGATTATTTTTGAGGTATTTTTGGACGTGGATAAAATCAATGCAAAGATGAATGATTTTCGAAGAATATCTTTTGGCTTGTAGTCAAAGATGAACAGTGTTTAAATGAACATGACCAAGTGATGAATATCTTTGTGAGATGGTGCAAAAGATGAATTATTGATGAATATCTTTTGCTCGTAATGCAAAGATGACTTTGTTGTTGAATATCTTTAGCCAGAAAGGCAAAGATGAATTATTGATGAATATCTTTTTTGCTCGTAATGCAAAGATGACTGTTGTTGAATATCTTTAGCCATTAGTGCAAAGATGAATTATTGATGAATATCTTTTGCTCGTAATGCAAAGATGACTGTTGTTGAATATCTTTGCTTTGTAGTGCAAAGATGAATTATTGATGAATATCTTTGGCTTGTAATGCAAAGATGACCCGTTGTTGAATATCTTTTGCTTTGTAGTGTAAAGATGATGCTGTTGATGAATATCTTTGGCCCATGGTGCAAAAGATGAATTTATTAGTATGATTATGAGCAGGCTGTGATTTGGTATAACCATGATCTTTGATGTTTGAGGTGTAAAGACAAGTGATGAAAATTATCTTTGTCTTGGATGAGGAAAGGAATTTAGAACTACAATTACGATTATGAGTTATACACGTGATTGTGGTGAGGAATTGTTGATTGATGTTACGAGGATAAAACATTGTTGGTGGATTTTAACATGGAGAAGACAATAGACTTTATAGTCTATTTGACTCTTCTAATGGATCGCTTCATTCACCGCAACTATGGTTGAAAAGTTTTATCATCTACCATATGTTCTAAATCTACGATTTATTCTTGATGAAGACTATTGATAATTTATTTATCTTTAGTCATAATATTCTTTATCGAGCTAGTTGTGCTCACCCTTTTGTTTCACAATTCCTTTCGGGTAATAAAGGTGTATTTGGGTCGGCGGGGGATAGCGAGGAATAGAGTGGTGGTCTATAGATGTTGAGGGTGAGGTGAATTTAACTTGGAAGGGTGTTTTGTCACTATCATACAAGATGTCTAATGACATACAACCTCGTGTTATCTTAAGACATGGTTGTGCTCATCCACTTCTTTGAGTATATTTACAAGCACTACCTATATAATCTTGGTGTTTGTTTGGAGTATAATACCCAATTAGAGAGCAGTGGAGATAATGATATGTCAAGAGAAGACTCACCATTGGGAAGAATATGATAGTAATCTTCTCATTTTTCTTTGGGGTTTATTAGGTCAACCAAGGATAATTACGTGGGCCATATGATATCTACCATAACCTAAAAGCATGGCCTCCCATGTATGAAGGTTTCTTGAGCACTTCCCAAAGATTCTAATTTCTAAAAGCAGCTTTTTGACTATACCTTTATGTAAGGTGTCATTGTGACGTCTTCTGATTGGTATATATTTGTATCCAAACTCACAGCATATGTGTTGTTATATTTTGCACGACAATTGTTGTAATAAAGTTGTAGTTGTTTTTCGTACCATATATTTGGCGACTCAGAATGGGTTGGATGGAATGAACCTATTTTGGGGTTGTCACATTTAAGTATCGAGCTTAGGATATGATCTCTGGCGGAGATCGGGGAATAGAACTAGGAGGGGAGAGATGAGTAAATCTTTCGCTAGTGTGTCCTACCTAAGCTTAATTGTTGGTCAGTCATAATATCGGGATATTATGTGATATGTTAATTTGTTCAATTAACCCGTGTTTTGAAGCTGTATTCTAGAATGACATCTGAAATAAAGAAGATGAGCAATGGAGAAATCATGATGACAGGGGAGGATGAATCTGAAATGAAAGCAAGGTATTTCTCAACTCTTTGAAATACCAGGTACAAAAAATTTCGAGGACGAAATTTCATAAGGAGGGGGGATTGTAAGACCCCGAATTTTATGAAATAAAGTATTCAATTTTTCTATTCAGTAAATGGTTAAATTGATAAAAGTTAAAGTTAAGGGTGATATATGAAAAAAAATTTCAAAATACGCAAGGGGGTATAAAGTATTCATTGTTGTCGGGGAATATTCGTTTGGTCGTGGAATATTCTTTACAGCCGGAGAATATTTAAATGCGATAGTAGCGATCATTGTGGGCCCCATAATGAGAATAAGCGCTCGGATGAAGAAAGCGACAAAATTAAGTTTTTATAAATAACAGGCGTAATCGTTCTCTAATTAACCTTTGTTGGAATGGAACCCGATGGTTAAAAAATAAGTAATACGCGTGTTTGCACAAGAGCTTATTACGGCTTTTTTACATATATTTTGAATTATTGATCCTTACATAAGAAGGCACTACTCAATAATTATTACGGTAATTATTATTCAATATTTTTATTTATTGATTCAATAATTGCTACGTTGAAATTTTATATTATTATTGTTCAATAATTGTCATCGCACGATATTTCCCATTATCGGATCAATAATTCATATTATTATTGAATAATATTATTAGATAGCACTATTGGCAATGTCTAGAAAGTTACATCAAGGAGAGGTTTGGTCACCTAATTGCGGCGCCCGAGAAGGAGAAATTCTTATTGGAAAGCCCCCTCTTTCCGGGGAAATACTGGTTGTCATAAATGTGATTCTATAATATTATTTGTGAATAATTAATTATTGATTCATATGATAAGAAATATTTATTTTATATGAATATAAATGATGGATTTATTTATGTGGTTATTAATGAAGGAATTAATCTTTGAGATGTTTTATTTGTATTTTGTCGGATTGGAGGTATTAAAAGATCAAATCGGTGTTATACTGACTTTATTGTGTGAGTTATAATATTTAATCCATTTGTTGGATCGTTGTAATTTTGGATATGTTATACATATATAAGTTGAGTATATGTCCACAAATTTTGAACCGAATTAAAATGAGCGTATGATTTGTTATGAATTTTAAGAGTGGCCGATTCTAAATTAGGTTTTGGTGGAAAATTCTAGAATTGAGTGGGCCCCACTCTTGGTTGTTGGGAAGATGGCTGATTTTGGTGGGTGGAATAGTAGCGAGGTAAAGCCATCGGAGGTTGCAGTTAAGTCTGCCTTGACGTGCTAACATTTTCCTATAAATAGAGGGCTAAGTTAGAATTGAAAATCACACCGTAAACAAGTTTTTCTCTTTCTCTCTCTATATTATCGAGCGTATTCTTGTGAGTATTTTGAGTATACTTTGAGTATTGTTAGGCAGTGCAAGTTCCTTCAAAGACTATATCAGGTGTTTCAACTAAAGTCTGTCTTTCGAGGTAAGGGATGTTATTTTCTTCTCGGATGATATTATTTCTTCAATATCATTATCTTTGAAATATTGGTTGGAACTTTTATCAAATTTGGAACTTTTTCATGTCGGGATTACTATTCATGAGTTACTTATTCACGAGTTACTATTCATGAGTTACTATTCACGAGTTACTTATTCACGAGTACTATTCATTAAGCGTGAAGATGTTTTTTGTGGAATTTCTATCTTTTGGTGTGAGAGTTACTATTCACGATATCCAAGACTATTCACGATATCTGAGACTATTCACGAATACTAACTATTCAATAAAAAAAATGAAAATTTTTCTTTTCGTCTAAAATATCTATTTTGGATACTAGCTTTGATTGTATCCATGTTTTGATCATTCTTGAATTTTACACCACTATGATTATTTTTGAGGTATTTTGGACGTGGATAAAATCAATGCAAAGATGAATGATTTCGAAGAATATCTTTGGCTTTGTAGTGCAAAGATGAGCAGTGTTTAAATGAACATGACCAAGTGATGAATATCTTTAGTGATTAGTGCAAAGATGAATTATTGATGAATATCTTTTGCTTTCGTAATGCAAAGATGACTGTTGTTGAATATCTTTACTTGAAGAAGTGCAAAGATGAATTATTGATGAATATCTTTTTGCTCGTAATGCAAAGATGACTGTTGTTGAATATCTTTAGCCAGTAGTGCAAAAAGATGAATTATTGATGAATATCTTTTGCTCGTAATGCAAAGATGACTGTTGTTGAATATCTTTTGCTTTGTAGTGTAAAAGATGAATTATTGATGAATATCTTTGGCTCAGAATGCAAAGATGACCCGTTGTTGAATATCTTTGCTTTGTGTAGTGTAATGATGAATCTGTTGATGAATATCTTTGGCCCATGGTGCAAAGATGAATTTATTAGTATGATTATGAGCAGAGGCGTGATTTGGTATAACCATGATCTTTGATGTTTTCGTAAAGACAAGTGATGAAAATTATCTTTGTCTTGGATGAGGAAAGGAATTTAGAACTACAATTACGATTATGAGTTATACGGTGATGATTGTGGATGGAATTGTTGATTGATGTTACTGAGGATAAAACATTGTTGGTGGATTTTTAATGGAGAAGACAATAGACTTTATAGTCTATTTGACTCTTCTAATGGATTGCTTCATTCATTGCAACTATGGTTGAAAAGTTTTATCATCTACCATATGTTCTAAATCTACGATTTATTCTTGATGAAGACTATTGATAATTTATTTATCTTTAGTCATAATATTCTTCTTGAGCTAGTTGTGCTCACCCTTTTGTTTCACAATTCCTTTCGTGTAATAAAGGTGTAAATGGGTCGAAAGCGGGGATAGCGAGGAATAGAGTGGTGGTCTATAGATGTTGAGGTGAGGTGAATTTAACTTGGAAGGGTGTTTTGTCACTATCATACAAGATGTCTAATGACATACAACCTCGTGTTATCTTAAGACATGGTTGTGCTCATCCACTTGCTTGAGTATATTTACAAGCACTACCTATATAATCTTGGTGTTTGTTTGGAGTATAATACCCAATTAGAGACAGTGGAGATAATGATATGTCAAGAGAAGACTCACCATTGGGAAGAATATGATAGTAATCTTCTCATTTTCTTTGGGGTTTATTGGGTCAACCAAGGATAATTACGTGGCCATATGATATCTACCATAACCTAAAAGCATGGCCTCCCATGTATGAAGGTTTCCTTGAGCACTTCCCAAAGATTCTAATTTCTAAAAGCAGGTTTTGACTATACCTTTATGTAAGGTGTCATTGTGACGTCTACTGGTTGGTATATATTTGTATCCAAACTCACAAAGATATGTGTTGTTATATTTTGCACGACAATTGTTGTAATAAAGTTGTAGTTGTTTTTTGTACCATATATTTGGCGACTCAGAATGGGTTGGATGGAATGAACCTATTTTGGGGTTGTCACATTTGGTATCAGAGCTTAGGGATATGATCTCTGGCGGAGATCGGGGAATAGAACTAGGAGGGGAGAGATGAGTAAATCTTTCGCTAGTGTGTCCTACCTAAGCTTAATTGTTGGTCAGTCATAATATCGGGATATTATGTGATATATTAATTTGTTCAATTAAACCGTGTTTTGAAGTTGTATTCTAGAATGACATCCGAAATAAAGAAGATGAGCAATGGAGAAATCATGATGATGAGGGAAGATGGAATCGAAATGAAAGCAAGGTATTCTCAACTCTTTGAAATACAGTGTACAAAAATTTCGAGGACGAAATTTCATAAGGAGGGGGATTGTAAGACCGAATTTTATGAAATAAAGTATTCAATTTTTCTATTCGGTAAATGGTTAAATTGATAAAAGTTAAAGTTAAGGGTGATATATGAAAAAAAATTTTCAAAATACATGAGGGTATAAAGTATTCATTGTTGTCGGGGAATATTCGTTTGGTCGTGGAATATTCTTTTACGCAGGAGGAGAATATTAAATGCGACGGCCTTGATCATTTGTGGGCCCCATAATGAGAATAGCCGTCGGATGAAGAAAAGCGACAAAATTAAGTTTTTATAAATAGCAGCGTAATCGTTACTGAATTAACAATTGTTGGAATAATTAGATGGTTAAAATCTGAGTAATACGCGTGTTTGCACATGTACTTTACGGTTTTTTTACGGTATTTTTGAATTATTGATCCTTACATAAGAAGGCACTACTCAATAATTATTACGGTAATTCTTTATTCAATATTTTTATTTATTGATTCAATAATTGCTACGTTGAAATTTTATATTATTATTGTTCAATAATGTCATCTTTTTGATATTTCCATTATCGGATCAATAATTCATATTATTGAATAATATTATTAGATAGCACTATTGGCAATGTCTAGAAAGTTACATCACAGGAGAGGTTTGGTCACCTAATTGCGCGCTTGAGAAGAGAGAAATTCTTATTGGAAAGCCCCTCTTTCCGGGAGCGACTGGTTGTCATAAATGTGATTCTATAATATTATTTGTGAATAATTAATTATTGATTCATATGATAAGGAAATATTTATTTTATATGAATATAAATGATGGATTTATTTATGTGGTTATTAATGAAGGAATTAATCTTTGAGATGTTTTATTTGTATTTTGTCGGATTGGAGGTATTAAAAGATCAAATCGGTGTTATTCTGACTTTATTGTGTGAGTTATAATATTTAATCCATTTGTTGGATCGTTGTAATTTTTGGATATGTTATACATATATAAGTTGAGTATATGTCCACAAATTTTGAACCGTTAAAAATGAGCGTATGATTTGTTATGAATTTTAAGAGGTGGCGATTAGGAAATTAGGTTTTGGTGGAAAATTCTAGAATTGAGTGGGCCCCACTCTTGGTTGTTGGGGAAGATGGCTGATTTTTGGTGGGTGGAATAGTAGCGGTAAAGCCATCGAGGTTTAAGAGTTAAGTGCCTTGACGTGCTAACATTTTCCTATAAATAGAGGGCTAAGTTAGAATTGAAAATCACACAGAAACAAGTTTTTCTCTTTCTCTCTCTATATTATCGAGCGTATTCTTGTGAGTATTTTGAGTATACTTTGAGTATTGTTAGGCGGTGCAAGTTTCCAAAGACTATATCAAGGTGTTTCAACTAAATCTTTTGTCTTTCGAGGTAAGGGATGTTATTTTCTTCTCGGATGATATTATTTCTTCAATATCATTATCTTTGAAATATTGGTTGGAACTTTTTATCAAATTTGGAACTTTTTCATGTCGGGATTACTATTCATGAGTTCTTATTCACGAGTTACTATTCATGAGTTACTATTCACGAGTTCTTATTCACGAGTACTATTCATGAAGCGTGAAGATGTTTTTTTTGTGGAATTTCTATCTTTTGGTGTTGAGTTACTATTCACGATATCTGACTTTATTCACGATATCTGACTTTATTCACGAATACTGAGACTATTCATAGAAAAATGAAAATTTTTCTTTTCGTCTAAAATATCTATTTTGGATACTAGCTTTGATTGTATCCATGTTTTGATCATTCTTGAATTTTACACCACTATGATTATTTTTGAGGTATTTTTGGGCGTGGATAAAATCAATGCAAAGATGAATGATTTACGAAGAATATCTTTGGCACATAGTGCAAAGATGAGCAGTGTTTAAATGAACATGACCAAGTGATGATATCTTTTTATCTTGGTCAGAAAGATGAATTATTGATGAATATCTTTTGCTCGTAATGCAAAGATGACTGTTGTTGAATATCTTTTAGCGATGAGTGCAAAAGATGAATTATTGATGAATATCTTTTGCTCGTAATGCAAAGATGACTGTTGTTGTTGAATATCTTTGGCCGGTAGTGCAAAGATGAATTATTGATGAATATCTTTTGCTCGTAATGCAAAGATGACTGTTGTTGAATATCTTTGCTTTGTAGTGCAAAAGATGAATTATTGATGAATATCTTTGGCTTGTAATGCAAAGATGACCCGTTGTTGAATATCTTTGCTTTGTAGTGTAAAGATGAGCTGTTGATGAATATCTTTGGCCCATGGTGCAAAGATGAATTTATTAGTATGATTATGAGCGAGGGCGTGATTTGGTATAACCATGATCTTTGATGTTTCGGGTAAAGACAAGTGATGAAAATTATCTTTGTCTTGGATGAGGAAAGGAATTTAGAACTACAATTACGATTATGAGTTATACTGGTGATTGTGGATGAGGAATTGTTGATTGATGTTACGAGGAGGATAAAACATTGTTGGTGGATTTTTAACATGGAGAAGACAATAGACTTTATAGTCTATTTGACTCTTCTAATGGATTGCTCATTCACTGCTGACTATGGTTGAAAAGTTTTATCATCTACCATATGTTTCTAAATCTACGATTTATTCTTGATGAAGACTATTGATAATTTATTTATCTTTAGTCATAATATTCTTTCTTGAGCTAGTTGTGCTCACCCTTTTGTTTCACAATTCCTTTCGGTGTAATAAAGGTGTATTTGGGTCGGCTGGGGGATAGCGAGGAATAGAGTGGTGGTCTATAGATGTTGAGGTGAGGTGAATTTAACTTGGAAGGGTGTTTTGTCACTATCATACAAGATGTCTAATGACATACAACCTCGTGTGTTATCTTAAGACATGGTTGTGCTCATCCACTTCTTTGAGTATATTTACAAGCACTACCTATATAATCTTGGTGTTTGTTTGGAGTATAATACCCAATTAGAGAGCAGTGGAGATAATGATATGTCAAGAGAAGACTCACCATTGGGAAGAATATGATAGTAATCTTCTCATTTTTTTCTTTGGGGTTTATTGGATTGACCAAGGATAATTTGCGTGGCCATATGATATCTACCATAACCTAAAAGCATGGCCTCCCATGTATGAAGGTTTCCTTGAGCACTTCCCAAAGATTCTAATTTCTAAAACAGTTTTTGACTATACCTTTATGTAAGGTGTCATTGTGACGTGCTACAGTTGGTATATATTTGTATCCAAACTCACAGCATATGTGTTGTTATATTTTGCACGACAATTGTTGTAATAAAGTTGTAGTTGTTTTTCGTACCATATATTTGGCGACTCAGAATGGGTTGGATGGAATGAACCTATTTTGGGGTTGTCACATTTGGTATCAGAGCTTAGGGATATGATCTCTGGCGGAGATCGGGGAATAGAACTAGGAGGGGAGAGATGAGTAAATCTTTCGCTAGTGTGTCCTACCTAAGCTTAATTGTTGGTGGATCATAATATCGGGATATTATGTGATATATTAATTTGTTCAATTAACTTGTGTGTTTGAAGTGTATTCTAGAATGACATCTGAAATAAAGAAGATGAGCAATGGAGAAATCATGATGACAGGGAAGATGGAATCTGAAATGAAAGCAAGGTATTCTCAACTCTTTGAAATACCAGGTACAAAAAATTTCGAGGACGAAATTTCATAAGGAGGGGGGATTGTAAGACCCCGAATTTTATGAAATAAAGTATTCAATTTTTCTATTCGGTAAATGGTTAAATTGATAAAAGTTAAAGTTAAGGGTGATATATGAAAAATTTTTTTTCAAAATACGCGAGAGGGTATAAAGTATTCATTGTTGTGGGGAATATTCGTTTGGTCGTGGAATATTCTTTACGTAGGAGAATATTAAATGCAATAGTTGATCATTTGTGGGCCCATATGAGAATAAGCGTGGGAAGAAAAGCGACAAAATTAAGTTTTTATAAATACTTGCGTAATCGTTCTGAATAACACTTTGTTGGAATACCCGATGGTTAAAATACGATAATATGCGTGTTTTGCGATAGATGTATTACACGGTTTTACGGTATTTTTGAATTATTGATCCTTACATAAGAAGGCACTACTCAATAATTATTACGATAATTCTTATTCGATATTTTTATTTATTGATTGATAATTGCTACGTTGAAATTTTATATTATTATTGTTCAATAATTGTCCTTTGCACATTATTTCCCATTATCGGATCAATAATTCATATTATTGAATAATATTATTAGATAGCACTATTGGCAATGTCTAGAAAGTTACATCTAAGGAGAGGTTTGGTCACCTAATTGCGCCGATGAGGAGAAATTCTTATTGGAAAGCCCCTCTTTCTGAGGAGCGACTGGTTGTCATAAATGTGATTCTATAATATTATTTGTGAATAATTAATTATTGATTCATATGATAAGGAAATATTTATTTTATATGAATATAAATGATGGATTTATTTATGTGGTTATTAATGAAGGAATTAATCTTTGAGATGTTTTATTTGTATTTTGTCGGATTGGAGGTATTAAAAGATCAAATCGGTGTTATTACTGACTTTATTGTGTGAGTTATAATATTTAATCATTTGTTGGATCGTTGTAATTTTTGGATATGTTATACATATATAAGTTGAGTATATGTCCACAAATTTTGAGCGAATTAAAAATGAGCGTATGATTTGTTATGAATTTTAAGAGGTGGCGATTAGGAAATTAGGTTTTGGTGGAAAATTCTAGAATTGAGTGGGCCCCACTCTTGGTTGTTGGGGAAGATGGCTGATTTTTGGTGGGGGTGGAATAGTAGCGAGTAAAGCCATGAGGTTGTTGAGAGTTAAGTTTGCTTGACGTGCTAACATTTTCCTATAAATAGAGGGCTAAGTTAGAATTGAAAATCACACCGAAACAAGTTTTCTCTCTTCTCTCTCTATATTATCGGCGTATTCTTGTGAGTATTTTGAGTATACTTTGAGTATTGTTAGAGGCGGTGCAAGTTCCTTGAAAGACTATATCAGGTGTTTCAACTAGAATCTTGTCTTTCGAGGTAAGGGATGTTATTTTCTTCTCGGATGATATTATTTCTTCAATATCATTATCTTTGAAATATTGGTTGGAACTTTTTATCAAATTTGGAACTTTTTCATGTCGGGATTACTATTCATGAGTTACTATTCACGAGTTCTTATTCATGAGTTACTATTCACGAGTTCTTATTCACGAGTACTATTCATGAAGCGTGAAGATGTTTTTTGTGGAATTTCTATCTTTTGGTGTGAGATTACTATTCACGTATCTGGCCTTTATTCACGATATCTGACCTTTATTCACGAATCGGCACTATTCATAGAAAAATGAAATTTTTCTTTTTCGTCTAAAATATCTATTTTGGATACTAGCTTTGATTGTATCCATGTTTTGATCATTCTTGAATTTTACACCACTATGATTATTTTTGAGGTATTTTTGGGCGTGGATAAAATCAATGCAAAGATGAATGATTTACGAAGAATATCTTTGGCACTGTAGTGCAAAGATGAGCAGGTGTTTAAATGAACATGACCAAGTGATGAATATCTTTAGCTTGATGGTGCAAAGATGAATTATTGATGAATATCTTTTGCTCGTAATGCAAAGATGACTGTTGTTGAATATCTTTAGATGAAGGCAAAGATGAATTATTGATGAATATCTTTTGCTCGTAATGCAAAGATATTTTGTTGTTGAATATCTTTGGCCGGTAGTGCAAAGATGAATTATTGATGAATATCTTTTGCTCGTAATGCAAAGATGACTGTTGTTGAATATCTTTGCTTTGTAGTGCAAAGATGAATTATTGATGAATATCTTTGGCTTGTAATGCAAAGATGACCCGTTGTTGAATATCTTTGCTTTGTAGTGTAAAGATGAGCTGTTGATGAATATCTTTGGCCCGTGGTGCGAAGATGAATTTATTAGTATGATTATGAGCGAGGGCGTGATTTGGTATAACCATGATCTTTGATGTTTGGTAAAGACAAGTGATGAAAATTATCTTTGTCTTGGATGAGAAAGAATTTAGAACTACAATTACGATTATGAGTTATACACGTGATTGTGGGCGAGGAATTGTTGATTGATGTTACGAGGATAAAACATTGTTGGTGGATTTTTAACATGGAGAAGACAATAGACTTTATAGTCTATTTGACTCTTCTAATGGATTGCTCATTCATTTGCAACTATGGTTGAAAAGTTTTATCATCTACCGTATGTTCTAAATCTCGATTTATTCTTGATGAAGACTATTGATAATTTATTTATCTTTAGTCATAATATTCTTTCTTGAGCTAGTTGTGCTCACCCTTTTGTTTCACAATTCCTTTCGGGTAATAAAGGTGTGTATTTGGGTCGGGCGGGGATAGCGAGGGAATAGAGTGGTGGTCTATAGATGTTGAGGGTGAGGTGAATTTAACTTGGAAGGTGTTTTGTCACTATCATACAAGATGTCTAATGACATCTGACCCTCGTGTTATATCTTAAGACATGGTTGTGCTCATCCACTTCTTTGAGTATATTTACAAGCACTACCTATATAATCTTGGTGTTTGTTTGGAGTATAATACCCAATTAGAGGCAGTGGAGATAATGATATGTCAAGAGAAGACTCACCATTGGGAAGAATATGATAGTAATCTTCTCATTTTTCTTTGGGGTTTATTAGGGTGACCAAGGATAATTACGTGGCCATATGATATCTACCATAACCTAAAAGCATGGCCTCCCATGTATGAAGGTTTCTTGAGCACTTCCCAAAGATTCTAATTTCTAAAAGCAGGTTTTTGACTATACCTTTATGTAAGGTGTCATTGTGTGACGTCTTCTGATTGGTATATATTTGTATCCAAACTCTGACATATGTGTTGTTATATTTTGCACGACAATTGTTGTAATAAAGTTGTAGTTGTTTTTCGTACCATATATTTGGCGACTCGAGAATGGGTTGGATGGAATGAACCTATTTTGGGGTTGTCACATTTAGTATCGAGCTTAGGGATATGATCTCTGGCGGAGATCGGGGGAATAGAACTAGGAGGGAGATGAGTAAATCTTTCGCTAGTGTGTCCTACCTAAGCTTAATTGTTGGTCGGTCATAATATCGGGATATTATGTGATATATTAATTTGTTCAATTAACCCGTGTTTTGAAGTTGTATTCTAGAATGACATCCGAAATAAAGAAGATGAGCAATGGAGAAATCATGATGGCGGGGAAGATGGAATCGAAATGAAAGCAAGGTATTCTCGACTCTTTGAAATACGGTACAAAAAATTTCGAGGACGAAATTTCATAAGGAGGGGATTGTAAGACCCCGAATTTTATGAAATAAAGTATTCAATTTTTCTATTCGGTAAATGGTTAAATTGATAAAAGTTAAAGTTAAGGGTGATATATGAATTTTTTTTTTCAAAATACGTGAGGGGTATAAAGTATTCATTGTTGTGGGGAATATTCGTTTGGTCGTGGAATATTCTTTACGTCGGAGAATATTAAATGCGGACAGTAGCGATCATTGTGGGGCCCATAATGTGAATAAGCATCGGATGAAGAAAGCGACAAAATTAAGTTTTTATAAATAGCGGCGTAATCGTTCACAATTAACAACTTGTTGGAATGCCGATGGTTAAAATACGATAATATGCGCGTGTTTGCACGATACATTTTGCGGTTTTACAGTATTTTGAATTATTGATCCTTACATAAGAATGCCTTTACTCAATAATTATTACGGTAATTCTTTATTCGATATTTTTATTTATTGATTCAATAATTGCTACGTTGAAATTTTATATTATTATTGTTCGATAATTGTCACGCGATATTTCCCATTATCGGATCAATAATTCATATTATTGAATAATATTATTAGATAGCACTATTGGCAATGTCTAGAAAGTTACATCATACAGGAGAGGTTTGGTCACCTAATTGCGGCGCCCGATGAGGAGAAATTCTTATTGGAAAGCCCCTGCTCTGAGGAGCGATTTGGTTGTCATAAATGTGATTCTATAATATTATTTGTGAATAATTAATTATTGATTCATATGATAAGGAAATATTTATTTTATATGAATATAAATGATGGATTTATTTATGTGGTTATTAATGAAGGAATTAATCTTTGAGATGTTTTATTTGTATTTTTGCCGGATTGGAGGTATTAAAAGATCAAATCGGTGTTATTACTGACTTTATTGTGTGAGTTATAATATTTAATCCCATTGTTGGATCGTTGTAATTTTTGGATATGTTATACATATATAAGTTGAGTATATGTCCACAAATTTTGAGCGAATTAAAAATGAGCGTATGATTTGTTATGAATTTTAAGAGGTGGCGATTAGGAAATTAGGTTTTGGTGGAAAATTCTAGAATTGAGTGGGCCCCACTCTTGGTTGTTGGGGAAGATGGCTGATTTTTGGTGGGTGGAATAGTAGCGAGTAAAGCCATCGGAGGTGCGGAGTTAAAATGCGCTTGTACGTCTGCTAACATTTTCCTATAAATAGAGGCTAAGTTAGAATTGAAAATCACACGAAACAAGTTTTCTCTCTTCTCTCTCTATATTATCGAGCGTATTCTTGTGAGTATTTTGAGTATACTTTGAGTATTGTTAGGCGGTGCAAGTTCCTTGAAGACTATATCCAGGTGTTTCAACTAAATCTTGTCTTTCGAGGTAAGGGATGTTATTTTCTTCTCGGATGATATTATTTCTTGATATCATTATCTTTGAAATATTGGTTGGAACTTTTATCAAATTTGGAACTTTTTCATATGGGATTACTATTCATGAGTTCTTATTCACGAGTTACTATTCATGAGTTACTATTCACGATTCTATTCACACAGTACTATTAATGTAAGCGTGAAGATGTTTTTTTGTGGAATTTCTATCTTTTGGTGTCTGAGTTACTTATTCACGTATACTCAAGACTTATTCACGATATCTGACTTTATTCACGAATCTGGCCTTTATTCATAGAAAAATGAAAATTTTTCTTTTTCGTCTAAAATATCTATTTTGGATACTAGCTTTGATTGTATCCATGTTTTGATCATTCTTGAATTTTACACCACTATGATTATTTTTGAGGTATTTTTGGGCGTGGATAAAATCAATGCAAAGATGAATGATTTAAGAAGAATATCTTTGGCTTCTGTAGTGCAAAAGATGAGCAGTGTTTAAATGAACATGACCAGTGATGAATATCTTTGCTTGATGGTGCAAAGATGAATTATTGATGAATATCTTTTGCTCGTAATGCAAAGATGACTTTGTTGTTGAATATCTTTGCTTGATGGTGCAAAGATGAATTATTGATGAATATCTTTTGCTCGTGTAATGCAAAGATGACTGTTGTTGAATATCTTTTGGCCGGTAGTGCAAAGATGAATTATTGATGAATATCTTTTGCTGCTCGTAATGCAAAGATGACTGTTGTTGAATATCTTTGCTTTGTAGTGCAAAGATGAATTATTGATGAATATCTTTGGCTTCATAATGCAAAGATGACCCGTTGTTGAATATCTTTGCTTTTGTAGTGTAAAGATGAAGCTGTTGATGAATATCTTTGGCCCGTGGTGCAAAGATGAATTTATTAGTATGATTATGAGCAGAGGCGTGATTTGGTATAACCATGATCTTTGATGTTTGAGGTAAAGACAAGTGATGAAAATTATCTTTGTCTTGGATGAGGAAAGGAATTTAGAACTACAATTACGATTATGAGTTATATACGCGATTGTGGATGAGGAATTGTTGATTGATGTTACGAGGATAAAACATTGTTGGTGGATTTTTAACATGGAAGACGATAGACTTTATAGTCTATTTGACTCTTCTAATGGATTGCTCATTCATTTATGACTATGGTTGAAAAGTTTTATCATCTACCGTATGTTCTAAATCTACGATTTATTCTTGATGAAGACTATTGATAATTTATTTATCTTTAGTCATAATATTCTTCTTGAGCTAGTTGTGCTCACCCTTTTGTTTCACAATTC
Organism: Panax quinquefolius; assembly: GCA_020205615.1. Taxonomy (NCBI): domain Eukaryota; kingdom Viridiplantae; phylum Streptophyta; class Magnoliopsida; order Apiales; family Araliaceae; genus Panax; species Panax quinquefolius. The sequence continues at coordinate 122,608,197 of CM035167.1, forward strand.
CTTCGGGTAATAAAGGTGTAGGCGGGGTCGGCGGGGATAGCGAGGAATAGAGTGGTGGTCTATAGATGTTGAGGTGAGGTGAATTTAACTTGGAAGGGTGTTTTGTCACTATCATACAAGATGTCTAATGACATCTGACCTCGTGTTATCTTAAGACATGGTTGTGCTCATCCACTTCTTGAGTATATTTACAAGCACTACCTATATAATCTTGGTGTTTGTTTGGAGTATAATACCCAATTAGAGGCGAGTGGAGATAATGATATGTCGAGAGAAGACTCACCATTGGGAAGAATATGATAGTAATCTTCTCATTTTTTTCTTTGGGGTTTATTAGATTGACGAGGATAATTACGTGGCCATATGATATCTACCATAACCTAAAAAGCATGGCCTCCCATGTATGAAGGTTTCTTGAGCACTTCCCAAAGATTCTAATTTCTAAAAGCAGGTTTTGACTATACCTTTATGTAAGGTGTCATTGTGACGTCTTCTGACTGGTTGGTATATATTTGTATCCAAACTCACAGCATATGTGTTGTTATATTTTGCACGACAATTGTTGTAATAAAGTTGTAGTTGTTTTTCGTACCATATATTTGGCGACTCAGAATGGGTTGGATGGAATGAACCTATTTTGGGGTTGTCACATTTGGTATCAGAGCTTAGGGATATGATCTCTGGCGGAGATCGGGGAATAGAACTAGGAGGGGAGAGATGAGTAAATCTTTCGCTAGTGTGTCCTACCTAAGCTTAATTGTTGGTCAGTCATAATATCGGGATATTATGTGATATGTTAATTTGTTCAATTAACCCGTGTTTTGAAGCTGTATTCTAGAATGACATCTGAAATAAAGAAGATGAGCAATGGAGAAATCATGATGACAGGGAAGATGGAATCTGAAATGAAAGCAAGGTATTCTCAACTCTTTGAAATACCAGGTACAAAAAATTTCGAGGACGAAATTTCATAAGGAGGGGGGATTGTAAGACCCCGAATTTTATGAAATAAAGTATTCAATTTTTCTATTCAGTAAATGGTTAAATTGATAAAAGTTAAAGTTAAGGGTGATATATGAAATTTTTTTTCAAAATACGCAAGGGGGTATAAAGTATTCATTGTTGTCGGGGAATATTCGTTTGGTCGTGGAATATTCTTTACGTAGAGAGAATATTAAATGCGATAGTTGATCATTTGTGGGCCCCATATGTAGAATAAGCGTCGGATGAAGAAAGCGACAAAATTAAGTTTTTATAAATAGCAGGCGTAATCGTTCTGATTAACTTTGTTGGAATGCAGATGGTTAAAATACGATAATATATCGTGTTTGCATGCGTAGACTACGGTTTTACGGTATTTTGAATTATTGATCCTTACATAAGAAGGCACTACTCAATAATTATTACGGTAATTCTTGTTCAATATTTTTATTTATTGATTCAATAATTGCTACGTTGAAATTTTATATTATTATTGTTCGATAATTGTCAACCTTGCAGTATTTCCCATTATCGGATCAATAATTCATATTATTGAATAATATTATTAGATAGCACTATTGGCAATGTCTAGAAAGTTACATCTAAGGAGAGGTTTGGTCACCTAATTGCGCCGCGCCAAGAAGGAGAAATTCTTATTGGAAAGCCCCTCTTTCTGAGGAGCGACTGGTTGTCATAAATGTGATTCTATAATATTATTTGTGAATAATTAATTATTGATTCATATGATAAGGAAATATTTATTTTATATGAATATAAATGATGGATTTATTTATGTGGTTATTAATGAAGGAATTAATCTTTGAGATGTTTTATTTGTATTTTGTCGGATTGGAGGTATTAAAAGATCAAATCGGTGTTATTACTGACTTTATTGTGTGAGTTATAATATTTAATCCAATTGTTGGATCGTTGTAATTTTTGGATATGTTATACATATATAAGTTGAGTATATGTCCACAAATTTTGAGCGAATTAAAAATGAGCATTATGATTTGTTATGAATTTTAAGAGGTGGCTGATTAGGAAATTAGGTTTTGGTGGAAAATTCTAGAATTGAGTGGGCCCCACTCTTGGTTGTTGGGGAAGATGGCTGATTTTTGGTGGGTGGAATAGTAGCGAGGTAAAGCCATCGGGAGTTGCGGAGTTAAGTACCTTGGCGTGCTAACATTTTCCTATAAATAGAGGCTAAGTTAGAATTGAAAATCACACGAAACAAGTTTTTCTCTTCTCTCTCTCTATATTATCGGCGTATTCTTGTGAGTATTTTGAGTATACTTTGAGTATTGTTAGGCGGTGCAAGTTCCTTGAAAGACTATATCAGGTGTTTCAACTAAATCTTGTCTTTCGAGGTAAGGGATGTTATTTTCTTCTCGGATGATATTATTTCTTCAATATCATTATCTTTGAAATATTGGTTGGAACTTTTATCAAATTTGGAACTTTTTCATATGGGATTACTATTCATGAGATTCTTATTCACGAGTTACTATTCATGAGTTACTATTCACGAGTTCTTATTCACGAGTACTATTCATGAAGCGTGAAGATGTTTTTGTGGAATTTCTATCTTTTGGTGTGAGATTCTTATTCACGTATACGGCCTTTATTCACGTATCTGACCTTATTCACGAATACGAGACTATTCATAGAAAAATGAAATTTTTCTTTTAAATCTAAAATATCTATTTTGGATACTAGCTTTGATTGTATCCATGTTTTGATCATTCTTGAATTTTACACCACTATGATTATTTTTGAGGTATTTTTGGGCGTGGATAAAATCAATGCAAAGATGAATGATTTACGAAGAATATCTTTGGCTGTAGTGCAAAGATGAGCAGTGTTTAAATGAACATGACCAGTGATGAATATCTTTAGCTTGATGGTGCAAAGATGAATTATTGATGAATATCTTTTGCTCGTAATGCAAAGATGACTGTTGTTGAATATCTTTAGTGATGAGTGCAAAGATGAATTATTGATGAATATCTTTTTGCTCGTAATGCAAAGATGACTGTTGTTGAATATCTTTAGCCGGTAGTGCAAAGATGAATTATTGATGAATATCTTTTGCTCGTAATGCAAAGATGACTGTTGTTGTTGAATATCTTTGCTTTGTAGTGCAAAGATGAATTATTGATGAATATCTTTGGCTTGTAATGCAAAGATGACCCGTTGTTGAATATCTTTGCTTTGTAGTGTAAAGATGAAGCTGTTGATGAATATCTTTGGCCGTGGTGCAAAGATGAATTTATTAGTATGATTATGAGCGAGGGCGTGATTTGGTATAACCATGATCTTTGATGTTTCGGTAAAGACAAGTGATGAAAATTATCTTTGTCTTGGATGAGGAAAGAATTTAGAACTACAATTACGATTATGAGTTATACACGTGATTGTGGGCGAGAGGAATTGTTGATTGATGTTACTGAGGATAAAACATTGTTGGTGGATTTTTAACATGGAGAAGACAATAGACTTTATAGTCTATTTGACTCTTCTAATGGATTGCTCATTCATTTAACTATGGTTGAAAAGTTTTATCATCTACCATATGTTCTAAATCTACGATTTATTCTTGATGAAGACTATTGATAATTTATTTATCTTTAGTCATAATATTCTTCTTGAAAGCTAGTTGTGCTCACCCTTTTGTTTCACAATTCCTTTCGGGGTAATAAAGGTGTAGCATTTGGGTCGGCGGGGATAGCGAGGAATAGAGTGGTGGTCTATAGATGTTGAGGTGAGGTGAATTTAACTTGGAAGGGTGTTTTGTCACTATCATACAAGATGTCTAATGACATCTGACCTCGTGTTATCTTAAGACATGGTTGTGCTCATCATCACTTCTTTTGAGTATATTTACAAGCACTACCTATATAATCTTGGTGTTTGTTTGGAGTATAATACCCAATTAGAGCAGTGGAGATAATGATATGTCAAGAGAAGACTCACCATTGGGAAGAATATGATAGTAATCTTCTCATTTTTCTTTGGGGTTTATTAGATTGACCGAGGATAATTACGTGGCCATATGATATCTACCGTAACTAAAAGCATGGCCTCCCATGTATGAAGGTTTCTTGAGCACTTCCCAAAGATTCTAATTTCTAAAAGCAGTTTTTTGACTATACCTTTATGTAAGGTGTCATTGTGACGTCTTCTGAGTTGGTATATATTTGTATCCAAACTCACATGGCATATGTGTTGTTATATTTTGCACGACAATTGTTGTAATAAAGTTGTAGTTGTTTTTCGTACCATATATTTGGCGACTCAGAATGGGTTGGATGGAATGAACCTATTTTGGGGTTGTCACATATATATATATATATATATATATATATATATTACGAATCATTCTTTGGTTAACAAAAGCGTAAGGCTTAAATTATGATTCAATTTTCTTTTTCTTTTTTTTTTAGCAGGACCAATGTTAGCCAATTATTTGCAACAGTAAGACAACATATGTATTTCAAACTCTAAAATATGAAACTAATATGATAAGACCCAATAAGTACTGATATACAAAAAGCTAAAAACAAAGAATTGCACCTCTTTTGTTTTCTTCAGCAGACTAATTCACAATCACCACTCCCTCCTTCTCAGTTAAGCGGTCGCCTCTCTTTTCTTTTTCTTTTTATCAGAAGAACAAAGGTACGGTACAATACATATGGTTTTGGTTTTATTTATTTATTTATTAATATATTTTACTAACCCTCCTAATTTTAATAAAATTTATTATTACCCACATAAATTAAATCCAATTAGTTTTTAAGGCCCAACTTTTACTAAATTAATTTATCCACACTTATTAATATTTATTAGCCCAATAAATTAAATAACTAGTTGACCCAATTAAAAGATAAATTCCAATTAAAATATTTTAAAACAAAATAATATTAATTATTCAATATTTATTTATTTTTACCTGGTATTACACATATAATAATTTGACAAAAAAATCGATGCTTATCCCAAATAATGAGTTTATTTTAAGAGATAATTGTTGATAAGTAATTTCACACCAAAATTTTATCCACACAAATATTTTAAATTATTAGGCAAGTGAAACGGTTCATTTTTTGAACATGAAGAAAGCGTTGATGGCAAATTAGCAAGTGGGTATTAGACATTATGAATTAAATGAATTTTGTGACAACCCAAGAATTTAGAAAATTTTTAAAATCATAATTGATTGATTTAAGGTTCACTGTTAGAACCTAGACATAAAATAAGTGTATGAAATTGGCAGTTCTGTAATGAAATTTTAAGGATTTCAAAATTCTGTGAAGGATTTTAATAATTTATGAGTATATAAATTATTTTATGATTTATGAAGGACGTGTATGTAGACGTAATATGGTAAATATATTAAATTTTATTTGCTATAAGTAAATAAATTTATATAAACAATTTATAATTTGAGAAAATAAAACTATTAATTATTTTCTATATGTGGCGATAATGCATGTTTGGTGTAATTGGTAATTGGGAGTAAATTGAATATTATATATATATATATATATATATATATATATATATATATATATATATTACGTGGGGAAAATAAAATTGTTGGGATCAATTTGCATAATGAAGCAAAGCAAGGAAGAGTTAAGCATATAATATTTATAGATACTTTACTCAAGAGTATTAGAATAAATTCTTATATGAAATTAATTTAATAAAGAAAATGTATTATATTTATCTTAATATTTTAACTAAGTAAATAAATACTCCATTGAATTTATGTTAATGAGGTAAAGTTATTATATTATAATATATTGGGTATGCAAAATAATTGTATTTGCATAAGGAATTATGTGTAATATATTTATTTTGTAATTATAAAATAAAAATGTAATTTAAGTAAGTTATGTTATGTTTCATATAAATTATATATTAAAGATGGGATATTTAAATTATATGATTTTATGGGGGTAAAATAGTTTAAGGAGATTTATGTATTAACTTATTTGATTATGTAATTAAGTTACTAAGGTTGAGTAATTAAATTACTTAACAAAAGTATTAAAACAATAGTTGAATTAATTATTTAATTATTAAGTCAAATGTAGCAAGTAAATTATCAAATACTAAAAACCAAGATTGGGCAAAGGAGGAGTGCACTTTTCAATCGAGGAGGAGTAGTATCACACGCTTAATTAAATTTCTTTTGACACCTGCATATCTTACAGGATAGGAAAGAGAAAGAAAATATTTGGTAGATATGAAAGATTAGAGAGAGAGAAAGCAAATTTAGCAAAAAACAAAACAAGAGAGAGAAGATGGGAGATTGTGGGAAGATATTGCATATATGTATATATTGTAAGTATACATATTATAGTTCTATAAATACCTCCCTATTCATTCCACATTAAAACTTTTACTTCATTCCTAAAAGCTAAGAAAATAAAATAGAAAGAGAGCGGATAGTGTTGGTTCGGCAGCCCCTTGAGGGAAGAAAGAAGAGAAGTTTCCATGCCTTCAAGCTCCATAATCACTCTTGGAAGGAGAGGAAGAAAAGTCATCAAAACAAAAGGTTTAAAAGTTCTCCTATTTGAAAACTCTAGTTAGTTAATATGATTTACTGTGATGGTTTTTGCCAAAATAAAGATCTATGTTTCTTGAACTCTAAAACCATAGATCTACAAGTTAGTGTGTTTTATGAGTAGATCTACTTGGGCCAGAGTAGTGAAAGCTTAAACAAGGAAAGGAAAGAAAACTAATTTTCTAAAGTGTGAAAACTAGTAAACTGCTGACCTAAAAAGGAAAATTCAGAAAATTCTGGGCTTTTGGTATGTTATAGTACACCCAATACGCTTTTCATAGACACCGGAACGGACTAAATCCGACTTCGGAGGAGAGAGTTATGGCATTTCAAAGTAGTAGTGTCAAAACTGTCCAACAAGTGCGGTGCAGTCCACTTGAACGGAATTTCTGGGCTGATATGTTCGGAATCTGGAAAACCATCAGTAGGGAAGAGTTGTAGTCCCAGAAGTTAGCTTCGCGTGGGCTCAACAATCGCCTAAAAATGTTTTAAAACGAAAACGTTATGACTATTTTAGCTAAAGAGGGTAAATCTGGGATATAGATAAAAACTGTTGCGAGTGGACATTTTTGCAGTCTATTTTAGGCTTTTTAAGAGGTCCGAAATTACTGAGTTATACTTTTTAAAAATACTTTGGTATACCATGTATAACATATCCAAAGTTGGGAATTTTCTGATAAACGAGCAAGGCGTGAGAAAATCGCAAAGTGGTAGTGTCAAAACTGTCCAACAAGTGTCGTGCAGTCTACTTGAACGGAATTTCTGGGCTGATATGTTCGGAATCTGGAAAACCATCAGTAGGGAAGTGTTGTAGTCCCGGAAGTTAGCTTCGCGTGGGCTCAAGAATTGCCTAAAAATGTTTTAAAACGAAAACGTTATGACTGTTTTAGCGAAAGAGGGTAAATCTGGGATATGGATAAAAATTGTTGCGAGTGGACATTTTTGCGGTCTGTTTTAGGCTTTTTAAGAGGTCCAAAATTACTGAGTTATACTTTTTAAAAATAATTTGGTATACCATGTATAACATATCCAAAGTTGGGATTTTCTGATAAACGAGCAAGGCGTGAGAAAATCGCAAAGTGGTAGTGTCAAAACTGTCCAACAAGTGCCGTGCAGTCTACTTGAACGGAATTTCTGGGCTGATATGTTCGGAATCTGGAAAACCATCAGTAGGGAAGTGTTGTAGTCCCGGAAGTTAGCTTCGCGTGGGCTCAACAATCGCCTAAAAATGTTTTAAAACGAAAACGTTATGAGTGTTTTAGCGAAAGAGGGTAAATCTGGGATATAGATAAAAACTGTTGCGAGTGGACATTTTTGGGGTCTGTTTTAGGCTTCCTAAGAGGTCCGAAATTACTGGGTTATACTTTTTAAAAATACTTTGGTATACCATGTATAACATATCCAAAGTTGGGAATTTTCTGATAAACGAGCAAGGCGTGAGAAAATCGCAAAGTGGGCTACTCGCTAAGTACTGCAGCAGCAGTTGTTGGACAGCAGCTGCAGGCAGCGCCCAGCAGCATCGGCGCCTGCTCTGCAGCTGGCTGCTGAAGCTATTTTTGAATCCTGTTTCGAATGGTTTCTGTTGTTCGTTTTTACGGTTAAAAATTTTCTAAAAATACTATGACATGAGGTCTATAACATGCCTAAAATTTCACTCTTATATGATTCACGATTTGAGAATTAAAAATCTGCAAAAGAGCATGTCAGAACTTAAAAAGCAGCTTAAGCAGTAGAAATTCATTTCGTCGGCGATTTTGACGTTCAACGTTCAGAATCGCGTTTCGGCAAATTAATAAGTATTAATAAATCTAATAAAGTTCTACGGGACGAGATTTGGCTATAAATGATATTTTACATAATAAACTTCTTTTCGTGCATGAATAAAAGCAATAAAAATATGTAATAAATATAAATTACATATTTAAGTGAAATAAAAACTACAATTGCTTATAAAATTATATTATGGTATAAGAAAATATTTTATGTTATTTTAATGACTTTTGATATTTTGTAATGAGATTCATTAATAAATTAATATTAATGGTGATTAATTTATTTAATAAATATATTAAATAAATTATGGAAAATTAGAAATAATGCTTTGAAAATCATATAAAAATGATTTAAGGGTTAGAAAAATATTTTAAATATAACTTTCGATATTTTGTCATGAAAATATTAATATTTTGATATTAATATCAATTATCGGATAATGAATTTTAGTTTGTTAAATATGATTTTAAAGTATTAAAAATCATGTGTGATATTATGAATATATTATAATATTATGTTATGATTTTCAATAATATTTGGTATTAAATAAATATTAATGATAAAGGAATTATGTGGTATTTATATAAATACGATATTAGTGATTGAAAAATCATAATAAATGATAATAATTATCTAAAAATTATTACAAGCCTATGATTAATGTTTTGACTGATAATAAATTATCTAAGATAATTGTTAAGTGTTAGAAGCAAGAGTTTAATTAAACTTAGACTCGAGAAAATTCCATTGTAATCAGTCGGGATGTTAGAATTATCATAGAACTCAACCTTTGACCGCAATAGTTTGACTTGATGCTAGGTGTTATGTGTTGTATAGACTGATAGGGTTATGTGTTATGTGTTTAGGTTATTTTTAAATACTGTGATGATATTATTCTAACTTAGAAATACATATTATTAATAATAGGTCTTTAGACAAAGCTTATTAAATTGCTAAATGATGAATCAATGGTTCGAAGTGAGTTATTCTTAACTCTACTAAGAGTTGTTTCATTCGGATATGCTTATGGTCAATCATTTCTGATTGCCATGTAGAATTATACTCTGTACATATTTCATGTATAAGTCAGGTATGAAAGGCTGATCACCTTCATTACCAGTTGGTCCAGATATAATTGTTCATGTTTAATACTTGTTCAGTCAAAAGTTTGTTCGTGCTAATTCACAACTATATTGATGAATTATAGCCAGCTTATTATTCAGACTCTTTCAATCATGATATATCCTTATATAAATTTAAACTTGCTGGGCAACTTTCATGCTCACTCTTGCTATATCATGATAAACATTGCAGATAATGCGAATGCGTTTGGATACAGGAAAAGGTTAATGCCAAGTTCAACTTGGGATAAAATGTGCAGCTAATTTGTAATAGTATAGTTTGATAATAATGTTAGGTGTTAGATAGTTTGTGAATTGTGTATAAGTTAAGGCTACTCGATTTTGGGGAATAGTGCGTAAAGTGTATTCTATAAATAATTTATGTTTATATCTTCCGCAATAGTAATAGAATGATTGTACCAGATCCATGGTGATTTGGGACCCGAATTTAGGACTCTCACAAATTTAAGCTATAAAAAATAGATGGAGTCGCATCTAAATGAAAATGAGCAAGTATTACAGACACTACAAGAAAATCGGCTAATTCCGACGGAGCTACGTTCGACGGACAGCTTCCCTCGAGGATAATATATATTCCGACGGATTATTCCATCGAAGATACGTCAGTCGAAAATACTTTAATTTCGACAGATGTTCGTCGAAAATATATGTATCCCATTGGCGCCAATGTTCCCGCCAGTGCGAACCTTATTTTCTACTGAATAGTGTTTATTCTGACGGACGATTCAGTCGAAACTATAGTAATTACGACGAAGTTAAGTACGGCTCAACATATGAGTTGGCATCGAACAAGGGATGTCGTGTTCGGTCGGTGACTCACCCAAATGGATGGAGATGAATGGAAGAGATTTGATGTAAATTATCCACGAGTTTTGGAAGAAGTTAGGAATGTTAGGCTTGGTATGGCTATTGATGGCTTTTGCCCTTTTAATAATTTTAGCCGGTAGTACTTCGGTTTGGCGGTCATTATGGTCGCCTATAATCTTCCAATCGACAATGTGCATGAGGGATCCGTATTTGTTTTTGACTTTACTCATTCAGGGGATAAAAGTCCTACAAAAGACCTTAATGTGTACCTTCGATAGTTAGTGGATGAACTAAAGTTGTTGGGGAGAAGGGGGGTTCGACGTATGATAAATCGATATCGCGAGAATTTTATCTTAAAAGCGTACCACATTATGGACTATCACTGACTTTCCGGCTCTTGGGATGGTTAGTGGTTGTCATGTATTCATGCAGAAGTTGATTCCAATTGCATTTCGTGAGATGTTATCCAAAAAAGTTGGAGTTGCATTGACCGAACTGTCAAATTTCTTTCGAGATATTTGCTCAACTATAATTAAGTACAGTGATGTCGAGCAGATGGAGAAGAATATTATGCTTACCATGTGCAAGCTTGAAATGATCTTCCCTTCAGGATTTTTTGAATCGATGGAACATCTGCTTATTCATCTGCCGTATGAACTCAAACTTGGAGGACCGGTGCAATATCGGTGGATGTATCCTTTTGAGAGTTAATATATAAACTGCTAATTGCTCTATCTTGTTCATATTAATAATAATTCAATTTGTCTGCATATTATTTATCGTAGGTATATGCGCCGTTTAAAACAAAAGGTCAAGAACAAAGCTCGTGTAGAGGGTTCTATTGCTGAACGATATACAGAGGAAGAGCTTGTCAACTTTTGCTCATTGTATTTTGACGATGTTATCTCAACGAAACACAACCGTTTAGGAAGGAATGAGGTTGTTGGTCCAATGACTCATGCTGATGATGAGTTAGCTGTATTCACATATCCGGGTAAACCATTTGGCCCTGAGACGCTAACTTACTTAAGCGACAAAGAGTTGAAGATTGTATCTACATACGTGCTTCCAAATATGCCTGAAGTATCATCATACATCACGTTAGTCTAATTATCACGCTCCATTTAGTACAATTTACAAGTGTAGTCATCTCTATATATGTTAAAGACATTTTACTAATATCGCAGTTCATTCGAAGACGGCGCGTGCTTCTAACCCAACTTTTCTGCGGCGTAATTGGAAACATTCACTAATGCTAATTTCCAACAGTGGTTTAAGAAAAGGGTTGAAGCTGAGAATATTTCTGAGCGTTTTATAGATGTCATCCGAGGACCTTACAAAGTTGTTAGTTCTTTTCTGGTTGCATCGTGAATGGGCATGATTTAGAGTCGATGACTTGCATGAACTCACATCATCGATTACGGGGTTGTGGTGTTGGGAAGTCGCTACCAAGATTACGAGTCCAATTACTATGGTCGTTTACGAGGATGTAGTTGTGCTCAATTATCACGCGCGGCAAACGGTAGTTACATTTAAGTGTAGGCGGTTTGATATTGAAAAGGGGTTAAAGTTGATCGTAATAGAATCACAACTATGGATATCAAGTCGGTGTTAAAGTCGATGGCGTTATGCGTGTTAGCAAGTCAAGTGACTCAAGTGTATTACGCTCTAATGTCGTAAATACCGAAGCCCACGGTACACGGTAGTCACTACTAAAACACGTTCATTTAATCCGATAACATGTTTGGTATGGATGAGGCGTTGCGAAGAAGATGTGAGCAACCCATTGGTAGTAGTGTTCCATCTTTGAAGATGTGGTGAATACTGATGTCATTGACTTACCTAACGATGAGGATGTCGAGGACAACGTACACATGAATGATTATGCAGTCGTTGAGGATTATAACGATGATGAAACTGATCTCGAAACTGAGGATGAGGAAGATACCGAATTCGAGAATGATATACACGTTGATTCTGATGGGTTTAATGACGTGCGTAATTGAAAATGAGCATTCAAATTAGTACTTACCTCATATTGTTAAACCTTACATATTCGTATAATCTACCAATTTTGTTATTGCAGTAGGATATTCATGGCTAGACATAGCGGTGGAGGTCGCCGAGGTGGTGGGCGATCCGGTACTGGAGACGGTAGCCGTGATGGAGGCTTTTCTTTAAGCGTGAGTAAGTTATCTTAACTAGGATTTAAATATATCTCAAGCAGCATTAATTACAATGATTATTGAAGTATTATGTTAAATACAATTATTACAGATGCACCTCGTCGACGACACCGAGGGACAAAACTTCGGTATATTTGGTCGTCGTCGTAGTAGGTAGTGCCACTTACTGATCGCTGGATTGGATGTCGTTTCCCAACAGTAAGTGTTAATATATTCGTAATATTTTTATCAGTTATTGCAAAACACAATTCACATAACACATATTATTATACTTTTTTTGTAGTATACTAGACCCGGTGGCTAAGCACACCCTACACGCGATTTGTTTGACGCATCTCCCGAGAGGGTGCATGCGGTTCAGTCAGTATGCGCGGTACGATGCCACTTTTATGCAGACCGTCTTGCGGGAGTTCCACGTAAGTTAAGCATATTATCACTACATAGTTGTATTGGGATGACTAAATCAATTGTTCTTAATTTTAAATAATCTTTTGTTATAGGTTTATTATCGATTTGACCCGAGCATCTCTCAGTTAGCTGGCGATGATGTGATTGAGCATCACGTCACTGCGAATTACTCGGATGGTCAGATGAGATGCGATAGAAAGGCGACTTAAGCGGTTGTGGACCGGCCGGGACCACCATCGAGATCATCGACCAGATAGTCTCCGATTTAGCTTTGGAGGCTATGTATGCGCCTGGAGGTGATGACTTCAAGAAAAAAGTGCGAGCGGCGAAGAAGAAGAACCGTGGTCGCTCTGGATAGTACACACCACTGATTCTCAGTCGTTCGAGGAGGCGAAGACGGTAAGTGCGTTGTATTTAGTTATTTATGTGTCAAGTTCTCACACAAATAATTAAGACCTGTTTTATGATTGTTTGTATTAGGCATTGGGGAGGACCTTGGGCCATGATCCTACCATTCTAGAGTTTTGAGATCGAGCCCACACGCCTAAGGACGAGCGTGCTTTGTCTCAGGCAGCTTTATCTATATGGGTAAAACTCATCTTACTATTTAGCTTTTAATAATATTTAATCATAACTAAAATGATATAATTAACATACGTATACGGAATACATTACAAGACCGATTTCAGAGGCTTTGGGATGAGCGTATATATGGCTGAGAGACTATTAGGAGGGTTACGAGTCGTTAGATTTCGCCACCCCTCTTCCTCGATATTGTATTAGATCGGGATGATGAGTCGAGACTATGGTCGGCGTCTCAGATCCCCCTACTAGCAAAGACTTAAGACAGATATCGAGTGTTGGGTCTGCCGAGGATACCCGCATATACACTTCCTGGAGGTAATATTTTTTAATGTTTCACAAAATTATTCGAATTTATCATATTATATAAATTATTATTAGTAATAGAATTTGTATCTCTTTATAGGCTCCAGCCAGCGCCAGCGTCCGAGAGCACATGTCGGACCATCTCATACGGGCGCTGGCTTGGATGACGATATCTTCCGGCGGCTAATAGGGGACGTGTCGGATAGGTTCCATACCGATCCAGTCTTTCGGCGTCAGCAGTTGCCTTCCAATTCTTGTCTTCACCAGATTGCTCAGGATATTATAGCAGGGGCCTCTGCAGAGAGTACAAGATTACCACGGGAGCAGTTCGACGCTTGGAGCGCCGAGATGCTCCGGATGGTGATTACCCTCTTGGAGGAAGCTTTTCGTCCGCCCCCACCTACTCAGGTATTCTTATTGTTTATATTTTTCAATTAAGGCTAGTTTGTTAATTCTCACACACATATATATATATACGGACTAATGATTTATATTTTTGATTCTATCAACAGGGTGGCGATGGCGACCAGGCTGGCGATGATGAGCAGGAGCACGAGTCTAACATCCATACACCAGAGCAGCGTCGTTCACCTCCGCCCGATGATGATCATACTTTTACTAGTTTATTGTTCATTTGTATATATTCATGTTATTGTAGACCCTTTTGTATATATTGTATTGTCTAATTGCGTCTGTACAACTATTGTAAATTATATTGTTTAACATTTATGGAACATTAGCTTATATTTGTAATTGGTTAGCTTATAATACATTTTAGTGGATATTTGAATGTGAATGTGAATGATAATGAGTTGAAGATTAAGTTTTAGTGCTACGTTGCATATTTGAATATGAGATCTGAGTTTATATTACATGTATTGGGTTGTGAAGAGTTCTGGTACATTAATGGGTTTAAACACCTGGAAACTGAACTTTAAAAATCTGTGTTTAAAAAAAAGGATAGTTAATTCCGACGGAATAAGGTAGTTGCGACGGAATTTCCCTCAGAAGTAACAAATAAGTAATTTTTAATAAATGCCGAATATCCTAATTTCAGTCGAACATACATTATCTTCGACGCAACTTATCAGTCGTAAACACTCTATCTCCGACGCAAATTACGTCGAATTTAATAATTAGCCAATTTTAATGAATGATGGGTTATTCTATTTTTCAGTCGGACATAAGATAATTCCGAGGGAATGTATCCGTCGAACTTATGTACTCTTATATTCGACAAAAAGTTTTGTCCTATATATTCGGTCGAAGATAGTTAATGTTCGACGTACATCCGTCAGAGATACGTTCGTCGAAGATATGTAATTTCCGACAGAACTTTTGACGGATCTTATTTTCGACGCGAATATTTACGACCGAATATCTGACGGATATTTCCGTCAGGAATAATATAATTTCGACCGAATAGGAGTAATTTCGACGGAATAATCCGTCGGACTTAAGCTTTTTTCTTGTAGTGAGATTTCTACTTTTATTGATTTTAAAGAGAGAATAGAAATTGAGTACACCAATTATATTGTTAAAATGTTGGAGGAAACTAATTAATATCAAATTTTATAAACCATGGGTGTGATTGAAATAATGAGTTTAGGTTTCAGAACTGTTCACCAGGATGTGATAGCAATTGAGATGGAAAGTATACCTCTATTGCTTTTCATTAATTGCAATCTATTATTTAAAATCATTACACAAATCATAATTTATACTCCATATGAAGTCTTCACATGGAAATTATAACAAAAAGCAGATATTCAAGAGGAGATAAAACAGATGTGCAAAGGTATGTACCTGAATAGTTCGCGGCTACAAAGAAGTCATTCACGCTCTACACTTCCCAACTATTTCCTTTGAGGAAATAGATTAAGGGAGACCTTTACGCCAATAAGTCTCTTTCTCTTTATCAGCTTAGGTTTAGTAGATAAAAACAAATTGGGGAACTATTGAGTTGTAATTTAAAATTTATTATATTGAAAGTTGAGGATAATATGGGAATTATAAAAATATTACTCATTCAAATTTCTTTTTAGTCCAAATCAGACAAATTTTGGACAGAAAACTTTGGCAGGAAAAGTGTGGCCAAATTTTCTATCCATTTCTTTTGTTTTCTGTTTATTAAAAAACTCAGAAACATATAAATTTGAAAGAAAACTTAAATTTTTAGTCAATTTATTTTCTTTTCTGTCCATTTTAAAACTCAGAAATAGAGTGTTTGTGACGCCCCCAAAATTAGGTATACATCACCCATCTTGAGTCGCCAGATACGTGGTACAGAATTCAAATACAACTTAATAATACAATTGTCGTGTACAATACGACAAAACATAAACTGTGAGTTTGAATACAAATATTGTCTACTAGAGAGTATACAAACTCAAAAGGAGTCCTCATTACAATTATTATCACACTATATCACAGAATAGTGAGGACTACTAATGCACCATCTAGGACCATCACTCCGTTCCCGACTCGTCCCGCCTATATTCTCATTTCCTGAAGAAACAGTGAAAGAAAGGGTGAGCTCAACTAGCCCAGTAAGAAATATTATGACTAAGATAATGCAGAATAAATTATCATTAGCCTTAAAGAATGTTAAACTGATACAATATAACAAACATCAAGTTTAACTGCAGAGGAACAAGCAATCCATTAAAAGAGTCAAGTAGAGAATAAAATCTACTATCTTTTATGATTTAAAAGGTTTTTCATCACTTTTATTTGGGACTCAAACTTAATAAATAATCCACATCATCGAATCACCCCTGCACTACGGCCAAGGATATTCTTTAGTATCACGACCACAATTATCCATGCTCTACGGGCCAAGAATATTTGTGTATTCATTAATGGTCATGATCATGCCAACAACTGTCCATCAATGCACTACGGGCCAATGAGGACTTTTACCACATCATTTGTAACATTACGATCATGATTACACCGGATAATCCCTAGTCATAATCATACCAAGTCCATCTATGCACTACAGGCCACAGATGACTTTCAATAAAATATAAACATGAGGATGATGATAATGATATAAGAATTCAATAAAAACAAGTTCAAGAATTAATTTATCCAGGAACCAATAACGTCCAAATCATCAACATGATCTTTGCTTTGTAGAGTAAAATTCAAGAATGCTCGGAAGAATATTTCCATGAAAAGATCTTTGGATGAAGCGCAAATATCAAGGATATTCCATTAATTTCATGGAGTATAGAAGTCAAAGTTTTAACCAATTGGGTATAATAAAGAATGAAATAACAAAAGAAATCACCATGCATGCGATAGACCGCACATACATGCGAGTTATTCAACAGAATAATAAATAACGGAACCGGTCGGCGTAAAAACGCATGCATGAGGATATTCAAATGTAATAATAAAGAATGGAACCAGTCCGTGTAAAAGCGCACAAATGAGGATATTCCAACGGAATAATAAAGGCTGGAACCGAGTTGCGGCATAAAACGCATGCACGAGGATATTCCAATGAGAATAATAAAAATCGGAACTAAGTGCGGCGTGAAACGCATGCGACGAGGATATTCAAATGTAATAATAAAGACTGGAATAACAGAAGAATTTCACCAAGTATAGGGTAGCCCGCGTATATAGGTTATTCCAACAGAATAATAAATAATGGAATAACAGAAGTTCTCTTCATGAATACAAAAGATATAACACCCCTTACATTAGTAGGAGATTGAATACTGCAGTAGTGTAGTAACAGAATACTCTTCTTCTTTCTCTCTTATTCTCCCTATACTTTCTCTCTCTATAGCTTGAATGAATTCGTGAAAAATAATGAAGAACTAGGCCTCTATTTATAGAAGATTTCTAGCTTAGCACTTGCAATGTGAAAAGGCAAGCGGCTTGATGACTGGTGATGTGAAAAGAAAAGTGGTTTGACGCTTGTAATGTGAAACACCAAGTGGTTTGACGCCTGTAATGTGAAATGACAATTGGTTCGACGCCTGTATTGTGAAACGACAATTGGTTCAACGCCTGTAATGTGAAATGACAATTGGTTCGACGCCTGTAATATGAAACGGCAAGTGGTTTGACGTCTGGTAAATGTAATTACTATTGGCGAAAGAGACTCTTAGATAATGACATATGGCCCCCATAGAATAACCAAATTTCGACAAACGCGTCTCATAATAGACTCTTTATATACATCAAGGATTGAATAAATATTACCACAAATCATTTTATTTTTAATCAACACATATTTAATCTTTCAACAATTATTAATCATTAATATAATAACTTCGTCGTCTCAATTATTGATTTAATAATATAACATATTATACAAATGATAATCTTTGTGACAATAATTGAATCAATAATATAAGAGATATGATGCAACAATTACTGTAGCAATAATTGAGTATAACTGAGTGACTTCTCACGTAAGCATCAATAATCAATACCATGTGCTACTATGCAACCACGCGTATTCTTTGTACTTTTACTACTAGGGTAGTTCAATCAGTTTTAACGGTAACACCTCCGCCGTTATTTTTATAGAAAGATAATTTTATCATTTTCTAACTACGACAATACTTCCGTTGTGGGGTCCACCAATGATTGTGTTGTCGTACGAATATTCCCTGACAAAATGAATATTCCCCGACCAATCGAATATTATATAACCACTTTCTTATTACCCACAACTATAACATTATATCAAATCAACACCATAATATTCAAAAATATAATTTGAGAAAATTATTCTTTATTTATAAAAGCTGGGGTCTTACAACCTCCCCTTCTTATGAAATTTCGTCCTCGAAATTAGGGTACATACCTGGTATGTCGAAGAGATGAGGATACCTTGACTTCATCTCAGATTCTAACTCCCAAGTCATTTCCTCCACATCGTGGATTCTCCACAAAACTTTGACTTGAGGTATAACCTTGGAGCGTAGAACATGATCCTTTTTATCCAAGATTTTAACAGGTAATTCTTCATACGTTAAATCTTCCTCTATCTCGTCTGGTTCTAACTCAATAATGTGGTTTGGGTCTTTCACATATTTATGCAACATAGATATGTGAAAAATATTATGAACACGAGACATACTTGGCGGTAAGGCGAGTCTATAGGCCACAGTTCCTACTCGATTGAGGATTAAAAATGGGCTAATGAATCGAGGATTGAGCTTTCCTCTCTTTCCAAATCTCGTAACTCCTTTCCATGGAGCAACACGTAACAACACATGATCTCCTATATCGAATTCCACATCCTTTCGATGAAGATCAGCATAACTCTTTTGTCGATCTTGTGAGGTTTTTATACGTTGCCGGATCATTTGAATCTTTTCCGTAGTCATACGTACCAACTCCGGTCCCAACAATGTTGCTTCACCCACCTCATCCCAGCATACTGGAGAACGAAACTTTCTTCCATATAACGCTTCGAATGGAGCCATGCCAATACTTGCTTGATAACTGTTGTTGTAGGAAAACTCCACCAATGGTAAGAACTTGTCCCAACTTCCCTTGAATTCAAGGACACAGAGTCTTAATAGATCTTCAAGAGTTTGAATAGTCCTCTTCGATTGTCCGTCCGTCTGAGGATGATATGCCAAGCTAAATCTTAAGTTTGCGCCCATAGCTTTTTGCAAACTAACCCAAAATCGTGAAGTGGATCTTGGGTCTCGATCAGTAACTATGGATACCGGCATACCATGCAGTCTTACAATCTCATTTATGTACATACGAGCAAGACGTTCAAGTGTATAAGTTTCTCGTATCGATAAGAAATGAGCAGACTTGGTCAATCTATCAACAATGACCCAAATCTCATCTATTCCTTGAGAAACTTTAGGAAGACATGTAACGAAATCCATGGTAATGTGCTCCCACTTCCATTCTGGAATTTCAAGTGGTTGCAATGGACCTTTTGGCACTTGATGCTCCGCTTTAACTCATTGACAAGTTAGACACCTTGAGATAAACAGCGCTATCTCTCTCTTCATATTGCTCCACCAAAATGTATGACGAAGATCATGATACATTTTGGTACTCCCAGGATGGATTGCAAATGGTGTGTTGTGCGCCTCCATCATAATTTTGTACTTTAAATTAAGGTCGTTAGGAACACAAAGTCTGGAGTTGACTCGAAGTATTCATTCTTCATCGATTCTTGCTTCCGGCATAGCACCTTCTTGCACTTTCTTCCTCATACGCATCAGCTCCAGGTCTGTAGCTTGAGCAGCTTTAACTTTATCGATTAAAGTTGGTTCTACTCATATATTCTCCATCATCACATAGGTCCGTGGAGTCTTTAACTCTATCTCCATCCTTTGCAAGTCACATAAAATGGGCCTTTGCGTTGACAATATCGCACTCGTACTTGCATATGATCTTTCTACTCGTCGTCACTACCACGTTCGCTTTTCCAGGATGGTATTGGATGGTATGATCATAATCTTTCAACAGTTCAAGCCAACGTCGTTGTCGCATGTTGAGTTCCTTTTGAGTGAAGAAATATTTGAGGCTTTTATGATCCGTAAAGATCTCCACTTTCTCCCCATACAAGTAATGCCCTCCAAATTTTAAGTGCAAAAACAACAGCTGCCAACTCTAGATCATGAGTAGGATAATTCCTCTCATATTCTTTGAGTTATCGCGAGGCATAGGCTATGACTTTCCCATGTTGCATGAGAACACATCCCAACCCTTTGGCCGAAGCATCACTGTAATGACAAATCCCTCCGAGCCAGATGGTATTGTCAAAACAGGTGCCGAAATGAGTCTCCTCTTGAGTTCTTGAAAACTCTTCTCACATTTTTCGCTCCAACTGAACTTTGTATCTTTCTGAGTTAGCTGAGTTAATGGTGTAGCGACTCGAGAAAATCCTTCCACGAATCTCCGATAATAACCAGCTAAATCGAGAAAGCTACGTACTTCGATCACTGATTTAGGTTGCTCCTAGCTTTGAATAGCTTCAATCTTTGTCGGGTCAACAGATATTCCATGACTTGATACTACGTGCCCAAGGAATGCTACTTCCTCAAGCCAGAACTCGCATTTCTTCAACTTGGCATAAAGCTTGTATTCACGAAGCTTTTGGAGTGTCAGCCTCAAGTGTTGCTCATGATCTTCAGGACTTTTGGAATAAATAAGGATGTCATCAATAAAGATGACCACAAAGTGATCCAAATATTCCTTGAATACTCGGTTCATCATATCCATGAAGGCAGCAGGAGCATTAGTCAATCCAAAGGACATGACTAGGAATTCATAATGCCCGTACTGAGTTCTGAAAGTCGTCTTTGGAATGTCATCGGTTCTAATCTTCAATTAGTGATATCCGGAACGAAGATCAATTTTTGAAAAGAATTTGGCTCCTTGCAACTGGTCAAACAGGTCATCAATACGTGGCAATGGGTACCTATTTTTTATGGTGACATGATTCAACTCCCGATAATCAATACAAAGTCGCATACTCCTATCTTTCTTCTTCAAGAATAGAACAGGAGCACCCCAAGGAGACGTACTAGGACGAATAAAGCCAATGTCAAACAATTCCTGCAGTTGGGTCTTTAACTCCCGAAGTTCAATAAGAGCCATTCGATATGGGGCTTTGGAAATGGGTTTGGTACCAGGTTCAAGGTCGATACAAAATTCAATTTCACGCTCTAGGGGTAGGCCAGGAAGTTCTTCAGGGAATACGTCAGGAAATTTATTAACAATAAAATATCGTCAAAAGCGGCGTATTTTGTTTAAATCTATGACATGAGCTAAGAAAGCTTGGCATCCGTTTTTCAATAAACGAATAGCTTTATGGCTTGAAATGACCGTGATTGATTTTAATGGTTTGGTCGCTTGAATTTGCATAATAGGTTGGTTAGGAATATGAAAGCTAACAACCTTACGAAAACAATCAATTTTTGCATGATGGGTAGTTAACCAATCAATCCCTAGAATCACGTCAAATGCAAGTATTTTCAATGAAATAAGATCGACAGGTAATGTGAGGGTACCAATTTGAACCAAACAAGACTTATAAACAGTGGATGCAATGAAGGTTTCTCCCAACGGAGTTTCCACAGATAAGTCAAAGTCTAATTTCTCCGGAGTCAAATTTAATCGTTGAGCGCAAGTAGGAGAAATAAAAGAATGGGTAGAACCGGTATCAAATAAAGTATAGACTTCGCTAGAGTTTATGATAAGCTTACCCGTGATGACCTCATTCGGGTTCCTTGCTTTCTGGGAGGTCACAACAAACGCTCTCCCTTGCACTACCGATTTTGACTTTTCTGGGACGGCCTTTGGTGCCTCCATCCTAGTTGAACTTGTCTTCGGTGAATGACAAAATTAGGCTAAGTGACCTTCTCTTCCACAATTATAACATGGTTTGATGACATCTGCTAGTTTGGATCGATGATGCCCCCTCCCCTACGCATTTGAAGCATATGATAGGTGGTCGTTCTTTTTCCTTAACGATAGGTGCTGGTGCTGACGTCTTTCCATCATTGTTGAATCTCCTCTACTTGAAATGCTCATTCTTATTGTTTTGGCCCTGATTACCACCGAAGTGGTTACCACTTCTGGCCTGTTGATTTCCTCCATGCTTGTTGTCACCACTTTGATGACTGCTCTCACTGGTATTATCATTTTGCCGGCTGCTCTCTTTTGGTTGCGTTGACTCGTTATCGCACTCCACTAACTGAGCCCTATTTACAACATCTGAATACAAACACAGTTTATGAGAAATAAGATGTTGACGTATCTCCGGCTTCAAACCTCTTAAAAACATCCGCGTAATTCTTTCTTCATTATCCACCAAGTGGGACGCAAACCGGGACAACTCGGCAAACTTTGCTTCGTATTGCGACACGGTCATATTATTCTGTTCCAACTTGATGAACTCCACCTCCTTCATGTGACAAATACTTTCGGAAAAGTACTTGTCGTTGAATAGTTCTTGGAACTTCTCCCAAGACATTTTCAGTGCGGTAGGTTGAGTACGCTTTACCGATTCCCACCAGTACTCTGCCTCTCCTCGCAACATAAAGGCGGCAAAGGGAACCTTTTGCTCCTCAGAGCATCCCAAGACATCAAATATCTTGGTGATCTATTTTATCCATGCTTCCGCCTTAAGTGGTTTTGGCTCTCCAATAAACTCCTGTGGTCCCAGCTCCTTGAACTGTTTAGAGGAGACCGTCCAAGAGTTTCCAGTGTTTCCACCAACATTTTGGACAGGAGTCGCTCTCGCCTGCTGTTGCATGAATTGCATAAAACCTCTGAACATTTGATCATTCATCATTTGATCAGTGTTGTTGTTTGCATGAGGATTGTCGCCTTCCTGATGCACATTATCCTGATTATTGATATGTGGTGAATCAACGGTCGCTTTGTGCTCCATTGCTATTCTCAACATTCTCGGATGTCATTTTCAAACATCGCCACAAAACAAAGGTTAATTGACATGTAACATATTATCCCTAAATTTCGACCGACCAATTAAATACCACATAAACTTAGGTAGGTCATACTAGCGAAGGAATTCCCATCTCTCCCTCCTAGTACTATTCTCACATCTTAGCCATGGATCATATCCTAAGCTTTGATACCAATTGTGGCGCCCCAAAATTAGGTATACATCACCCATCTTGAGTCGCTTGACACGTGGGTACGTAATTCAAATACAACTTAATAATACAATTATCGTGTACAATACGACAAAACATAAACTGTGAGTTTGAATACAAATATTGTCTACTAGAGAGTATACAAACTCAAAAGGAGTCCTCATTACAATTATTATCACACTATATCACGTAATAGTGAGGACTACTCTTAATGCACCATCTAGGACCATCACTCCGTTCCCCGACTCGTCCCAACTATATTCTCATTTCACAAGAGAACAAAGTGAAAGAAAGGGTGAGCTCAACTAGCCCGAGAAGAAATATTATGACTAAGAAAATGCGAGAATAAATTACCATTAGCCTTAAAGCGATTGTTAAGCGGTACAATATAACAAACATCAAGTTTAACTCTGCAATGAACAAGCAATCCATTAAAAGAGTCAAGTAGAGAATAAAATCTACTATCTTTTATGATTTAAAAGGTTTTTCATCACTTTTATCGCCGGACTCAAATTTTAATAAATAATCCACATCATCGAATCACCCTCGCTACTTCTGACTAATGATATTCTTTAGTATCACGACCATAATTATCCATGCACTACGGGCCAAGAATATTTGTGTATTCATTAATGGTCATGATCATGCCAACAATCGTCCATCAATGCACTACGGGCCAATGAGGACTTTTACCACATCATTTGTAACATTACGGCCATGATTACACCGGATAATCCACGGTCATAATCATACCAAGTCCATCTATGCACTATGTGCCACAGATGACTTTCAATAAAAATATAAACATGAGGATGATGACAATGATATAAGAATTCAATAAAAACAAGTTCAAGAATTAATTTATCCAGAACCAATAACGCCCAAACTGTCAACACGATCATCGCTTTGTAGAGTAAAATTCAAGAATGCTCGGAAGAATATTTCCATGAAAAGATCTTTGGATGAAGCGCAAATATCAAGGATATTCCACTAATTTCATGGAGTATAGAAGTCAAAGTTTTAACCAACCGAGTATAATAAAGAATGGAATAACAAAAGAAATCACCATGCATGCGATAGACCGCACATGCAGGTTATTCCAACAGAATAATAAATAACGGAACCAGTCCGCCGTAAAAACGCATGCATGACGTGATATTCAACGAGTAATAATAAAGAATGGAACCGGTCCGACGTAAATCGCATGACAGCAGGATATTCCAACGGAATAATAAAGATGAAACAGTGTCCGCATAAAACGCACATCTGAGGATATTCCAAGCGAATAATAAAGGCGGAACAGTGTCCGGCGTAAAACGCATGTGATGGGATATTCAAATGTAATAATAAAGACTGGAAGAATAGAAGAATTTCACCAAGTATAGGGTAGCTCAGCGTATACTGAGTTATTCAATGAATAATAAATAATGGAATAATGAAGTTCTCTTCATGAATACAAAAGATATAACACCCTTACATTAGTAGGAGATTGAATCTTGCGCAGTAGTGTAATAAGAAGAATTCTTCTTCTTTCTCTCTTATTCTCTTTATACTTTCTCTCTCTATAGCTTGAATGAATTCGTGAAAAATAATAAAGAACTAGGCCTCTATTTATAGAAGATTTCTAGCTTAGCACTTGCAATGTGAAAAGGCAAGCGGCTTGACGACTGGTGATGTGAAAAGAAAAGTGGTTTGACGCTTATAATGTGAAACACCAAGTGGTTTGACGCCTGTAATGTGAAACACCAAGTGGTTTGACACCTGTAATGTGAAATGACAATTAGTTCGACGCCTGTAATGTGAAACGACAATTGGTTCGACGCCTGTAATGTGAAACGACAATTGGTTCGACGCCTGTAATATGAAACGGCAAGTGGTTTGACGTCTGGTAAATGTAATTACTATTGGCGAAAGAGACTCTTAGATAATGACATATTGGCCCCCATAGAATAACCAAATTTACCACAAACGTCTCATAATAGACTCTTTATATACATCAAGGATTGAATAAATATTACCATAAATCATTTTATTTTTAATCAACACATTTAATCTTTCAACAATTATTAATCATTAATATAATAACTTGTCGTCTCAATTATTGATTTAATAATATAACATATTATCTGAGATAATCTTGTGACAATAATTGAATCAATAATATAAGAGATATGATGCAAAGAATTATCGTAGCAATAATTGAGTATAACCGAGTGACTTCTCACATAAGCATCAATAATCAATACTGCAGTGTGCTACTTGCAACCACGCCAGACATTATTCATTACTTTTACTACCGAGTAGTTCAATGCAGCTTTTAACGGTAACACCTCCATTGTTATTTTTATAGAAAGATAATTTTGTCGCTTTTTAACTACGACAATACTTAGATTCATGGGGTCCATTAATGATTGTGTCGTCGTACGAATATTCCATGACAAAAAGAATATTCCCCGACCAATCGAATATTATATAACCACTTGCTTACTTTGAAAAATTTATAAATATTACCCATAACTATAACATTATATCAAATCAACACCATAATATTCAAAAATATAATTCGAGAAAATTATTCTTTATTCATAAAATTTGGGGTCTTACAGTGTTAGTTACTGTGATAATGAATTATATTCCAATTTCAGAGAAATGACATTAAAGGTGGTATGATTAACTATAAATACAAGTCTATATACCCTAATTCACAAGTAACAACATTATTTTGAGCCCTAAAACATTTAGCCTCCATTGTTAACCTATTTTTTGTCTGTACTTATTCGCCGTCAAGTTCCTACATGTGATTTCATTTCTGTGCAGAATTGGATGTGTTGTTGATTATTGGATGCGTGAACGAATCTCAACGTTAATAATATAAAAAAAAATATTGGAGGTACAAATTTGTAATGATATAATGATCGTGTTTTTCTCATTTTTGTTATTATAGTATTTTTAAGGGTTATAGTTTCCTATTTTTAAATATAAAATAAATTTCACAAGCTAATAATCTCAATATAATTACATATGATTTTTTAGTTTAATGAACATTCATCCAAAATCACAATCAACCCTTGGATATTATACACATAAAAACATGACTATAATAATAATGTGCTTGTAGGGGAATTGCACGATACATCTCACATTAATTCATCACACATTTGTATAAACTAGCTCAATAAGCATGTTGGACCATCTTCTTATTTAAAAGTTAACCTATTAGGTTGAGGTTCCATCATACTTATTAACCCATCTATACTCATATCCAATTTTCATGTTCATAGAGTTTTTGAAAAGAAAATAAGTGGCGGAGAGAAATTAGGAACAATGGATAGGGATGGGCTAAAATTACTAATTTCAAACTATATATTAAATTGAGAGTGAGGATATCAAGAATTCAACTAACTGCTCTCCCTTCATAATATAGATATAGATAATATAATATAAATGAGCATTGTTATGGTGACCAAAGAAACTTACAAAAATTAGTTTATAAAATAATGTGGCAAAGTACAATTACTTGTTGATTCACTATACATGGGTAGGGATTTGGTTATCATAAAGTTTATTTTTTGGTAAGTTGGTCAATTGACCAGTAGAATGTTGACACATATAGAGCCTCGCCCGCGCGTCAGCACTCTATTGGCCAATTGACCAACTTACCCAAAAATAAACTCCCATGGGTAGACCTAGTAATAATAACAAGTTACATTATTTTGTATCTATCTTTTGTAGCTATTCTTTTGTTAACAAAGTTGTATCAGATATAGATACGGTTGTAAAATGAACCAAATAGTCCGGGCTCGATTCGTACTCGCCCGACTAAAAGTTCGATTTGAGCTCGACTCAAAATATAAATGATTTAAATATGAACAAATTTTAAAATTCGATAAATTAGTCGAATCTCTTCAAATGGTAAATTCTTCAAATTGTTTAGACTCGATTTGAGTGCTCGATTCAATAACTAAACGAGCCTCAATTATACCATATTTCATAGCCGATAAATTTTGTGAATCACTGAGTAACTCAATACTCGGCTCGAATAGATTGATTTATATCCTATATATATATATATATATATATATATATACTCAACTTATTCAACAATCATTATTGGGTCCTTTACATAAGTATACAACATTTAGAAAGTAATTACACTATTAGTGCACTCATAAAAAATTTACATAATTAATACACTTTCTATATTTATTTACAATATTAGTGCAATTAGGATTCCTTAATTTAGGGAATTAGTATAGGATTCAATTCATAATAATAAGGAAACCTAAAATCAAGGATAAATAACTACCATAATTAATAATTCAAATTCAAATATCTTAGATCTAACAAACAAAACAAATTCAAATTCAAAAATAATAATTAAAATTCAAATATTCAAAGTTTGGCAACATCATCTTCCTCATCCCCTTCGCCGGTCATCTTCCTCCTCCCCTTCGCCGCCGCTTCAACACCATGGACGCCGGTCATCTTCCTCCGCTTCACCATGGACGCCGGTCATCTTCTTCCGCTTCACCATGGACACCGCAGCTTCAACACCATGGACGCCGGCCACAGCTGCCATTATGACGAAGGTTGATTTAGTCCAGAAAATTAAAAGGAGAAAAAGATAAATTTTAGTGCAGTTGGTATCCAAATATTTATATAAAGGTAACCATTTTAGTTTTTGTGGGTAACTAATAGAAATTTCAGTGCAGTTGATAACCAAAACTTTCAAAGGTAACACTTTTAATTTTTGTTGGTTACATTTGTATTAAGGTTTGGCTACCAACTGCACTATGAAAAAAAAATCTATAATAGATTTTTTATAATTAATTGGTAACCTAATAAAACTGAATTGGTTATCTTTGTATTAAGGTTTGTCTACTAACTGCATTATAAAAAAAAACTACAATAAATTTTTTTTAATTAATTGGTAACCCAATAAATTTGAATTGGTAACATTTGTATAAAGTGTTAGCTACCAATCATTTATTTATTAAATAAAAAATCTATAATAGATTTTTAAAAATAAATTAGAAACCTAATAACATTGAATTAGTTACCTTGGTATGAATGTTTGGCTACCAATTGCATTTTCTTAAAAAAAATCGCAAAGAATCTGTATTTATGAAAAAATCGAAAAGTGCGGATGTGGAGGATAGCGTTAATGGTGTGGATAAACATCATCTCCTTTGGATCACTAGAAGAATTATTATTTAAACTTCCTTGATCATCTCCCTTTGGAAAATTCCTCCGTAACATTGACTTTCTGCAAAGCAGGCACGTCCTCATCAAGATCAATGGAGTCCCCATCGAGGTATTTGACTTGAAATCCTCCACCACAAGGCCTTGAACCTATCTCGCTATTTGGGTTGCCACACACTCCCGAGATCACTCCACTTTCAAGTTTCAAGTTTTAAATCGGCGTGGACATGAGAATCAAGAAGTCAAAATGGCGTGGACATGATAAATGGATTACTTCACTTTCAAGTTTCAATATGCAAAATGACACTGACAAAACTAATACTCCCTAAATGAATTATTGCTTCATATATGCGCCACTTTGATTTTATTTTAATATGTATAGATATTAATTACTTAATTTAATAAGTAAATCAATACTAATCCCCTAAATTAAGGAATCCTGATTGCATACTAATTCCCTAAATTAAGGAATTCTAATTGCACTAATATTATAAATAAAACTTTAAATGCATTAATTGTGTAAATATTTTATGAGTGCACTATTGTTGTAATTATTTTAAAATATGTAATAGATTATGTAATTGATCCATCATTATTCTCGTATAACGTAAGATGGACTAGCCCATCAAAATATTAGTCTAGAAAAGTAGTCGGGCTTCCAAAATCCACACTGAGTCCATTGGACTAAGCGAACATGCCGAGGTCCATCGCCACCGCTGGTTAGAATATGCGGCACATGTGTTCCCGAACAACATATAATCAATCTCCCCTCTTCTAGTTTTGTTCTTTCTATAGTTTTCGACTACTTCCTCGCCTTCTCCGCCCATAATCCTCTCCATTTTCCTCTCTAAAATTGACAATTTGTGATAGTTTTGGTGATCAAATGGCAGGTGAGCATCAATTTAATTTCGTAGTTTGTTGTTGTTTAATCTTATAAACTCATGCTTGACTTAATTTCGTAGTTTTGTTTATGTTTGTTGTTTTTTTTCTTTTTTGTGGCGAATTATTTTCTATGTTAGTATATATATGATTAAAAGTTTTGTTCAAATGTCGATTCTATCAAGTATTAACTACAATATATAGCATAATTCCCAGTAAATTAAGCACAATCAAACTTTTGATTTTGTATTGAAGTATTGAGTAAATCTAATCAGGAAGAATTGTTTTTATTTGTGTTGCTATTGAATTGAAAATTACAATGATGTTTAGAAATTATGTACTTTGCTCTCTATGAAAGTGAATTAGATTCCCAGCATTTCATTTCACTGTAGAAGCTAGCTAAAAAGAACTTGCTCCCTCCGTTCCGAAGTGCAAGAGAAATGTGGATTTTAATTTTCATTTCAAAATAAGTAGCAAAATGTATTTTGGAAAGACCAAGTGTTTGATTGTTGGAAAAAATCATTAGCCTTAACATTTCCTTTGCGACTAAAAAAAACAAATAAGAGTTTAATGAATATTTTTTTTATATAAATACATATTATTGTTGGGAATTAAGTCATGCAAAATAAACACCACAATTTAGAAAAAAAACAACTCAAATTTTAACGTGGCTTCATCTTCAATGACCTTATTCACAAAATCAACTTCAATATATTAATCTTACAACTTTTTGCACGGAATAAAAACTGAAAAAACTCTCCCACACACATCAACCCAAGATCCAATTGCACTCTCTTAACACTCTAGAATGTTATTATCTCTTAATTGTGATTTTCCTCTCTCTAAACACATGACTCTATTTATAGAGTACCCACAACTCTTCTTTTTCCAATCTAATTAGGACACTCATATAATAATTATACATACTGCAAATAGGATTTCTTCCAAAATAATATTCATACCAAAATAAGATTCATTCTCATAATAGAATTCGAGGAGTTACTTAACAATTATTTTGTAAATAATTTTTTGTTAGTATTTTGAAAATGCAAAGAGAAATAGTCATTTATTTATTAATTTTGTTTTTGAGATATCTAAAAATAAAAATTAATGTAATTATTTTGTAGATATTTTAGTTCTATTGATTTATGAATAAAGTGGATAAAAAGTGTCTGTAAATTACTCCTCGCATTCCGAAATATAAGAAGCAATTTGACTTTTCATAGTCAATATGAAATATTTTCAAATTCAAGTTGATTCTTTTAACTTTTGAAAGCAATAAATCTTGTAGTTAGTGTTATTTTTAGATAGTTTAATATTTTCATAGTTATATTGTCTAAAATCAAATGAATTCATATTAATTTTGAATATGAAAAAAATAATCTAAAATTGATCTCAAAAAGCCAAAATTGATCGTATGTTTTGCAACGGAGGAAGTTAGTTTGTTTGAAAAATTATTTTATATTATGATTGGGGGGAGGTAGTACATTATATGAAAAGGATGGGCTTTGACAGAATTTGAATCATTGCTATGATTGAGTAAATGAATGTTAATAGTTTGGATGGAAGTGATCAGTTTTGCTAGTGTTTAGATATCTGTTTTTCGGTTGATGGTAATTTGGATTTCTTACATACATAAACATGGTTAAAATTTTGTGGTTCAGTGAAGCACCAAAAGAAAATACTATTAAATAACCGCAGTAGATCATGATGTAAACCTTTTAGTTTATTTTGTTACAAGTTTCCTTTGTAATACATGTTGCAACATCAACATTTGTATACATTTGTTTCATTTGAGGCCCATGAATCTTATATGTAAGCTCCTATCAGTGTGTAATAAACTGAATTTCGACATGTAATCATGTTAATATAACAGTGCATCCCAGCTAGCTCTTAACTTCTTATAGTAACATGCTTAATAGCTCAAATTCCCAAACATTTGAAGCAGTTTTTAGTGCCTGACACAAACCCCTGTACGCCTCCATGGATTGGAGAAAGCCGTCTGATACAACGCGAGGATGTTGTATAAGCTATATAATATGCAATCTCAAAATGAACAACAGATGCGGGTTCCTATCCCCATACTTGGAGCCAAAGTCACTTGTAAAGAAAAAATGTATTCAATCCTACAGCTTGGAAAAGGCCCTGCTATAGCATCCTGACCCGAACTTGTTGTCCTCCTTTTTCCGTGCTCTTCTATATCTCCCTTTTCTCCCACATAGCTTATTAGAATCTTTTATAGAGCCTTTCTTTCCCAAATGAACAAGTAGTGACTTAGGCATCTATAAATGCATTTTGGCCTTTCAAGTCTTGTTGGTCATGGCATAAGATTATTTGGATGCGATGTTAAGAATACTCAAGAAACAACAATGTGAATTAATACGATAAAGTGTGAATAGATATGGAATATTTTCAACCTAATGAATTGGGTTGATGATATATATAGACTTGCTTTAGATGCTGTATTTAGATTAGCAGTGCAAAAGGTTTCATATGCAATTTTCTTTTTGTATTTCTACTATTTACCATGTAGATGTAGAAAACCATGTCATACAGTCATACTGGGGCAAAACACTGTTTATCTCAACTATACATTGCTTTTGATTATACTTTTTATTTGTATTGGTTTTTCGTAAGCATGCAAGACTTGTGGGATTTTGTCAACTTAGAGTATTGGATCTTTCAGTATGAAGTGTTGTTAGGGATTCTGCGTCAGGAGTTAGTAAATGCTGTAGGTATAGATGAGTCCTCATCATTCTTCTTAACTTATAGTTAGCAAGAATGATATTGCTAGTTAGAGACTTTTCAGCATTCTTATACATGTACAAATTCATCTTAACTTAGAAGTAAATAAGGGATTGAATTACATTACGTGGTTATTTTCTTGAGTTTTAATTTAACCAACCGGTGAGGAATCAATAATGTATTTTTGCTAATGCAGGAAAGTGTAACATCCAATGCTTAGTTGGGAGTTACCTTTCAACAAAAACTTATAAAAGAATATTTTGTTGATAGGTTACCTATCAACGAGAATAGTTATTAAGATCACTTAATTTTTCTGTCATTTTCTTCTCCATTTTCTTTTGGTTTGACCTAACATGATAAATACCCGGGAGTGAAAACTTAGAGTTAAAAAGTAATTTGAACTTTTGTTCAAGCTCTTTCTACTCTGGAATCTGATAGAATTGCAATTCTTTATGCAGCAATGTCAGGAAAAATTGCCCAAAATGTTTTGATTGCTCAGTGCTGCCAGCAGAATAGGCAGTTCAGCCCCCAATACCGAAGGGACAGTTTTGCCCCTAATACGCACAATTTACTTCCCTTTCAAGGAGGGAAGTTGGCATGGCCTGGAAAATCCACCATGCAATTGCAAATCTTGTCAAAACTTAACCAAGGATTTGTTTACTGCAACGGTCTGTTCTAGACTCTCACTATTCAGGTTGATGTCAGATGCAACCATAGATTTTAAAACCCTTAAAACTAGTTCAGAACTTCAGATATGTGCTTGTTTTTGAAAATGCATTTCAGACTTTTCTTTTATTGACAAATCTTGTAACTTAGTTGCAATGACTATGAAGTTTAGTCTAGTATACTTTTCTGCATGTTTTATCATCTCTTTCAACTGCAAATTTGCAATCTTAGATGGGACTCTCCTTGCAGCTGCGCCATCTGCTACAGTAGTACCATCTCTCGACAAAGTTGATTTTCTTAAGCTTCAAAACGGCAGGTACAACATTATGCTATCACAGCAGTACATATACTTGGTTCATAATTTTCAGCATTTTTTGCTTCTATGGTGTTGTCTTCATCCATTATTTTTATTGTTATTTGGGTGAATGGTTTGTGCTTATCCAGTTCAGCTTGTAAAGCTAGTCACTCACTATATAACTTAAAAAAAGACCACTTAAAGTTACTCACTATATAACTTAAAAAAAGACCACTTAAAGTTAAATTTCTTCTTGATATTTGCTGCGGTTCCAAATGGTCTGGTGTTTCTATGGTCTTAAAATGATGTCAAAGTCATTGCAGTCCATCATCAGAGTGCTGGGTGGAATTTAGAAGGGAGTGTCAAGTGTGTTGTTTGGAATCAGATCACCCCCAAAAAAAAAAAAAAAAAAAAAAAAAAAAAATAGCATATATATATATATATATAAAACAAGTATTTGCAATGGAGCAAAATAGAGCAAATAACATCCATATTAGGGACCAATGACTGAGATTAAAATTGGAACCCGTAATCCGCTATTAATAGTAGCGAAATGATGACGGGATTACATCCGCTACTATTAGTAGCGCATGACGTTTTGCAGTTTTAATCTAGGCCGTTGCTTGATACATGGGACGCTAATGATGGTGTTTCCCTAGTCCATAACAAATACTTGCTATGGATCACTCCCTTATATATATATATACAAAAAGGATCTAAAACATACCTCTTAAATAACATATTTTTATTAAAACTACGTCGTTTTGATGATTCTTTTAAAAACAAGTTGGGTCGCGGGTGGCATTTTTGAAAATAAAAGGAAAGTAAGTTGGACCACTCTCTTTTAATATTATTTTATTTTTTAAAAGAATCATCAAAACGACGTAGTTTTAATAAAGTTATGTTATTTAAGAGAGGTATGCTATTTAGGAGGTATGCTTTAGATCCGTCATTTTATATATATATATATATATATATATATATATATATATATATAGTGCCTTGTAAAATGAAAAATACAATATGACAAACATGCAAATACATGTGGAGACAGGCATGGACACCCACTCACATTATTACATAAAGGTTCACATACATGGAGCTGTGCTCAATATAGTCTTTTAATTTTCATTTTGTCACAATTATATGCCTATTTTAATATCAAATATTTAATTATTTTCCTATTTTATATGATGATTAGACATCTATAAGTTGTTTTAATTATTTGTTAAAAATAAGCCTTCATCTTTCATGTTTAACAAAATAACGTTCGTCTTTCTTAAATTTGTCCTTTAATATTTTTTCTAGTTGTACTGCGTGTATCTTCTGACTAATGTTTTGCCGGTGCAGTGATATTCGTGGTGTTGCCGTTGGTGGTGTTGAGGGGGAACCTGTTAACCTCACTGAACCAGTAACAGAAGCAATAGCAGCTGCCTTTTCTGCATGGCTTTTGGATAAAAAGAAATCTGATGCATCTAGACGTCTTAGAGTTTCCATTGGCCATGATTCTCGAATATCTGCACACAAACTTCAGGTATCAGCCACTAATGTATTAAATTTACCAGATATTTAATGGCAAAAAGCACTTTTTGGCCACTGTTGTTATAGTGTTTTAAGCAATTTATTGCGCTTTTAAAATATTCAATTAGCTTGAACGAACTTTTAAAAATATGCAATCAACCCATTTCGTCCAAATTGAGTATGAGCGTTACAAAATATCCTCACGTGGCTTTTTGAAAAAAATAAATATTAAGTGTATTTTTGTTTTGGCTTTTCTTACGTGGCTTTTTGAAAAAAAATAAATATTACGTGGCACTTTATAATTTTAAAAATATGTTTTTAAAAAATTTAATTTTTAAAAACAGATTTTTTTTAAAACAGATTTTAAAAAAATAGAATTTGTAGAAAACAGAACTTTTTAAAAATCTGTTTTTTAAAACAGATTTTTTAAAAAATATAAATTTTTTTAAAACAGATTTTTTTTTAAAACAGATTTTTTAAAAATAAACTTTTTTAAAAACAGATTTTTAAAAAAAATCTGTTTTGTAAAAAAGTTTATTTTTTTAAAATTCTGTTTTTTAAAAAATCCTTTTTTTAAAAAAAGTAATATTTTTTGAAAAATCTATTTGTTTAAAAAGTTCCGTTTTCAAAAAATCTGTTT
Organism: Panax quinquefolius; assembly: GCA_020205615.1. NCBI lineage: Eukaryota > Viridiplantae > Streptophyta > Magnoliopsida > Apiales > Araliaceae > Panax > Panax quinquefolius. The sequence goes on from CM035167.1 coordinate 122,643,531, forward strand.
TTAAAAATTCTCTTTTTTAAAAATCTGTTTTAAAAAATTTGTTTTTAAAAAAAAGTATATTTTTTTAGAAGTCTATTTAAAAAAAAAAATCTGTTTTTAAAAATATTATTTTTTTAAAAAAAGAAATTTAAAAAATAGAATATTTTTTAGCAGCTTTTTTTTAAAAAACAGATTTAAAAAAAAAAAGATAATGTTTAAAAACAGATTTTTAAAAAACGGAACTTTTTTTTAAAAAATCTACTTTTTAACAAAATCTGTTTTTAAAAAATTATATTTTTTAAAAAAATCTATTTTAAAAAAACAGATTTTTAAAAAGTTCTATTTTTTACAGATTTATTTTATTATGTTTTTGTTATTTTTAAAACTTTAAAATGTTAAATTTTTTTTAAAATCTGTTTTTGAATTTTTAAAATATAAGTATTTTAAAAAAATTTATAAGTATTTTTATAAGTATAAAAGTATTTTTCAAAACTATTTTAAAAGTATTTTTATACTTTTTTAAAACAGATTTTTAAAAAAAGAGAATTTTTAAAAAATTCTGTTTTAAAAAAAAATCTATTTTTTAAAAAAAATCTGTTTTAAAAAAAAATTATATTTTTAAAAAAAATCTGTTTTAAAAAACAGATTTTTTAAAAAGTTCTGTTTTTTTACAAATTCTATTTTTTTAAAAAATCTGTTTTTAAAAAAATAATATTTTTTTAAAAAACAAATTTTTTAAAATTATAAAGTGCCACGTAATATTTATTTTTTTTCAAAAAGCCACGTAAGAAAAGCCGCCCAGTCAGCAAATACACTTAATATTTATTTTTTTTCAAAAAAGCTACGTAGGATATTTTGTAACGTCTGTTACTCAATTTGGACGGAATGGGTTGATTGCATATTTTTAAAAAGTTCAGTGGGCTAATTGAATATTTTAAAAGCACAGTGGCTAATTGCTTAAAACACTATAACCACAATGGCTAAAAAGTGCTTTTTGCCGATATTTAATATACAAACAAATTATAAAAGTGAATATGATCTTGAGATAACTCATAATAGCATTTTTGTCAGTCAATTTCATTTCCTTTGACTTGTTCTCTTTATTATTATATTCTTGTTGCCTTGGTGTGTACTCTTATTTAATTCTGAAGGTGAGAGTAAACTTATAAAAGGGGGCATGGGATGAAAAGGGAAGGGTTGTTATTTGTTACAGTGTGAACAATATGGAGTATAACTTGTTATTAACTTATTCTTCAAATTACACTCAACCAGTTATACATTAAAGAATGTTGAGGCAAGGAAGATAATCACGCTTTTCCTTTTTCCCCTTTTGTTCCATTGGGAAAGAAAATGTATAGATGCAGCCAAGCAGGCAGTTTTCTTTATTGACTAGAAAATTAGCCCATTATTAGCAGCTATCATGATTCATGATGGTACCTCTATAAATCATGTTGTAACAAAAGATGTAAGCAAGAAGAAATAATTTGTAATAAGTCTCCTGCAAAATTCTTCATTCCAAACAAGTCTTAGTTTCTTCAATCCTGAGTGGCAAGAATGATGCATCAAGAATTACATTCCAGATATCCACTAATAATCCGAGGAACAATAATATCCTTATCAAATGAAGAAAACATGTAATTAAGATATAGCTGATTTGAGTAAGGTAACAAGACATCATAACCAAATTACCAAAATGTTACTTGAAGTAAATATGATCGACTGAGCAATAATTGGAATAGCTCAGATATAGTATTGATTATGATTTTTGTTTCATCTTTTGTTTCCTTTTCATTTGTTTCAAGAAAGATATTGATGATTACTGATTCAGAAGGGACCATTACCTGGTAATATAGTTCTCCACCATCAAGTATTCTCAAGATGGTATAACCATAAAAGGAAAAAGACTTTCCTCTATGTGAAATTCCCTGGACTAAAATCGAAAACTATTTGAGAGAAGGATTTATTTTTGAGGAACAGCTACTAACAGAACAAGGATCCATCATCCTGAACCCATCGATATGCTAAGTTTCCACTTGTGACCCTTAGGAATTTCATGCATGTTTCTTCAGACACAAGAATTCATGCTCTAAGCAGTGGGACACAGCTGTTATTTTGACGTTGTGCAGTCAAAAACATTAAAATAAAATTGGTAAATAATTCAAGTCATCATTTATTCTTTCCTTTCTGCTTTTCATTTGGCTCAATGCGATTCTTGATATGACTTCTTCATGCTTTTAACTGCTGCTTTTGAAATCAGACAACCTTGAATAGAGTTTGTCCTTCTACTTTCCAATGCTGCAAGTCTAACAAGAAGTCAAAATTGTAAGAAAGATCTTAAAGGCTCAACGAGAAAAAGTCAACATCTGAACTGTTCACTTTTAGAAATTTAACAGTCATGCTTAAGTAATCAAATAGTTAATGATATCTTTAATTCACATATCTAATCATCTCATGCCTTGTGTATTTGTGAAACACCAATGCGGAATATTGAAAGCAAGTCTTGTGAAAACTTCAGAAGAGCTGTCAAATTTTATCTTAAGAGAGTGGGATTTATGTTACGTACTGGTTAGGATTACTTGTGTACCAGCTAGGGCTTTGAATGGTTGATTGTGATGGTGCTATATGTTGTGAGTCTGATGGCCTTGCTACTTCAATGACCTATGGATGTGGTGAACCTCCAAATGGTCTATAACCATCTCAGATTCATTAGAGAAACTGGAGAAAATTGAATCCAAAGAACTCACATCCAACCGTAACTTGGAGTATCCTGATTCTCATGAATCCTTGCATCATTACTTGAGGAGTCTTGCAAAGAGCAAAACTTACTACCTAAAGTCATCTTTGGTGAGAATAAGTGTCCCTTTCGTGAAACTATTTTTCTGAGATGAGGAAGACGGCTTGTTTATCTTCTCTGTCAATAAATTCTGGCATTTTGAGCACCAGTTTGAAGATGGTACCTGTAGGGCTGTAAATGGTAACCGAAAAATTCGTATTCGTCTGCATCCGTATTAAAAAAAACCCGGATATTATTCGTATTCGAAAAAAATTGGATATATCTATATTCGGTTTAAAGGTATCCGCAAATAAATGATACGAATACGGATACAGGCGTATTCGTATTCGTTTAATATCTGACTGTAAATATATCCGACAGATAGCGGATATTCGGATTCGAATCCGTATCTGGAATTCGTATCTAAATAACTTATGTAATATACATATATATATATATTATATAATAAGCAAAATAATTTTTTTAAAGTGACATTCCTTATATAATAATTAGTTTTCATTAGCATACGAAAATTATTTTAAAAATATATCATTCCACTTCTAAAAAGTAGAAAATAACACTTTTATTCTAATATTAATAAACTGAAATAAATTGATTTAAGTATAGTTAATAGATTTTTACTATTATAAAGTTAAAATATCTAAAATGTATCATTTGCCAAGAAAATTATATATTAGAATAACAAAACTATAGTTATTAGCTTGGTATAAGTTTTTTACTTTCAAAACTTATTTGCAATGTTGGGAGGTGGGAACAATGAATAATATAATTTTATTGTTAAAATGTGTTAAGTTCGAATTAATTTAGAATTAATCTAGAAGGGGGTTCAATAATTAATTCACATTTATGAATTTTTGGGTGGAGGGAGTATTTTTCACTTTCATTTGCCCAATTATTTAAACATTAGAAGTTCGAATATTTAAAATAAGTCCAAAGTAAATTTTGGATCAAGTTGGATTAAGTAGTTGTCAATTGTCACATATACATTATAACTCGCACTCTCCATAAATATAATGAAATAAAATAACTTTTTATAACTATATAAATTGTAATCTATGTATTGAGGATAAATTATAAGTAAAAGTTCCCATAAACATATTATTAAAGTTTTAATCAAGTATTTGAGAAAAAATAATTAAATATTCAATGTAAACTTTTGAATCTAATTATAAATTATAAATATTCATACATACTACAAGTATTACTCCACACACATAAAATGGACATCTAAACATTAATAAATAAAACATTCATTTTGAAATTTAGGATTTTCAAAAATGATTAAAACTTATTTAAATTGTAATTTAGAACATTGATTATTGTATTTAAATATTTATTAAAAATAAATAAATTAACATTCATTCATTAATAAACTATATTTTAAAACTCATTATTTTTTATTCTAGTTATAGTTACGGCTGTAAATGGTAACCGGAAAATTCGTATTCGTTCGCATTTGTATTCGGAAAAAAGCGGATATTATTCATATTCGAAAAAAATGGATATTATCCGTATTCGGTTTAAAGGTATCCGTAAATAAACGGATACGAATACTGCTATATCCGAATCCGTATATATCCGTTTACACCCCTAGGTACCTCACTGTGCCCAACTAATCCAATTTCTATTTATTTATTGTTTTTAATTTTATTTGCTTATATATTTTCTTTCATTAAAGTGTAATTCAGTTTAACTTGGCATTTGGTCTATTAAATCGGCTAACATCATATGCTCACGGTTTGAACTTTTCTCAATTGAAGTATAACCTTAAATATTAAGTGCAGTGTCTTTGAACAACTACCAAATACTTTTAATTGTTCCCCACCAATATCATAGAATTGATTTCAGTGTAATGCTATTTCATTCTAATCATTTAAAGATAAACCAATTCTAGATCAGCGTAGATACTTCCATGCAAATAAGTGCTAACATTTTCTTGCAATTTATAATATACTTGAGTTTGTGATTAATCTAAAGTCAAAGAGTAAGTACTACATTCTGGTGTAGTATGTAGAAGAAACATATGGAATTAGTGATTTTTTCTATGGCTTGGTCTTAGAGATGTGGAGTTTATCCTTGGACATATTAATGTTTTTTGCTTGAACATAATAGATGACTAAATCATGTCAACAGAAAGGTAAAACTATAAATTTGTCGTCCTTTTTTCCCCTTTGTAATTTAAATTTATAGAAAGCTTATTTTGATCACATGTATCCGAAATCATACCGGTCTCTCATATATCTACTCACCGAGATATGGATAAATCAATTTTCAGGATGCAGTTTCTCGAGGAATTGCAGGTGCCGGCCTGGATGTTGTTCAATATGGGTGGGTATATATATGACATCATGATGTTAAAATGTGAAATCTTCTCATAGTATCTTTGTACTTAGGGATTTGGTTTGATTCGTTTGAATCATGATTATGACTTCCACTCTGTGGATTGCTAGTTGTGTAGCCATAATTGAGGAGAGAAGAGATTTGACTCCTTACAAGCAAGCTTGTTGGATAAGTAGTTGAATAACATAAAGCACTAGTTTCTATATTATCTTTGATAAATGTCTTAGTCATTTTTTTATTGGGTTTGATTATTTATTCAAATAATTAGATGAGTTGAAGGAAGTCAAGAAAGTGATGCTCTGAAATATGCTATGTATCTGATGCCTTAGTCATTAATATTTCTCTGGCCATAATCAGGGTAATTTACTTCTGGCCTAGCCTCTCTTTTTTATTATTCTTCTATGGTGGATAATTAATAGTTTTATTCCTTATACAAAAACCTCTCTCTCTCTCTCTCTCTCCTTTCTATTCTAAAAAAAAATATTCTCCTTTTTCCTAAAGGAGATTCCTCTGAAATCTCCTTTTAGGCAATGCCACAACCCATAAGTAATGGTTATGGGAGTCCAGAAGATAAATATTTATTGAGCGACTGCGCATCAAGGTTCTGTACTAGTTAAATTATATAAATATTAAGGTTATCTGTCATTTTTCATTTGTTAAAACTTGCTCATAGTTATATGATGTTTACCTAAACTTGGGGATGTTTCTTTCAAAATTCAAATAAGCACAAATTCTCTGTCTGGAAGGAGAGTCCACTGTCTCTAATCTGTTTGGCATGTCCTAAAGCGAGAGTTAAAACAAAATTGTCACTATTAACCGAACTTCAACTTTTTAGTTTTTAGGCATATAGTACAATTCCATGAACTAGCACCGGCTCTGGCTTTATCAGTTATTGGTTTGATAGTTTGTTTTGACAAGTGCTTTGATAATTTAATATCTTATGGTTGGTTTTTTTAAAAATAAATAAATTAAATTAACTAGTAATGTTAAGATATCGTAATCCCCTCTATTCCTTCTTCCTTGTCCTACATCAGTGCGACTGCACCAAGTAAATTTGCGAATTTATGAAAGTGCTATTGGAGAATCAGTTACTAGAATGGCCATTATGGTGAACTTCTTGTCCTCTTATTTTTTTTTTTTTAAATCTTTCTTTCCCAATCAATAAAAGTCTATTTGGATCTTTGAATTCTTATGACAACCAGATTGTTGTCTTTTTATCCCCCCAAAAAATTAGATTGTTTCCGGTCTATACTTTTTGTAGATTAGTTAAGTTAGAAGAAAATTTTCATGCATCAAGTAAATTATCACCAGTTTACTTGTGTTTTGACTTCTTTTTTAAATGTTGAAAACTGGTTACCTCGAAAACAGTAGATATATTAATACGATATTAAACTGGTTACCTCGAAAACGGTAGATATATTAATACAATAATATCATACATGTTAACTTTGCCAATTAAATTTTAATCATCGTGATTTTTGGTATCCATAACTTCCTGCTACTCACTATTCTGAAAAGTGCTGGGTTTATATATCCCTAATCCCTAAAAAGTACGACAGATTGAGCATTTTATTTTTTGTGTTGTGTGTGTGTGTGTGTGTTTTTTTTTTTTGAGGGGGGGGTTAGGGGGAGGTGAAGAGGGACCCAATGGGGTTGGCCTGAATGAACCCAGTAAATAGGATGCAGTTCATGTCTAAGAGGCAAGAGCGTATACATTTATTTGTCTATTTAATTTGCGTTTGATACATACCCACGTTCATAATTAGTGTACTTTCCTCCTGATTGTGAACAAAATGAACTGAGGAATTTGGTTACTTTTTCTTTTGTTTTTGCTTTTTGTAGACTAGCATCCACGCCAGCAATGTTCAATAGTACACTCACTGAAAATGATGACTATTTATGTCCAGCTGATGGAGCCATTATGGTAACAGGTCAGTTTATGTACGCCTTTCTCCTGTTAGATCTTATGTTCATATCAAACTTAATTCAGTAGCCAGTCCTTGGGTTCTTATCAAGTGGTCTAGCTGTCTTACTCTATGTTTTTAGATGCTATTTTATATTGTAGTTTATTAAACCTCTTAAGTGGCTATCTGCATTACTTTAATTTGTCATAACGTTAGGTTTTGTCTTCACGCTAAAATACTTTAAATCGTTCAATAAGATCACCTAATGAATCTTTTAACCTGTCTGCCGCAGCAAGCCATCTTCCTTACAACAGAAATGGGTTCAAGTTCTTCACAAATGCTGGAGGACTTGGGAAACCCGACATTAAAGACATTTTGGAGCGTGCTGCAAATATATACCAAAACTTCACAGCGGAAGCTTTGATGGATTCTGAGATAAAAGCTTCATCGTCTATAAAGAGAGTTGACTACATGAACTTCTATACATCTGATCTTGTTGCAGCAGTTCGTAAAGCTTCAGGAAATATTGGTATTATTCTGCAGATGAGTTATGGCTTTTTGGAGTTGCGAGAAAAAAATAACTAACTTAGGAAATTAATATTCTTTCTGCAGTAGTCGATTGCATTTCCCTTGAAATGGTTTCTCATTCAGAATTTACCCATACTGTTATAACTTCCAATTTTTTCATGCTCATTACTTTCTCATACCTTTTGTATTCGTAACAGAGAATACAAAAATGAAGTCAAATTACTATTGTAGCTAAATGCCTACTTTTTATACAAAAATAGTAATGATAATAATTGTAATAATAGTAGTAAGAAAATGTGAGGTTGAGCATGAAAGTAATCAGTTTATGAGTCTTTTTTTCTTTCTTTCTGTTTCCTCGTACTTTTTTTCACCTTTAAGTGGTCAAGTCTCTCTTTCTTATCCTTGTTAATTGTCTTGAATGCTCAGAAAAGCCATTGGAGGTGTTCCATATAATTGTTGATGCAGGGAATGGAGCAGGAGGATTTTTTGCTGTGAGTATCAATTGCTGTAGCACTTCAATATTCTTTTCACTTTTTTTCCCTATTTCTTCCAAAGATATATTACACTTAATTATGAACAAATAGACCATAAAATTCCCTGTTAAATTTCTAGCATCATCATCACAATCATCATTAATTATCAACTTCGTGCAGTCTCTCAAATCCCTAACACTATCAAATGGGGGATCCACATAATCTCTTTGCAACTTCTCAACCTTATGCATGACCTTATTCTCTTGTTTAGAAACTATGGAAGAAATCTCTCTCATGTTTGATTTTCACCTGAAGTCCTCAGAATAGGAGAATGATAGCATTTTGTGATGATTTAAATTATTGGAACTCTTAGATTTGAGGGAAAAACCCTCTTGATTTCTCATGTATGATATCACCTATAGTCCTCAGACGATAATGATGTCATTTTGTGATAATGACTTATATTAGTGGAGCTCTGTCATTAGATATCCATAAGATGATTTCCATAGAATGTGTAGAAAAAATCCTTGTTTGCCTTGATTTCTTTGAGGGGACTCACAATGTCTGATAACAACTACTGGAAATGATATCGTTTGGGGCATGGAAATGTTTAAAAACTCGTTTCTATTTTTTTCCAAGTAACTAAAGTATATAATTCGATTTATTAGTGTGTGGAAGGTGTTTAGAGGTTAAAAACTTGGTTTTATATATTTTAAAATTCTAATCTTGGCAATTTAATCGTGGTTTGTGATACTGAAAGGTCTCATTTTGTTATTTGTATGTTATAATAATGGTCCGTTTTAATAAAAAAACAATTATTTTCTTGTAAATATATTTAGTTTTGAACATATTTATACATATTCACGTATCTTGCTATATGAAAAACGTAGCTGAGAAGTGTGATTTGTACATAGTTATCAGTATCTTAACACTGTATATATCTTTATACGATATGGACATATGGTATAGGATCAATTCGATACTGTATTTGTCTCTATACATGATAGTTATCTCTATACCAATGCTTTGAAAAAATCCCGTGGTGTATTTTACAAAGAAGTGCACCTATTCCATCATGCAGAGCACATTACTATAGTAGCTAAATGCCTTTCATGAGAAACTTCCTGCATGGAAGCAAATAAGGAAGCATTAACTTATTCACCTAAATAAATTTTTTAAAAGGAAAATTTATTGTCCGATGCGATGAGCACAAGTTCTGGGCATTTAAGCGTTGTGTGTTTATAAGATATGTTAACTATTATTGTAAAACAAGTGGTAACTATTGGATAAAACAGATGCAATTTCTTTTTGCTACATGAATATAATATCAGAAACTGTGTTTTGATTGTTTTACCAGGGAAAGGTGCTTGAGCCTCTTGGGGCAATTACTTCTGGCAGTCAATTCTTGGAGCCAGATGGTAACATTTTAGTCCTGGAAATATAAGGAGAAATTTGATATTTGCATCTTTTGACCTTAAACCATTATTTTGTCAGGTTTATTTCCCAATCATATTCCTAACCCTGAGGATAAGGCAGCAATGAAATCTATTACTGAAGCAGTCCTTACTAACAAGGCTGATTTGGGGATCATTTTTGATACAGATGTTGACAGGTGATAACTTGTACAATCTGAGCATTTATATGAGATAAATAATATCGGATTTTTATTGATACGAATCTTTCTCAGATCTGCTGCTGTGGATTATGCTGGTTGTGAGTTTAATAGGAATCGCTTGATTGCTTTAATGTCTGCTATCGTTTTAGAGGAAGTAAGTGTTCCTTGTTCACAATTGTCTTTCAGTTTGTTGCTTCAAACTTTATCTTGAGTTTTTTCCTTTTGTTTCCTTTTCTAGCATCCGGGAACAACTATTGTCACCGACAGTGTGACATCGGATGGATTAACTACATTTATTGAAAAGAAGCTGGGTAAGAGGGAACTGAAGAAAGCTGATATTCATTTCGTATGATGAGGTGTTCATTTCTCTAAAATTTTCACAGGAGGCAAGCATCGTCGGTTCAAAAGAGGCTACAAAAACGTCATTGATGAAGCAATCCGTTTGGTTAGTATTGATCTGATAAATATTCCATGAGTTGGATTTTAAATGTTATTGTGGCTTTGAGGTTCAATGATTATTGTTGTGGTTGGGATTTTATCCTGATTAGAGCTACAAACAAACCAAGCTGTTTGTGAACAAAGCTCGGCTCGTTTAAGCTCGAGTTGACTCGTGTTCATTTATTGAGTCGAGCTCGAACAAGATAGTGTTATTTAATTAAATAAGGCGAGCTTGAACTATACTGTGTTTAACTCAAGCTCAACTCATTTAAGTTCCGCTCGTCTAAGTTTGGCTAAAGTTTGCTTATGCTAGGCGCATTTAGTATTTAATTAATTAAAATAATAAAATGTGCATATCATATATATATAAATAACTAATTTAATACATATTTAAAGAGTAAAATACGGTGACAACACCCCCTACAGATAATCATAATAACACTCACCACACCTCTAGTATGCAACAATCAAAACCCCTCTACTCACTACCCCAACTATGGTTGACCAAATGATGTCAATTAAATTTTTTAATATAATGTTCAAAAAACCCCTTGAATTGTTATGTGGATGATTTTAACTTCAAATTATGATAATTAGTATACCCACTAAATACAAAATTGTCTTTCATTTTCATTTTCATTTAACTTGATTGAGTTAATTAAATTATAAATTTGTGTATTAAACAACATAAATGACATAAAATCACAAGTATTCATTCTATTAAGAAAATATTCAAACTCTTCTTGCTACTTAGATTTTCTTCAAAAGATTAAAATTTACATAGTACACATTTAGACATAATTTTTTTACAATTAAAAAGGAAAAATCTTAATTCCCTTAAAAAGTGAACATTTACAACAGCAAAAAAACTTTGTTAATTATATAAAACTCGACTTGGCTTGGCTTGGCTCGGCTAAGCTCATTTACAACCCTAAATTATAATCGGATTCATTTAACAAATAATCTTGTGAAGACCGTATCATTTTAGAAAATTTTGTTAGTGATTACTTACTGCCGTATAGCTGTTGCTTATCAGTTTGGGCTCTAGGTTCTCTTTTGCGGGGGATTTCTCTTCCTATTTTTTTGCATGCCTATTCCTTTTGGTTTATACATGTGTTTCTCAATGACACAAGGTTAGGTCTAGGGAAAGTATTTGGGTCATTTAGATGAAAATAGAAACCGACAAGAATGAAATTAGAAAAGGAAAAAGTTTTTTATATGCTGCCAATGTGTGAATTAATTAATTTATTAAGTATTGAAGGAAGTAGTTTAATGGACAAAGTGGCATATGTATGTTGATTGAGTGTTTTTGAAATGTTTAGTTACCTCACAAATAATAATGTGCAGTGCTGGAAATGACCATGCATTTTTTCTAATAATTACTTCTCTCTGATTGAATTATCTGTTGTGCAAATCATAATATGCATCTTTATCATAATAATAATATGCGGTGCTGGAAATGACCATGCATCTCTATCATAATTTCTTCTCTCTGATTGAATTATCAGTGGTTCAATATTATGTATTTATTTAGTTTCTTCCTAGTATAAGCAACGATAGAATTTGTACGTGTCATTACTAAAGGATGACTATGCATGCCCTTCTCATGATCACAGGGTGAAGAGGCTATCATCAATTGAGTGCTCTAGCTTTTATATAGCCATCCCTTTTCCTCAGGCTGTTAAGATAAACTTCCGAGTTTTTACCACAAATAAATGATATGCTTACCAATCATATTAATCATGTCTTACTACCAAAGGAAGATAGTGTAGTGGTTCGGGAACTCTTCCATTTGGTTTGTTATGGGGGAGTGACTTTGGTTCTCCAGTCCCCGTCTAGGAGACCCTGTCGTGCTCCTCAATGGTTAGGTGCTGAAATTAGTCCCCCCCCCCCCCCCTACCATTTTTCTTCTATAAAAGGAAAATAATTAGATAAAAAGAATTTCTTAGCACTTCATTTGTATAGATACATGTATAACTATATTATATAAATATTTACACACACACATATATATATGTGTATTTATATATAATCTATAGCTTTAATTTGCCTAATGTCCATTTTATTATTATGTGATATTGGTTTGGTCTTATTGCTACCTATCACGTTCTTGTTTTTTTTCCTGTGGTCACAATTTTTTTACCCTTTAAGATTTCAGTTTACTCCTTCACAAGTTTACTGATGTTAACTGCCCTCCACAGAACTCTGTTGGTGAAGAATCTCATTTGGCTATTGAAACCAGTGGCCATGGTGCACTCAAGGAGAATCACTGGCTTGATGATGGTGCATACCTCATGGTAGGATTTTAATATCAGATTGACAATATACTTCTATACTTGAGATCTGTTAATACTACTATCTTTGCACTTTATTATCCAATGAAGAAATCTGCACAGTTTCATAGCAATATTTGTTTTTCGAGATAGGCATTTGATAGAACTTATTCAAACTGCACCTCATCACTTTGTCCTAATTTTTGTGGTTTTGTCCTTTTGGCGTTACTTGCAGGTCAAGATTTTAAATAAACTTGCATCAGCTAGAGCTTCAGGACTAGGTAGTGGCACCAAAGTTTTGACTGATTTGGTGGAGGGTCTGCAGGAACCAGCTATTGCTGTTGAACTTAGAATAAAGATTGATCAGAATCATGCAGATCTAAAAGGAGGGTATGCTACTGGACATGATAATTCTTGGCTGAGTATGCGTGTCTTCTGAATTTATTAATATGTCGGTATGGTGATTCCAGATCTTTCCGGGAGTATGGAGAGGCTGTGTTAAAACATTTGGAGAACATCGTTGATTCAGATCCAAAGCTTCAGAAAGCTACTGTTAACTATGAAGGCGTAAATTCTCTTGACTTACAAATCAACATTGCATTTCAGTAATATTGCCAGGATTATCTAGAAGTCTGCATTTTTCATCTTTTGTTGGCATCCATACATAGCAGTCTGTAGGCAGTTTCTGTATCCAGCATAGAGTAGTTGTTTGAGATCAATATTTCTTGTTTTTATCTTTTTTATGCCAAAAAATGCTCTTCCTTTATCGCATTATATGGTTTTTACAAATTGGAAGGAAATTAGTTCTCATTTTTAATAATTACATCATGTAGTTTTGCAGGGGTGCCCAGAGAAACCATATATTTCTTACAGTATATATGAGTTCCAATAAATAAAAAAAACTTAAATCTCGTGTACTTGTACACAATTTATGTTTATATAGAAATGAATCCCACTTCCATAACTACATTTACTTGTTCAACTTATCTTACTATTTTGTTTCCTCTTTTTTCAACAGGTTAGAGTTTCTGGCTTTGGCGGGTGGTTCCTTCTTAGACTCTCTCTGCATGACCCAGTTTTTCCCCTCAACATCGAGGTATGCAGAAATAGTTTCAACCATATAACTATTGTAGATGTCCAAGGTATCATGGCTGATTAAATTATCTTGATAAAACCATCTGTAGGCACAAACCAAAGATGATGCTGTAAAACTTGGGCTCGCTGTCTTGTCTGCCGTGAATGAATTCCATGCTCTGGACACGTCCCCCTTGATCAAATTTGTTCAAGTATGAGCTCGAGCCTTTCATAATTCCTGTGCTTTTAACTTTCCTCCAAAATTTTGTCCCCACTAAGACTGTTGTCTACGGAGTCGTGTGACCGATGGCGCAGCTGGATCCATCTTGAACTTTCTTCACTTCCTGGAAAGTGTTGTTTCTCTTTTTTTGGTGCAAAAATGGGTGGTAGGTAAGGTATCCCAAACTCCTGACAGGGTACGTGTTGTTTTACTGATGATTCTGTTTTAGCGCTATGTTTGTTTAAATTGTCTAGCTATAAAAATCTCAATATGTGAATGCAATGGTATCTGTATCTCCAGTCAGGTAGGAGTTAATAATTGTGGAATAAGTAGTTGCGGTTGGTTAGGGGAAGCCATGGGCTGGCACTAATACAACCTTCTATGTATTCTGGCATGGTCTATATTTTGCTCTGCCTAATAAAAACTTTTCTTTTGTATTTTTAAAGTTTCAGAAAAATCTTATATATAAACTGTTCACAAGTTGAATTGGCATAAATACTTTTAATTTTAGTGAATGTAATGATAAATATTATAAAATTTTAAAAGTATTATTAATTATTAAATTTATTGTTTCGTAATTCGCCTTAGTTCTGATATGAAATGAGTAGATAAAAGTTGATGAATATACTAAAATTGAATTTAAAATGATCTTAAATTGACTTAAAAATAAATTCAATAATCATCTTATAATTTGGAAGGAATTCATTTTAGCTTAAGAAAGAAAGAATTTTCAACCGTCAACTTAATAATAAGGCTCATTAGAACAATTATTATAGCAATAAAAATAACCTCTCACAAAGTACTGACAACTTAAGTTTATCCTTTTAATTGGACTATCGTTTTACAATGTTAGGGTTTGTATTTGCAAACTATCCCCTCCGTTCCTATTTAAATGACGTTTTAGAGTTTTTTATTTGTCCCTAATTAATTGACGTTTGTTCAAATCTAAGAGAATTAATAATAATTTTTCCAAAATTATCACTTATTACTCTATCTATTTTTTTGGTACTTTAAACTTGTGCTATTTAATGATTTAAGGATATTATAGACAATTGAGTACTATATTTAATGATTTTCAATCATTACCTTAATTCTTGTGTCCATCTCTAAAACGTCATTAAAATAGGAACGGAAGGAGTATTTAATAGTCCCTCAAACTTCGATTGTGAGTTTGGAGAGATGAGATGGGAAGAGAAAATATAAGAGGTGAAGTGATTATAGTTTTCTTTTATCATATTTATGAATTTTAGAAAAGAAGAAATTGAATGAGATTTTAATTAAATTTTCTCTTGTTTGTAAGTTTAGAAGTAGGGGATGGAAGGAAATGATTCTTATTTTTAAACTATATTATTACTATATTTCTCTTACATATATAAATATAAATATAAAAATGATATAATTTAATAATATTTATCTATTAGAATTATTTTGCTACGTCTTTTTTTTTTTGGATATATATATATATATATATATATATATATATATATATATATATATGATCCAATTTTTTTGCTTTATATTTTTAATAATTAGCTAAAGTATATATTTGTTCACGAAGATCATCCGGAAGACAATATTACTAAGATTTTTTCTTGGAAATTCGCCAGCATTGATGTGAAAAATGGAACCAGTTCCATAATATTTACACTACAATTGGACCGATTACATATAAGTTGTTTTCTTGATTAGAAGATAATTATATTCTTTTGAACGTTTTTCAACGCAAGTTTACTGATATATATATATATATATATATATATATATATATATATAGAGAGAGAGAGAGAGAGAGAGTCCGGATCTGTCGCGGACTCTATTGACGGGCTAGCAAATGGACTAAAACAAAAACCACAATGTGGCACTGTCACATCAACATGAAAGGGTGAAATAAAAAAAAACCCAAACAATTGGAATTACTCTCTGCTTTATCAAAAAACCCGGTTCAATGTCAATTACTTTCTCTCTCTTTTACCAATTTTTGATCCAGCACTCTCTCTCTCTCTCAAGCCTTGTGGGCTTGTGGTTCTACCGTTGCTTACCTCCCCTCTACAAACTACGTGATTACATATATTCCTCTTTCTCCTACCCTTACTCTCTCATACGCCTAACTTCTCAAAATCCTAATTTTTTGAATGAAAATTCTTGTTTTGCTCAACAGCTGAGGAGTTACCCAAGGAATTGATGAGACCGGTCTCACTGCCATTGTTACAGGTCGGTTGAAAATCTTTCAATTTGTGGTTTGATTTATGATTTTCTTTATTTCTTCTGAGCCACTCATAATATTTTGGGCAAAGTAAAAATTATTTGGTGTTAAACATAATTTTCAGGATTATATATACAACTTTTGAAGTTGGTCTTAATTTTGTGGGGAAAAAAGAAGAAGATAAATATCATATTTATTTGACTGCTAAATAAAAAATATTTGCTCCCACCTGAGTGGAACAGTCATCATTATTAACCTCCTAGATTTCTTGTATAAACTTGGTTTTTCTTTGGGGTTGCTATTATTTGAGAATTTAAATTAGTTAAGCAACCTTCACCAGTTGTATTTTACTTCCCAAAATTAAATTGTTGCTTTAATTAGATTGAAGTTGTTTCTAAAAAAAAAGTAAATAATAGCCACAGCCCTTACTCTGCTTGTTTTAAGTTGTATTGGGATTAGGGGTAATAGAAAGATTTGTACTATAACTAACAAATGGCTCTGTAAGAAATGAATTATCATTTTGTAAATAAGAATGTTTTTGGTGTTTGATATTACAATAGTAATTCCAAATGCTTATAGTAATTCCTTAAGGAAACATGTTGGGGAAAGAAGTAGTGGTGGGATTTAATCATGATGTGCTTGTCTTGGGGGATAATAACTGTTTCTTTTAGGAGTGTGATAGATTTTTGTTTCTCCAAATATGATTTTGTTTTTAGTCTTTGAGTTCAGAAAAATTTCTAGGAGCGTGGCTGCACCTGTCTTTTGTGTGAGCTACTCCTATGGTGGAAGAGGAGGAGGAGACGTGATGTAATTCTACAGTGCTTGGTTTTGGGAAAATGATGGGAGAGATTGTTGTTTCTTTTAGGAGAATGACAGATTTTTTTCTCCAAATTTGATCTTACTTTGACGCTTTTGAACTTGTGTGAGTTTGTTTTAGGAGCATGTCTGTAACTATATTTTTTTGTGCGGCTGCAACTTACTCTTTTTTATAGATTATTGTGATTTTGGATGGTTGGCAGATTATTAACTAATTTTATATACTTATGCGATTCACATGGTCGAAGTTGTGGGGGTAGTTTAATGTGATCAAATCAGTTTCATGCATTAGAGAGTAAGATGTTCTTCAAATTATATGATGACTTCTGATATTAGAATGTATGCCTGAAGTTTGTTTAAGCGACTGCATTTATGTTAGTTTTGGCAATATTTAATGTCATAATTTATTTGCTAGTTACTCGAGCAATATTTACTGATTTCCTCCAAAATCTAAGGACCCAACTGAAATTTCTTGAATTTTCAAGCATCATATACACTGCTATTGCAATATTAACTAACGACTGCACATGCCAGGAACCACAATTTATTTGGTCCCATGACGAAAGTGATGAATATGAACTTCCAAAATACAAACAAATTGCTATTAATATCATAAAATAAGTATTAAACACATATCCCAATGTGTACGTACAAAATTACAAAAAAACTATCCACTCATTGTTCGGCTCACTTCCGAGTTCCATCACCACATCACCACTCCTCCAATATGGGTTATAGTAATCCTGCAACAAAAAAAATAAAATGGTGGTTTTCGGCCAAATAATACCTAATAAGAAACTACAAAATAAAAGAAAAAGCAGTAAAATAAGACATTATACCTAAAAATGTATGGGAAAACCCCTCTATAATAGATATCCTGATTTCTTACAGAGCCATTTGTTAGTTATAGTACAAATCTTACTATTACCCCTAATCCCAATACAACTTAAAACAAGCAGAGTAAGGGTTTGAGGCTGTTATTTTCTTTTTTTCTAGAAACAACTTCAATCTAATTAAAGCAACAATTTAATTTTGGGAAGTAAAATACAACTGGTGAAGGTTGCTTAACTAATTTAAATTCTCAAATAATAACAACCCCAAAGAAAAATCAAGTTTTTACAAGAAATCTAGGAGGTTAATAATGATGACTGTTCCACTCAGGTGGGAGCAAATATTTTTTGTTTAGCAGTCAAATAAATATGATATTTATCTTCTTCTTTTTTCCCCACAAAATTAAGACCAACTTCAAAAGTTGTATATATAATCCTGAAAATTATGTTTAACACCAAATAATTTTTACTTTGCCCAGAATATTATGAGTGGCTCAGAAGAAATAAAGAAAATCATAAATCAAACCACAAATTGAAAGATTTTCAACCGACCTGTAACAATGGCAGTGAGACCGGTCTCATCAATTTCTTGGTTAACTCCTTAGCTGTTGAGCAAAATAAGAATTTTCACCCAAAAAATTAGGGTTTTGAGAAGTTAGGTGTATGAGAGAGTAAGGGTAGGAGAAAGAGGAATATATGTAATCACGTAGTTTGTAGAGGGGAGGTAAGCAACGGCAGAACCACAAGTCCACAAGGCTTGAGAGAGAGAGAGTGCTGGATCAAAAATTGGTAAAGGAGAGAGAAAGTAATTGACATTGAGCCGGATTTTTTGATAAAGCAGAGAGTAATTCCAATTGTTTGGTTTTTTTTTTTATTTCACCCTTTCATGCTGATGTGGCAGTGCCACATTGTGATTTTTGCTTTAGTCCGTTTGCTAGCCCGTCAATAGAGTCCGCGGCAGACCCGGACTCTCTCTCTCTCTCTCTCTCTCTCTCTCTATATATATATAATATTCATTGTACTTGTAATAATATAGAAAAAGTCCAGGGGCCTCCGGACTTTGCCGACATGTCTAGTCATCGACAATTTTTTTTATGACTTTTAAATAAATTAATTGAATTTTTACAGAATTCAGTGATTTAGGTGTCGTTTGAATACATGTAAAAAATAGAGTTGTACATATTGTACAACCTTGTTAAAAACATGTATCCAAATGACATCTAAATCACAAAATTTTGTAAAAATTCCAATTCTAATAAATATTACTCCCTCCGTTCCTTAATATAAGTCGTTTTAGAGTTGTGCACAAGTATTAAGGAAATGATTGTAAAACATTAAATATACTATCAATTGTCTATATTGCCCTTGTATTGAAAAAAGAGAGTGTTATTTATTGGACAAAAAATAGTGAGAAAACCAAAGTTATATTTATTACTTGGGGTAATATTAGAAACTAAGCAATTAATGCTTACTTGAAATTCTCAAACGACTTATATTTAGGAACAAAAATATTTCTCTAAAACGACCTATATTAAGAAATGGAGGGAGTATAAATTATTTGGGAGTCATAAAAAAAATTTGCCCGGTCGGCAAAGTCAGATCCCCTAGAAGGACTGAATAATATCTGCAACAGTGGAGTTTCCAAAATTTAGAGTTATTAGTTAAGCTAGTGAGGGACAAAATTGTCATATTATTTATTTTACAAGGTTATTTTTGGTAATATAAAATATTTCTTTTTCCATCCCTCCAAATCCTCTCACTTTTGAGGGAAAAATTTTGAACCAAAAATTAAATTAATTTTACCTCCGAATATCTTACGTTCTATTCTAAAAAAACTCAAACATGAAATTTAGAGAGATTTTAATTATTTCCCCATAAACTTATAAGAGTAAACATCCCATTTTCTGTTCCAGTTTACATCATCAATTTCTATTTCCCAATTTCCTTCTTCCATTTTCTGTTCTCTCATAAGAATTTTTAAGCTCTTTCTTCCTCCGTCATCGACACCCACCACCACTGTCACTTCACCTGAAACAACTCTCAGCCGTACTTTTATTAGTAACTTAATTTCTTTAAGTATTGACAAATCGTATCTCCATCCCTGAAAATTCGAGCTTTCGAGAGTCGACTCTAATATCATATATAAGAACCCGAGTC
Organism: Panax quinquefolius; assembly: GCA_020205615.1. NCBI lineage: Eukaryota > Viridiplantae > Streptophyta > Magnoliopsida > Apiales > Araliaceae > Panax > Panax quinquefolius. The sequence continues at coordinate 122,663,175 of CM035167.1, forward strand.
TAATTCCAAATTCGAATCGAATTAAATTCTCAGTCTTAAGTGAATGTATTATTATTATTAGTTTAATTCCTTATATACAAACAAATTTTTCTAACATGTTTCAATGTGGAACTAGAGTATTACATCACCCACCACCATCACCACTACCGTCACTTCACCCACCACCACTATCACCACAACCGTCACTCACTACCATCCACCGTCACCACCCATCACCACCACCAGGGCTGGCCCTGAATTTGTAAGGGCCTAAATCGACAACAAAAAATGGGTCTTTTGTGAATTGCTATTAAGATAGGCTTAAAAAAAACTAAGAACTTTCCCTGAACAAAAGAGCATCAATACCAAAGAATACAGTCTGCCATTGAGATTTGGGCTTATTTTATTGGGTAATTTTTTGTGGGTATTTAAATTTAAACTGACATGAACTGGGCTAAGCTTTTTTGTTTGGGTATATATATACATAACACAAATACCTCTTGGGGTCCTAAAAATGTGTCAATTTTAGTGGGCCTAAAGCTCGGGCACCTTGAGCTTTAGCCCAGGGCCGGTGCTGACCACCATCTTCACTCACCATCATCCAATATTATCACCATTGCCATCACTCACCACCGTAATCTATCACCACCACCAACCAAATCACATTATCACCACTATGATCTACCATAATTGTCACCCTATACAAACCACCAACAAGATCCACAACCTCCATTCACTCCACCACCTGGTTTTGTAGTAAGATTTGTTGGCTTGCAATTGAATGATGGAAGAGACGACCAAGAGATGACTTGTGTTAGAGAGATGAAGAGCCGCTTGCGTAATTGATTAAAATTTAAAGTTTACGAACGACGTCGTATCATGGTGCTTCGGAAATAAGGTATATCCCATTATCAGATGTACACATTTCTCAACTTATAATTTATAAAGGTTTAAATATAATTTACTATCCTAAACTATAGTCCATATTTTATTTCGGTGATTCACCTTTCAATTTTGTCAATTAAATAATTGAACTATTAATTTTTTTTAATTCCATCAAATTGAGTCTGTTACGTCAGAAATTACCAACGTGACCTTCTGCTAGGATTTTGTTCAGCTGATGTATAATTAAAAAAAAAATTATTTTTAAAATTTTATTAACATTCATTGTTTAGTCAAGGTTAAATACGTCAAACCATAATAACAAAACCAAAAACATTTAATAACTAAAATAACAATTATTGAGCAAAAGAATATTGAAAAATATTTACCCATTTCTCCTTTACTCTTCCTCTTCCCCTTTCCTTTACCCATTTCCGGTGGCGGTCCCCTCCCCGTGAACATAGTTGCAAAAATTTTCTTTTATCAATCACAATCAAAACCCCACCATCTCCAATCTAAAATCTCTGTGGCTGTTACCCAGAAAACTCTCATTCCCCAATCTGAAGAAGTTGAAAATGCAGTAAATGAGTTTTAGTGTTTTGATTTAGGGAATCCCCAATCATTTGCAATTCTGCATCTAACTCGGTAAGATCTGGAAAAAAACTAAAAAATTATGATCTGAAGTGGTGGTCGTTTGGGGCTTATGGATCTGGGGTTTAGGATCTCGATGGATGATGGGGTTAGGATTTGGAAGTGGGATTGGTTGGGATATAGGATTCTTAAATCAGATATTGAATATGCCAGTATGGGTTTGATTTTAATTTCGGTGGTATACTTGTTTGTGTTGGTGAAGTCATATGTTTCGTTAGTGGAGTAGTCTAACAGGACCTCAAAGTGTTGCCATAGTTAGGAACTTATGAGTACCACAAAATCTTAAACACCCACTTTAGTAAGAAAACATGTACCTCTTGCTCCACCACCTATTAATTTTGAATTTCATGATTTGGTATTTTTTTGTTTTGATCTGATGTAGTTTGGTGGCTACATTTAGATTCATTTTTTATTGGACCAGATTTGCTTTAAACTGCGATTTCTCTCATTCTTGTTATTAGTCTCTGCTGATGTCATTTTGGGATGTTATATTCATAATTTTCTTTCATTATAAACTCTATTAATTGTTTGCTTGGATTCGATTATGTTGGCTGGTTTGTGCTCCCCTATAAATGATTTGTTTATTGGTGGATTTTATTTCATCGTCGGATTTTTTGAGAGTTTACGCCGGAGTTGGGCCAGAAGCTACGGTGTCAAGAGGTTTTGTCGGAGTCTTGCCGGTGAGAATTTCTGGAATTTTGGTTTTATAATTCATTATGTTAGTTCCTAGTAGGCCCAAGTTATCTAGAGGGGAGGGGGGAGGGGGAGGGGGGTTAATAGATATTTAAAAATCTTTTCGATTTAACTTGTTCTTTAATAATGATTAAAATTTTGCGGAATTAGTATTTGTTTTAATCTTCTTTATCAGGCAATGAAGTTATGAGCGAGTAAGGCAGTTATGGCAGGTATAGCAGTTATAGCGAGATATAGCATGAATGTAAGCGACACGATTGTTTTTAAGTAGTTGAGCAGACTCAAAGCTCCTAGTCCACTCTTCTACTCGGCGAGTAGGATATCCACTAAGGATGTCTTTTATAATCTTACGAATCACATTGATTCCTTACTGCACAGATAGATGCAGAAACTTCTCTAATTCACTCTTGAACTCTTGAGTCCAAAGCAGACTTGGCTTTCTTCTGATTCATTCTGAACTCTTCAAGTCAATGCAGACTTGGTATTCTTCTTTGATTGATTGATAGTTGTTGAGTTCTTGATGGTTTCTTTATTGATTCTTTGTGTAAACACCTTTGGTTCGTTAAGAACTGAGTAGCTGAGCAAGCTTTGCAATATCTCAGATCGTAGAGTTGAGCTTGAGAGAGATGTTCACGTTGTTTGATTAATGCTTGCTTAGCTTCTCTCTCATCCGTCTCGATCCGTATATATGTGATGTTGAAAACTATCCAGTTGGATCCATCCGTTGTGGCATTAAATGCATCGAACTTTCTACATCTTGTGATGGAGACATTTACGCACATCTTCCGAATTCTGCGATTCGGCCAATCGACCGACGCGCAGCGCTTTCTCACCTACCACACGAAAAGGTGTTTTGTCCCTCTTACCCATAGTACTATCCTTAGCTTCTTCAATACGCTTCTTTGTTGCATACTAAGGATATTTCAAACAATCTGGGATTGATGAGCACTGCATCATCTGGGATCCATTCCTCACTTGTTGAAAACACAGATTATGAGGCTCGACATTTTACGACATAGGGCGGATGATGATGCTCTACGATTTGGATCGTGGTGTTCTACGATTTAGATCGTAGTGTCTTTTACATCCTTGCACTCTACGATGCTATCAGTTGAGAGCACTACGATTTCCCTTTAAAACCTTCATACACTACGATCTTCTCTTGCTTGTGTTGTTGACTCTACGTTCCCGAGAGCACACTACGATCGTTGACTTGTAAACTTCATATTTCCTTCAGCACACTACGGTCGTGGAGTTAACTCGGCAATCGTTGGGACCACTCTACGAAATCCGAAGAGTCTCCTTCAAGGCAGGCACACTACGATCTTCAGGCTCTACGTTTTCTGCCTTGACTTCTGCAATGTTGATCAAATTGATGCACTATGATTTCTTCAAGACTAATCTATTACATCTTAAGATCAACCTAACAGTTTTGATCTTTCTATCTATACATTCTTTAACAGAATGATACACGTTGAAAGCTTAGATCAACCTAACAATTTTGATCTATCACTAAGTCCTTGTACATATATTCATTTAAGGACCTTACAAATAATCATGAACATATACATTAAAACATCAAATCATAATATGCATTCTCCCAACACATTATTTGTTTGAAGAAATAAGTAGTTAATTTGTTTGTAGACACTCGAAATTTTATTTTCCTGTTACTAACTATGCAGGAGGGCAAAAACGTCTTATTCACTCTCTAGAGATAACCCTGGAGGACTACAACGCCAAATTAAACCCCGAAGACAACACCATGGGACATTAAATCAACCTTGGAGACAACCCTGAGGAAAGACAGAATCAACAACAGTCAAACCCCGAAGATAGCCCTGAGGGATATCCAAAAGTAACTTCAACCCTAGAGATAACCCTGGGAGGGCAAAAATGTCATTTTGACAAAATAACATCAACAACCACAGTATAGCTGCATATATGGTTACAAAGAGCCATTGCAGCAATTCCGAGCATAAATTATACAAAACAGCTCAACGGACTTTCTGCGAAGACTCGAATATGCCAGTTTGGTCATGGACCAAACTTCCCATATTCAAAAAAGGGCAAACCTCATTTCATTGTGTAGCTCTCGAAAAGAGCTTTCCGGAAAGGTATGACACACCTCCATCGGATTCCCGAATTGCAAGTTATGAAGGTTTAAGTAGGCTGCACGTTGGTCAGAGTGCACATTCTTCGAGACAGTGGGGCCCACCAGGATCAGCCGCAGGTAGACCCATGGTTGATCGGGTCTATATATATATGGCCTCCCCAAGCTCATTTATAGATAGAAAGAGAGAAAGAAAGGGTCCAGGAGAGAGAAATCAGGCCTTTTGATAGCGAAAGACAACTTTTCTTCTGTTTAATCTTTGTAAATCTCTTATATAAACACTCGTATACATATTTATAGCAACATATCAAGTTTTAATCGGTGGAAAATGAGTTTTGAGGCGCTTAAAGTCGTTCGATATCCATCCTCGTGCCTAACTTTAAGATTTCGCCAGATCTAGCTTCTTCGCTTGCTCTAATATGTATATAAGCATTATATATACTTTTTTAACGGTTAATATTCGTCAGATCTGAAGTTTTAACCGTTCATTTCTTGTAAATAGTCAATATTTAAGCTTTATTGACTAGATCTGTACTGGAGCTAGCTTTTAACAGGTTCAAAAGTTGTGAAACCTGAACCCGGAAGCTAGAATGGCTAAGATCTGTACAGATCTAGTTTTCTTTCTAGTTTTTGTAAATATTTAGCAACCACGTGGCCCTAGATCTGTATCTAGAGGACGCTGGAAGCTTTGACTATGCGTAAGGATTTGACTGATGAATCCTTTGTTTTGCGACATTTAGAGTAAATATATCTGTTTTATTTTAGTATATTGGTTATGCAAGCTATTTATGTAATATTATGTGAGCCTAGGAGCCACGTGATCTAAGATCCAGCTGACGAATTTAGATTTGGTTCCTATGAGGGACCCTTTTCAGTTGTACAGCTAGCTTGTAAATTTTGTAATTGTAAATCTAGGACCTTAAAACGGTTATCCGGATTTAAGGTCCTCGTAATAGTAAAAATCCTATGTGTGGTGCTCGGGCATACTTTGATGGCTTTCATCCCCATAAGGAGCCCGACACTTATATATATATATATATATATATATATATATATATATATTATTTGTCGAAGATACTTCGAATCTCGAGAATAAAATCAAAATAAGCTGAATACGGAATAAAATGGAAGTATCAAAGGCCTCAATTCCTATGCGAGCATAAGGGTTTGAAAACCTATTTTCAAAACATCACCTTTATATATCTTGTATTAAAATTGAACTTTTATACAAGTCAAACCCTTTGTATATAGGTGTAAAAGAGGCATATCATTACTTCCAAATAAAGTACTTAGGCCCAATTAACTATAATACACACACACACAAAAAAATTAGGGAACAAAAAGTGCGGTAACTATGTTTCACAGAAGTCGGGAGGTGCCTAACACCTTCAAACCACTTAATCAAGCCCCCGAACTCTATGAATCTCGATTTCCAAGACCAATTAAACAAAGTCCAATATTGGGCCATATTGCAAAACCTTTCAAAACTCGGTTGAGTTGGTACAACCATTTAACTCATACCAACTGGCGTTTCTGTCCAATTTGGACCAATAAAAAATCAAATCTTTTCAAAACTTCGACATTATATGTCGGTCTTTTCCTAAAAATCTCACCCTTTAGATCAAACAAATTCATATAGAAAATATAAAGGGTAAGAAACACCTCGAAAAAAGGAGAAAATTTTTCGGTGGTTGAGGACAGTAGAAGGCTTAAGCTGCATTTTAATCTTTTTGATTTCCTTATTTGTGCATGTGTGTGAAATGATGTCTTTACATTGAATGGATGTGAATGTATTTTTACCACGCTTTATATTAGTACTTCACACAATGTCATCATTTTGCATGTAGTGAGATGCGATGAATGTATATTGTGTGATTCCTCCACCAGGAGGCGAACCCATCGGTCACTTATTACTGGACTCCAGTGGCGATTAAGTCCAAGTGAGGCTCTGGAAAGGTACCACTCAGATCCGCTCCAGTTGAAAGATCGAATTAACTTCCCATCTAATAGATTGCGATGATCTGGGAACCTCCATGCCAAAAAAGCCCGTGAGAGTAAATCTAAGATAGGCCAACCTCTGATAAACCAAGAGCGAAGGAAAGTCTCTTCATGTATTTCCCTTTCAAATTCAATTTAATTCTCAAATTCCATGTAAATCTTAATTAAATGTAAATATCATTTCCATTCCCTGTCAATTCCATTATTGTACATATATCAATTCTTGTCATGCTATACTGTCATCAAAACAACTGATATTTGTTTTGTAGGAAAATATTAAAAACCATAAAAAACCAAGACATTACATCAATACATGTTGTTAATACTTATCAAGACTAAACTACATACTCTTCTTGTAGACACGATTAGTCCCATTACCAGATCAAAATCTAAGAAGGCACAAGGCCCATCCACCGACATGGCTAAAAGTACCCAACACGAATCAAGTTTTGTGTCTCAAATGGAGTTTGAGGGTCTCAAGAATCAAATAGCAGAGTTGGCTATCATCCTGAAAGAACAAAGTAAAAGCACTCAGGGCCAGACAATGCCCATTCAACTAGAGTCCTCCTCACAGGGTGGTAATCAAAGTGCTAACAAAAAGGGAGAAGTGTAAATACACGAACCTCAATCTAGTGAGAGAATCACCAAAAAAACCCCTGAAATCACTAACCTCAGAGATGATCGAGAAACTGAAGACATAAGAAAGAAAGTCCAACAAATGGAGGAAACCATCCGGTCAATCAAAAGGACTGAAAACTATGGAAGTGTTACCTATTCAGATCTCTGCATATTTCCAGGGGCTCGATATCCTGATAAATTTCAAGTCCCAGAGTTTGAAAAGTACAATGGGGCAGGCGATCCATATATGCACCTGAAAGTATACATTGACGAGCTGGGGTCTTATGCTGAAGATGAAAGCCTCAGAATGCAGCTTTTTCAAAAAAGTCTCATTGGAGAGGCTAGAGCCTGGTATGCCCGACTGGACAATGCCAAAATCCATAATTGGGAAGAGTTAGCCCACGCCTTCCTAAATTAGTACAATTTTCAGTCATAAATGGCACCGGATCGATATCAAGTGACAAAAATCAAGAAGCAGAATACCGAGTCTTTCCGAGAATACGCTCAAAGATGGAGACGTCTGGAAACACATGTCAAATCGCCTATGACAGAAACTGAAATGGTGATGACTATCATAGACATCCAAGAGGCACCTTACTTTGAGAGGATCCTAGCAGGAATAGGCAAGCTATTCTTGGAGATGATCAAACATGGTGAAATGGCAGAGATAGGTCTGAAAGTGGGCAAGATTAAAGACATCACGACTTTGGAAGCAGTCGCCGAGCATATACAGTCTGGCAACTATGCGAGCAATCCCAAAAGGGTACCCGAGAAAGGTGATGAAGATGTATACCTCGTTTTACAGGGGCAAGCTATGAGACCAATCTACAGTCCCCCCATTTGGAAGAAGCAAGGCAATCTGCCATTTCAACAACAAGATGCATTCAACCAATACCAATACAGAAAGAGAAAATTTGAAAGAACAAAAAATCAGGTGTTCACTCTACTGGGCGATTCCCTGGATAACATATTGGAGTTATTAATCAATCAGAGGAAAATTACTGAATTAGCTCCACTCCTTGATCCAAAAAGTAAAAGATATAATCCAAGCCAGAGATGTGCTTACCATTCAGGGTCTCCAGGACATGATACATAAGATTGTTGGTCCTAAAAACATAAAATCCAAAATTTGATCGAAAGTGGCGATGTTGTGGTCCAATAACCTGACTAACTAAATGTCAACACCAACCTTTTGTTACAGTATGATATGGAGGGAGTGAACATGATCGGGTCAGGAAGTGCTAAAATGCATCCAAATTGTAAGTACATACGAAGAATGGAGGAATAACCCCAAAGGAGCAGAACAAATGTCCTAGAGTGGGAAAATTTAGAGGAGTATATGACAGTAAATCAGAAATTGGAGACGATCCTACATCAAGTAACTCTGTTAGCCAATCTGGTAGTGCGCCAACATCAGGCTACAAGTCAACTTTTCACTCAACTATCAGAAAAGCCAAGAGAAAAAAGAGGTTAATCGGAATGCAAGCCTCTATCTCTTCGAGATGAGCCAGCTAAATGAATAAGGTCAAAATGGGTTGAAAGCTCAAGAAAAGTGGAATGATAAAATTACAAGAAGATATCGCCAGCAAAAAAATCATTTAGGGGAATACGAATTCTCAAAGAAGAAAGATCAAACAACCTCTAAAAGAGACAGAAAATTCACCCCTCTGAACAAATCAAATAAAAAGATGTTACACTTTTTGATAAGATTACTGAGTTGATGAGTCCTGTAAATCCCGAGATAAAGAGTTATGATTCCACTAAGATATGTCTCTACCATTCTAACTCATCTGGACATGCAACTGAGGAATGTTGGTCTTTGCGACATAAAATCCAGGATCTCATTGAAAATGGAGAACTGAAGATAGAAGTCTCCATTACCAGAAAAGGCGAAAGGGAAATAAAGAGCTTAAGATGTCCGAGACAGGTAGTTCAAAGGAGGTGACGGCTATAAGCCACAATCTTGGCAGAACACAAGGTGTACTGATCCTAATGCTGAGAGTGACAGATGAAACAAGAGATTCCCCTAAAGAAATTCATCCGACACCATCAAACATCTTGTTACCCAAAGTCAACAACCATATTCCTGATTTTACCTTCCTGGATGATGATGAGGAAATACTGATCCTTCCTAGTGTAGAAAAAGCCAAAAAGAAAAGTTTCTTGTGAGAAATACAACAACAGTTCAAGAGAAACTTCATAGTTAAATCCTCTCAAGCCCATGAAAAATGTGAATGAACAGATGAAGGTAAAGATGTTAAGGTTGGCGGGGAAGCCAACCCATCAAGGAATCAAGAGTTCATCCATTTTTGCGATGGGTCTAGTTTTAGCATCCTTGAGGGATGTGCTGAATCAGGAGGCAATCAAGTTATGGAAATGATTGAAGATATTCATGATCAAGAGATAACCTCTATCATGAGCCTCGAAAGCAACCTAACCACTGATAACTGGACTATCAGCCCCCAGCTAGCCAAGAGGACGTAGATTCAGAGGATAAAGTTGTGAGTTCCAGTAGATGTTAGGACGATATCACTTTCTTAGCATTATGCTTTTTATTTTTCATGCATGTAAATATTGAAAAAAAATCAAACCAATCAGATATCAGCCAAGCTTGAACTACGAAAGACCTGATCTCCCCCCATCAATGGAAATACGTAGGCAGTCGTCTATGGTGCGGTCAAACCAAACAAAAACCCAAAACACCCACTCAAACTAAACAAACACCTTTCAAATCCCTCAGAATACTCAACTCCATAATACTAGTTTCCAACCATTCAGGCCAAGCCTGAACTATGAAAGACCTGATCTCCCTCCAGCCACAAGAGTATGTAGACATCCATTTATAGTGCGGTCTAATCCTAAAAAGAAACAACCAAACACTCTACTTCATATATAAAATACAAAACCCAAACATCAATCCCAAGAAACTAAAGTCCACATCCAAGAAAAACCCTTAAAGTCAGCGACCCATGTTGAGAAGACCCAACTGCACCTCAATGTCACTCCATCAAATCTGGCACAAGTCCCGGGAAGGAAGAGACAGTGATACATCAAGACAACTAGTACGAGGGATGAAATGGCAATCATCATAAGATGCATCTCGTCAGCAACTCATCACCCCTGAATTGCTAGAAGACTTGATCTTTTTTAACCTCTAGCAGTACTTGGGCAACCGGCATGGCAAAGTCTATCTCATACCCGATGACCTGTTCCCCCAGATCAAGACCACAAATCACACCTTACAGATCAAATCAAACTCGGGTAAAGTCATCACCAACCAAGATGAGATCTTAGATCCAATTTAGTGGAGTCCGAAGGCCTCTTGACATTAATCATCAATGTTAAAACAACAACACAACGATATATCGAGCATGATCATCAGCAAGAACCCTCAAAGAGCCGACACCCTCAATCACAAGTCTTCATCAAATCATAAAAATATCATCAAAGCCAATTGTGCCAACAAGTCAGAAACAATGATTGAAGGTGTGACGCCCCCAAAATAAGTCCACACAACCCATTTTGGGTCGCCAAATACATCCTACAGAATCCAAATACAAACTTAATTTATACAACTGTCGTGAAAAATACGACAAACACATAAGCTGAGAGTTTCAATACAAATATGGTCTTGCAGACAATATCCAAACTCAAATAAAGTTCTAATTACAATTATTGTTACACTATTTTACAAAATAGTGAGGACTATTATAACAACCATCTTGGACCATTACTCCACTGCCCGACTAGTCCCAGCTACATTCTTGCCTCTTGAGAAGAACAATGGAACCAAAAGGAAAAGGGTGAACTCAACTAGCCCAGTAAAGAATTTTATGACTAAGATAATGAAGACCAAATTATCCTTAGTCCTCAACAGTGAAAAATCTGATAGAATACAATAGACAACAAGTTTTAGATCAACAACTGCAGCGAAAATAGCAATCCATTAGAAGAGTCAAGTAGAGCATGATGTCTACAATCTTCTATGATTTAGAAGTCCATCACTAATATTTTATCCCTGTAACACCAATCAATAAATGTTTTAAATCAATAAATTATCCATGCACTACGGGCCAAGGATATTCGTTTGTATCACAAGTGGTCATAATCATGCCAAACAACTATCCATCTATGCAATACAGGTCATGATTACACCAATACACAATTCTTGGTCATAATCATACCAATCAACAGTCCATTTATACACTACGAGCCAAAGATGACTTTCACCACAATATAAGCATGAGGATGATGATAATGATATAAAGAATGAATCAAGTGAGATCAAGGATAAATATTAGAGATTTATAATTCAATTTATCCAGAGTTCAAGAATGTCCAAATTATCATCATGATAACTAATTGTGGGGTAAAATTCAAGAATGATATTCATGTATCAAAAATAATTTGGACAGAAAAGGAAATTAAATTCCATTGTAAATAGTACTCATGAATAGTACCGTATAAATAGTACACATGAATAGTATGTTAGTTCCCAGTAGGCAGAATAGATCTAGAAGGGGGGGGGGGTTGAATAGATCCTTTTATTTCAAATACTTTTCTCTATTATTTTGTATAGCTATTAAATTAGCATATGACAAACATAAGAATCTTTTCAAGCACAGCGGAATAAGTAAAAGATCCCTTTCATTGATATATTCATAATCATACATACATTGTTCGTAGAGTAAGTTTAGTTGTAAGCAGTTAAAACATACATAGCAGTTATAGTACATAATGTAAATGACATAATGTAAAAGACACTGAGGGTTTTAAGTGGTTCGGAGACTCAAGCTCTAATCCACTCTTCGCTTTCAACTATCGAGGATTTCCACTAAGGAAGGCGGCACCACGAATCATCGAGATTCCTTGAGGCCCGTGACACTTGGGACTTGATTCACTAAGAACTCTTGAGGCCAATGACCTTGAGACTCCTCTAGTTCAAGGAACTCTTGAGCCCAAAGAGCTTAGAACTTCATTTAGTCCCTCGGGACAAGGACCCTTCCGCCACGGCTTCATTGAGTCCCTTGACGAGGACCCCTCGAAGCCCACGGCTTTGTTGAGTTGTTTGTTTATTGTTATTGGAGTGGGGTGTTGAAATTGCTTAAGATGTCTTCATGCTTTGACCATCTTCTATACTTAGAAGCTTGGCTTGATCACCCTTGAAGTGCAGTTGAGTGTTTGCATGATGCTCAGCTTCTTCGGTTACTCAACCACTTCGGATGATCCCTTGATTAATTGCCTTGAAGATCATTCCTCTTGGTACTTGATGGCTGCACTTGAGAGGCTTCTAAGCTGACTGTAAGTTCTTCTGCTAGGTACTTAGAAGCTTTCTCACGCTTGACACCAAGATGGAATTTGTGATCTCCCTTCTTGATACTTGATGCCTTCCCATGATGAACTTGCTAAGATGACTGTAGGCTCTTCTCTGTTGTTCTCTAAGTCTTCCCATGATGGACATCAAGATGACATGATGCTCTTCTTTCTCTCGGTAGTTCAAAACACTCTTCATGTAGTAGAACTTTCACTTCTACATAGTAGAATTCACACTTCTACTTCTTTCTTTGTCTGACTTCTGAGTGTTCTTGGTGGATCGTAGAGTGAGCCTTCGGACTCACTGTCTCACATTGTTTAGATCAATCCACCTTCTCTCCAAACTCGGCAACTTCAGTAACCCTCGATCTTTGAAGCTCTTCTAGATTTATACTCCTTCCCAATCCTTCCGTTAGAAAGTAGCCGTTGAAGGCTATTCAAATATCTTCACAGATCTCGAGTTGACATAGGTAGTCTGCTCATGTGACATGTCATACTTTATTTGACATTGTAGTCTACTGTTTCACCTACCCGTCAGAGTTGTCACTTTAATGTCTTGGGCAGGTTGAAGACTTTATTATCTCCTTCTGATTTCTCGATCAGAGGTTTTTCTTTTGCATCGATGCTCTCAATAAGCTTTTGTCCGAATACCAACATTCAGATTGAACCGTTTCCAATGCTTCAGTCTTCGGGTGTTCGAACTCTACGATTTCGATGCTCGTCTTCGAAGACCTGATCGTAGTGTCTTGTTGAGTGTTGCTCTTTGACTGGTAGAGTTAACACTACGATCTTGAAGAGTGTTGATTGGATCTCCAATGTAGTACACCTCTTCCTTCTATTGTGCAGTGCTTCAATACTTTTGTTTGCTTCGACTGTTCTCAGATATTGATGGCCTAACTCCTTGCTCTGGTTCCCTCTGAATAGCAAGACACTTTAGATTTATGGCGCGTCCAGCTCGCTTTCTCCCATTAACTTATCATCAATGGACTGACCCTACACTTAATCACTTCAACCTTGTTCTTTAGAGGCTACCCAGTATCACGGTTCACTTTTCATCAGTTCTTTCTTTGTTTGGAAAACACTACGATCTCAGTTGCTTCCAAGATCGTTGTCTTCTATTCACTTGACAGCTACTGTACTTGTTAACTTTCCTTAGTCAGTTACTGAAGTCTTCTTATGATTATCTTGTGGATGACTTCATCTCGAATGGCTTCACAACTCAATCTTGATGCTGATTAGGTTGGTGCTTAGATCTTCTTTTAGCTTGCAAGCCATTCGTTGAGTGCTCTCTGGTTCCCTTCAGGTAGGATGTATCTTTGCGATTGCTGACCGGAGGCTTTGTTCCTTTGGATATTACGGGAGTGCTCATTAGTTGAGAATCATACTTGCTTTCTACGATTACGCTTTATGCATTGTGAGCACTTACATTGAGGTCGTAGTTACGCACTCTACGATTGAAGCCGATTTGTGCGACACACTACGATCCTGAAATCAGATCTTAACACTACGGTTTCTACCTTGTGCCTGTTGTCTTCATCTGATCTTGCTCGACTACAATCTCTGCATGTAATCAATAGACTCTACGAACTCAGAGTGTAGTCTACGATTCTTGACATGGCTTCGGCATCGATAGACTCTACGACTCCAAGTGTAGTCTACGTTTCTGTCTTGGCTTTGACAGATGATCGGTCGGCTCGTAGACAGGTTGTCTCTACGATTTTGAACATGTCTTCCTCAACATACTACGATCCCGAGGAAGCTATTCTCGATATACCACGATCCTTCATCGTTTCCCCTGGCAGTCTATGAACTCTGAGATCTACTATTTTGCAGACTACGATTCTTCCTCGATAGCTCTTGAGTTAACCTTGACTCTCCTGACAGACTACGATCTTTGGTGCAGTACTCGACGATCAGACAAGCCTATCTATTATATCATAAGATCCACCTAACATGCTTGATCTTTCTATATTTATAGTCCTTGTACATCATTTCTTTTTAAGGACTTCACAAAGCTGTTTTGCTTTTGTAAGATCAACCTAACATACTTGATCAATTCATTCTAAGTCCTTGTACAAATGTTTTTATTATCTATCAAAGGACTTTACAACTTTCCTTAATGCAAGCATACTTGCATATTGTTCATTCACACACACACACACATATATATATATATATATATATCATAATCAAATCATATGTAAACAGGAATATCATTCATATGTTTATTCCTGACAATCTCCCCCTATTTGATTATGACAAAAACAATAAGTGCATATGCATGTTATGAATGAATCTTATATACAGTGAGCAGCTGTATTTCTAAAACAGATAATCATGAATGTCATTTATAAAGATATGACAATTTATACATTAAGACACTTTACATCCTGGATCCAGAACATACCTAACTAGTTAGAGATGTACCTCTTTGGTTCCATGTATGTTTCTAGGATGTCTGTTGATCATCTACTCATCTTTTTGTTCTCCTTTCTCTTGCTCCCCCTGGGATGATGACCTTCTGTCTTTGCTTAGCTCCCCTTCAGCATCTTTCTGATCATGCTCCCCCTCAGACTCTGCAATCATATGATCATCATCTTTTGGCTCCCCCTCAGATGATGATTCTTTTTTTGCTGTAGCTGCTGTCTTCTTCTTTGACTTCTTCTCTGTTATCCCTCTGCTCTTCCTTGAGTGCCTCTTGCTCCTCTTCTTTCTATGCCTCTTTTTCTCCCCCTTTTTGTCATCAATCATTTGAGAGAGCTACTCCATGTTGGGGCGTAAGTCGCTCCATTAGGTAGGAGGGTTAGCGACTTCAAACTTGAGTTCCTGCTGGCCTAGCTCAAGTTGCACTGAGAAAGACTGCTTCAAGTCGTCAATCTTGTCAGAGAGGGCTTGGATCTGCTCTTCATTGGCCTTCTGAATTCGTAGAGCATCTACCTTCTGATCTTGTATGGCCTTCTGATAGATGCTATCTCTCTCTTGGAGTTTGAACGATATCTCAGCCATAGTAGCTTGACGTCTGTTCTGAAGAGAATTATCTCCTTTTCTTTGTCGACTTACAGTGACTCTTGGTGAGTAGAGATATCTTCTCACTTAATTCATCAGAACTCTTCAGTAGTTCCTTCTCCAGGATAGTTTGATCCTCTTGTTGGGCAGTGATGATTGGGTAATATACTCATAAATTGGATATACTTGGGCTTAAATTTGTGTATTCTTAAGTCTTTTATTGGCATTTTTACCGTGTTTATGTTTTGTTTTGTAGATTTGGGAGCTGTAGGGGTAATTCTGGGATTTCAAGCTTATAATGGCAGAATGGTAAAAAAGTGAAGAAGATCATTGGGTGCGTTGAGACTTATACTAAAAACGGTACGGGTACCGAGGTATTGGTATGATGGTTGATGGGGATGCCTTTGGCCGTCAGATTTGACTTGGTTTGGCACATGGAATTCAAAGTTGTTTTGGATGAGGATTGTGGGAAGCTATAAAAAGAAGTTAAGTGCTGAAATTAGGGATCTTATTATACACAATTGGAGGTGAGCAAGGAGTCGAGAGAGCTTTGAAGATTTTCACTTAGAGTTTTCTTCTTCTTCATTCATTTTTTCAATTTGTGTAATTCTTTAAGGATGATTTGCAAAAAAGATTATTGGTTTTATTTCCGTTTTATGAACTAATTCTTTAATTAAGATTTCAATTGAACCTTTTATGGCTATAAATTAGTTATTCAATTTATTCTAATTATTTATATTGAAGTGAATTGTTTATCTTGCCTTGCATGTATTGATTAATTATTTGGCCAATAATTACTTTGTTATTCTAGAAGGAATTGAAAGAGGAATTCTAGGGTTAGAACTGAGTTTGATAACGTGTGACATAGTTATTTGCACAGTGAATAATTAGGTTTGTGAATTGAATGGAAATATCTGTTCACCGCATGTAACACATAAGAAATTGGAATTGAAGGAGTTTAATTCACTTGTTTTGCATAGGAATATAACAAGATTAATCTGGATTAAATAGAAGTTAATTGATTACTTGGAAAAGGACTTTTGACATTTGAGAATTCCTGTTAACAATTCAGTAGACATAATAATTAGGATAATTGGATAATTGAGTTATAGTTCATAATTGGGGATATTGAAGTCTTAATCCTTATTTATCTGAAATTATTCATTCAAATCTTGGTTTATTTATTTGCCTCTTTTAGAGTAATATCATTAATTGTTTAATTTAGTTTCAAAATTTCAGAAAATCATAATTTATAGTTGTTTAAATAAAATTGGGTTGATATAGTGCTAGTAGTTGGAATTTATTAATTAGAATTCTCGTGGGATCGACACTCTATCTTATCACTTTATTACTTGTTGGCGTAGTGTATACTTACTTGCGTATTCATTGATTTGAAATCGACCAACAAGTTTTTGCGTATTTCTTAGAAATTTTTATTAATATTAATTTCATATTAGTTATAATCAATTCGATCTTAATTTAAAGCGTTACTTATTTTTCTTCTTGAATTGGTAGAATTCTTGTGAGTGTATGCACACTAGATCGAAAGCTAAAAGGAACTTTTTTCCGTATCTGAGCGACATCGAAAGGATGTTAGGAAATTGCGGTTGAATAGTGAGGTTATACATTTGGAAAGAAAAGCTGGCGAGACCGAGAAATACCCGTGAACATGGCGAGGAGCGACCGAAATCACTTAGGGATTACGCCATGCAGAATGTCACGGATATCTGATCGAGTATTAGAAGTAGGTGATCGATCAATGCAAATAGTTTTGAGATTAAAGCGGGAACAATTAAGATCTTCTGAGAATACATATCGGTTTGGGGTAATTCGATAGAGCGATCTAATGAGCATATCTTGAGTTTCTTGGAAGTTTGCGACACCTTCAAATTTAACAATGTATCGGAAGATACTACTGAGGTTGAGAATGTTCCGTTTACCTTGAAAGATAAAAAGCGCGAAGTTGGTTACACTCTTTGCCTCTGGCTCGATCACCCTTGGGACGACTTAGCTCAAAATTTTTAGCTAAGTTCTTCCCACCAGCAAAGTCGGCAAAACTACGGAACGATATTCACACTTTCGCACAATTTGATTCAGAATCGTTATATGAGGCGTGGGAAAGGTTTAAGGATATGCTCCGTAAGTGCCCTCATCATGGAATTCCATGATGGATGCGATTAGGGATATTTTGTGATGGTTTTGCGCATCCACGAGGCTAGTATTGATGTAGCGTGCGGGGGGCGATCATGTCTAAGAGTTTTGATGAGGCATATCAGTTGTTAGAGACAATGGCCACCAACAACTATCAGTGGCCCATGACTAGGTCTAATCATCCGAAAACATCGGGAAAGTTTGAAGTGGATGCGATGCGGCATTATGACCAAGTGGCCATGATGGCTAAGCAAATGGAAATATGGCATCCCTGATCCACACAATGGTAGCGATGGTTTGTGAATTGTGTCTTTGGGGGTCATGCTACGGATCGATGTGCCATAAATTACGAATCGACTTCGGTTCGTAGGAGCTATAATCGCTCAACTCAACCGTATCAGACTCAAAATGCATATAATCCGGTTGGAGAAATCATCAGGGGTTTTCATGGAGTAACAATCAAGCTTGACTCAAGCACCTGAACAACAAAACACATCCGGATTTCAAAATCGAGACTCAACAACAACGAGAGAGAGAAATCAAGTTTGGAAGAAGCCTTGGAAAAATTCATTAGAGCTTACGAAAAAGGAGCGAGAACAAGACAAAAAAATGAATCAAGTAGAAATTTGAATATGCAAAGCGAGGTGCATCGATAAAGAATCTGGAAAATCAAGTGGGGCAAATAGCACGTCATTGAATAACGAATCCACAAGGAACACTCCCTAGTGATCTGAGAAATAAATCAAAGGCGTGCTTGAGCATTGCAAAGGCGTAACTTTACTGTGATGGGAAGGATTTGCAAGAAAGCGATTAAGGATAAGGAAAAGGGGACAACATGGCAATTTGAAATAGAAGAAGTTGTGGAAGCCGGAAACATATAGATGAAATCGTGAGAAGAAGAATGCGGAACCAACTATCACAATGCACGCCCATACAAGTATCGCAGAGGTTTGAAATCCAAGTTAGATAAGCGGTTTTCAAGATTTTGGATATTTTCAAAAATTGCATATCAACATCCCATTTGCGAGGCTTTAGAACAAATCTCGAGCTACGCTAAGTTCATGAAGGATGTGTTATCAAAGAAAAGGAAATTGGGTGATTTTGAAGCGATGGCGCTAAGCTTAGAAGAATCTTGTTATGATTATCGAGAACAAGTTGCCTCGAAGTTAAAAGATCCGGTAGTTTACTATTAAAGTGCGACATTGGTAAATCGGTTTTGGGGAGAGCATTGTGTGATTTGGGGGCGATATAAATTTGATGCCATTATCGGTCTACTGATCGGTTTGGACTCAAGGCACCAAAACCGATAAATATCAGTTTATTGTTGGCGGACCGATCAGTTACATATCCACGAGGTATCGTTGAAGACATATTAGTAAAGGTGGATAAATTCATCTTCCAGTAGATTTCGTTATCTTGGATTGTGAAGCAGATAAGGAAATTCCCATCATTCTCGAGGCGACCATTTTTATGATGGGGAGAACATTGATCGGCGTCTGAGAAAGGAGAATTGACGATGCAAGTTGAAGATCAACATGTTACCTTTAATGTATTTAAGTCGATGTCTTATCCGAAGGAAAAAGGTGAGTGTTTGCGGGTGGATTTAATGGATGAATTAGTTAATCACAAGTTCTGCGGCAATTACTCAGAGGACCCGATAGAATCCATGTTGTTTGGAATAGACGACTACGGTATTGATGAGGACATTGAGCAGATCAAATGGCTAGATACATCATCGTTCTACTGGAAAAACAATCAACCATTCGACACCCTTGATAGGCCCGAAGCGGAAGGTAAAAAGTGCAAACCCTCGATAGAAGAACCACTGGTGTTGGAATTAAAGCCACTACCCTCTCATCTGCAGTATGCTTATTTGGGAAAAGATGACACCTTACCAGTGATGTTTTACGTGAATTAAGCGACACCCAAAAGGAAAAAGCGCTACGGGTTCTGCGAGAGTTCAAAACAGCAATTGGGTGGACTATAGCGGATATTCGAGGTATTAGCCCTTCATTTTGTATGCAAAAGATTTTAATGGAAGAGGGGTCAAAACCAACCATTGAGATGCAAAGAAGGCTAAACCCCATTATGAAAGATGTGGTGAAAAAGGAGATTATAAAATGGTTGGATCTTTGGTATTATTTACCCGATCTCGAGACGGTTCGTGGGTAAGTCACATGCGGTGCGTACCAAAGAAAGGGGAATAGCGGTGGTGGTGAAACGGCGCTAATGAGCTCATCCCGACTAGAACTATTACAATTTGGAAGTATGTATGGATTATCATGAAGTTAAATAAAGCTACACATGAGGATCACTTTCCCTTGCGTTCGTTGATCGAGATGTTGGACGGAGTTAGCGGGACATCAATTCTCTTGTCTCTTTGGATGGATATTCGGGTATAATCAAATTGCCATAGCTTTGGAAGATCAAGAAAAGACCACGTTCACATGTCCATCCATAGACGCGTTTGCATTAGGCGCGTATGTCTTTTGGGTTATGTAATCGTCGGCGACCTTTCAACGATGTATGATGGCGATCTTCTCGATATGGTGAACAGAATTTGGAGGTATTTATGGATGACTTTTACGTGTTTGGTGATAGTTTTGACTTATGTTTACAAAATCGATTTTAGTGTTGAAGCGATGCGTGGAGACTAACTTTGGGTGCTTAGCGGGAAAAATGTCACTTTATGGTGCGAGAGGGATTATTCTTGGGCATAAGGTTTTACGCATCCGGATTAGAGGTGGATAGAGCAAAGATTGAGACAATTGAGAATTGCATCCTCCATCATCAGTAAAAAGAAATTCAGAGCTTCTTGGGACATGCGGGTTTCTACAGACGCTTCATTAAAGATTTTTCAAAAATTTTGAAACCCCTATGTTCACTCTTAGAGAAAGATGTGCTTTTCAAGATGGATCAGTCATGTATCGAGGCATTTGAGGTATTAAAGAAGAAATTGGTCTCTGCTCCAATTATTGTGGCACCCGACTGGTCGTTACCTTTCGAATTGATGTGCGATGCGGTGACTACTGTGATTGGGGGCGATGTTGGGACAACGTCGCGACAAGATTTTTCACACTATCTACTACTCGAGCAAGAGGCGTTGGCCGGATGCCAGTTGAACTACACAACCACCCAGAAAAAGAGTTACTTTGCGGTGGTGTTTGCCTTCGACAAATTGAGCTTATCTTATTGGCACTAAGGTAATTGTCTACTTGATCATTACGCCATTAAATATCGATTGAGAAGAAGGATGCCAAACCGCGATGTCTCGGTGGAGTCTTGTTATTACAAGAATTTGATCTGGAGATCGGGGACGAAAAAGTACAGAAAATCGGTGGCGGATCATCTTTCTCGGTTGGAAAATGCTAAGGTACAAAAGGAAGACAACATATTGATTAATGAAAAATTTCCGGATGAACAAACTATTTCGAGTAACCACAATATTGCCTTGGTATCTTGATTATGTGAATTACGTGGTTGCGAAAAAGTGTTACCACCGAATTTGACCTCACAACAACGAAAGAAGTTCCTCCACGATGTGAAGCAATACTATTGGGATGAACCATTTTACATTTAAAGGCTGTAAAGATCAAATGATAAGGCGTTGTGTGCCTCGTGAAGAAATGGGATGACATATTAGGCCATTGCCACTCCTCGATTATGGAGGTCATTATTAGGTGATCGAGCAATGACAAAAAGTGCTTCTGATCGGGATTTTTACGGCCTTCTCTATTCAAAGATGCCTACCTTTATGTCTTTGAAATGTGATCGGTGCCAGCAGCGTAGGTAATATCTCAAGCTTGATGAAATGCCACTCAATTCAATTTTGGAGGTAGAACTGTTCGACGTATGGGGAATTGATTTTATGGGCCCTTTCCCATCGTCCTTTAATAATTAATACATTCTGTTGGTGGTCGATTATGTTTCCAAATGGGTAGAAGCCGTAGCGTTACCCATGAATGATGCCAATGTTATCCTCCGTTTCCTAAAGAAAAACATTTTCACACGATTTGGGACATCTAAAGCGATAATAAGTGATGAGGGAACTCATTTATGTAATAAGCAGTTTACAAAATTTCTTGTCAAGTATGGGGTTCGTCATAAAATTGCAGCTACATACCATCCCCAAAACAATGGTCAAGCGGAGGTCTCGAATAGGGAAGTTAAGCGAATTCTGGAAAAAGTGGTCAATCCGTCACGAAAGGATTGGTCCTTGCGTCTTGACGATGCTCTATGGGCATATCGAACATCATATAAGAATTCGATCGGCATGTCACCTTATTGCATGGTCTACAGAAAGGCGTGTCATCTCCCGGTCGAATTAGAACATAGTGCACATTGGGCCATTCATAAACTTAAATTCGATTTACAAGCAGCGGGTGAGAAAAGGTTACTTCAGTTGAACGAGATGGACGAATTTCGGTTCAATGCGTATGAAAATGCAAAACTCTATAAGGAGAAAGTCAAAAAGCTGACATGATAAGAAAATTCTCGATCGAACATTTGAGCCAAGGCCAACAAGTATTCTTTATTCAACTCATACTTATGTTTATTTCTGGGAAATTGAAATCCCGGTGGTCCGGGCCATTCATGATCATATATGTCGCTCCACACGGAAACATTGAGGTCGAAGAACCAAATTCTAAATGAAAATTCAAGGTGAATGGTTAGCGACTCAAACATTACTGGAGTGGACCCATCAAACGTCAATCCACTGTCATGCACCTCTTGAACCCGGTGGACAATTGAGCAAACACACTGCAGCAAAGTCGGGT
Organism: Panax quinquefolius; assembly: GCA_020205615.1. Lineage (NCBI taxonomy): Eukaryota > Viridiplantae > Streptophyta > Magnoliopsida > Apiales > Araliaceae > Panax > Panax quinquefolius. The sequence continues at coordinate 122,685,357 of CM035167.1, forward strand.
CGGCGACTATAAACTAAGCGCTATAGGGAGGCAACCCAAGAGTTTGTTTAATTTATTTAATTCTGTGACAGTTAATAAGTATTTTCAGCATTTGAATCACTTATTTTCATATGAGGATATGTTAGAATAATTTCCTGCACCACATTCTAATCAGACCAAATTCAATGCCTATGGCCATAGTAGCCGCTACGCTGATGCCTATGAATCTATAGCGCCCCGACGCTAGGCACCAGAATTTGCAAAAAGAGCCTAAGCGTCCGGTGACTGGTTTCGATTCATTATCGGTCACCGACACTAGACCACTCCATCGCTTTTTGCTGCTACAAATCAGTTCTTGATTGCCGGCGCTATCGTGACGCAGTAAAACCAGTACGGCCCGACTTATTTGGGATCAGTCAGTCATTTTAATTTAAAACCCCTCCATGTCCACACTTCTATTCCAAATAAACTACCCACATCGGCACATCCCAGGTTTCAGTTACGTGAATATTACCTCTCCATTCTCCTCCCATAACTACTCCACTTACATTGTTGCAAGTTATTCTCTTAATCATCTTGCTCGTTCAAATTACATTTTTACAAGATTCAAGGTACGTTTCTCACCATTATCAATTGTTGTGAATTGACTTCTTCATTCTGGAACGGTAGGGTACTGATGCCTATGGATTGCTGAATTAAGATCTTCTTGTTATGTTTTCTTTCTATTGTGCCTACTACAACATATACATCCGGCTAATAAAATGGCTTGCACACTTGGTGTTTGATATTATGTCTGAGTGAATTGTTGGAACCAAATACCACACAACTCTACCCATACACTAAAATCACGACATATTTTCACCCCAACACCATAGGTCCCCTGTCACACATATATATCACTATTGTGAGGGGTGGAAAATATATGGATGCATACAAGGGGTAATATTGATTTACATGGTATCTTTCTTATGCATAACTTGTGTGGCTGTACTTAATTTTAGTGGAAGAATTCCTATTCGAGTTCACACTTGTAATCCTATGAGAGTCTGTATTCCTAACAACCCCAACTATAACACCTAACGTCCAGTAATTTAGTAGTTTGGAGGTAGTGTTCGATATATATATATATATATATATATATATATATATATCCCTTTCTGCATCATGCTTTAATCTAATATATATGATTGCTATTTTTGCATAATTTTCTACATGGCTTCAAAGCATCAACGGGGAGAAGGTTTTGGGGACATTTCACGGCCAAGCAAAATTTGATACCGACGATTTGTCTCCCCGAAACAAAACGCGCTATAACATACATGACCACTCATTCATTAGTCCCCGAACGTGGTTTAAGGCCCGATCAAACCAAAGATGGAGAAATAGCGGTGGTGATTGCTGAGAGAAACTGGTTTTCCCTAACCGAACAACCTGACCCGGCAGTGATTGCAGTCGTTAAAGAATTTTATGCCAATGTTTCAGAGCACGATCACTATGGAGTGTTTGTAAGGGGAAAAACTGTGGAAATCGGAGACGAGGACATAAATGGGTGTTATCAACTGAATTTGGAGGATCTTAACGATGAGTATGCCGGTCTTCTAAGTCAAGGTCCAGACTATGAGAAAATAATCGTGAGCTTTGCCGGCGGGCACCACATGGGAAAGGTCGTTAAGCGTGGCATCATGACCTTCCCACATTCTCACCTCAGTTTATATAGGAAGGCGTGGTATGCCTTTATTTGCGCCAAACTTATGCCATGCACACATGTGAGTCATGTCACCAAAGAGAGGGCGGTACTGCTATATTCCATTATTCAAGGCTTGCAAATAGATGTCGATCACGTGATCCAGCTGTCCATTCTCCTAGCATCTCGAGGAGGAACCACAAGAGGTTTACCCCATCCATCGTTAATTTGTGTTCTATGTGCCAAGTTTGGGGTGAAATGGAAATCGGATGAGATGATTCAAACGCCTATGCCCGTGTTGGACCACAAGTTGATCAGCAGGTATAAAGTGTGGACAGGTGGGGCAAATCACCCTAGGGGATTGGGTTTCATAATTCCCCAAGTTGAAGCTTCTCAAGCTCCACCACCGCAGGTTCCACCTACTTATGGTCCTTCGTCAGCAGCTTATCGTGGTGTGGTTCCAGAAGCAGTCCAGCGCGAAATAAACAGATGGTTTTACAATCTGGAAGCCCAAAATGTCCGACTATCGGAACGTCAAGATGTGATTTATAAATATTTGGTCGACCAGTTTGCAGCTCAGAAGGCCATGAACGCCCAGTTGTATCCGGGTGTTAATCTCAATCAGTTCCCCTTTGTCCCAGTCCTACCAGTCTTTCCCCCTTCAGATCTAGAGATGAGCGAGGATGACGATGCTCCACCTGAGGCATAAGCTCGTCAGGGAAGTCCTCTATTTTATATTGTTTTATCTTTCGCATGAGGACATTGCTCTAGTTAAGTTTGGGGGTAGTTTATTTTTATTTGCATTAGTAGATTGTGATTGTTAATAGTTTGTGGATGCTTTGATTGTTATTAATGTTGCATTTAGGATTGCATGTTAATTCCAGCTTTTGATAGTGCGTATATTTGGGGGTCAATGATGAAATTAGAATTGCATGAACAAGTCTAGTAAGGAGTGTTGAGCTAGTGAGATACTTTTTGTGACATAAATTGAATCTTTATCTGTTTGACACTGATATTATAGGAAAGCACGTTTTGAAAAACGACCATGTTGGCTATGATAGTTAAAGGGATAGATAATAGAGTTCTAAAGGATGAATGCTAGTGAAATGAAGGAATGATTTGAATAACTAGTGAAAACTGAATTTAGACAGAAACTCAAGTGTGGGGGAAAAAATATCTGGATTATATAAGCTATGTAAAAAAAAGAAAGAATAAACACCGTGGCATGCTTGTCTAGTTTTGTGGCCTTTGTTACTTGAGTAAGTAAGCCCGAGGGGATTGTCTCTACACCTATCGCCCTAAGGTCTTAATGGCTTGGGAGTCGTTGGTCGAAAGCTCGTTAAGGTAGCACTGAAAAGCCTAAGGGAATAAGACAATGCATAGTCATGAGAAAAAAAAACAAATAAAGTGGGAAAAGTGCAAAAAGCCCCCGTTATAAAAAAAAGAGAAAAAGAAAAGCATAAGTATTCCATTTTGACTCTTGAATTTGGGTAATTGTTTGATTTCAGTTGAAGCAAGTTTATTTGATGAGTTCTCAAGTTTACACTATATGATGTCTATTAAGAAAGATATTATCTTTCATATTTTTGCTTTCCATTGGTTAACATGGTTGTTGAACACACACTCACAATATCAGTAATAACAGATTTGGATTCATGGATTGTTGGGATATTATTGATCTGCTTTAACATGATGTATTAGGATGTTTTTATGATTTTTCTGAGGCCTATGGATATACGTGAGCTATTGGATTGCTGGAATTACGATCATTTAGTTAGTTGCATTTGCATGATTTGTCGTTTTCGTATTGTTTAGTATTATTTTGTGTTTTGTTGCTTGAGGACATGCAACTATTTAAGTTTGAGGGTATTTGATGATTGGGTAATATACTCATAAATTGGATATACTTGGGCTTAAATTTGTGTATTCTCAAGTCTTTTATTGGCATTTTTACTGTGTTTATGCTTTGTTTTGCAGATTTAGGAGCTGTAGGGGTAATTCTGGGATTTCAAGCTTATAATGGCAGAACGGTAAATAAGCTGAAGATCGTGATCGGTATACTGAGACTTATACTAAAAGACAATGGCCAAAGGTATTGGTAGCGATATTAGTTGTTAGGGACACCTTTGACCGTCCGTTTGACTTGGTTTGGCACATGAAATTCAAAGTTGTTTTGGATGAGGATTGTGGGAAGCTATAAAAAGAAGTTAAGTGCTGAAATTAGGGATCTTATTCTACATAATTGGAGGCTGAGCAAGGAGTCAAGAGGAGCTTTATTCTCTCAATTTGTGTAATTCTTTAAGGATGATTTGCAAAAGATTATTGGTTTTTATTTCCGTTATGAACTAATTCTTTAATTAAGATTTCAATTGAACCTTTTATGGCTATAAATTAGTTATTCAATTTATTCTAATTATTTATGTTGAAGTGAATTGTTTATATTGCCTTGCATGTATTGATTAATTATCTGGCCAATAATTACTTTGTTACTCTAGAAGGAATTGAAAGAGGAATTCTAGGGTTTGAACTGTGTTTGATAACGTGTGACGTAGTTATTTGCACAGTGAATAATTATGTTTGTGAATTGAATGGAAATATCTGTTCACCGCATGTAACACATAAGGAATTGGAATCGAAGGAGTTTAATTCACTTGTTTTGCATAGGAATATAGCAAGATTAATCTGGATTAAATAGAAGTTAATTGATTACTTGGAAAAGGACTTTTGACATTTGAGAATTCACATAACAATTTGAAGAGACATAATAATTGGGATAATTGGATAATTGAGTTATAGTTCATAATTGGGGATATTGAAGTCTTAATCCTTATTTATCTGAAATTATTCATTCAAATCTTGGTTTATTTATTTGCCTCTTTTAGAGTAATATCATTAATTGTTTTATTTAGTTTCAATATTTCAGAAAATCATAATTTATAGTTGTTTAAATAAAATTGGGTTGATATAGTGCTAGTAGTTGGAATTTATTAATTAGAATTCTCTGTGGGACTGACACTCTATCTTATCACTTTTATTACTTGTTGACCGTGTATACTTGCACGTATTCATTGATTACGAAATTGGCCAACAGGCAGCTTCGGGTTGAGCATTGGATTGGACTCTACGATTTTCATTCTTGGACAGATTTTCGAAAGCTTGAAGAATCTGAACAATTGTTGAGTACCAATTGTTGGTTGAGGATGAGGGAATGTCAAAGAGCAGTGACTGGGCTGTTAGAAGCTTCTGACTTTGAATTTGATCAGTCTCAGCAGTAGAGTGACCAGACTCTATAATCAACTCCTTGATCATGTTCCTTCTTCCTTTCGAGTCCACTCTACGATTGTAAGGGATGTAGTGATTCCTAGTCTGTCGATAGACTTTGAAGTGGGGCTGTTCTTTGATTGTTTTGGTTGCAAACTTCTTCACCCTCGGGAAGTTCTGAGCCACCAGCTCCATGCTTGGGAAGTGAGAGAAGCACCAGCTGAGATAGCTTCCATCTCCTTTAGTGTGAGCCTTTAGCCATGGCATCCACTGGAAGAACCATCTCATCAGTAAGTCGTCAGGATTGTAGAGAATGGTTGAGCAGTCTAGCTCCATATTGTTCCAGTTTTTGGCTATGTCAAAGGTAGTCATTCTTACTACCTTGAGCTGCTCATTTCTATAGTTCACCCATCTCTCTGATGGAGCATCTGGTAGATCATTTGAAACTTCCACTACGATCCTTCTGCTAAATCTTGCAGGAGAGAGAACTGGATAATCTTCTTGTTCGTTTCGTTTGCTTCTTGAGGTGCAGAACCAGAATCTTCTTCAATCTCTTCTCTCTCGGAGCCTGAAATTTCTTGATCATTTTTAGCAGAGAATCCCTCTTGCTGCATTTCATTCTTAGAACTTTCTTCAGTAAGATCTTCCTCTGATTCATTTTCTTCATTGCTGGTCCTATACTCAGCACTATCTTTCTATGATGCAGACTCATCATCACTTAATTCAATGGGGGAATTTGATTGATTACTTTTCCTCTTGGAGGCAAATTTTGCTTGCAGTCTTTAGCTCTTCCATCTTCTTGGAGGTTCAGCTATGGGAGAGTCAGACTTCTCTTCTTCTTCAGACTTGGAAGCCTCTAGTTCATCAGAAGAACTTCCTTCATGTTCAGCAAGGGCAAGGGCAGTCCCTTCTTCTGTAAACTCATCGTTCTCTGAGTCATTTTGAGGGCTTGTTGAGGCAATTGCATTTATGGATGTAGTTTGGTCATCTTGAACCTTTTCTTCATCATTAGAGTGAATGCCTTGTGGATCAGCCACGGGGCTTGAGCATTCCTCTTCATAAGCAGATGCTGAATTTTCATTCATCAATCCAGCTTCACCTTCACTGCTGGATTTGATCTGTGAGCGCTCAGCCTTGACCTCTTCTGTTGATTCTACGTCCTTTTCTTTAGCAGATGTACTGGTTTGGGAGGCTGAGGCTGGTTTGTTTTCCACCTTAGCTTTCTTGCTGATTTGGCATCGAAGTAACCTGTTACTTCTTCTCTTCGTTGTTTCAGTAGTTAGGCCCTTTTCTTCTTCACCTTTGACTTTGGTGGAGAGACTCCTTGGTGGGGCCATGGCCTTCTTCACATCACCAGCTTTCTTTATACCTTTTGATTTCTTTCTTGCTAGTGTGATTTCTGCTGGTGCAGAGTCATCAGACTTAGAGCTCTCTGCCTCTTCTATCTTCCTCTTCTTTGCAGAGGCCCCCATCTTGCTCCCGGTTATCACCTTGGTGCCTCCTTAGGGTTCTTCTTCCAGTTCACAAATAATTGTGGAGACATCACTTTGTGAACATTCAAAGTATCTCCCTCATTGTCCTTGATTTTTCCTCCTAGTTTCTTCCTCAGCACAATACTCAGCAATCTACCATGAAACACCTTAGTCAAGGGTTTTTCGGTGGACTTCTTCTTCTCAGCTTTTTCTACCCACATGGAGATTTGATATAACAAGATAGCTCCAAAGTTGATTTGTTTCTTCAGAACTATTGTTGACATTATCTTCAAATTTGTTCAAGACATCGTGTCATGTGCGTGTGTCCTTGCATAAAGATGCATTTTCCAACTATTTCAGCAAGGAACTCATACTCTTCACGAAACTCCTTCTTCTTTATGTCTTTAAGATTAGGGTTTCTTTGGTACCCCATAACCTCCTTCGCTTGTTCAGTATTGACATCATCAAGGTTCTTCAGTCCTTGGTTAAGAAAACCTAGGCATTGATTATGGTCAGAAGACTTTAACTTCAGAGCCTGACCTTTAACCTTGGTAGTAAGGGCTTCGGAGTTTATGGAGGCATTTGAGTAGAACTCCTTAACCAGATCAACATATACTCGAGTGCTAGCCTCGAGGCATTCTGAGAATCCTGCTTTCTTCACGAGCTCTAGAATGTCCCTGAACTTCCTTTCAGATTTCTCAAACGATTTGGTTTCGAGCTGAATGCCAGTGATTACTCGCCAATTTTCCATTTGAGTAGTTCGAAGAATGTGGGTATTTGATTTAGAGATGTTTAAAAGAGATGGTTGAATGTGATTTGGTAAGGCTCTGGAGGGTTAACTAATTTTGGCTCTTGAGAGGATTCTAGGGTTTGAAAATGGGAGGGAGAAAGGTTCGATAGATTTTGGTAACTGTCTGCAGATTTGAAATTATCTTTAAGGCAGTTCCTTCTAACTCTGCATAATCAGTGATGTGTCAACCGTCCATTGGTTGCACGATACCTAGTAATGAGCTGTAACTCCCCATAACTTTTCAGTTAAATGTTTCCTTTTAGAAGAGTAGTCGTTTAAATGACGTGGCTCTGCCCGTTGACCTTTTGATTCGTAGAGTAGCATGGTAAGGTAGCTATTGACTCTATAATTCTCTTTGTTGACTCAACGATCAACCTTTAAGAAATGCTGCAGTGGATGGCTTTATCTTTTATCCTTACTTTGGTGCAACATAGCTCAATCACTGATGTATTCGAACTTATCTCCTCATTTTGAAAGGTTGAGCAATTGTCTCATTTTTCGATCTCCTTGTGGACTGGAATACCCTTTGGTAGAACTACGATCGTCGAGTTGTCTTCTACGATCCTTGAGGTTGCACTGGGATTGTGGAGTTCTCTTCATCCTCGACTCTACGATTGTTGACTGACTTGGTCCTTGAGATAAATTTGATCAAGAAATTCTTCTGGGACAAGGTAGCTCAGGAAGGGACAACCTCTTAGAGTGAGCTAAGGATCAGGTTTGTCCCTGAGGCGCTTTCCAGATGAAATCCTATAGAAGTGATTTGCAATGACATCTCATTCGACCTTTTCTGATGGGGATGTCCTCTACCAACTTTGGACAATTGCATTTGATGTAATCGTGGTGTCCTTCTTCTTCTATACTGCGATCAGATGTTTGATCGTAGGCATTCCACGATTTTGACTTGGGTGGCTGAAAGGTTATTAGTAGTACGTTTTGAGACGTTCCTACTGGCTATGGATCTTCATTTGGTTCATCAGCCACAAAGTTTTGAGACTTTGTAGCTGGTACTTTTCTTCATAGTTTATTTCAGTTCTGTTGCTTCTTAACAGATCACTGCTCCTCCATTGTTGACGCTGTCTTCCCAGATTGACATGATTCCTTCTTCTTCAGGTTCATTTGAAGGCAGCCTTGCATATCTCCTTCTGACTGGAATCTCCATCATCACTTAGATCTCCTTGTATCGTAGAGATGAGTATTTTCAGATTGATCACTCTACGATTATTTGATAAAGACTACGAACATAGTCTTCTTTCGACAGCAGTTGTGTTTGTGAAGTTCGCTTCTCGCAATAAGTTCCTCTTGAATGATGCTCGATGATCTTCTCGTTGTGAGCTTCCTCGAGGATTCTTCTCATATAGCATTCTCGACCGGCTTTTGAGCAAATAGGACTCTTTTCACCTTTGGTTGAATGGCTCGCTTTCATATATAGCTTAACAACCACCATGAGCTCCATTTCGTTAGCTCAGAGGGTCTTCAAGGACGAGCTTGGACAGATAGGAACTCTATCGTAATCATCTCGAATTGTCTTTAGCCTTCTCATTGGTTGAGTCTTCTTCGATCAAGTCTTCGCTTCATCATTCCTTAGTGTGGTCGACCGACCAAGTACTGCAGTTTAAATATATTTCTATTTTGGTACCCATAATTAAATGGGTCCCGCTAGGTTAGTTTTCTAAATCCTCGTTCCTCTTATTTGGATAATCATCATATTTATCACCAATGTATATATTCATGCATGCAATTATCTTAAGATAATACATTTTGAGATGTGGTGAGTGTGCGTAGGATTTGACATTAAATAATGCACTCATTATGGGTTCATCATTTTATCGGGTTATGTTCACAATGTTTAAGTGTTCACAGAGTGAGAATCAACTCTACGATTTAGGAGTATCTAGTTGATTCATTGAGGTGATCGATTTCATTTAATCAAGAAGATCCTCTTGCAGAACTGATCATGCTCTGTGTGTTGTCAAATACTTAGAACATAGGCTTGTACATACATACTAACCCACCACCAAAGATTACTTCACATAAAGTTTATTAGGCCTGTGATGCTCTTATGACCCATTTCAGATTCCTTCAAGATGTCATCTTTGACCTAAAACTTGGATGGAGAGAAGGTTTATAGTCATTTGAGTTTCCATCCTCAGGTTACTTTCTCTCTTCACCGCTTTTGGGTAGATTATGACTCCTTGATGTAATCATCGTTATAGTTCATAAGAAGATGCAATTATGATGTATACATTTATAATAGTGAGGAACCGTACCTTTTTACTGTCAGTTACTAAACAGTCATTTATCTTGGATATACTGAGTTTAGGTATTGATGTGCATAGCTTTACTTTTGCTCCTGACAACTTATTGCTCTTGTTGGCCTTTATTCAATCAGTCGAGGTCTTGAAGATGCAAATTTAAGAATCTCAAAGATCTTTAGTTCTTTTCGACATCTTCGATTCATGAAGAAGTTTGCATCCAAAGATGGTTGACTGCATATATATATGAGGAGAGCTTCTTTCTTCTCTGGATGAGCATTTCTTTGCATGTATAGTCTTTTCATTTTTAAGAATGGTGGATGCTTGACTCTTTGTCATTGATTTCTCTTGAGCTCTCTCGTCTGGTCTTCAGACTACAAGATTGACTGTAGGCAAGGATTGGTCTTGTTGATGTAACAATCGAGACCATGGACTAATCTGAAAGACTTGTGTATATACACATTTAACCTATACACAATATTTCCAACATGTGAGCTCATCATCGCATATAACAAGTTACTTACTACTAAACTAAGTTTAGAACAATGTTAGTGCTCAGGATCGCACTCAAAGCGATTAGCCTTTGAATATAGCATGAGAACCTATTTCGATACCAATTGTTAGTTCCCAGTAGGCACAATAGATCTAGAAGGGGGGGGGGGAGTTGAATAGATCCTTTTATTTCAAATACTTTTATCTATTATTTTGTATAGCTATTAAATTAACATATGACAAACATAAGAATCTTTTCAAGCACAGCGGAATAAGTAAAAGATCCCCTTCATTGATATATTCATAATCATACATACATTGTTCGTAGAGTAAGTTTAGTTGTAAGCAGTTAAAACATACATAGCAGCTTAGTTATATATAATACATAATGTAAATGACATAATGTAAAAGACACAAGGGTTTTAAGTGGTTCGGAGACTCAAGCTCCTAATCCACTCTTCCGCTTTCAACTATCAGATTTCCACTAAGGAAGCGGCAAGACCGAATCATCGAGATTCCTTCAAGGCGCCAGACTTTGGGACTTGATTCACTAAGAACTCTTCAAGGCCAGCAGCCTTGAGACTCCTCTAGTTCCCAAGGAACTCTTCAAGCCCAGCAGGCTTAGAACTTCATTTAGTCCCTCCGGACAAGGACCCTTCTGGCCCTGGCTTCATTGAGTCCCTTCGGACAAGGACCCCTCAGGCCCTGGCTTTGTTGAGTTGTTTGTTTATTGTTATTGGAGTCGGTGTTGAGCTGCTAAGATGTCTTCATGCTTTGAACATCTTCTATACTTAGAAGCTTGGCTTGATCACCCTTGAAGTGCAGTTGAGTGTTTGCATGATGCTCAGCTTCTTCGGTTACTCAACCACTTCGGATGATCCCTTGATTAATTGCCTTGAAGATCATTCCTCTTGGTACTTGATGGCTGCACTTGAGAGGCTTCTAAGCTGACTGTAAGTTCTTCTGCTAGGTACTTAGAAGCTTTCTCACGCTTGACACCAAGATGGAATTTGTGATCTCCCTTCTTGATACTTGATGCCTTCCCATGATGAACTTGCTAAGATGACTGTAGGCTCTTCTCTGTTGTTCTCTAAGTCTTCCCATGATGGACATCAAGATGACATGATGCTCTTCTTTCTCTCTACAGTTCAGAACACTCTTCATGTAGTAGAACTTTCACTTCTACATAGTAGAACTCATACTTCTACTTCTTTCTTTGTCTGACTTCTGAGTGTTCTTGGTGGATCGTAGAGTGAGCCTTCGGACTCACTGTCTCACATTGTTTAGATCAGTCCACCTTCTTTCCAAACTCGGCAACTTCAGTAACCCTCGATCTTTGAAGCTCTTCTAGATTTATACTCCTTCCCAATCCTTCCGTTAGAAAGTAGCCGTTGAAGAATATTCAAATATCTTCACAGATCTCGAGTTGACAGAGGTAGTCTGCTGATGTGACATGTCATACTTTATCTGACATTGCGATTCATCGTTTCACCTACCCGCCGCCGAGTTGTCACTTTAATGTCTTCAAGGTGTCAAGACTTTATTATCTCCTTCTGATTTTTCGATAGAGGTTGTCCTTTTGCATCGATGCTCTCAATAAGCTTTTGTCCGAATACCAACTTTTAGATTGAACCGTTGCCAATGCTTCAGTCTTCGGGTGTTCGAACTCTACAATTCTAATGCTCGTCTTCGAAGACCTGATCGTAGTGTCTTGTTGAGTGTTGCTCTTTGACTGGTAGAGTTAACACTACGATCTTGAAGAGTGTTGATTGGATCTCCAATATAGTACACCTCTTCCTTCTATCATGCAAAGGTTTCAATACTTCGTCATTTTCGATCGTTTTAGAAATCGATGGCCTAACTCCTTGCTTCTGGTTCCCTCCGAATAGCAAGACACTTCAAATTTGTGGCGCGTCCAAATTTCTTTTCTCTTTGTGATCTCCGCTCACTTATCATCAATGGATCGACCCTACACTTAATCACTTCAACCTTGTTCTTCGTGAGGCTACCCAAAGATCTGGTTCACTTTTCATCAGTTCTTTCTTTGTTTGGCAAACACTACGATCTCTGGTTGCTTCCAAGATCATTGTCTTCTCGCTCACTGACAGCACTCATCGTGACTTGGTCGACTTTCCTTAGTCGGCCATCAAGTCTTCTTATGATTATCTTGTGGATGACTTCATCTCGAATGGCTTCACAACTCAATCTTGATGCTGATTGGGTTGGTGCTTAGATCTTCTTTTAGCTTGCAAGACATTCGTTGAGTGCTCTCTGGTTCCCTTCAGGTAGGATGTATCTTTGCAGTGCCAACCAGAGGATTTGTTCCTTTGGATATTCTGGGAGTGCTCATTAGTTGAGAATCGTACTTGCTCTACGATTTCGCCTATGCATTGTGAGCACTTCTGTTGAGGTCGTAGTTCTGCACTCTACGATTCGGCTTCGGCTGTGCAGACACTACGATCCTGAAATCAGATCTTGACACTACGGTTTCTGCCTTGTGCCTGTTGTCTTCATCTGATCTTGCTCGACTACGATCTCTACATGTTATCAATAGACTCTACTAACTCAGAGTGTAGTCTATGATTCTTGACATGGCTTCGGCATCGATAGACTCTATGACTCCGAGTGTAGTCTACCTTTCTGTCTTGGCTTTGACAGATGATCGGTCGGCTCGTAGACAGGTTGTCTCTACGATTCTGAACATGACTTCTTCAACATACTACGATCCCGAGGAAGCTCTTCTCGATATACCACGATCCTTCATCGTTTCCCCTGGCAGTCTTCGAACTCCGAGATCTACTATCTTGCAGACTACGATTCTGCCTCGATAGCTCTCGAGTTAACGTTGACTCTCCTGGCAGACTACGATCTCTGGTGCAGTACTCGACGATTAGACAAGCCTATCTATTACATCATAAGATCAACCTAGCATGCTTGATCTTTCTATATTTATAGTCCTTGTACATCATTTCTTTTTAAGGACTTCACAAAGCTGTTTTGCTTATGTAGGATCAACCTAACATACTTGATCAATTCATTCTAAGTCCTTGTACAAATGTTTCTATTATCTATCAAAGGACTTTACAGCTTTTCTTAATGCAAGCATACTTGCATATTGTTCATTCACACACACACACACACACACACACACACACACACACACACACATATATATATATATATATATATATCATAATCAAATCATATGTAAACAAGAATATCATTCATATGTTTATTCATGACATAATACAATATGAATAGTACCCCGAATGAATAGTACCCCGACATGAAAAGATTAAAATTCCAATATGAGAGTTCAGACCAATATTTCAGTGATATGATATTAGATGAAGCACAAAACTCAAGGAATTTCTAATCATTTAAGGAATTATAGAAACAATAGTAAATTTAGATTTAGGAATATGAAATGATATAATATAAGAAACTGCAAATAGATTTTCACCCGTCATACGGTAATCCGCGTAGACAGATCATTTCCATAACTTAGTAAAGAATGAATACGAAAGGTGATTCACCAGGAATACGGTAGTCCGTGTAGACTTGTTATTCCCACATATTAGTAAGGAATGAATACGAAAAGTTATTCACCAAGCATGCAGTAGTCCGCGTAGACAGGTTATTCCCATAGATTAATAAAGAATGAATACGAAATGTTATTCACCAGGCATGCAATAATCCGCATAGACAGGTTATATCCACATATTAATAAAGGATGAATATGAAGGGTTATTCACCAAGCATGCGGTAGTCCGCGTAGACATGTTATTCCCACATATTAATAAGGAATGGAATGACAAACCTTATGAGTAGAAAGAAAATAACATCATTTACGAATACGAAAGAAATAATACCACTTACCTTAGTATGAGATTGGATACTACAATAGTGTAGTAGCAGAATACCATTCTTCTCTCTCTCTCTCTATAGTTTCTCTCACTATAGTCGGTGATTAAAACTTTGCTCTTCAAAAATGGTAGGAAATAATGAATGGATGGAAGAGTATTTATAGGCTAGGAAAAGGTGGTAAATTACAAGGTTAATTATACTTTAGTACCTTCATCTTTTCCTCTATTTTTAATTTAGTCCCTTAAGTATTATCAATCTTGCATAACTTCCCCTAATAGTACTTGAATGTGAACCAATAGTTTTTTGCATGTGAACCAATAATTCCTTGCATGAGAACTAATAGCAATTAATTTCTCATTTATCCGATTAATTACCCGTTTGGTCAATTTAACATCCAGAAATCAACTATTATCGAAATAAATGTCGATTTCCACTAACAATAATATTCCCAACACAATAAAAATATTTTTATCAACAATTATTCCTCATTAATATTAAGACTCACAATATTGACAATCAGATCCTTCCCAGGAAAGAGGGGGCTTTCCGATAAAGATTTTTCCTTATTGGCGCGTAATTAAATAAATCTAACCCCTTTTCTCGACAGAACTTTCTCGACATTCTCAGTAATGCAAATAATAATATGAATAATTGTGTCGTCTCAATTATTGATTTAATAATATAAAATATTGTGCAGATGATACTGTGACAATAATAGAATCAATAATATGAGATACTATGCAATAACTACTGTGATAATTATTAAATAAAACTGAGTGACTTCTTACGTAAGCATCAACAATCAGAGATATTGTGCAATACTGTGTGCTATTGTGCAACAACGCATATTACTGTACTTTTATCACCGGGTATTTCAATAGTTTAATGGTAAAAGTTTTGCCGTTATTTTATAAAAAGTTATTTTTGTCGCTTTCTATATCCGACATTTATTCTGTTATGCGGTCCACCAATGATTACGTCGTCGTACGAATATTCCCTGACAAAAAGAATATTCCCCGACCAAACGAATATTTTATGACAACTTGCTTACTTTGAAAAATTTTCACGTATCACCCATAACTATAACATTATATCAAATCAACACCTTATTATTCAAAATAATATTTAGAGAAAATTAAATCTTTATTCATAAAAAGTTGGGGTCTTATAGAGGGCATCCAACCATCAAAGCCCAAATCCACTACATGTTCACCATATGCGTCCAGAGGTAAAAGACTCTTGCGATCTCGGCATCTTATTAGCCCATCTGTCAAAACAACTACCTCAGACGACAAGCAAGACTGGGGAAATTTCAGAATCGACGACAACCAGATATTGGGACCTTTACAACAAGACTGGGACAATTTTGGAAACAGCAACAACTCAACACTAGGGCATTTATCGGCCATCCTATAAAGGAAAATGCATCAGTTAACACCATCAGCCTGGTCCGTCATCATCAGAGCTTCCCTCATATCATTTCACTGGCAATCTGGTATGATCATTTGGTCTTTTTCAATCAAAATTTGCTTTATCCACATATGAGGTACAACCTTTTCATTTCTTTATGCGCTTTCGATCTTTAGTTATATGCATTAGCATCCGTGGAGCAAGAATCATGGGGATGATTAGAGAATTAAGACTATTCAACACTTTTGATTAGGCACGACATCCTAGTTCAAAGTGCTTCTAAGAACAGACTTGACCTCATATGCATGTCTTCACGTTGCAATTACCCTGACTCTTAGTTATGGGGGGATGAAACTATGGCGATAGCAATAACAATTAATGAAAAAATAGGTATCCAACCTAATGTCTCGAATCATGGCCTATGTTACTTAAGTTATTAAGCCTGAGGGGTGTCTTTACACCTGGTGCCCTAAAGCCATCTAGTATGGGCGTCATCGGCGCAACACTTGCTACATGGGTAACTTAGTGCATAAGAAAATGAGCATTATGAGGAAGAAGGAGTTGAGACCTGAGCAAATCTGAATCGTGGTTTAGGTTACTCGAGAAATTAAGCCTGGGGGTGTCTTCATACCTGTTACCATAAAGCCATCTAGTTTGGGAGTCATCGGCCCAACACTCGCTACATGGGTATTTTAGAGACTAAGAAAACGGATGTTGCACAAGCTCAGGCGAGGAACAAACAGAGTAGACCGCTTGACTTGTATCGAAGCGTAGCCTTTGTTACTGGAGCCAGTAAACCCGAAGGGGTGTCTTAACACCTAGTGTCCTAAAGACGTTTGGTTTGGGAGTCATTGGTCCAAAAATTATTAAATGGGTAACTCTAAATAGCCTAAGAAAACGAGACAAGTTAAGCAAGAGAAAAAGAAAATTTTGGAATCTTAAAAGTCATGGAAATGAAACCCCTGCTAAGAGTTGCGTCACTCATAGTGCACGTGTCATATGAAATCAATTTTGCGAAGAATAACGTCTAGGGCAAAGATGAAGTATCTCTGATTAAGGGAGATAAGTCCTTTGAATCTGATCCAACCCATGACCAATGACCATGGATGTTTAAAAATTTACTTGCAATTTCATAAATCATTCAATTTCATAAACTTTAACTTCAAATGCCTCATTTGCAAGATTATACTAATCCGGACGGCCAAGCCGTCAAGCTTTTAGGTGCATTTTATTCTGTTAGTTCCCGGGGGCACACAATAGATCTAGAAAGGGGGGTTGAATTGATCCTTTAAAACATTCTTAGTTCTTTTATCTAGTTAAGTGATAACCAAATAATAATCAAGTTATGCATAGCGGAATAGATTAAAATTCCCTTCAAGAATATAACATTAAACACAGTTCTAATGATAGATTAGTTGCAAGCACATATAACAGTTATAGTACTTAATGTAAAAGACATAAAGTAAATGACACCAGAGGTTTTAAGTGGTTCAGAGACTGAATGCTCCTAATCCACTCTTCTGCTTCAACAAGTAGGGATTCCACTAAGGATTTGATCAACTTCGAATCACTAAGATTCCTTCAAGATCAGTAGCCTTGGAACACTAGTTCACTAAGAACTCTTTAAGACCAGCAGCCTTGGAAACTATAGACTAAGCCCGAAAAACTTAGAATCTCTTGTACCCTCTGGCACTTAGGAAGCTCAGCAGACTTGACTTTGGTTTAGTCACTAAGATAAGGACCCTGCGGGCCCTGATTGCTTGGTTGTTTGTTCATTGTTTGTTGTTGTTGAGCTGTTAAGATGAAATTTAGCTTGTTCATCTTCTAGTACTTAGCAGCTTCTTGTGATCATTGGGCATTCAACTTTTGTGTTTGATCACATCTAATGGACTGTTAAGATGTACGTTCAGCTTGACATCTTGTTGATACTTAGCAGTCTAACTCATCCTTTGATGTTGATGTTCTTTGTTGTTGATGCTTGTCTTCATCTGATATTCAACATTGCACACCATCACCGTTGAGGTACTGCTAAGTCTTTGCATATTAGCTTGACTTTTTTGGGTACTTAGAAGTCCTTGAACACTGGTTTTCTTGTGCACAAATTCGGTTCTGTATCTTTTTCTCTTCAGCTCAATGTGTTCATGGTGAGACGTAGAGTGACTCAAGTATTCTGCTTTTTGATCTACCACTCAAGTTGTTGTCTTCTTGGCCTTTTGGCTCTCAATACAGATGCCACTTCATTGTCATACTCCTTTGTATAGAATGAAGCTTTTTCATTATAAGACTCTCATTAGTTGTGCTTCACTCGTATGTGGTGGTCTCACTCTCACGGAGACCTTTTCTCTGTTAAGCTCTATATGACTTGCTTCGTCTCAAGTAAACAACACCTATCTTCTTTGAAGCTTCGGCTCTTTATAGATTCATATATCATCTTCCCGTTGGAATGTAGCCGTTGGGAGTCTTTTGTTAAAGAGCTTTTCTTTGGAGCAATTAATTTTCTAGATATTCTAAAATCTTTGATGTAGATATACTGGGTTGATGTGATAACTCCTTTTTGACTTGCCTGACACATCAGTCTTCTTTTCCACCTAACACTTCTGAAATGTCACTTTCAGTAAACCAGTTAGGAGATACCTTTATGCTTCCTTTAGGTTCTTCGATTTAGATCAAAGATGTTGGTGAGAGATATTAAGACTCTCGATCAACAACGTTCTCATGTCAGTCTTCATAGTTGGACATTGCTAAGTCTCGATAACCAGATAGATGAGCTCTACGGTCTCGATGCTGACGTTCATTTACTCGATCGTAGTTTATCTGTGAACATCGTGGATTGACTTGACTCTGACACCTCTTCAATTTTTAGAGAGCTATGTGTTTTGATAATGTTGTACCATCTTGTACTTCGCTCTTACAGTCTGTTCTACGATCATGCTTGTCTTGCCTTGATTCAAGAACTAATGAATTGGCTGACTGCCTAAGTCGTTTGGTCTGTGTGTCTCCTTTGTTTAGTCATGTTCAGTTTCTTTGACTTTCTGCCCTGTGATCTCTTGATCATTATTTATGGTGAGGCTGAGCATAGATAATCCTCTTTGTTTGTCCTCTGTATGTTTACCCTTGTCTCTGTAGGTGCTTTATTAGACTCTGCTGCTAATTTGTAGACTCTACCATTGTTGTAGCCTACACTACGATCGTTGTCTTCTGATGAGAGTTGAGTTCTTGGGTTGTGCTACTTAGTTGCAGTTAAGCATACGTTCGAAAGAACTGAGTAGCTGCGCAAGCATTTCTTTCTTGATCGTAGAGTTTGGACGTTGAGTGTTCTTGAGCTTTTTCGTTTTTGCTTACACATTTAATCTTTGTCTGATTTGCTTATGGATGAGCTTTTGAAATGTTTCCGTTGAAGGAATTAACATTTAATGCTTCAGACATTTCTGAGCACTGATGTGGACTTCTTGGAAATCTCCGCATCTGCCTGCCCATCACACATTGAGATCGCTATCTCACCTAACACCTGAAAAGGTGTTTTTAGCAGGCATGCAGTCCTTTCCTTAGCTTATTCTATACGCTTCTTTGATACATACTAAGGATGAGTGTTGGATCATTGGGATTCCCAAAATGTGTCTATAAGCCATTCTTCATTTGTTATACTTCCTCCTTCATTAAATAGAAGAAACTTGGTGCTTCTTATGCTGACTGGAGAAACACCATGATTATTGTCTTTGTACCATGATCGTTGTGTCTTGTCATGCTCGTGCTCGACTCATGCTTGATCAAAAAGAACACTATGATTTCTCTTAAGCTCTGATAGACTACGATCTCTACTTGCTTGTTTTTCAGACTCCACGTTTTCGAGAGCTGACTGCGATTCTTGACTTGGCTCGGCAGGCGCTTGGACCATCTCCACGATGCTGAGTGTGGCTTCCAAGACAGACTACGATTTTGAAGCAACTTCTTCGATACTCCACGATTCTACCTTGGCTTCTGCATTCTCTCAGCTGGCTCGTTAGACTATGATTCTGTTGAGGCCTATCTATTACATCTCAAAATAGATCAACCTAACAAGTTTGATCTTTCTATTCATAGTCCTAATACATCATGATCTTTTGAAGGACTTTCACAAAACTATTCATTCATATTTGATCAACCTAACATATTTGATCATTTCAATCTAAGTCCTTGTCCATATTGTCTATCATCTATTAAGGACTTTACATCTTTTATCAATGCAGACATATTCGCATATTCATTCATTAACTTCATCATCTTCATCATCAAATTATATGAATAAAGGAATAACATTCACATGCATATTCCTAACATATTCTTTTGATGTGCAAGATATTGATCACTCGCGACTTAGTCAACAAAGAGAGTTTCTTATATGAATCCCCGGTAACAACATGTTAAAGGGCTAGGGCATTTTTCGATTCCAAGAAATGGAAGGAGTATAAAGCGGGATAAAGCTTCTCATCAAAAAAAATGGGAGAACTCTTGAAAGAAATCATGGCGACATAAGCTTGCCCCTACAAAAGAAGGGGAAAATTATCAAGAGAGTCCTTAACTCAAAAACAAACACCCAACAACAAAAGGTCTAGCAAATGAAATCTACATCATCAAACATGTCAACATGCGCCAAGTCTTCACAAGTCGAGGCCTTTACACCAAAGTTCAAATCGGGGCAATAAAAGAATGGTTCGCACCCTCCAGGGACGTCATCGGCACCCAGATCATCAGTCCAGCCGGGTCACGAATAAAAAGCACAAGGAAATAGGGCACAAGCGCCCAACAACTAAAAGACTCCAAATCGCCTCAAAAAGGGTGAGGTATGTTTCTACATCTAGACAATTCAATTAAGCATGTGCATCAACCTAGGATAATAGACTCCTAAGGATAAATTTAGATCATCACATCATGCATAGTCTGCACATGTGCAACCGCGCTATATCAGCGCACATCTCCATTAAAAAGGTTAGCATGCATCCCTAGTAGAATTAAATGTGTGTGCACATTAAATGCCCAGACTTGAGAAAAAAAATCATTGTTGTAAACTACCGTTCGAGTAGGTATCGAGATAGTCCGGTGATCAACCGTTGTCAAATACCAGCAGGGTAGGCATTGTTGTCAACTACCAGTAGGGTAGACACCGTTGTCAACTACCAGTAGGGTAGGCATCGTTGTCAACTCCCAGCGTATACATTGGGAAGGTCCGGTGATTTTAGAATGTCATCCCCATCATATATGTAGAAAACATCTCAATTTATCTTTATCAAACAAGCATCGATAATACTGACGAAAATCAAGCCGCTGGAGTCAACACCAGCATAGGCATCAACATCACTGATGAAAGACAGCCGTTAGAATCAGCCCCAACATAGGAATCAACAATAGCCGGTAATGGTAAAGCGATTTGCGATGAGATGTACGATTGGCCAAATGCGAAGTGCGATGTGCGAAATGCGATTTGCGAAGTGCTATTTGCGAAAGCATTTTAACATTCATCATAACATTCATTGCATTGCGATTTGCATCATTAAATAAACCTTGTCATATTTCAAGTGTCTAGTAATATTTGTCATGTTCATTTCATTGCATTGCATAAACATGACAAAGAAGGGCATATGTAGACATTCGAAATTTCATTTTTCTGTTACTAACTATGCAGGAGGGAAAAATCATTTTTTCACTCTCCAGAGATAACCCTAGAGGACTACAACATCAAATCAAACCCCGGAGATAGCACCATGGGACATCAAATTAACCTTTGAGTCAACTTCGAGGCAAGAGAGAATCAATAGTAGTCAAACCCTGAAGGCAGTCCTGAGGGACAGCCAAAAGCCACTTCAACCCCAGAGACAACCTAGGGAGGGAAAAAAGGTCATTTTGACAAAATAACATCAACAACCACAATATAGCTGCAGATAGGGTCACAAAGAGCCATTACAACAATTCTGAGCATAAATTATGAAAAATAGCTTAACGAACTTCCTGTGAAGACCTGAAGATGCCAGTTTGGTCATGGACTCATCTTTCCGGATTTAGAAAAGGGCAAACCCCATGTCATTGCGTATCTCTCAGAAAGAGCTTTCCAGAAAGGTATGACACACCTCCATCGAATTCTCGGATTGCAAGTTATAAAGGTTCAAACAGACATCGCGTTGGTCAGAGTGTACGTACTTTGAGATAGCGGGGCCCACTAGGATTAGCCGTAAGTAGACCAGCGGTTGATCGAGTCTATATAAATGGCCTCCCCCTACTCATTTATGGATAGAAAGAGAGAAAGAAAGGGTCCGTGAGAGAGAAATCAGGCCATTTGAGAGCGAAAGACAGCTTTTCTTCCATTCAATCTTTGTAAATCTCTTATACAAATACTCTTATACATATATATAGCAATATATCATGTTTTAACTAGTAGAAAACGAGTTTTTAGGTGCTTAAAGCCGTTCTATAGCCATTCTCGTGCCTAACTGTAAGATTTTGCCAGATTTGGCTTCTTCGCTTGCTCTAATACGTATATAAGCGTTATATATACTTTTTAATGGTTAATATTCGTTAGATCTAAAGTTTTAACCATTCATTTCTTGTAAATAGTCAATATTTGAGCTTTATTGACTAGATCTGTACTGGATCTAGCCAAATCTAGCTTTTAACCGGTTCCAAAGTTGTGTAACCTGAACCTGAAAACTAGAATGGCTAAGATTTGTATATATCTAGTTTTCTTTCTAGTTTTTGTAAATATTTAGCAACCATGCGGCCCTAGATCTGTATCTAGAGGACGCTAGAAACTTTGGCTACGCGTATGCAAGGATTTGACTGATGAATCCTTTGTTTTGCGACGTTTAAAGCAAATATATATGTTTTATTTCAGTATATTGGTTATCCAGGCTATTTATGTGATATTATGTGAGCCTAGGAGCCACATGATCTAAGATATAGCTGACAGATCTAGATCTGGTTCCCATGATGGACCATTTTCAGTTGTACATCTAGCTTGCAAATTTTGTAATTGTAAAACTTGACCTAAAACGGTTTTCCGAATTTAAGGACCCCGTAATAGTGAAAATCCTATGTGTTGTGATTGAGCATACTTTGATGGCTTTCATGCCCATAAGGAACCCGACACTTATAAATATATTATTTGTCGCAGATAATTCGTATCTCGAGATAAAATTAAAATAAGTCGAATATAGAATAAAATGGAAGTATCAAAGGCCTCAATTCCTATGCGAGCATAAGGGTTTGAAAACCTGTTTTTACCTTTATATATCTTGTATTAAAATTAAACTTTTATACAAGTCAAACCCTTTGTATATAGGTGCAAAAGAGGCCTAACACTACTTCCAAATAAAGCACTTATGCCCAATTAACTGCAATACACACACACAAACTAGGGAATAAAAAGCATGGTAACCTATTTCACAGAAGTTTGGGTGCCTAACACCTTCCCCCTGCTTAATCAAGCCCCCGAACTCTATGATCAATCTCGGTTTCCAAGACAAATTAAACAGAGTCCAATATTGGTCCATATTGCAAAATGTGACACCCCCAAAATAGGTCCATACAACCTATTCTGAGTTGCCAAATACATAGTACAGAATTCAAATACAACTTCATTTATACAACCAATAATTATCGTGTAAAATACGACAAAACATACGCTAATACAAATATTATCTCGTAGACAATATCCAAACTCAAATAAAATCCTCATTACAATTCTTGTCACACTATTTTACAAAATAGTGAGGATTACTAAAATAACCATCTTGGACCACTACTCCATTCCCCGACTAGTCCAAGCTACATTCTCTCCTCCTGAGAAGAACAATGGAACCAAAAGGAAAAAGGTGAGCTCAACTAGCCCTGTAAAGAATATTATGACTAAGATAATATAGAACAAATTATCCTTAGTCCTCAACAGGAAAAATCTGATAGAATATAATATACAACAAGTTTTAGCTCACAACTGCAGCGGAAACAACAATCCATTAGAATAGTCAAGTAGAGCATGCTATCTACTATCTTCTATGATTTAAAAGTCCATCATCAATATTTTATCCCTATAACAGCAATCAATAAATATTTTAAATCAACGAATTATCCATGCACTACGGGCCAAGGATGTAAGACCCCAACTTTTATGAATAAAGATGAATTTTCTATAAATATCATTTTTGAATATTATGGAGTGAATTTGATATAATGTTATAGTTGTGGGTAATATTTATAAATTTTGCAAAGTACGCAAGTTGTTATATAATATTTGATTGGTTGAGGAATATTCGTTTTAACAGGAAATATTCGTACGACAGCACAATCATTGGTGGACCCCACAACAGAATTGTTGTCGGATTGAGAAAACGACAAAAATATCATTTTATAAAATAACGGCGAAAGTTTTACCGTTAACATCGTTGGAATACCCGTGGTTAAAATATGATGAATACGCGTTATTGCACGAAGTAAGGTACCAGACGCACAAGATTTTGAATTATCGATTCTTTTGTAAGAAGACACTACTCAATAATTGTTATGAAGAATTATCGCTCAATATTTTATTTTATTGGTTCAATAATTCACTGCGTTGATATTTTATATATTATTGTTGTTTCAATAATTGTCACCGCATAATATTTCCTATTATCGATCAATAATTCATATTATTTGAATAATATTATTAGATATCATTATTGGCTATGTCTAGAAAGTTCATCAAGGAGAGGTTTGGTCACCTAATTACGCACTGCCAAGAAGGAGAAATCCTTATTCGAAAGCCCCCTTCCTCGGGAACTACCGATTCATTATTATTATAATTTCAGTAATATTATTTGTGAATAATTAATTATTGATTTATATGATAAGAAAATATTTATTTTATGTGGACATAAATGATAGATAGGAAAATATTTATTTTATGTGGTTATAAATGAAGGAATTAATGTTGAGGTGTTTTATCAAGATTTATTTGATTGGAGGTATTAAAAATCAAATCTGTTCTTAAAGCTCTATCAATGTGAGTTATAATTTTGATCCGACCGGTTGGATCGTTGTGATTTTTGGATATGTTATACATATATAAGTTGAGTACATGTCCACAAATTTTGAACCATTAAAAATTAACGTATGATTTGTTATGAATTTGAAGAGGTGTTGAAAATTGTCCGTTTGTGGAATTCAGATATTTTCTGTTTGGAATTTGGAAAATCTTTCTTCTGCAAAGTTGTAGAGAATTCGATTTTGTGTGGAATGGACATAAAATTTGTATTTTTATGATAAAAGGGCTATTTATTATGAATTACTAAATTTTCGAAAAATAAAATGATTTTTATTAAAATTGGGTGGGACCCACTTTTGGTTGGTGTTTAATACATGTGCTCATTTTGGTAGGGCCCCACTGTGGTGGCTAAATATTTGGTCTAGCTTGGCTGCGTAGAAGAGAAAAAAAAGAAAATATATTATTTTATTAAATTAGTCTCCTATGGCGTTCTAGCATTTTCCTATAAATAGGTGGTTAAGTTAGAATTGAAAATCACACCAGAATCAGAGAATTCTTCTTCTATAATCTTGAGTGTATTTCTTTCGAGTGTTAGAAAGCTTTGAGCATAGAAAATAGTGAAAGTTTTCTTCAAGAATATCCCCGCTATACCAGTTGGAATACTCTTCTTTTCAAGGTAAGGGATGTTATTTTTGTTCAATATTCACTTGAAATAATATTTTCTTCCATACTCTGTAGTATGTAAGTAATATTTTTTCGTTTCAGATTTTGAATTCTATACTCGTTTTGTTAAAGTTTTGACTTCAATACTCCATGAAATTAGTAGAATATCATTGATATTTACGCTTCATCCAATATTTTTTTCATGGAAATATTATTCTGAGCATTCTTGATAAATTTTAACGTTTTCATGCCGGAGTACTATTCATGGGGTTACTATTCCTGAAGTACTATTTACGGAGTACTATTCACTCGAGTACTATTCACCCGGGGTACTATTCATGATAAAAATTTATTCATTTTCGGTCCAAATTATTTTTGGTACAATATTATTCTTGAATTTTACTCTACAAAGCAGTATCATGTTGACAATTTGGACGTTATTGATTTCTGGATAATTTAAATTATAAATCTTTAAAAATTTATCCTTGAACTTGTTTTATTGAATTCTTATATCATTGTCATCATCCTCATGTTTATAATATGTTGAAAGTCATCATCATGGCATGTAGTAGTAGTAGATGGACTTGGTATGATTATGACCAAGGATTATTCGATATAATCATGACCGTAATGTTACAAATGATGTGGTAAACGTCCTCATTGGCCCGTAGTGCATTGATGGACAGTTGTTGGCATTATCATGACCATTAATGAATACACGAATATCCTTGACCCTTAGTGCATGGATAATTGTGGTTGTGATACTAATGAATATCATTGGTCGTAGTGCATGGATGATGTGGATTATTTATTAAGCTGAGTCTCAACGATAAAAGTGATGAAAAACCTTTTAAATCATAGAAGATAATAGATTTTATTCTCTACTGACTCTTCTAATGGATTGCTTGTTCACCGTAGTTAAACTTGATGTTTGTTATATTTTATCGCTTTAACAACGTCAAGGCTAACGATAAATTATTCTGCATTATCTTATTCATAATATTTCTTACTGGGCTAGTTGAGCTCACCCTTTTGCTTTCAGTGTTCTCTTCAGGAAATGAGAACGTAGCTGGGACTAGTCAGAGAATGGAGTGACGATCCAGACGATAGCATTAGTAGTCCTCACTATTCTATGAAATAGTGTGATAATAATTATATTGAGGACACCATTTGAGTTGAATACTGTCTAGAAGACAATATTCGTTTTAAACTCTCAGCTTATGTTTTGTCGTATTTTACGCGACAGTTGTATTTGAATTTTGTACCATGTATTTGGCGACTCAAGATGGGTGATATATACCTATTTTGGGAGCGTCACAGTTGGTATCAAAGCTTAGGGATATGATCCCTGGCTGAGATGTGAGACAAGAACTAGGAGGGGAGAGACGGGGTATTCCTTCGCTAGTATGACCTATCTAAGTTTAATTGGTATTTAATTGGTTGGTCAGAGTATAGGGATAATATGTGGTATGTCAATTAACCCTTGTTTTGTGGCAGTATTTGAAAATGACATCTGAGAATGTTGAGAATAGCAATGGAGCACAGGAGACCGTTGAGTCACCACAGATCAATACGTAGGATAATGTGCAACAGGAAGACAATAATCCTCAGGTAAACAACATTGATCAAATGATGAACGATGGAATGTTCAGAGGCTTTATGCAATTCATGCAACATCAGGCGAGAACGACTCCTGTCCAAAATATAGGTGGAAACACTGGAAACACTCGGACGGTCATCGCTAAACAGTTCAAGGAACCGAGACCACCAGAGTTTATTGGAGAGCCAAAACCACTTAAGGTGGAAGCATGGATAAAGCAGATCACCAAGATATTTGATGTCTTGGGATGCACCGAGGAGCAAAAAGTTCCCTTTGCCACCTTTATGTTGCGAGAGAGAGGCAGACATGGTGGGAATCCAGAAGCGTACTCAACCCGCCAGACCGAAGATGTCTTGGGAGAAGTTCCAAGAACTATTCAACGACAAGTACTTTTCCGAAAGTATTCGCACACATGAAAGAGGTAGAGTTCATCAAGTTGGATCAGAACAATATGACCGTGTCGCAGTACAAATCTAAGTTTGCCGAGTTGTCTCGGTTTGCATCTCACTTGGTTGATAATGAGGAGAGAATGACACGGATGTTTCTAAGAGGTTTGAAACCCGAGATACGTCAATATCTAATTTCTCATAAATTGTGTTTGTATTTAGATGTTGTAAATAGGGCTCAGTTATTGGAGTACGATAACGAGTCAACCCAACCAAGAGAAAGTAACCGACAAAATGATAATACCAGTGGTAGCAGTCATTTAAGCGGTGACAACAAACGTGGAGGGAATCAACATGCCAGAAATGGTAACCACTTCGGTGGTAATCATGGCCAAGATAATAAAAGTGGACATTTCAAGAAGAGGAGGTTCAACAATGATGGAAAGACGTCATCACCAGTACCCGTTGTTAAGGAAGGAGAACGACCACCTATCATATGCTTCAAATGCAGAGGGGAGGGACACATCAATCCAAATTATGCACAGCAGTCCAAAACGTATTACAATTGTGGAAGAGAAGGTCACCTAGCTAGATTTTGTCATACTGGGAAGCCAAGTCCAGTTGGAACGGTGACACAAAATGTCGTCCCAGACAAGTCAAAACCTGTAGTTCAAGGGAGAGTGTTTGTTGTGACCTCCCAGAAAATAAGGAACCAGAACGAGGTCATCACGGGTAAGCTTATCATAAACTCTAGTGAAGTCTATACATTATTTGATACAGGTTCTACCCATTCTTTTATTTCTCCTACTTGCGCTCAACATTTAAATTTGACTCCAGAGAAATTAGACTTTAACTTATCTGTGAAAATTCCGTTGAAAGAAACCTTCATTACATCCACTATTTATAAGTCTTATTTGGTTCAAATCGGTACCCTCACATTACCTGTCGATCTTATTTCATTGAAAATACTTGCATTTGACGTGATTCTAGGGGATTGATTGGTTAACTACTCATAATGCAAAATTGATTGTTTTCGTAAGGTTGTTAGCTTTCATATTCCTAACCAACCTATTATGCTAATTCAAGCAACCAAACCATTAAAATCAATCACCGCTATCTCAAGCCATAAAGCTATTCGCTTATTGAAAAATGGATGTCAAGCTTTCTTAGCTCATGTCACAAATTTAAACAAAATACGCCGATTTGAATGATATTTCTATTGTTAATAAATTTCCGACGATTTCCTCAAGAACTTTCCGCCTACCCCTCAGAGCGTGAAATTGAATTTTTTATCGACCTTGAACCCGGTACAAAACCCATTTCCAAAGCCCCATATCGAATGGCTCCTATTGAACTTCAGGAGTTAAAAACCCAACTGCAAGAGTTGTTAGACATCAGTTTCATTCGTCCTAGTACGTCTCCTTGGGGTGCTCCTATTCTATTCATGAAGAAGAAGGATGGGAGTATGCGATTTTGTATTGATTATCGGGAGTTGAATCATGTCACTCAAGAATAGGTACCCATTGCCACGTACTGATGACTTGTTTGACTAGTTGCAAGGCGCCAAATTCTTTTCAAAGATCAATCTTCGTTCTGGATATCATCAGTTAAAGATTAGAACCGATGACATTCCAAAGATGGCTTTTCGTAACTCCTGATGCGGGCATTATGAATTCCTAGTCATGTCTTTGGATCGACTAATGCTCCCGCTACCTTCATGGATATGATGAACCGAGTATTCAAGGAATATTTGGATCATTTTGTGGTCGTCTTTATTGATGACATCCTCATATACTCCAAAAGTCGTGAAGATCATGAGCAAGCAACTTGAGATCGATACTCCAAAAGCTTCGAAAACAAGCTTTATGCCAAGAAAACAAGCTTTATGCCAAGTTGAAGAAATCGGAGTTCGGCGAGGAAGTGAAGCTATTCAAAGGGAGCAACATAGTATCAAGTCATGGAATATCTATCAATTCGATAAAGATTAAAGCGATTGACTTATTCAAAATCGGGAGCAACCTAAATTAGTTCAAGAACTCAAGAGGAGAGCTTTTTCAAAGACTGGATTATGCCTTGGTTATTATCTATGAGATTCGTAAAGGGGGTTTTTTCTAATCGCTACTCCATTAACTCGGTGACTCAAAGAAAGATATAAAATTCTCATGGTTGGAGCGTGGAATATGAGAAGAGTTTTCAAGAACTCATCAAAGGAACTCAAATATTTCTTCACCAAAAGGAACTCAACATGCGACATTCGATGGGCTTGAACTGTTGAAAGATTATGATCATACCATTTAATACCATCTTGGTAAAGCGAACGTAGTAGCTGACGCATTGAGTAGAAGATCATATGTGGGTACGAGTGCGATATTGTCAACGCAAAGGCCCATTTTATATGACTTGCAAAGGATGATAGAGTTAAAGACTCCAGGGACCCAAATGATGATAGCGAATATACGAGTAGAACCGACTTTAATCGATAAAGTTAAAGCTACTCAAGCTACAAACCTGGAGCTGATGCGAATGAGGAAGAAAGTGCAAAAATGAGCTATGCCGGAAGCAAGAATCGATGAAGAAGGAATACTTCGAGTCAACTCCAGACTTTGTGTTCCTAACGACCCTGATTAAAAGTTTAAAATCATGATGGAGGTGCACAACACACCGTTTGTAATCCATCTTGGGAGTACCAAAATGTATCATGATCTTCAACAAACATTTTGGTGGAGCAATATGAAGAGAGAGATCGCGGAGTTTATCTCAAGGTGTATAACTTATGAACGAGTCAAGGCGGAGCATCAAGTACCAAAAGGTCCATTGCAACCACTTGAAATTCTAGAATGGAAGTGGGAGAACATTACCATGGATTTCGTTACCGGTCTTCCCAAGGTTTCTCAAGGCATAGATTCGATTTGGGTCATTGTTGATAGATTGACCAAGTCGGCTCATTTCTTACCTATACGAGAAACTTATACACTTGAACGTCTTGCTCGTATGTACATAAATGAGATTGTAAGATTGCATGGTATGCTAGTATCCATAGTTTCTGATCGAGACCCAAGATTCACTTTAAGATTTTGGGTTAGTTTGCAAAAAGCTATGGGCACGGATTTATGATTTAGTTCGACTTATCATCCTCAAACGGACGGGCAGTCAGAGAGGACTATTCAAACTCTTGAAGATCTATTAAGACTCTGTGTCCTTGACTTCAAGGGAAGTTGGGACAAGTTCTTACCATTGGTGGAGTTTTCCTACAACAACAGTTATCAATCAAGTATTGACATGGCTCCATTCGAGGCGTTGTATAGAAGAAGTGTCATTCTCCAGTATGCTGGGATGAGGTGGGTGAAGCAACGTTGTTGGGACCGGAGTTGGTACGTATGACTACGGAAAAGATTCAAACGATCCGACAATGTATAAAAACCTCACAAGATCGACAAAAGAGTTATGTTGATCTTCATCGAAAGGACGTAGAATTCAATATTGGAGAACATGTATTGTTACGTGTTGCTCCATGGAAAGGAGTTACGAGATTTGGAAAGAGACGAAAGCTCAATCCTCGATTCATTGGCCCATTTTTAATCCTTGAACTAGTAGGAACTGTGGCCTATAGACTCACATTATCGCCAAGTATGTCTCGTGTTCATAACGTTTGTCACATATCTATGTTACATAAATATGTGAAAGACCCGAACCACATTATTGAGTTAGAACTGAATGAAATAGCGGAAGATTTAACGTATGAAGAGGTTCCTATTAAAATCTTGGATAAGAAAGAGCATATTTTACGCTCCAAGGTTATACCTCAAGTCAAAGTTTTATGGAGAAACCACGATGTTGAGGAAATGACCTGGGAGTTAGAATCTGAAATGAAATCAAGGTATCCTTACCTCTTCGACATACCAGGTACGTACCCTAATTTTGAGGGTGAAATTTCATAAGAAGGGGAGGTTGTAAGACCCCAGCTTTTATGAATAAAGATGAATTTTCTATAAATATCATTTTTGAATATTATGGAGCGAATTTGATATAATGTTATAGTTGTGGGTAATATTTATAAATTTTGCAAAGTACGTAAGTTGTTATATAATATTCGATTGGTTGGGGAATATTCATACGATGACATAATCATTGGTGGACCCCACAACAGAATTATTGTCGGATTGAGAAAATGACAAAAATATCTTTTAATAAAATAACGGCGAAAGTTTTACCGTTAACACTGTTGGAATACCTGGTGGTTAAAATATAGTAATACGCGTTGTTGCACAGTAGCACACGGTATTACACAATATTTTTGAATTATTGATTCTTGCGTAAGAAGGCACCACTCAATAATTGTTACAGTACTTATTGTTCAATATTTTATTTTATTGGTTCAATAATTATTGCGTTGATATTTCATATTATTTTTGTTTCAATAATTGTCACTGCACAGTATTTCCTATTATCAGATTAATAATTCATATTATTTGAATAATATTATTAGATAACATTATTGGCAATGTTTAGAAAGTTCTGTTAAAGAGAGGTTTGGTCACCTAATCATGCTACAAGAAGGAGAAATCCTTATCGAAAGCCCCTTTTCGAACTACTTAGTTGTCATTATCAGTAATTCGTAATATTATTTGTGAATAATTAATTATTGATTTATATAATAAGGAAATATTTATTTTATGTGAACATAAATGATAGATAGGAAAATATTTATTTTATGTGGTTATAAATGAAGGAATTAATGTTGAGGTGTTTTATCAAGATTTTTGTTTGATTCGAGGTATTAAAAATCAAATCGGTGTTCTTAAAGCTCTATTGCGTGAGTTATAATTTTAATCCGACCGTTGGATTGTTGTGATTTTTGGATATGTTATACATATATAAGTTGAGTATATGTCCACAAATTTTGAACCGTTAAAAATTAATGTATGATTTGTTATGAATTTTAAGAGGTATTGAAAATTATCCGTTTGGGGAATTCGGATATTTTCTGTTTGGAATTTAGAAAAACTTTCTTCTGTATAGTTGTAGAGAATTCGATTTGGTGTGGAATGGACATAAAATTCGTATTTTTCTGATAAAAGGGCTATTTATTATGAATTACTGAAATTTAGGAAAATAAAATAATTTTTATTAAAATTGGATGGGACCCACTTTTGGTTGGTGTTGAATACATGTGCTGATTTTGGGTGGGCCCCACTGTGGTTGCTAAATATTTGGTCTAGCTTGGCTGCGTAGAAGAGAAAAAAAGAAGAAAATATATTATTTTATTAAATTAGTCTCCTATGGCGTTCTAGTATTTTTCTATAAATAGGCGCTTAAGTTAGAATTTAAAATCACACCAGAATCAGAGAATTCTTCTTCTATAATCTTGAGCGTATTTCTTTCGAGTGTTAGAAAGCTTTGAGCGTAAAAAATAGTGAAAGTTTTCTTCAAGAATATCCCCGCTATACCAGTTGGAATACTCTTTTTTTCAAGGTAAGGGATGTTATTTTTGTTCAATATTTGCTTGAAATAATATTTTCTTCCATAATCTGTAGTATGTAAGTAATATTATTTTGTTTTAGATTTCGAATTCTATACTCGTTTTGTTAAAGTTTTGGCTTCTATACTCTATGAAATTAGTAGAATATCCTTGATATTTGCGCTTCATCCAGTATTTTTTTTCATGGAAATATTATTCTGAGCATTCTTGATAAGTTTTAATTTTCTCATGCCGGAGTACTATTCATGGGATTACTATTCCTGAAGTACTATTCACGGGGTAATATTCACTTGAGTACTATTCACCCGGGGTACTATTCATGATAAAAATTGATTCGTTTTCGGTCCAAATTATTTTTGGTACAATATTATTCTTGAATTTTACTCTACAAAGTAGTATTATGCTGACAATTTGGACGTTATTGATTTATGGATAAGTTAAATTATAAATCTTTAAAGATTTATCCTTGAAATTGTTTTATTGAATTCTTATATCATTGTCATCATCCTCATGTTTATAATATGTTGAAAGTCATATGTGGCTTGTAGTGTATAGATGGACTTGGTATGATTATGATCAGGGATTATTCGGTATAATCATGTCCGTAATGTTACAAATAATGTGGTAAACGTCCTCATTGGCACGTAGTGCATTGATGGACATTTGTTAACATGATCATGACCATTAATGAATACACGAATATCCTTGGCCTGTAGTGCATGGATAATTGTGGTCGTGATACTAATGAATATCCTTGGCCGTAGTGCATGGATGATGTGGATTATTTATTAAGCTGTATCTTAGCGATAAAAGTGATAAAAAAAAACCTTTTAAATCATAGAAGATAATAGATTTTATTCTCTACTTGACTCTTCTAATGGATTGCTTGTTCCGCTGCAGTTAAACTTGATGTTTGCTATATTTTATCAGTTTAACACTGTTGAAGGCTAACGATAAATTATTCTGCATTATCTTAGTCATAATATTTCTTACTGGGCTAGTTGAGCTCACACTTTTGCTTTCATTGTTGTCTTCAGGAAATGAGAACGTTGCTGGGACTAGTCAGGGAACGGAGTGACGGTCCAGATGAGAGCATTAATAGTCCTCACTATTCTATGAAATAGTGTGATAATAATTGTATTGAGGACACTATTTGAGTTGAATACTGTCTAGAAGACAATATTCGTTTTAAAACTCTTAGTTTATATTTTGTCATATTTTATACGACAATTATATTTGAATTTTGTACCATGTATTTGGCGACTCAAGATGGGTGATGTATACCTATTTTGGGGGCGTCACAAAGGATATTCGTTGGTATCACCAGTGGTCATGATCATGCCAAACACCTGTCCATCTATGCACTACGGGCCAAAGAGGACTTTCACTATAAACCTTATCTGTAACATTAAAGGTTATGATTATACCAATACAAAATTCCTGGTCATAATCATACCAATCAACAATCCATCTTTGCACTACGGGCCAATGATGACTTTTGTAAGACCCCAACTTTTTGAATAAAGATTAAATTTTCTCGAAATATATTTTTGAATATTATGGTGTGGATTTGATATAATGTTATAGTTGTGGGTAATATTTACAAATTTTGCAAAGTACGCAAGTTGTTATATAATATTCGATTGGTCGGGGAATATTCGTTTTAACAGAGAATATTCGTATAACCAAGACAATCATTGGTGGACCCATAATTGAATTTATTGCCGGATCGAGAAAACGACAAAAATACTTTATAAAATAACGGCGGAAGTTTTACCGTTAATTGTTGAAATACCGGTGTTAAAAGTACAAGAATACGCGTGGTCGCATATAGTACACAAAGATTAATTATTAATGCTTA
This sequence comes from Panax quinquefolius, assembly GCA_020205615.1. Classification (NCBI taxonomy): domain Eukaryota; kingdom Viridiplantae; phylum Streptophyta; class Magnoliopsida; order Apiales; family Araliaceae; genus Panax; species Panax quinquefolius. Next base: position 122,719,542 of record CM035167.1, read on the forward strand.
CGTGAGAAGTCACCGGTTATACTCAATTATTGCTACAAGAATTGTAACGCATCATATCTATCATATTATGGATTCAATTATGGTCAAGATTATCTCGCATAAAATGTTTTTTATTAAATCAATACTTGAAACGACAAAGTTATTAATATTATAAACTGCAATATTTACAATGTCTAGAAGTTCTGTCAAGGAGAGGTTTGGTCACCAAATTGCGCGCCAATAGGGAGAAATCCTTATTGGAAAGCCCCCTCTTTCTTGGGAACGACCTGGTTGATAAATATTGTGAGTTATAATATTAATGATGAATATTGTTCGGAGTTGAATTTGGAGACGCGGACGTGATATTTGAGTCTGGAACGATGAAATTAGTAAAAATAGTCTATAAACACAAAATTTTCTGGGATTCACTATTTGGTCAAAAAGTCAACAGTTGACTTTTTTCTGGAAAAGTCAAACTTCAAAATTTCAAAATTTATATTTTTGATAAAAATAGTTTCATTATGTTGGAATTGTTTGTGTTAGTGAAAATCGACATTTATTCCAATGATAATTGATGTCTAGGGGTTATATCGATAAATCGGGTAATTTATCGGATAAATGAGAAATTAATTGCTACTAATTCACATGCTTATATAACTATTTGTTCACATATGTGTACTATTGAATCAAATTATTTATTATTAGGGGAGTTGGTGCAAGATTGATAATACTTGCATGACTAAGTTAAAAATGGAGGTATAGATGGAGGTACTATACTGTAATTCATATTTTTCACATGATTATACTATTGATTCAGATGATTGAACTATTGATTCACATTATTTACTATTAGGGGAGTTGGTGCATGATTGATAATACTTGCAGGACTAAATTAAAAATGAATGAAAAGTTGGAGGTATTGTAATGTAATTTTTGAGCCCCAAAACGTACAATTATCGAAACTATATTTTTCTATAAATAGAAGCTCATTCTTCCTTCATTTCTCACCAATTCACAAAAGCATTAGAGCGATTATTATTATAGAGAGAAATTATAGAAAAGAAGAAGAAGAAGTCTGCTACCTCACTATTTCAAAGATCCAGCTTTTTCTAAAGGTAGGGAGTATTATTTCTTTCTTATCCATGAAGAGAACTTCTATTATTCCATTCTTTATTATTCATTGAAATAACTCAGATATGCGCGGGCTACCCTATACTTGGTGAAATTCTTCCGTTGTTCCATTTTTATTATTCGTTGGAACATCCCATCATGCTTCTTCTACCGAGCTCGGTTCCGCTTTTATTATTCTGTTGGAATATCCTGTCTGTGCGTTTTACGTCGGACCTGATTCCGTCTTTATTATTCTGTTAGAATATCATGTCTGTGCGTTTTACGCCGGACCTGATTCCGTCTTTATTATTTTGTTGGAATATCCTGTCTGTGCGTTTTACGCCGGACCTGATTCCGTTATTTATTATTCTATTGGAATAACCTGCCTGTGCGGTTTATCGCATGTCTGGTGATTTCTTTTGTTATTTCATTCCTTATTATACTCAGTTGGTTAAAGTTTTGACTTCTATACTCCATGAAATTAGTGGAATATCCTTGTTATTTGCGCTTCATCCAGTATCTTTTCATGAAAATATTCTTCTGAGCATTCTTGAATTTTACTCTACAAAGCAGTATCATGTTGACAATTTGGACGTTATTAGTTCCTGGATAAAATAATTCTTGAACTTGTTTTATTGAATTCTTATATCATTGTCATCATCCTCATGTTTATATTTTGTTGAAAGTCATCTGTGGCCTATAGTGCATAGATGGACTTGGTATGATTATGACCAGGGATTATTCGGTGTAATCATGACCGTAATGTTACAAATGATGTGGTAAAAGTCCTCATTGGCCCGTAGTGCATTGATGGACAGTTGTTGGCATGATTATGACCATTATTGAATACACAAATATTTTTGGCCTATAGTGCATGGATAATTGTGGTCGTGATACTAAAGAATATCATTGGCCGTAGTGAAGGGGTGATTCGATGATGTGGATTATTTATTAAGCTGAGTCCCATTAATAAAAGTGATGAAAAACCTTCTAAAACATAAAAGATAGTAGATTTTATTCTCTACTTGACTCTTTTAATGGATTGCTTGATCCGCTGCAGTTAAACTTGATGGTTATTATACTGTATCAGTTTAACAATGTTGAAGGCTAACGATAATATATTCTGCATTATCTTAGTCATAATATTTCCTACTGGGCTAGTTGAGCTCACCCTTTTACTTTTATTGTTCTCTTCAGGAAATGAGAACGTAGCAGGGACTAGTCGGGGAACGGAGTGACGGACCAGATGATAGCATTAGTAGTCCTCACTATTCTGTGAAATAGTGTGATAATAATTGTAATGAGGACTCTTTTTGAGTTTGTATAATCTCTAGTATACAATATTTGTATTCAAACTCACAGCTTATGTTTTGTCATATTGTATACGATAGTTGTATTATTAAATTGTATTTGAATTCTGTACCATGTATTTGATGACTCGAATAGGTGATGTATACCTATTTTGGGGGGCGCCGGATTAGTATCAAAGCTTAGGGATATGATCCCTGGCTAAGATGTGAGACTAGAACTAGGAGGGGAGAGACGGGGAATTCCTTCGCTACTATGACCTACCTAAGTTTATTTGGTATTTAATTGGTCAGTCAGAGTGTAGGGATAATATGTTTCATGTCAATTATCCCTTGTTTTGTGGCAGTATTTGAAAATGGCATCCAAGAATGTTGAGAACATCAATGGAGCACAAGAGACCGTTGTGTCTCCACAGATAAATAACCAGGACAATGTGCATTAGGAAGGCGACAATCCTCATGCAAACAACAACACTGACCAAATGATGAACGATGGAATGTTCCGAGGCTTCATCCAATTCATGCAACATCAGGCGAGAGCGTCTCCTGTCCAAAATGCAGGTGGAAGCACTGGCAACTCTCGGACGGTCACCGCCAAACAGTTCAAGGAGATGGGACCACCGCAATTTATTGGAGAGCCAAAACCACTTAAGGCGGAAGCATGGATAAAGCAGATAACCAAGATATTTGATGTCTTGGGATGCTCCGAGGAGCAAAAGATTCCCTTCTCCACCTTCATGTTGCGTGAAGAGGCAGATTCGGTGGGAATCAGAAACGCGATACCGACTGGCGACTCAAGATGTCTTGGGAGAAGTTCCAAGAGTTATTCAACGACAAGTACTTTCCCGAAAGTATTCGTCACATGAAGGAGGTGGAATTTATCAAGTTGGAACAAAACAATATGACCGTGTCACAATACGAGGCTAAATTTACGGAGTTATCCCGGTTTACATCCCATTTGGTCAATAATGAGGAGTGAATGACGCGAATATTTTTAAGAGGTTTGAAACCGAAGATACGTCAATATCTTATTTCCCATAAACTGTGTTTGTACTCAGATGTTGTAAATAAGGCTCAGTTATTAGAGCGCGGTAACGAGTCAATGCAACCAAGGGAAAGCAGCCGGCAACATGAAAATACCAGTGGTAACAGTCATCGAAACTGTGACAACAAGCGTGGAGGGAATCAACATGCCAGAAATGGTAACCACTTCGGTGGTAATCATAGCCAAGACAATAAGAATGGACATTTCAAGAAGAGGAGATTCAACAATGATGGAAAAGCGTCAGCACCAACACCCGTTGTCAAGGAAGGAGAACGACCACCTATCATATGCTTCAAATGTGGAGGGGAGGGACACATCACCAAAATCGCTGATGTCAGTCAAAGCATGTTATAATTGTGGAAGAGAAGGTCACTTAGCTCGATTTTTGTCGTTCACCAGAAGACAAATTCAGCTAGGATGGAGGCACCAAAGGTCAGTCCAGTAAAAGTCAAAGCCCGTGAGTGCAAGAGGAGAGCATTTGTTGTGACCTCCCGTAAAGCAAGGAACCCGAACGAGGTTATCAAGGGTAAGCTTATCATAAACTCTAGTGATGTCTATACCTTATTTGATACCGGTTCTACCCATTCTTTTATTTCTCCTACTTGCGCTCAATGTTTAAATTTGACTCCGGAGAAATTAGACTTTTACTTATCTGTTGAAACTCCATTAGGAGAAACCTTCATTATATCCACTGTTTATAAGTCTTGTTTGATTCAAATCGGTAACCGCATGTTACCTGTCGATCTTATCTCCTTAAAAATACTTGCATTTGATGTGATTCTAGGGATTGATTGGTTAACTACTCATCATGCTAAATTGATTGTTTTCGTAAGGTTGTTAGCTTTCATATTCCTAATAAACCTATTATGCGAATTCAAGCGACGAAACCATTAAAATCAATCACGGTCATCTCAAGCCATAAAGCTATTCGTTTATTGAAAAACGAATGTCAAGCTTTCTTAGCTCATGTCACGGATTTAAACAAAATACGCCGATTTGAAGGATATTTCTATTGTTAATAAATTTCCGACGTATTCCTCGAAGAACTTCTGCCTACCCCAGAGAGCATGAAGTTGAATTTTGTATCGACCTTGAACCCGCAGACAAAATCCATTTTCAAAGCCCCATATCGAATGGCTCCTATTGAACTTGAAGTTAAAGACCCAATTGCAGGAATTGTTAGACATTGGTTTCATTCGGCCCCAAGACGTCTCCTGGGGTGCTCTTATTCTATTCGTGAAGAAGAAAGATGGGAGTATGCGACTTTTTATTGATTATCGGAGTTGAATCATGTCACCATCAAAATAGGTACCCATTGCCACGTATTGATGACCTCGTTTGATCGAGTTACAAGGAGCACAAATTTTTTCAAAGATCGATCTTCGATTCGGATATCATCAATTGAAGGTTTAAAGCGAGGATAATCCAAAGACCGCCCGAACTCCTAAGACGGCATTATGAATTCTTATTCATGTCTTTTGGATTGACTAATACTCCTACTGCCTTCATGGATATGATGAACCGAGTATTCAAGGAATATTTGGATCACTTTGTGGTCGTCTTTATTGATGACATCCTTATTTATTCCAAAAACCGTGAAGATCATGAGCAACACTTGAGGCTGATACTCCAAAAGCTTCGTGAATATAAGCTTTATGCCAAGTTAAAGAAATGCGAGTTCTGGCTTGAGGAAGTAGCATTCCTTGGGCACGTAGTATCAAGTCATGGAATATCCGTTGACCCGAAACAAAGATTGAAGCTATTCAAAGTCGGGAGCAACCCAAATCAAATGACTAAAGCACGTAGCTTTCTCGGTTTATTTGGTTATTATCGGAGATTTGTGGAAGGATTTTCTCGAATCGCTACTCCATTAACTCAGCTGAATCGAAAAAATACAAAGTTCGGTTGGAGCGAGGAATGTGAGAAGAGTTTTAAAGAACTCAAAAGGAGACTCATTTCAGCACCCGTTCTGAAAATACCATCTGGTTCGGAGGGATTTGTTATGACAACCCCAAAATTGGTCCAATCCATCCAACCTATTCTGAGTCCCCAAATACATGGTACAGAAAACAACTACAACTTTATTACAACAATTGTCGTGCAAAATACAACAACACATATGTTGTGAGTTTTAATACCAATTATGACTCATGTCCCAACTATGGGCAGCACCTCACAGTGATACCTTACATAAAGGTACAATCTAGAACTGTTTTAGAAATTAAAACCTTTGGGAAGTGCTCAAGGAAACCTTCGTACATGGGAGGCCATGCTTCTAGGTTATGATAGATATCATATGGCCACAGAATTATCCTTGGTTGACCCAATGGACCCCAAAGAAAAATGAGAAGATTACTATCATATTCTTCCCAATGGTGAGTCTTCTCTTGACATATCATTATCTCCACTGTCTCTAATTGGGTATCATACTCAAAACAAACACCAAGATTATATAGGTAGTGCTTGTAAATATACTCAGCAAGTGGATGAGTACAACCCTGTCTTATGATGACACGAGGTTGTATGTCATTAGACATCTTGTATGATAGTGGAAAAACACCCTTCTAGGTTAAATTCACCTCACCCTCAATATCTATAGACCACCGTTCTATTCCCTTGTTATCCCCCGCTTGTCCCAGCTACACTTTTATTACCTGAAAGGAATTGTGAAGAAAAAGGGTGAGCACAACTAGCTCAGTAAAAAATATCATGACTAAAGATAATTACATTATCAATAGACTTCATCAGTAATAAATCAGAGATTTAGAACATATGGTAGATGATAAAATTTTCAACCATAGTTGCAGCGGAACGAGCAATCCATTAGAAGAGTTAAATAGACCATAAAATCTATTATCTTCTTCTTGTTAAAAGTCCATCAACAATGTTTTATCCCTGTAACATTAATCAAAAATTCCTGTCCACAATCACATGTATAACTCATAATCGTAATTGTAGTTCTAAATTCCTTTTCGCATTCAGGACGAAGATAATTTTTATCATCGCCTCTTTACCGAAACATCAAAGATCATGGTTATACCAAATCACGATTACTATTCATAATCATACGTAATAAATTCATCTTTTGCACTACGGGCCAAAGATATTCATCAATGATTCATCTTTGCACTCATGACCAAAGATATTCAACAATAGGTCATCTTTGCACTATAAGCCAAAGATATTCAACAACAAATCATCTTCAGACTACAAAGCCAAAGATATTAATATCTCGAAGAAATATATAATCATTTTAGAATTTATATAAACAATAATTATAACCATGTTGATCAATTCACCTTTGCACTTAAGTTAAAGATATTCAATTATAAATTCAACGGTCATGATCATACTTGTCATAATTCTACTTTTCACTACTGGCCAAAGAGAACCCTAGTCATGATCATACCAATAATCTACCCATCTTTACACTCCAGTGAAAGAGAATTTCAACATCAGGGTTATAAAAATATTATATATGATAATAAAATCAATATAATCAATACATAGTTTTAATCTCCAGAGTAATATTCCATAAATCAACTATAATTTGGTTAGAAAAAGAAACCAATTTTGTAGTGAATAGTACCGTGAATAGTAACTCGTGAATAGTAACTCGTGAATAGTAACTCATGAATAGTAACTCGTGAATAGTAACTCATGAATAGTAACACGTCATGAATAGTAACTCATGAATAGTAAAACGTGAATAGTAACTCGTGAATAGTAACTCCTGAATAGTAACTCATGAATATTAACCCCAACATGAAAAATTTCCAAATTTGATAAAAATTCAAACCAATAATTTGGAATAATGATATTGAAGAAATAATATCATTTATGAAGAAAATAATCTCCCTTACTATCCCTCACCTCAAAAGAGCAAAAGAGCGAGATTGACCGAATAATATTTGAACTAACTTGCACCGTATAGCAACACTCAAGATATCAAAATACTCACAAGAATACACTCGATAATATTGAGAGAAAACTTCAGTTTCTGGTGTGATTTTCAATTCTAACCTAAGCACCCTATTTATAGGAAAATGCTTAGAACACCAAAGTAGAAAATTGAATATAATAATATTATATTTATAAAATTTTCTTACGCACACTTTTAACAACTGATTTCAGCTAATTTCAACAACCAGTGGTCCCCCAAACATAACAAAAAAGTTTTTGTTATTAAAATTAATTAAAACTTTCAAAAATTAATTATTTCGGAACCACAGAACTTCAATAATTCATAATAAATAGCCCTTTTATCAGAAAATTTGAATCTCATGACTTTCTATAGGAAATTCAATTCTCTACAACTTTATAGAAGAAAGTTTTTCTAAATTCCAAACAGAAATTGACCGAAATCCACATACGGGCAATTTTACAGGCTATAATCAAATTTCAGTCAAGAAATGGGTCCACCAACATGTTTAACATGTTTTAAACAACTTTTGCAACAAAAATACTCTTCTTCCTCATATACTCATATATCCCACATTCATTGTAAAAATATCACCATTATTATATTATAATAATATAATAAAATATTATTTTATCAGAAAAGATAAAATATCGATTTTCAACAATTGTCACTTTAAAAATTTTCTCCATCTATATCCACATAAAATGAATATTTTCCTTATCATATAAATCAATAATTAATTATTCACAAATAATATTACAGTAATCACAATATTGACAACCAGCAGCGCCTCAGTGAAAGAGGGGCTTTCCAATAAGAATTTTTTTCTTCATCGCGCGCAATTAGGTGACCAAACCTCTCCTGTATGTAACTTTCTAGACATTGCCAATAATGTTTTCTAATAATATTATTCAGATAATATGAATTATTGCTTCGATAATGGAAAATATGTGTAGTGACAATTATTGAAACAAAAATAATATAAAATATCAACGCAAAGAATTATTGAATCAATAAAATAAAATAAAATAAAATATCGAATAGTAATTCATCGTAATAGTTATTGAGTAGTGCCTTCTTACGTAAGAATCAATAATTGGTGCAATACATCGTGTGCCATCAGTACAACAACGCCAGACATCGTGTTTTTTAACCACCGGGTATTCCAACAAGATAATTGCAGTAATAACTACGTTGTTATTTATAAACAACTTATACTTGTCATTTTCTTCATCCAATCTCTTTTCACATGGGGCCCACAAAAAGATCATACCGTCAGCATTTAATATTCCCGACTGGGAAGAATATTCCACCACCAAACTAATATTCCCCGACAACAATGAATATTTTATAACCACTTACTTATTTAAAATAATTACATATATCACCCTTCACTTTAACCTTTAATCAATTTAACCATTTACTGAATAGTAATTATAAGAACAATTGAATACTTTTATTTTATAAAATTCGGGGTCTTACAATCTCCCTTCCTTATGAAATTTCGTCATCGAAATTTACGTACCTGGTATTTCAAAGAGTTGAGAATACCTTGCTTCCATTTTAGATTCCATCTTTCTTGTCATCATGATTTCTCCATTGCTCATCTCCTGTATTTCAGATATCATTCTAGAATACAGCTTCAAAAACAAAGGTTAATTTAACAAATTAACATATCACATAATATCTCGATATTATGACTAACCAACAAATAAGCTTAGGTAGGACACACTAGCGAAGGATTTACTCATCTTTCCCCTCCTAGTTCTTTTCCCCGATCTCCGCCAGAGATCATATCCCTAAGCTCTGATACCAAATGTGATAACCCCAAAATTGGTCCAATCCATCCAACCTATTCTGAGTCGCCAAATACATGGTACAGAAAATAACTACAACTTTATTACAACAATTGTCGAGCAAAATACAACAACACATATGTTGTGAGTTTTAATACCAATTATGACTCAAGTCCCAACTATGGACAGCACCTCACAGTGATACCTTACATAAAGGTACAATCTAGAACTGTTTTAGAAATTAAAACCTTTGAGAAGTGCTCAAGAAAACCTTCGTACATGGGAGGCCATGCTTCTAGGTTATGATAGATATCATATGGCCACAGAATTATCCTTGGTTGACCCAATAGACCCCAAAGAAAAACAAGAAGATTACTATCATATTCTTCCCAATGGTGAGTCTTCTCTTGACATATCATTATCTCCACTGTCTCTAATTGGGTATTATACTCCAAAAAACACCAAGATTATATAGGTAGTGCTTGTAAATATACTCAAAGAAGTTGATGAGTACAACCCCGCATCTTATGATGACACGAGGTCAGATGTCATTAGACATCTTGTATGATAGTGGCAAAACACCCTTCCAAAAGTTAAATTCACCTCACCCTCAATATCTATAGACCACCGCTCTATTCCCTTGTTATCCCCGCTTGTCCCAAATTTACACTTTTATTACCCGAAAGGAATTGTGAAGAAAAAAGGGTGAGCACAACTAGCTCAAGAAAAATATCATGAATAAAGATAATTACATTATCAATAGACTTCATCAGTAATAAATCAGAGATTTAGAACATATGGTAGATGATAAAATTTTCAACCATAGTTGCAGCGGAACGAGCAATCCATTAGAAGAGTTAAATAGACCATAAAATCTATTATCTTCTTCTTGTTAAAAGTCCATCAACAATGTTTTATCCCTGTAACATTAATCAACAATTCCTGTCCACAATCACATGTATAACTCATAATTGTAATTGTAGTTCTAAATTCCTTTTCGCATTCAGGACGAAGATAATTTTCATCATCTGTCATTACCTGAAACATCAAAGATCATGGTTATACCAAATCACAGTTCCTATTCATAATCATACTAATAAATTCATCTTTGCACTACGGGCCAAAGATATTCATCAACAGATTCATCTTTGCACTACGACCAAAGATATTCAACAACCTGTCATCTTTGGACTATAAGCCAAAGATATTCAACAACAAATCATCTTTTTCAGACATGTGCCAAAGATATTAATATCTCAAGAAATATATAATCATTTCGTAATTTATATAAACAATAATTATAACCATGTAGATCAATTCACCTTTGCACTTAAGTTAAAGATATTCAATTATAAATTCAATGGTCACGATCATACCAACCACAATTCAACTTTTCACCATCGCCAAAGAGAACCCTAGTCATGATCATACCAATAATCTACCCATCTTTACACTCCAAAGGAAAGAGAATTTCAACATCATCGGTTATAAAAATATTATATATGATAATAAAATCAATATAATCAATACATAGTTTTAATCTCCAGAGTAATATTAATAAATCAACTATAATTTGGTTAGAAAAAGAAATCAATTTTGTAGTGAATAGTACCCGTGAATAGTAACTCGTGAATAGTAACTCGTGAATAGTAACTCATGAATAGTAACTCGTGAATAGTAACTCATGAATAGTAACCCGTCATGAATAGTAACTCATAAATAGTAAATCGTGAATAGTAACTCCTGAATAGTAACTCATGAATAGTAACCCCGACATGAAAAAGTTCCAAATTTGATAAAAATTCAAACCAATATTTCTAAGATAATGATATTGAAGAAATAATATCATTTATGAAGAAAATAAATCTCCTTACTATCCCTTACTTACCTCAAAAAAGAGCAAGATTACGACCGAATAATATTTGAATCTAACTTGCATCAGAGTATAGCAACACTCAAGATATCAAAATACTCACAAGAATACACTCAATAATATTGAGAGAAAACTTCAGTTTCTGGTGTGATTTTCAATTCTAACCTAAGCACCCTATTTATAGGAAAATGCTTAGAACACCAAAGTAGAAAATTGAATATAATAATATTATATTTATAAAATTTTCTTACGCACACTTATAACAACTGATTTTAGCTAATTTCAAAAACCAGTGGGCCACCCAAACATAACAAAAACGTTTTTGTTATTAAAATTAATTAAAACTTTCAAAAATCAATTATTTCGGAACCATGGAACTTCAATAATTCATAATAAATAGCCCTTTTATCAAAAAATTTGAATCTCATGACTTTGTATAGGAAATTCAATTCTCTACAACTTTACAGAAGAAAGTTTTTCCAAATTCCAAACATAAATTGACCAAATCCACATACTGGACGATTTACTGTGCTATAAATAAATTTCAGTCAAGAAATGGGTCCACCAACATGTTTAACATGTTTTAAACAACTTTTTGCAATAAAAATATTCTTCCTCCTCATATACTCATATATCCCACATTCATTGTAAAATATCACCATTATTATATTATAATAATATAATTAAATATTATTTTATCGTAAAAGATAAAATATCGATTTTCAACAATTGTCACTTTAAAAATTTTCTCCATCTATATCCACATAAAATGAATATTTTCCTTATCATATAAATTAATAATTAATTATTCACAAATAATATTATGTAATCACAATATCGACAACCGTGCGCTTCCAGAAAGATGGGGCTTTCAATAAGAATTTCTCCTTCTTGGCGCACAATTAGGTGACCAAACCTCTCCTTAGATGTAACTTTCTAGACATTGCCAATAATATTTTCTAATAATATTATTCAGATAATATGAATTATTGCTTCGATAATGGAAAATAATGTGTAGTGACATTTATTGAAAAACAACAATAATATAAAATATCAACGCAAGCAATTATTGAATCAATAAAATAAAATATCGAATAAGAATTCATCGTAATAATTATCGAGTAGTGCCTTCTTCACGTAAGAATCAATAATTGGTGCAATATCGTGCGTGCGCGTGCAACAACGCAGTATTATTGTGTTTTAACCACGGGTATTCCAACAAGATAATCTCAGAATAACTACGCCGTTATTTATAAACAACTTATACTTGTCGTTTTCTTCCTCCAATTGCTTCCAAGCATGGGGCCCACAAAAGATCAAGCTATCATCGCATTTAATATTCCCGATGTGAAGAATATTCCACAACCAAACGAATATTTCCCGACAACAATGAATATTTTATAACCACTTAATTATTTAAAATAATTACATATATCATCCTTCACTTTAACCTTTAATCAATTTAACCATTTACTGAATAGTAATTATAAGAACAATTGAATACTTTTATTTCATAAAATTCGGGGTCTTACAATTGTCATCTACAGTGATGCTTCGGGTAAAGGGTTAGGATGTGTTCTCATGCAACATGGGAAAGTCATAGCCTTTATGCCTCAAGACAACTCAAAGAATATGAGAGGAATTATCCTACTCATGATCTAGAGTTAGCAAATTGTTATCTTCGTGACTTAAAATTTGGAGGCATTACTTGTATGGAGAGAAAGTGGAGATCTTTACGGATCATAAAAGCCTCAAATATTTCGTCACTCAAAAGGAACTCAACATGCGACAACGACGTTGGCTTGAACTATTGAAAGATTATGATCATACCATCCAATACCATCCTGGAAAAGTGAACGTGGTAGCTGACGCATTGAGTAGAAGATCATATGCGGGTATGAGTGCAATATTCACAACACAAAAGCCCATTTTGTGTGACTTGCAAAGGATGGAGATAGAGTTAAAGACTCCAGGGATCCATGTGATAATGGCAAATATACGAGTAGAACCGACTTTAATTGATAAAGTTAAAGTTGCTCAAGTTACAGATCCGGAGCTGATGCGTATGAGGAAGAAAGTCCAAGAAGGTGCTATGCCGGAAGCAAGAATCGATGAAGAAGGAATACTTCGAGTCAACTCCAGACTTTGTGTTCCTAACAACCCTGATTTAAAGTATAAAATCATGATGGAGGCACACAACATACCGTTTGCAATCCATCTTGGGAGTACCAAAATGTATCATGATCTTCGTCATACATTTTGGTGTAGCAATATGAAGAGAGAGATAGCGCTATTTATCTCAAGGTGTCTAATTTGTCAACGAGTTAAAGCGGAGCATCAAGTACCAAAAGGTCCATTGCAACCACTTGAAATTCCAGAATGGAAGTGGGAGAACATTACCATGGATTTCGTTACCGGTCTTCCCAAAGTTTCTCAAGGCATAGATGCGATTTGGGTCATTGTTGATAGATTGACCAAGTATGCTCATTTCATACCGATACGAGAAACTTATACACTTGAACGTCTTGCTCGTATGTACATAAACGAGGTTATAAGGTTGCATGGTATGCCAGTATCCATAGTTTCTGATCGTGACCCAAGATTCACTTCAAGATTTTGGGTTAGTTTACAAAAAGCTATGGGCACGGATTTACGATTTAGTTTCGGCATATCATCCTCGCAGACGAACGGCAAATGGAGAGGACGATTCAAACTCTTGAAGATCTATTAAGACTCTGTGTCCTTGACTTCAAGGGAAGTTAGGACAAGTTTTTACCATTGGTGGAGTTTTCCTACAACAATAGTTATCAAGTAAGTATTGGCATGGCTCCATTCGAGGCGTTGTATGGAAGAAAGTGTCGTTCTCCAGTATGCTGGGATGAGGTGGGTGAAGCAACGTTGTTGGGACCAGAGTTGGTACGTATGACTATGGAAAAGATTCAAATGATCCGACAACATATATAAATCTCACAAGATCGACAAAAGAGTTATGCTGATCTTCATCGAAAGGACGTAGAATTCGATATTGGAGATTATGTGTTGTTACGAGTTGCTCCATGGAAAGGAGTTACAGGATTTGGAAAGAGAGGAAAGCTCAATCCTCGATTCATTGGCCCATTTTTATTCCTCGATCGAGTAGGAACTGTGGCCTATAGACTTGCGTTACCGCTAAGTATGTCTCGTGTTCATAACGTTTTTCACATATCCATGTTACGAAAATATGTGAAAGACCCGAACCACATTATTGAGTTAGAACCGGACAAAATAGAGGAAGATTTAACGTATGAAGAGGTTCCTGTTAAAATCTTGGATAAGAAGGAACATATTCTACGCTCCAAGGTTATACCTCAAGTCAAAGTTTTGTCGAGAAACCACGATGTTGAGGAAATGACTTGGGAGTTAGAATCTGAAATGAAATCAAAGTATCCTCACCTCTTCGACATACCAGTACGCACCTAATTTCGAGGACGAAATTTTATAAGAATGGGAGGTTGTAAGACCCCAACTTTTGAATAAAGATTAACTTTTCTCGAAATATATTTTTGAATATTATGGTGTGGATTTGATATAATGTTATAGTTCAGGTAATATTTACAAATTTTGCAAAGTACGCAAGTTTTTATATAATATTCGATTGGTGGGGAATATTCGTTTTAACAGGAATATTCGTATAACCAAGACAATCATTGGTGGACCCCATTAACGGAATTATCATTCGGATCGAGAAAACGATAAAAATACTTTATGAAAATAACGGCGGAAGTTTTACCATTAACTGTTGAAATACCCGTGTTAAAAGTTAAAAAATACGATGTCTGGCGTGGTTGCATAGTAGCACATGGTATTGATTATTGATGCTTACATGAGAAGTCACTCGGTTATACTCAATTATTGCTACAAAGAATTGTCGCATCATATCTATCATATTATGGATTCAATTATGGTCAAGATCATCATCGCATAAAATGTTTTTTTATTAAATCAATACTTGAGATGACAAAGTTATTCATATTATAAACTCGCAATATTTACAATGTCTAGAAGTTCTCACAAGAAGAGGTTTGGTCACCTAATCATGCGCCGATAGGGAGAAATCCTTATTCGAAAGCCCCTCTTTCTTTGGGAACGACTGGTTGATAAATATTGTGAGTTATAATATTAATGATGAATGTTGTTCGAGTTGAATTTGGAGACGTGGACGTGATATTTGAGTCGGAAACCATTTAAATTAGTAAAATAGTCTATAAACACAAAATTTTCCAGTGATTCACTATTTGGTGAAAAAGTCAACAGTTGACTTTTTTGGGAAAAGTCAAACTTGAAATTTCAAAATTTATATTTTTGATAAAAATAGTTTCATTATGTTGGAATTGTTTGTGTTAGTGAAAATCGACATTTATTCCAATGATAATTGATGTCTCAGGGTTATATCGATAAATCGGGTAATTTATCGGATAAATGAGAAATTAATTGCTACTAATTCACATGCTTATATAACTATTTGTTCACATATGTGTACTATTGAATCACATTATTTACTATTAGGGGAGTTGGTGCAAGATTGATAATACTTGCATGACTAAGTTAAAAATGGAGGTATAGATGGAGGTACTATACTGTAATTCATATTTTTCACATGATTATACTATTGATTAACATGATTGAACTATTGATTCACATTATTTACTATTAGGGGAGTTGGGGCAAGATTGATAATACTTGCAGGACTAAATTAAAAATGAAAGAAAAGTTGGAGGTATTGTACTGTAATTTTCAAGCCCCAAAACGTGCAATTATCGAAACTATATTTTTTTATAAATAGAAGCTCATTCTTCCTTCATTTCTCACCAATTCACAAAAGCTTTAGAGCGATTATTATAGAGAGAAATTATAGAAAAATAAGAGAAGTCATTACCTCACTATTCAAAGATCCAGCTTTTTTTAAAGGTAGGAGTATTATTTCTTTCTTATCCATGAAGAGAACTTCATTATTCCATTCTTTATTATTCTATTGGAATAACTCAGATCATGCAAGCTACCCTATACTTGGTGAAATTCTTCCATTGTTCCATTCTTTATTTATCATTTCATTGGAACATCACATTCAAGCGTTTCGCCTGGGAACTTCGGTTCCGCTTTTTATTATTACATTGGAATATCACGTCTCGTGCTTTTTTACGCCTCGACCGATTAAAATCTTTATTATTCTCATTGGAATATCTTGTGCATGCGTTTTCTACCGGACCCGATTCCGCTCTTTATTATTACATTGGAATATCTCGTTTGCGCGCTTTTACGTCGGACTGATTGATTCCGCCTTTTTATTATTTTGTTGAATATCACATGCGCGCTTTTACGCTGCACTGATTCCGTTATTTATTATTCTCGTTGGAATAACCGCCTATGCGGATCTATCGCATGCCCGGTGATTTCTTTTGTTATTCCATTCCTTATTATACTCAATTGACTAAAGTTTTGACTTCTATACTCCATGAAATTAGTGGAATATCCTTGATATTTTGCGCTTCATCCAAAGATCTTTTCATGAAAATATTCTTACGAGCATTCTTGAATTTTACTCTACAAAGCAAGATATCATGTTGACAATTTGGACGTTATTAGTTCTCGGATAAAATAATTCTTGAACTTGTTTTATTGAATTCTTATATCATTGTCATCATCCTCATGTTTATATTTTGTTGAAAGTCATCCGTGGCCTATAGTGCATAGATGGACTTGGTATGATTATGACCGAGGATTATTCGATGTAATCATCGACCGTAATGTTACAAATGATATGGTAAAAGTCCTCATTGGCCCGTAGTGCATTGATGGATGGATTGTTGGCATGATCATGACCATTATTGAATACACAAATATTCTTGGCCCGTAATGCATGGATAATTGTGGTCGTGATACTAAAGAATATCCTTGGTTGTAGTGCGTAGGGTGATTCGATGATGTGGATTATTTATTGTCGAGTCACAAATGATAAAAGTGATGAAAACTTTCTAAATCATAAAAGATAGTAGATTTTATTCTCTACTTGACTCTTTTAATGGATTGCTTGTTTTACCTGCATTAAACTTGATGGGTTGTTATAATCGTATCGCTTTAACAATGTTGAAGGCTAACGATAATATATTCTGCATTATCTTAGTCATAATATTTTCTACTGGGCTAGTTGAGCTCACCCTTTTACTTTTATTGTTCTCTTTAGGAAATGAGAACGTAGCAGGGACTAGTTGGGGAATGGAGTGATGGACCAGATGATAGCATTAGTAGTCCTCACTATTCTGTGAAATAGTGTGATAATAATTGTAATGAGGACTCTTTTTGAGTTTATATAATCTCTAGTATACAATATTTGTATTCAAACTCACGACTTATGTTTTGTCGTATTGCATTGTGATATTGTATTATTAATTTGTATTTGAATTCTGTACCATGTATTTGATGACTCAGAATAGGTGATGTATACCTGTTTTGGGGGCGTCACAACTTTCAACACAATATAACCATGAGGATGATGACAATGATATAAAGATTCAATCAAGTGAGATAAATGATAAATATTAGATATTTATAATTCAATATATCCATAGTTCAAAAAATGTCCAAATTGTCAACATGATAACTATTTGTGAAGTAAAATTCAAGAATGATATTCATGTATCAAAAATAATTTAGACAGAAAAAAGAAAATTAAATTATGTTGTGAATAGTATCGTATGAATAGTAATTGTATGAATAGTGTCCATGAATAGTATCATATGAATAGTACCCAGACATTAAAATATTAAAATTTAATAAGAAAGTTCAAACCAAAATTCCAGTGAAATGATATTAGATGAATTGCAAAACTAAAGGAATTTCTAATCATTTCAGGAATTATAGAAGCAATACTTACCATAGTAAGTTTAAATTTAGGAATATGAAATAAAATAATATCCCTTACATAATATGGAGTATGAAAGAAAATAATATTTCTTACGAGTATTGAAATAAAATAATATCTTTTACCTTAGTAGAAATTAGATTTGAGTGAATATCAGATATTATTCTAAGAAAATATTGCACAAAATGCTACACTCAAAGTATCCTTATACTCAAAAGAAATACTCATAATATTATAGAATAAGAATTTCTGATATTGATGGTGTGTTTAGGAAGGAGGGGTAACCTCCCTTTTATAGTGCAAAGGAGGGAGAAAAAAATTAGGCAGGTTGCCTAATTCCTGTCTAACCTGCCTAATTCCCTTTCTTTTTCTCTGTTTAATTCCTCCCATTTTGTTATGGTGAGGGCCTACACTTAGAAAACAAGCTTTGCAAGATATTAATCAACCACCACTTTGAAAAAAATGTGTAGGAGATGAATTAGAAAAGAATAGTGCACGGAGGAATTCAAAACACAGATGATAACCTTCACTCCACTTTTATGCTAAAAATTATATACAATAATATTTACCATTTAAATTATAAAAAAGTATATTATCACATTATTATAATGTAATATTATAATAATATATTTGAATGAATATTTTATCAGAGAAGATAATTATTTCCAAACTTTCAACAAATATTTCATGCTAAATTCCTTCATTTATATCAAAATTAAACCAATATCCACTACATAATAATTATTCACAATTAATATTATAAGCTCCCAATATTAACAACCAGATCATTTTCAGGAAAGAGGGGGTTTTCCGATAAGGATTTATCCTTACTGACGCACAATTATATAACCTAACCCCTTTCCTTGACAGAATTTTCTAGACATTGCCAATAATGCTAACTAATAATATGTATAATTGTGTCGTGTCAATTATTGATTTAATAATATAAAATATTGTGCAGATGATACTGTGACAATAATTGAATCAATAATATGAGATAATGTGCAACAATTACTGTGGCAATTATTGAATGAAACTGAGTAACTTCTTACGTAAGAATCAATAATCATAGATATTTGTGCAATACCGTGTGCTACTGTGTAACCACGCGTATTACTGTACTTTTATCACTGGGTATTTCAACAGTTAACGGTAAAAGTTTTAACGTTATTTTTATAAAAAGGTTATTTCATCTACTTTCTATATCCAACGCTTATTACATTATGTGGTCCACTTAATGATGATACCATCGCATTTAATATTTCCCAATAAAAAGA
This sequence comes from Panax quinquefolius, assembly GCA_020205615.1. NCBI lineage: Eukaryota > Viridiplantae > Streptophyta > Magnoliopsida > Apiales > Araliaceae > Panax > Panax quinquefolius. The sequence goes on from CM035167.1 coordinate 122,738,749, forward strand.
ATATTTCCCGACCAATCGAATATTATATGACAACTTACTTACTTTGCAAAATTTGCACATATCACCCATAACTAAAGCATTATATCAAATCAACACCTTATTGTTCAAAATAATAATTAGAGAAATTAAATATTTATTCATAAAAAGTTAGGGTCTTACACAAAACCTTTCAAAACTTGGTTGAGTTGGTACAACCATTTAACTCATACCAACTGGCGGCTCTGTCTAATTCAGACCAATAAAAAATCAAATTTTTTCAAATCGTCGACATTATATGTCGATCATTTCCTGAAAATCTCACCTTTCAGATCAAACAAATTCACATAGAAAATTTAAAGGGTAAGAAACACATAGGAAAAGGGAGAGATTTTTCCAGCGTCGACATTATTTAGTTTTAATGTTTAATATAAAATAGTTTGACAATTTTGCCCTTTAATATATCATAAATATTTAATCAAAAATTAAAAAACTATTTTTTTTGTCACACATCAGCTCAATCATGCCCTACTCAGACAGTCACGTTAGCAATTCTGACGATGCAGACTCAATTTAATGGAATTGAAAAAAATTATTAGTTCAATCGTCTAATTGACAAAATTGAAATGTGGATCACCGTAGTGGAATATGGCTTATAGTTTAGGGTATTAAATTATATTTAAGCCATTTATAAATAATGTAAACTTTCCAAAAAGAACTACTAATTTGAAGTTTTATTATTTTCAACATTTTAATTTTGAATTTGACAAATATCTTAAATTGACTTTAAATAATCAAAAGTGATGTTATATTTTAATATAGAGGGAGCCCTAAGGAGAGAATTTTTTTTCTTTTTTTTTTAATTTGGGGAGATGAACCTCTTACTTGGCCTAGTACACCAATTGAGCCAAAGACCGTTGATAATCTGTATCTTTTTCTTTAAATTATATATATACAACAAAAAAGGAAGTGAGAAGGAAATCTATAAATATAAGAAGTGGAAATATTGTTCAAATGGAGAGAGGTCGTGATGCAACAACGTGCATTGGTGAACAAGAATTAAAAATCAAAAACTTGTTGATTCTAAATAAAGAATACCGAGAAATTGAATTAAAACAAAAGATTTTATTTAATCAAAACTCTCCAACCATAAGAGGCTTTACAAACTATATATAACAAAACCCTACATGCAGCAACACTTATTAAAATTACAAAAATACCCATAGATTATTGAAAAAGTGCAAAACTCTACTAAAATATGATAAAAATGCTGTTTTGACCCTCTAAACGATGGAATTTGGCTAAAATCACGCCGGGCGCGAGACATCTTGTGTTTTCCTTAAAAGGTCGTTTCCACACAAAAAATTGTACTCTTTTTGTCAAAAACAGACATAGTTGACTTTCTGTTCAAACTTGGCCTTTTTGGGCCTTAAGGTGCTCTTTTCGAGTCCAGAAATCTAGGGGTGAGCATGGTGCGGTTTGAAGTCCAAACCGCACACAAAACCGCTTAGGTGCGGTATGAAAAATTCAAAACCGCATCCGAAACCGCTTGTAATTGACGCGGTGCGGTTTTATAATGTCCGGTGCGATTTTAATTGGTGCGGTTTCGGTTCCAAAATCAATTGAAACAACAAAAAAGTCTAAGCCTTAAATAAAATTTAACATAAACTTACATCGAGCAATTAACTTAGTGACAGAGTCGGCAATGTGAATTATATCAAGCATGCTTTAAAACTAAAACATATGCTATATAAAACAACGAAGACCATATATTCGATAACAAGCAAGAATGTTTATCTAGTTCCCTAAAAATTAAAAGTATATACTGGAGATAGAATGAAATTTTATCTCATATATTGCAGGGAGCACTTATAGAATATAATCCTAACTATACCTAATTTGAAAAATTATTTATTAGACTATTACTATTCACTACAAAATAATGGGGCTTCAGCAACAACCGATTTTCATTGCTAAAGGTGCCAAATTTCGTTGCTAAAGGGTTTTGGCAACGACTTTACTGTCGTTGTGTCTTTCGTTGCGCAATGAGCGTTGCTAATTGTTCCGCAACGAACATATTTTTTTCGTTGCCAAAAGTAATACATTTTGCAACGAAATTTGGCTTTCGTAGAGAGACATCGATCCTTTAGCAACAAAATATATTGTTGCCGAATAATTAACATTTCGTTGCTAAAAAGCCCATTTCGTTGCAAAAGCCTTCTAATTGGCAACAAAATGAACTCTTTTTTTTTTTTTGCAACGACCATGCATTTTCGTTGCAATTGACACCATTTTGCAACGACATTTTTCATTTGCGTAAAGAAATTATGAAAATTGTTGCCTAAGCTTGCTTTCGTTGCGGAATGTAAACTTTTTAGCAACGATTTTCGTTACTAATTAGATTATTTGGCAACGACATTATGCTGAATCAACAACGAAAATGTTTGTTGCTGGTTATTTTTCAATAGCAACGAAAGTCGTCGATTAGCAACGACATTATATGTTTTCGTTTCTTTATATGTACAACGAAAGTTGATATGATTATAGCATTGACATTAACCAATGCATCAAGTGCTCGAGCCCCTCAGCTATAAGCCCCTCCAACAAATTCGAAATTCCAAAACCTATTTGCTTAATTTTTGACTTTATAACCTCTAACATCTTCTTTCAATTGGTGAAAAAATGACAATGCAAGACTGAGATTTTCTCTGAGCGTGTTCAAGTGAAAAGTAACTTTAGAATTTACTAAATATAATACATACATACACACACATGGTGCAGTTTCGATTTTATGTGTGCGGTTTTGGTTAGTAACCTAACTGGAACCATAAATTTGGTTATTCAACCCACCTAAAACTGCCACATACGCTGGAACCGATGGTGCAGTTGTAATTGGTGCAGTTCGTGCGATTTTTGGTGCAGTTCGGTTCCAATTTGGTTACTTACTCAGCCCTACAGAAATCCCACTCCTGTTGTATTACATCAGGTCATTTAATGTGATTCCTAGTGGCATTTCTCTATGATTTTTCTCAACCTAAAGAAAGAAAAGATAAAAGGGAAATAATCTTGAAGATTTTCAGTTATTAAAGTAAAGAGAAAGAAAAGAATATAGAAGAAAAAAAGAGGAAGAATTGAGTAATTAATAGATGAAATAAGATGGTAGTTCATTACATATTTTACATATAAGAGATGGTCGTTTATTTTGGACTTTGACCATTCATAAAAGGTGGAGATCTCAATAATTTTTTACTTTGCAAAATTATTCAAAATTATAAATACTAGGAGCCGCTATAAACGCGTTGTGTGTGTAATTCATATTTGTGTAATTAATTTTAATTTAGTGGACAAAGTAGATAAATATAAAGGGTAAAATATGTGAGCATTTATACTTGGGGGCTGAATTTAGGAGAAAGGTTATCGACCAAGCAGAAGTTTTGTGAGACCGAGAGGGACAAATGCCCTCTCGCATTATATATAGAAGATGAAAGCGGTTAGCATGAAGTTTATTTTTGGGTTATTTTATATGCAAAAATAAATCATGTTACAATTTTTAAGATCTAACTACTAGGGAGTTGAAAATGTTTTAAGTTCTTTATACATAAATCATAATTTAATTAACGAATCAAGTTAAATGGAAGTCAAGTGCAAAAAAGTGTTAAATATCGGAGGTCCTAATTTTGACTCCCACTGAAAAAAATATAGGGGTCACGGATCGCATGTTTCGACATGTTTCGAAAGTCTTGTTTGGGATGAGGAGATATAGTCTGGTCGTAAGACCAAAAAACTCCTCATCATGAATTCAGCAAGGGCAAGTATTTAAAACGCGTAAAAATCTTACCCGAGTATTATGAAATTATGGGTAGGTTTGGGTAATGTTATACAACCCAAACCCATATCGACAAAATTTAGAAAAAACAATCTATTAATTGCTCTTAAAGAATTATTGGACCAGATGGTTGGACTAGTCAAATTAGGAGCAGGCCAGCTACCAATTAGGCCCAGTAAATCATAAGTTTATAAATCGATTAAAAATCAAGGCTTAAATATAAATAATTATTCTAAACTATTACCCCCTCTGTCCCATGATAAAAGTCCTTATTACTATTTTGGGTAGTCCCATGTTAAATGTCCACTTTCCTTTAATAACCAAACTTTTATACATTTTTTCCTATTATGCCCGTAATATTAAATATCTCATACTTTTTTTATTCTAATTCTCTCTTCATATTTAATGACATTATTATGGACAATTTTATCATTTTATTCCTCTTCTTAATATGCGTGAAAAGTCCACCATGACTTTTATCCTGGGGACGGAAGGAGTAATATTTTTCTATTTTGGTGATCAATCTTTCAATTTTTTCAATTATGTCATTAAACTATCAATTTTTCTATTTTTGTTCAATTGAACCAGTCAAGTCACGTCATAAATTGATGACGTGGTCCTGTTGACTAGGCTAATCAATGCCTACGTGTAATTAAAAATTATGCTTAAATATAAATTACTTCTCTGAACTATTGACATTTTTCACTTTGGTGATCGATATATCAATTTTTTCCAATTAGGTGATTAAATTATTATTTTTTTCTACTTTGATTCAATTGAAGTTGTCACGCCATAAATTGATGACGTGGCTTTAATACCTAAGATGTAAAGCCCCCAAACTCGGGTACTTGAAACCCGAACTCGGTACTTACGATACCATTTCTATGAGCGGAATAATACTAATAATAATAACAATAATATAAAAATCCAACTTAATTTATATTTATCAGTCTAATTCCAATTACGCAACCTTTACTATAATTCTTTACATGATATATAATACATATCATTGTCTATATATTGTCTAACTATTACACAAGACACCATTAAACATGTTCTGTTTGCTTTCCTTTTCACTTGTTCTTGTCTAAACCTTCGGGTTGATCATGCCTAGCTGAAAACATTTAAATTTAAGCAAGGATAGTATTTGGGTGCCCAACAAGTAATAACAATTATGAATATAATTAGCTGAAAGAAATAAATGTTTTCTTTGCACATCACTTCTACAACGAATTTATAGTTATGAAGTAAACTGAACCGATAACAACAACATAACAATTCTATCTCAAATTTTTGAAACAACGTATTGACTATATATATAGGTATTAGTCGACATATTATGAACATTATTTTTAGTTTTCGCTAAGTTTTAGCAGAACTTCATCTACAAACCGTTATAACTTACAGGAGTTAGGTTGTACTTCCCATGGGCCCTGTATTGATCAATACTACATTACAAGAACGATATGATCGCTCACTCTGTCCGCCTTGGGCGCATAAAAGTTTTTCCGTGATCGGGATGTTCATACATAGTCTGGAATCCGAACCAAAACAATTTGATTGGATACAAAAAGGTTTTATCATATTCAACAAATTTTTCAAAATCTGTGTCTAGCTGGTTAATTAGCTTGAACGTATATATATATATATATATATATATATATATATATATATATATATATATCAACATGTGATTAAATACAATAATTATCCAAGTGGGGACACTTGTGTAACCATGTTTAGAAATTAACGAACAATATATATATATGAATTACCATATACTAACATGTTGATAAGCAATGATCGGATATAGAATATATCACAATAGGGTTAATAATATAGCATAATAATAATATAATTATGAAACTTCTTAGTCATGTCCATTGCATAAAGGAAATGCAAAGGTAAGATACTTGTCTGGTCTGCTGCTTACAATACACAACTTAGTTATATCTTTATACTGAAACCTATCATTAATAAGATCATTTTACTGATTAGAATAACATTCTAAAACACATAGTACTGCATTTCGCAGTCAGCACATAACCTAATCACATTGTCACATATGTTCCACAACCATTGAATCACAAATAAACACATATCTAATCAGATTATCTAAGTCCAGATCAATTTCTGAAATATGTCGGTGTACTGACGGCTTTATTGGGTAATTATCGAGTCTAAGACTCTATCCTATAGTTCAATATCTGTAAGTATCAGTCATATTATTTTTAAATGACTTATAATAATTTTAAACATTTATTATAATAAATCATGAATTTTCAAACACCGGAATCATTATTAAATGATTTAAATATTAAATAATTCTATTATCATTAATATTTAATTAATATTAAACTATTAATGAAACCATTGCCAAAATGTTAAAGTTATTTATAATAACTCAAAATACTTTTAAAGTATTAATACTACACTTAAATGATTTTTAAAAGAATTAAAATCATTTTTAATAATTATCATTAATATTAAAGTATTAATGAATTATTTATCAAAATATTAAAAGTCATTAATTATAACTTAAAATATTTTTAATTCATTTATATCCTTTTAAATAATTTTTAAATAAATAAAACCATTTTAAACTATTTATTTAATATAATTATTAAATAAATCTAATATCATTTAATATTAAATTATTAATGAAATTTTCCTTTAAATATCAAAAGTTATAATTTATAACTTAAAATATCTTTAAACACTTTATTTTTATTTTAAATGATTTTTATAATATTAAAATCATTTTTAAACAAATCTATTTAATATATTTATTAAATAATTCTAATACCATTAATAGTAAATAATTAATGAGTTTTATCTTTAAATATTGAAAGTTATATTTTATAACTTAAAATACTTTTAAAATCTTTATTTTCATTTAAAATGAATTTTCTAATATTAAAATCATTTTTAAACTAATTTATTTAATATAAGTATTAAATAAATCTAATATCATTAATATTAAATTATTAATATTTTTATGACTAAATATCAAAAGTTATATTTTATAACTTCAATTATTTTTTTTTAATCATTTTTATATAATTTTTAAATCATTAATTCTATTTTTCCATAATTTATTTAATACATTTATTAAATAACTTAATTACCATTAATATTAATTAATTAATGAAATTCATCACAAAATATTAAAAGTTATCAAAAATAACTTAAATTATTTTCTTATACCATAATATAATTTTAAATAATTTTTCATGTATTAAAATTATTTTTAAATAATTTATTTAATATTATAATTAAATAAATTAAATACTTTTAATATTCAAAAATATTAAATATTTATGAAATATATTCAAAATAATTAAAAATAATTTTTTTGGATTTTAAAACAATTTTTAATAATTTATTTTGTATTTTTCATAATTAAAAACTAATTAATACTAATTATTAAATAAAAATATAATTTTTATATTGAAACTGTCTCTAAAGACCACCTATAGCGATAGAACCGTCGCTATAGGTGTTCTTCGTGTTCTTCATCATTCCCAGAACCTTCATGTCAGTGACCAAGTGAGCAACTTTGACCAGTCGCCAATACTTGATCTTAATGTTTTCTAGTCACTTAAAGTTTTATGAATCTAATACTCATGTAATACTATAACTACAAATCGATAACATGACTAAATCATAACAAAAAAAGAGATCTAAGCTAAGAAAAGTTATTGTCGGGACGTGTTCTTGAGGTTCCGGGTTACCCGTAAACTCGAAGAGGTCCTACTTTGATGCTTTATATCACGACACCTCTAGTGAATTCGATTTATGTGATCTAACTCTTTAAGTATGTAGAGGATATGTAAATGAAGAGATCTAATACACAAAACACATATAACATCAGAATAATTTCAGAGACAAATTTGGTGAAAGTATTTCCTGAATCGTGTTCTTGAACATTTCTGGGTTTTCCAGAAATGTTCTTGAGCAGTTTCGGATACCTAAGTTTGACCATCATTAAGTTTAAATCTGTTACGGATCTAGGTGGTATATAAGCTTTACAAGGTAGTCTTCATGTCAGTCTACAAACACCAAACAACAACATGTTCAAAACACGTAGCAACAGTAAGATCAAGAGCCTGCAAAATCCTTTCGGGACGTTTCGGGCAATTTACGGTTACCCAAAAAAATAAATGTCGTCGATCTGCGGCCAACCCACTTTGACCCTTTATAACTTTTAATCTACAATCGATCTGGCTTTGAATAAAGTTCCAGAGTAAAGCCCTTACAACATACTACAAGACCAAACATTTAAACAACAAATAAACACCATACAATAAGATATACAGTCTCTGACATTAGTTGTCAGAACACAAAAATGAAATTTTTCCAGATTTGCTAAAACACTATATCCGAGCTTATAGATGTTATTGATCCAACATCTATCAACCCAGATCACTTAATAACACTATAAACAACATATTCTAACATAAAAACACAACATCTAACAGAGGATCAAGATCAAAATTTTCAACTAGGGTTTATACCTTTAAATGAGCAAATCTGATTTCTTGGCTTCTGATTTGTTAGTGGATTTCGTGGGGTTGTGTTTTGGAACTGGTCTAGCTAATAATTTCGTGGGTTTGAAGAGGTAGAGACTTGGTTGGGTGTAAGAAAGAAAATGAGGCAAATAATGAGACTTTTCTCTCTCATAATCTATATATATGTGACTTGCAATGTAGTGGGCTGAGATATGGATTGATTTTTGCTGAGATTAGTATAGACATGTGTCACATGGTCAAATAAGTTGGTCACCAACTACATATTTGGCTAGATACACAAGTAAGCTTCAATTATGCAAGAGGGGCATTTTGGTCTTTTTGCTTGATAATTTAAGGGCACAATTGTAAACTTTGCAAACCCTTAGGGTTTAACCCTTAGGGTTTAACCCTTAGGTTATCAAAAATTTGCTTTTCTAGGATTTTTATTTAGAGTTTAAATTTAACTAAAAATAAAATTAGTTTCTAAAAATAGAAATGTAGGGTTTGATGATTAAATTAAGTTATCTAATTACCTTATACAATATCATTAAGGTTTAAAGTCCCTAATTAGCATTAAGCTTCATCATTAAACGATTAGGGTTAATAACTTAGTAATTAAGGTTTTAAATTTGAAAATTAGGGTTTCCATTTTATAAATTAGGGTTTTGAAAATTAGGGTTTCTTCCTAATTAGTGTTAATATCAATAATACTATTTTCGTTAATCACATTATCATGATTACATAACGATTTTTAACAAATTCATATAGTCGTAAATGGCCTTCTAATTAGGGTTTCACATCAATTAGGGTTTATAATTTAAATATTAGGGTTTTCAAAAAAAAAAACATTAGGATTTCTAAATATTAATTAGGGTTTTTCTAATTAATATTCAATTCTATAATACACACATATATCACATAACACCGTTATATAATATAAAAGTATTGACTTTCAATTTGAATAGGGTTAAACAAATTAATGCTAGGGTTTTGACATTATACATCATAATTGACCAACCATTATGGGTCCACAAACATACAATACATATTTATATAATCGAAAACTCAAAATATAATATTATTATATTATTATTCTTATCCATTGATAAAAATCCAAAATTAGGGTTTGGATTCCATATCTCGATTTATTCTTCCATATTTAACCTTAATAATTAAGGTAAAATAATTAATTTAATTAATGTACTAAAATTCATATAATAAAATAATTATTATAAATATTCAAAGAAAATCATTTCATATATTATTTAAATAATATATAATTATATTTTCATGGAAAATAAATAATAAAAACATTTCTACTATAAAATTAATTATTAAAAGAATAAACTTTATAATAATCAATAATTCTAAAATAAAATTATTTGTAAACATTTATGTAATAAATATATTTTTATTTATTACATAATTACATATACACATTATCTTGTACAAATCCTCATCCTTAAAAAAAAAAAAATTATACGCAAAATTTCTTATTTAATTATATAAAAATATCGGGTTGTTACATTCACCTCCCTTATAAAGATTCCGTCCCCCTAATCACCATTTTAAAACCTATACATACCAAAGGTACATAGCATACACAATCATTCATGAAGTAGATCTCGATCAAAATTATCGAATCGATCTTTAACTATTCAAAGATAAAGTTTATCTATTCGATTAAACGGAAATTTGATTTCTAAAAGAACTCAAATTCCTCCTTCAAAATAATTTATAAAATAATTTACTATATATAAGAAAATAATATATAAGAAATAAAATTGGTTTGAGTAATACCTGGAGTTGCATCCCTGGCTGCTATAGTTTCTTGAACGGTCATGTTAAAGACGCTTGCAGTTGATTTCGTTGATTTGTTTGTTGATGTTGGTCCCGTTGTCGCCAATGTCCTGCTGCCTTTTCCTGTATTTGCATTCCTTGCCTCCCTTCTTCTTCTTGAACGGTTTTCCACCTTATACTCCATTGATCCACACTTAAAACACATAGACTTTCCTTTTATCTCCTTTCCTTTTATCGTATAGGTGACAAAACTATATTTTGCCCCTTCGTTATCCTAGCTATCACAAACGTTGCTACATGGTCAGTTGATCCTCTAAATCCTGGAAGTACGAACGCCTTGAAGTCTTTAACGTTCGTCGATCGATTATTTGATTGATCTTCATGCGGCTGGTATTCCGTTCTGTATAGCTTGATCGTCCAAATTCATAAAATTTCAGATCGGGTCCGGGTTGTCTTCCACTTTGTTGATGTGTTCTTCGTCAAGTGTATTTCGCTTTTCATCTCCTGGCGGCATTATCACAATTTATTCTTTATTCTAAGCCTTATCGTATACGTATAATCATATAACACAAAATTCTATATTTATCATGTACTCAAAATATTATATATTTTAAAATTTTGGTTTTCTGCATTAACCAGTACTCATATAATTAACTACTATCTTTATACCAACTTATTTCATTAATCCCATATAAATTCATACTCATATCACTTGACATACCATAACACATATTGCTTTTAATCATCCATTTATCCTTTGTGACTCAAAAGTCGGGAATCGCTGCCACAACTTATACAAAATTTGAAAAATATTACCTTATACAAACATACCTATCATATACATAACATAGAATCATACCTATTCAAGTAATACTAATACTACTTATTTCTTACGCCTCCACTAAGGATCAATTGCTTAGAAATCTGTCTATTCCTATTATCCTCAATAATGCATTCACACCTAACTACACCTAGTTCGTCCAACTTACCATACATTATGAGTTTAAGAACTCACCATAAACATATGAGTTTAAGAACTCGACATTGACCACATATTTTTTAACTATACTTTATCTATCAGTTATACTATCGTTTCTAGGTCCGGTACTATACTTTCCAAATCAACCACCTCATTGAGGTAGCTTTCAATGTGAGCCTCTATTTCAGCTATTGGCTTTGATATTGGCTCAGCTATGGAGGTTGACTTCTCCTTTACGATTTGAGGGTATCCTAATCCTTTTCTATTTGACATATACACACAAACTATCTTGATTATCACTTAATATATACACACAACAATTTATAGTTTTATATAAGTTATCTTTTATTTGATTTGACGATGAACTTATTCAATTCATCTCTCCTTTTAAACTTTATATGAGTTATTTGTATTTTCAACATTTTCCTCTGTTCCAAGGTTATAGCCTAAGATCTAACCCACCTAAGGTTTTTAACCCTAAGCTCTAATACCAACTTATAAAGCCCCCAATCTCGGGTACTTGAAACCCGAACTCGGTGATTTACGATACCATTTCTATGAGCGGAATAATACTAATAATAATAACAATAATATAAAAATCCAACTTAATTTATATTTATCAGAGTCTAATCCCAATTATGCAACCTTTACTATAATTCTTTACATGATATATAATACATATCATTGTCTATATATTGTCTAACTATTACACAAGACACCATTAAACATGTTTTGTTTTGCTTTCCTTTTCACTTGTTCTTGTCTGAACCTTCGGGTTGATCATGCCTAGCTGAAAACATTTAAATTTAAGCAAGGATGAGCATTTGGGTGCCCAACAAGTAATAACAATTATGAATATAATTAGCTGAAAGAAATAAATATTTTCTTTGTACATTACTTCTACAACGAATTTATAGTTGTGAAGTAAACTGAACCGATAACAACAACATAACAATTCTATCTCAAATTTTTGAAACTACGTATTTACTATATATATAGGTATTAGTCGACAGATTATGAACATTATTTTTAGTTTTCGCTAAGGTTTAGCAGAACTTCATCTACAAATCGTCATAACTTACGGGCGTTAGGTTGTACTTCCCATGGGCCCTGTATTGATCAATACTACATTACAAGAACGATATGATCGTTCACTCTGTCCGCCTTGGGCGCATAAAAGTTTTCCCGTGATCGGGATGTTCATACTTAGTCTGGAATCCGAACCAAAATAATTTGATTGGATACAAAAGTTTTTATCATATTCAACGATATTTTTCAAAATTTGTGTCTAAATTGGTCAATTATATATATATATATATATATATATATATATATATATATATATATATATATATATATATATATATATCAACATGTGATTAAATACAATGATTATCCAAGTGGGGACACTTGTGTAACCATATTTAGAAATTAACGAACATAATATATATATATGAATTACCATATACTAACATGTTGATAAACAATGATGGGATATAGAATATATATCACAATAGGGTTAATAATATAGCATAATAATAATATAATTTCAAACTTCTTACTCATGTCCATCGATAAAGGAAATGCAAAGGTAAGATACTTTCATGATGCTGCCGCTGCTTACAATCAGTAACTTAGTTTTATCTTTATATAACACCTATCATTAATAAGATCATTTGATCGATTAGAATAACATTCTATAACACATAAGATCTTTTATTTGCATTAACACATAACCTAATCACATCATCACATATGTTCCACAAACCATTGAATCACAAATAAACACATATCTAATCAAATTATCTAAGTCCGGATCAATTTTCGAAATATGTCGATTATCTTAAGCGGCTTTATCGGGTAATTATCGAGTCTAAGACTCTATCCTGTAGTTCAATATCTGTAAGTATCAGTCATATTATTTTTAAATGACTTATAATAATTTTTAAACATTTATTATAATTTATCATGAATTTTCAAACATCGGAATAATTATTATTAAATGATTTAAATATTAAACAATTCTATTATCATTAATATTTAATTAATATTAAACTATTAATGAAACCATTGCCAAAATGTTAAAGTTATTTATAATAACTCAAAATACTTTTAAAGTATTAATATTACACTTAAATGATTTTTAAAAGAATTAAAATCATTTTTAAATAATTATCATTAATATTAAAGTATTAATTATTATTATTTATCAAAATATTAAAAGTCATTAATTATAACTTAAAATATTTTTAATTCATTTATATCCTTTTTAAATAATTTTTAAATAAATAAAACCATTTTTAAACTATTTATTTAATATAATTATTAAATAAATCTAATATCATTTAATATTAAATTATTAATGAAATTTTCCTTTAAATATCAAAAGTTATAATTTATAACTTAAAATATCTTTAAACACTTTATTTTCATTTTAAATGATTTTTATAATATTAAAATCATTTTTAAACTAATTTATTTAATATAATTATTAAATAATTCTAATATCATTAATAGTAAATAATTAATGAGTTTTATCTTTAAATATTGAAAGTTATATTTTATAACTTAAAATACTTTTAAAATCTTTTATTTTCATTTAAAATGATTTTTCTAATATTAAAATCATTTTAAACTAATTTATTTAATATAAGTATTAAATAAATCTAATATCATTAATATTAAATTATTAATATTTTCATGACAAAATATCAAAAGTTATATTTTATAACTTAAAATATTTTTATAACCTTTAATCCTTTATATAATTTTTAAATCATTAATTCTATTTTTCCATAATTTATTAAATACATTTATTAAATAACTTAATTACCATTAATATTAATTAATTAATGAAATTCATCATAAAATATTAAAAGTTATCAAAAATAACTTAAATTATTTTCTTATACCATAATATAATTTTAAATAATTTTTCATGTATTAAAATCATTTTTAAATAATTTATTTAATATTATAATTAAATAAATTAAATACTTTTAATATTCCAAAATATTAAAATATTTATGAAATATATTCAAAATAATTAAAATATAATTTTTGGATTTTAAAACAATTTTTAATAATTTATTATGTATTTTTCATAATTAAAAACTAATTAATACTAATTATTAAATAAAAATATAATTTTTATATTAAATCGTTTCTAAAGATTCACCTATAGCTTGATGTAAACGTCATTATAGGTGTTCTTCGTGTTCTTCATCATTCCCAGAACATTCATGTCAGTGACCAAGTGAGCAACTTTGACCAGTCGCCAATACTTGATCTTAATGTTTTCTGGTCACTTAAAGTTTTATGAATCTAATACTCATGTAATACTATAACTACAAATCGATAACATGACTAAATCATAACAAAATCGCCAGATCTAAGGTACAGAAGTTATTGTCAGACGTGTTCTTGAGGTTCTGGGTTACCCAGAAACTCAAGGGTCCTACTTTGATGCTTTATATCATGCACTACAGGTCTGATTTATGTGATCTAACTCTTTAAGTATGTAGAGGATATGTAAATGAAGAGATATAATACACAAAACACATATAACATCATAATAATTTCCAGATACAAGCTGGTCAAAGTACCTTCCCGGAACTGTTCTTGAACATTTCTGGGTTTTCCAGAAATGTTCTTTAGCAGTTTCGGATACCTAAGTTTGACCATCATTAAGTTTAAATCTGTTACGGATCTAGGTGGTATATAAGCTTTACAAGGTAGTCTTCATGTCAGTCTACAAACACCAAACAACAACATGTTCAAAACACGTAGCAACAGTAAGATCAAGAGCCTGCAAAATCCTTGTCGGGACGTTTACTAGCAATTCGGTTTGCCCAAAACAGTTGGTAATTCAATCTTGGTCAACCCACTTTGACCCTTTATAACTTTTAATCTACAATCGATCTGGCTTTGAATAAAGTTCCAGAGTAAAGCCCTTACAACATACTACAAGACCAAACATTTAAACAACAAAAAAACACCATACAATGAGATATACAGTCTCTGACATTAGTTGTCAGAACACAAAAATGAAATTTTTCCAGATTTGCAAAAATACTAGATCCGAGCTTATAGATGTTATTGATCCAACATCTATCAACCCAGATCACTTAATAACACTATAAACAACATATTCTAACACAAAAACACAACATCTAACAGAGGATCAAGATCGAATTTTTCAACTAGGGTTTATACCGTTAAATGAGCAAATCTGATTTCTTGGCTTCTGATTTGTTAGTGGATTTCGTGGGGCTGTGTTTTGGAACTGGTCTAGCTAATAATTTTGTGGGTTTGAAGAGGTAGAGACTTGGTTGGGTGTAAGAATGAAAATGAGGCAAATAATGAGACTTTTCTATCTCATAATCTATATATATGTGACTTGCAATGTAGTGGGCTGAGATATGGACTGATTTCTGCTGAGATTAGTATGGATATGTGTCACATGGTCAAATAAGTTGGTCACCACCTACATATTTGGCTAGATACACAAGTAAGCTTCAATTATGCAAGAGGGGAATTTTGGTCTTTTCGCTTGATAATTTAAGGGCACAATTGTAAACTTTGCAAACCCTTAGGGTTTGACCCTTAGGGTTTAACCCTTAAGTTTCAAAAATTTGCTTTTCTAGGATTTTTATTTAGAGTTTAAATTAAACTAAGAATAAAATTAGTTTCTAAAAATAGAAATTTCGGGTTTGATGATTAGATTAAGTTATCTAATTACCTTATACATTATCATTAGGGTTTAAAGTCCCTAATTAGCATTAAGCTTCATCATTAAACGATTAGGGTTAATAACTTAGTAATTAAGGTTTTAAATTTGAAAATTAGGGTTTCCATTTATAAATTAGGGTTTTGAAAATCAGGGTTCTCCCTAATTAGTGTTAATATCAATAATACCGGTCGTTAATCACATTATCATGATTACATAACGACTTAACAAATTCATAGAGTCGTAAATGGCCTTCGAATTAGGGTTTCACATCAATTAGGGTTTATAATTTAAATATTAGGGTTTTTTAAAAAAACATTAGGATTTCTAAATATTAATTAGGGTTTCTCTAATTAATATTAAATTCTATAATACACCACATATATCACATAACACTGTTATATAACGGTATTGACTTTCCAATTTGAATAGGGTTAAACAAATTAATGCTAGGGTTTTGACATTATACACCATAATTGATCAACCATTGTCAGTCCACAAACATACAATACATATTTATAGCACTAAAAACTCAAAATATAATATTATTATATTATTATTCTTATCCATTGATAAAAATCCAAAATTAGGGTTTGGATTCCATATCTGATTTATTCTTCCATATTTAACCTTAATAATTAAGGTAAAATAATTAATTTAATAATCTGAACTAAAATTCTTATAATAAAATAATTATTATAAATATTCAAAGAAAATCATTTCATATATTATTTAAATAATATATAATTATATTTTCATGGAAAATAAATAATAAAAACATTTCTACTATAAAATTAATTATTAAAAGAATAAACTTTATAATAATCAATAATACTAAAATAAAATTATTTGTAAACATTTATGTAATAAATATATTTTTATTTATTACATAATTACATACACACATTATTATCTTGTACAAATCCTCATCCTTAAAATAATAATAAAAAATTATACATAAAATTTCTTATTTAATTATATAAAAATATCGGGTTGTTACATAAGATATGATTTGATGATGTGTTAAAACAATACTCATTTTATAATTAGTTTAAATCATTTTATAAAATTAAATAGGCATAAATGTAATATTATATTATAATTTAACAACAAAACTATAAATAATTTAATAATGAAACATCTATTTTAGATGTTCTTTTTTTATTCGAAAAAAGAACTAATAAATAATTATGAAAAATATTACTTATTACTATCATTAGCACCTAAAATTTCAAACAAAACAAAAAGGGGAAAAAAACTATTTGTAACTAATTATTAGATATCATCTTACTTACAACTATCATTAACTATTTCTTTTCCACAAAATAAAAAATGGTATTACATTATTAGAACATAAGTTACACATAATCACTTTCCATGTACTTGACAAATAAATAACTCTCACCATTTTTGTCTATGTGAACCCACCGTCTTCAACTTCAATTGAACTAAAGTGGAAAAAAAATGAAAGATTGATCACCAAAGTGGAAAAAAGTTAATAGTTCAGGGTAATAAGTTATATTTAATCCTAATTTTTAATTACACTTACGCATTGATTAGCCTAGTCAACGGTGTCACATCATCAATTTATGATGTGGTATGCTTAATTGAACGAAAGTGAAAAAAATTGATAGCTTAATGACCTTATTAAAAAAATTAAAAGGTTGATCACTGAAGTGGAAAAAAGGTTAATAGTTTCTGATAATTATTTATATTGAAGCCAAAAATCAATGACCAAATCGCTTAACTAAGTAGAATCGACAACCAGTGACGGATTGACTATTTGAACCAAGTTTATAAAATTTGATTTTTTTTATAAAAAAAAAATTAGGGGTACTAAATTTTTTATCTCAAATAAGTTTCAAATGATGACATGACATTAAATAATTGAATGATAATTTATGACATTCCAATCACATGAGATTTACTAAACCAATGGTACGATAAAGACATTGTTTGAGACAATTTTTGAGACCCAGAATTTGAGATATCTAGTATCCCTTTTTTAAAGGGTTACATACTCTGTCCCTCAAAGTATCACCCAACTTACACAAGGAACCCTAAGTTATAAAAACTAATAATAGCAAGCTCCAAGTACACTTAAAAAAAGTAAAAGTGACCTTCCGACCATAATTTTGGTCGGAATATTGACGTGTAACGACAAAGTAATAATATATTTATACGATTTTAATACTTTATAATTTATTTTAATGTATTTAAAGTCAATTTAATTGTGTTTTCTTATATAAAAAAACACATTTAAATAGTATAAGCAAGTATATACTACTTAAAACAAATAAAATTCACTAAAAAATTATCACACTATACATAAATAATTAATCTCATTTATTAAATTAATTAAATTTAATAATTTACTCAAATAAATTAGTTAACTCTATTAATTAACTAAATAAAATAATAAACTCTACTAATTAACTTAAATAAAATAACTAAATCAATTAATTAATTTAAATAAAATAATTAATTCCACTAATCATTCAAGTAAAATAATCAAAGTTAATTATTTTATTTAAATTAATTAATGAGATTAATTATTTTACTCACTACATATTACCATACTATACAAAAAATAATTAATCTCATTAATTATTTTATTTTATGTATAGTATAGTAAAGTATAGTAAATAAAATAATTAAAATACAATAAAATACGTTAAAATGACTAAGTTAATTAGTGGAGTTTGATAAATATTTTATTTGAATTAATTAATTGAGTTGGTTATTTTATTTAATTTACTTAGTGGAGTTTGTTATTTAATTTAGTTAATTAGTGGAGTTAACTATTTTATTTGTGTAAATTATTAAAATTAATTATTTTATGTGTAGTGTGGTAATTTGTAGTGAATTTTATTTATTTTAAATACTATATACTTGCTTATAATATTTAATTTTATTGTTTTAGAAAAGAAAATATAATTAAATAACTTTAAATACATTAAAAAATTTAAAATGTTTATATTATTGTTTTGTTTTTTAGTTATTTTTCCCCTTAATTGTTATTTTGTATTAATTGATAGGGTTATTTATTTTATTTAGGTTAATGGTGATTTAATTATTTTATTTTATTTAATTAGTGTGATACATTATTTTATTTGAATTAATTAGTGATTTTTTTATTATTTAACTTGAATTATTTATTTTATTTTAATTTAATTAAGTTAGTATTTGGGTTGTATTTGATAATTATGTAATACTCGGACTTTTAATAAATAGAATTTAATTTTTTTAATAATTATTATGCTAAATAGTAAGGTGTTAAATTGATAAAATGATAGAGTTAATGATGATATATGCAAATTATAAGATAAAAAGTGTGTCGGGTAATATTCGTTTTGTCAGAGAATATTCGTTATGTTGGGAATTTGGTAAAGTACGACAGCGTCGAAACAACCAATCATTGTTGGGCCCCACAAGGACATAATTATCGGATTTTGAAAACGACAAAATAATTTTAATAAATATTGTTAACAGTACTATCACTTTTAACTGTTTAAATATCCGATGATAAAAGTACATTAGCACGTGGTACTCTACAGTAACACATGACATTCCACGGTAACATATGATATTGCACAATATTTCGTATAATCGTCATAGTAGTAATTGTATAGTATTTCACATTATTAATTAAACCAATAATTATTACAGTAAAAATTGCATAGTATTTCATATTGTTGACTCAATAATTGAAATAATATAATTAAACTCGTTAGCATTATTGGTAATTTCTAGAAGTTATGTTGAGAAAATGAGTTATTTGATTGTACGTCGTTTATACGGAAGACCCCATCTTTTCTGGGAACGATTTGGTTGTCAGTGTTATAAGTTTATAATATTTATATTCAGAAGGATTTAGTGTTGGATAGTGAGCACCAGTCCACTATAACAAGTACATGGATTTGGGGATGTCACAATAATTATGAGAACATTTCATACCATTGAACCAATAATTGACATCGTAATAATAAAAAATTACATAATTAAAAGTCACGAGTATTAAGTAGTTAGACATTCTCATTATTTGATAAACATTGATATATGTGATATTAATATATTAAGTCAATAATTAGGTAAGGCGGATAATATAAGAATAATTGATTAATGGTATAAATTAAAGATAAAACAATGGATGAATATGTCTAAAAAATGATTCAAGCGAGATCTAATCAAACAAATTATTATATTCCAAATAAAGTTTAGAATTATATATTACTCAGTATATATTGATCAACCCATAAAACCAATAATTAAATATATGTATATTACGTATATAATATAATATATAATATACTACATATATAGATATACTTGTATAAATATATATGTATATTACATATATAATATAATATAAAATAATATAATATATATGTTTTCTAAATATTTAGGACTTATAAAATTAGTGTCCTACGCTTATACCTACTTACCCCTCTATTTCCCTCCTCAAATCTATCACAAAATCTAAATGCTACAACATTCGTACTGCTTCCCACCTTTCTCCAATAAGGTTGCTACTCTTGTCAAACCTGTGTTCTAAAAAAGAAATTTAAGTTAAAAAATAAGAATAAAAATGAAAATATACCAATAAATAGTACATCTTGTTCTACTAGAAGTAAAGACTTATAAATTGAGCAAGTCTGCTAAGAATCAGTATAACCTGCAAAATATTTTGAAAATCTCGTTAGTTATAAAAATAACATTAGTACAATATCATTTAAACATATCAAACAACAATTTCTAATTTCAATTATTACCTTTGATGTCGAAATTTGTTCATGGTTATAAATACCACTATATTGATCTAATTTCAAGAAGCTGAATCTCCTATAGTGTACCTATCTTCTGTTTAAATAGTTGTGAGTTATATACATTACAAAAATTCACTCAACATTTCCAAGCAACACTTTATGCCTTACATTTATAGTACTACATTATAAAATTTTCACTTGGCACAACCATATAAAAACGTACAAAAAGATATCAATACATATTCAAAATGGTGCACAATCGTAACATTATCCCTCAACAAAAGTATAGATTATTAAATATAGTATAACAAATACACTAAATAGATACATGAAGACATGATTTTTGGTAGTGTAATCAATAACAACCAACGAAGTATCACATTCAAACTGATCTAATCAAACAAATTACTATATTCCAAACAAAGTTTAAAATTATATATTACTCGTATATTGGTCAACCCATAAAACCAATCATTAAATATATGTATGTATACATACATATGTATATTACGTATATAATATAATATATAATAGACTACATATATAGATATACTTGTATAAATACATATTTATATTACATATATAATATAATATATATGTATATTTCTTAAATATATAAGACCTATAAAATTAGTCTCCTACGCCTATGCCTACCTACTTACCCCCCTCTTTGTCCCTCCTCAAATCTATCACAAAATCTAAATCCTACAACATTCGTACTACTTCCCACTTTTCTCCAATCTGCTACTCTTGTCAAATCTGTGTTCTAAAACAGAAATTAAGTTAAAAAATAAGAATAAAAAAGAAAATATAACAATAAATAGTACCTCTTATTCTACTGGAAGTAAAGACTTCTAAATTGAACAAGTCTGCTAAGAATCAGTATAACCTGCAAAATATTTTGAAAATCTCGTTAGTTATAAAAATAACATTAGTACAATATCATTTAAACATATCAAACAACATTTTCTAATTTTAATTATTACCTTTGATGTCAAAATTTGTTCAAGGTTACAAATACTACTATTGATCTACTTTCAAGAAGCTGAATCTCCTATATTGTACACATCTTCTGTTTACATAGTTGTGAGTTGTATACGTTACAAAAATTCACTCAATCTTTCCAAGCCACACTCTATGCCTTACATTTAAAATACTACATTACAAAATTTTCACTTGGCACAAACATGGAAAAACATACAAAAAGATATCAATACATGTTCAAAATGGTGCCCAAGCGTAAAATTATCCCTCAACAAAAGTATAGATTATTAAATACTGTATAACAAATACAATAAATAGATACACTAAGACATGATTTTTGGTAGTTTAATCAATAACAACCAACGAAATATCACATTCAAGCATATCTAATCAAACTAATTACTATATTCCAATTACAGTTTAGAATTATATATTACTCGTATATTGGTCAACCGATTAAACCAATCATTAAATATATGTATGTATACATCATATGTATATTACATATATAATATAATATATAATATACTACATATAATATAATATAATATAATATAATATATATTTCCTAAATATTTAGGACCTATAAAATTAGTCTCCTACGCCTATACCTAGTTATCTCTCTCTTCCCCTCCTCAAATCTATCACAAAATCTAAATCCTACAACATTCGTACTACTTCTCACCTTTCTCGAATCTGCTACTCTTGTCAAACCTGTATTCTAAAATAGAAATTTAAGTTAAAAAATAAGAATAAAAAAGAAAATATAACAATAAATAGTATCTCTTGTTCTACTAGAAGTAAAGACTTCTAAATTGAGCAAGTTTGCTAAGAATCAGTATAACCTGCAAAATATTTTGAAAATCTCGTTAGTTATAAAAATAACATTAGTACAATATCATTTAAACATATCAAACAACAATTTCTAATTTTAATTATTTCCTTTGATGTCAAAATTTGTTCAAGGTTACAAATACCACTATAAATCTAATTTCAAGAAGCTGAATCTCCTATATTGTACACATCTTCTGTTTACATAGTTGTGAGTTGTATACGTTACAAAAATTCACTCAATATTTCCAAGCCACACTATATGCCTTACATTTATAGTACTACATTACAAAATTTTCACTTGGCACAAATAGGGAAAAATATACAAAAAGATATCAATACATATTCAAAATGGTGCCAACAAAAATATAGAATAAAATAGAATATTAAATACAATATAACAAACATACTAAATATGTAAAACCCCAAATTTTTTTTTTATAAAATGGAATTTCCTCTAATTAATATTTTGGAATATTATGGTGTGTATTTGATATAATGTTATAGTTGTGGGTAATGTTTACAAATTTTGCAAAATAAGCAAGTGGTTATAAAATATTCATTTTTGTCGGGGAATATTCGTTTGGTCGTGGAATATTCTTGTTGTCGGGGAATATTCGTACGACGACACAATCATTGGTGGACCCCACAACAGAAGTATTGTCGTAGTTAGAAAATGACATAAATAATATTGGTCTAAACTTTCTTATGAAATTTTTACCTTTTTATGTCGGAGTTACTATTCGTGAGTTACTATTTATGAGTTACTATTCATGACAAAATTGATTTCTTTTTCTGACCAAGTGTTACCGTTAAACTGTTGAAATATCCGGTGGTAAAAGTACAGTAATACGCGTGGTTGCATAGTAGCACACGGTATTGATTATTGATGCTTACGTGAGAAGTCACTCAGTTATACTTAATTATTGCTACAATAATTGATGCATAGTATCTCACGTTATTTGATTCAATTATTGTCACAATATCATCTACATAATATTTTATATTATTTAATCAATAATTGAGACGACAAAGTTATTCATATTATTATTTGAAATATTGACGATGTCTAAAAAGTTCTGTCGAGGAGAGGTTTGGTCACCTAATTGGCATGATAGAGAGAAATCCTTCTTAGAAAAGCCCCTCTTTTTACGGGAATGATCCGGTTGTTAAATATTGTGAGTTATAATATTAATGATGAATAATTGTTAATAGATTAAAAATGTGTTTATTAAAGATAAGTGATTTGTGGTAAATATTTATTCAATTTTTGATATAAATAGAGGGGTTTGTTATGAGGTATTTGTTATAAGTTTGACTTATTATTCCATGAGGAGATGTACTAATTTTTCAGACCGTTGGTTGAAAATATAATAGTAAATCAATATGGATCGTTGGTTAAAAGTTTTAATAGTAAATCAGTATGGACCGTTGCTTTAAGTTTTAATAATAATTTAATAGGGACCGTCCGTTTAAAAGAAAATTAATCTAGGTTGTTCATGAATTAGTTACTATTCAGTCCTTTTTCCTATAAATAGAAGCTCATTCCTTCATTATTTCTTACGAATTCACTGAAACTCTAGAGAGAGAAATTATAGAGAGAAAGAAGAGGAGTATTTTGCTACTACCCTACTTCAGTATTCAATCTTCTACTAAGGTAAGGGGTGTTATTTATTTCATATTCGCTTACGATATTATTTTTCGTATTCATAAGGAATATTATCTTCGTTCATTATTCGTAAGGGATATTAGTTGTTGTATTCGTAAGGGGTATTGTTTATTTCATATTCGCTTATGATATTATTTTTCGTATTCGTAAGGAATATTATCTTCGTTCAATATTCGTAAGGGATATTAGTTGTTGTATTTGTAAGGGGTATTATTTCTTTCGTATTCATGAAGAGAGTTATTTTCTTTCAATACTCGTAAGGGTTGTTATTCCATTCTTTGATATTCTGTTGGAATAACCTGTCTACGCGGACTACCGCATGCATGGTGAAATCTTTTCATTATTCCATTCTTTATTATTCTGTTGGAATAACCTTTCTACGCGGACAACCGCATGCATGGTAAAATCCTTTTGTTATTTCATTCTTTATTATTCTGTGGGAATAACATGTCTACGCGGACTACCGTATGCCTGATGAATAACCCTTCGTATTCAATTGTTATTAAATTATGAAAATGATATGTCTACGCGGACTACCACATGACAGTTGAAAATTCATTTACAGTTTCGTATATTATTCATTTCAGATTCCTAACTCTAAACTTACTACGGTAAGTATTGCTTCTATAATTCCTAAAATGATCAAAAATTTCTTGAGTTTTCTTTTCTGTATCCAAGTTGTCTGTTATGGTTCCTATCTTTGATTGGATCTATGTTTTGAACTTTATTCTTGAATTTTTCTCCACAATTGATTATTATAGAGTATTGTTGAACTTGGATAAACTAAATTATGAATCCCTAATCGTGTCCTCTATCTCACTGGATTCGTTCATTAAAATATTTTTCACCATCCTCAGTCTTAAATTGTGATACTTGATGAATATCTTTGGCCTGTAGTGCAAAGATGAATAATTACCTAATGAATATCTTTGGCCCGTAGTGCAAAGATGAACAGGTGTTGAGATGAACATGACCAACTGGTGATACAAATGAATATCTTTAGCCCGTAGTGCAAAGATAAATATTTGATTCAAAATGTATATTGATTGATGTTACAGTGATAAAATATTGATGATGGACTTTTAAATTCATAGATGATAGTAGATTTCATTCTCTATTTAACTCTTCTAATGAATTGTTATTTTCTCTGCGAATATTGATCTAAAACTGGTTGTCCATTATATTTTATCTGATTTATTGAAGGCTAACGATAATTTGTTGTTCATTATCTTAGTCATAATATTCTTTACTGGGCTAGTTGAGCTTACCCTTTTCTTTTTTGTTCCATTTTTCTTCTCAGGATGAGAGAATATAGCGGGAACTAGTCGGAGTATGGAATGATGGATCAAGATAGTTGTTTAGCAGTCCTCACTATTTTGTAAAATAGTGTATCAATAATTGTGATGATGACTTATTTGAGTTTGAATACTGTCTAGAAGATAATATTTTTATTTAAACTCACAGTAAATGTGTTGTCGTATTTTGCACGACAATTGTAATAATAAAGTTGTAGTTGTTTTCTATACCATGTATTTGGCGACTCAAAATGGGTGATGTATACTTATTTTGGGGGCGTCACAAAATAGATACACGGAATAATTCATTCAAGATCAATATCACTAAGACATGATTTTTGGTAGTTTAATCACTAACAACCAACGAAGTATCACATTCAAGCAGATCTAACCAAACAAATTACTATATTCCAAACAAAGTTTAGAATTATATTTTACTCATATATTGGTCAACTCATTAAATCAATCATTAAATATATGTATTTATACATACATATGTATATTACGTATATAATATAATATATAATATACTACACATATAGATATACTTGTATAAATACATATGTATATTACATATTACATATATAATATAATAGAATATATATTTCCTAAATATTTAGGACCTATAAAATTAGTCTCATATGCCTATACCTATTTACCTCTCTCTTTCCCTCCTCAAATCTATCACAAAATCTAAATCCTACAACATTCGTACTACTTCCCACCTTTCTCGAATCTGCTACTCTTGTCAAACCTGTATTCTAAAATAGAAATTTAAGTTAAAAAATAAGAATAAAAAAGAAAATATAACAATAAATAGTACCTCTTGTTCTACTAGAAGTAAAGACTTCTAAATTGAGCAAGTTTGCTAAGAATCAGTATAACCTGCAAAATATTTTGAAAATCTCGTTAGTTATAAAAATAAAATTAGTACAATATCATTTAAACATATCAAACAACAATTTCTAATTTTAATTATTACCTTTGATGTCAAAATTTGTTCAAGGTTACAAATACCACTATTGATCTGATTTCAAGAAGCTGAATCTCCTATATTGTACACATCTTCTGTTTACATAGTTGTGAGTTGTATACGTTACAAAAATTCACTCAATCTTTCCAAGCCACACTCTATGCCTTACATTTATAGTACTACATTACAAAATTTTCATTTGCCACAACCATATAAAAACGTACAAAAAGATATCAATACATATTCAAAATGGTCCCAACAAAAATATAGAATAAAATAGAGTATTAAATACAGTATTATAAACACACTAAATAGATACACGGAAGAATTCATTCAAGATCAATATCACTAAGATATGATTTTGGTAGTTTAATCAATAACAACCAACGAAGTATCACATTCAAGCAGATCTAATCAAACAAATTACTATATTTCAAACAAAGTTTAGAATTATATATTACTCTTATATTGATCAACCCATAAAACCAATCATTAAATATATGTATGTATACGTATATATGTATATTACGTATATATAGATATACTTGTATAAATACATATGTATATTACATATATAATATAATATATTATAATATATATTTCCTAAATATTTAGGACCTTTAAAATTAGTCTCATATGCCTATACCTACTTACCCCTCTCTTTCTCTCCTCAAATCTATCTATAAATCTAAATCCTTCAACATTCGTACTACTTTCCACCTTTCTCCAATCTGCTACTCTTGTCAAACCTATGTTCTAAAATGGAAATTTAAGTTAAAAAATAAGAATAAAACTGAAAATATAACAATAAATAGTACCTCTTGTTCTACTAGAAGTAAAGACTTCTAAATTAAGCAAGTCTGCTAAGAATCAGTATAACCTGCAAAATATTTTGAATATCTCGTTAGTTATTAAAATAACATTAGTAAAATATCAATTAAACATTTCAAACAACAATTTTTAATTTCAATAATTACCTTTGATGTCGAAATTTGTTCATGGTTACAAATACCACTATTGATCTAATTTTAAGATGCAGAATCTCCAATATTGCACCCATCTTCTGCTTACATAGTTGTGAGTTGTATACATTACAAAAATTCCCTCAATCTTTTCAAGCCACACTTTATGCCTTACATTAATAGTATTACATTACAAAATTTTCACTTTCCAAAATCATATAAAAACGTACAAAAAGATATCAATACATATTCAAAATGGTGCCAACAAAAATATAGAATAAAATAGAAGTAATCACTAAGACATGATTTTTGGTAGTTTAATCAATAACAACCAACGAAGTATCACATTCAAGCAGATCTAATCAAATAAATTACTATATTCCAAACAAAGTTTAGAATTATATATTACTCGTATATTGGTCAACCCATTAAACCAATCATTAAATATATGTATGTATACATACATATGTATATTACATATATAATATAATATATAATATACTATATATATAGATATACTTGTATAAATACATATGTATATTGCATATATAATATAATATAATATAATATAATATATATTTCCTAAATATTTAGGACCTATAAAATTAGTCTCCTACGCCTATACCTACTTACCCCTCTTTTTCCCTCCTCAAATCTATCACAAAATCTAAATGCTACAACATTCGTACTACTTCCCACCTTTCTCCAATCTGCTACTCTTGTCAAACCTGTGTTCTAAAACAGAAATTTAAGTTAAAAAATAAGAATAAAAATGAGAATATAACAAAAAAACATTACCTCTTGTTCTACTAGAAGTAAAGATTTCTAAATTGAGCAAGTCTGCTAAGAATCAGTATAATTAACCTGCAAAATATTTTGAAAATCTCGTTAGTTATTAAAATAACATTAGTAAAATATCAATTAAACATATTAAACAAAAATTTCTAATTTCAATAATTAACTTTGATGTCGAAATTTGTTCATGGTTACAAATACCATTATTGATCTAATATCAAGATGTCGAATCTCCAATATTACACCCATCTTCTGCATACATAGTTGTGAGTTGTATACATTACAAAAATTCAGTCAACCTTTCCAAGCCACACTTTATGCCTTATATTAATAGTGTAAGACCCCAACTTTTTAATGAATAAAATCAAATTTTCTCTATTTATTATTGTGAATAATAAGGTATTAATTTGATATAATATTTTGGTTATTTGTGAAATTTGAAAATTTTGCAAAATAAGCAAGTGGTTATAAAATATTCATTTTGTCGGAGAATATTCGTTTGGTCGTGGAATATTCTTTTCGTTAGGGAATATTAAATACGTAGCGCAAGAACCATTTGTGGGCACCATAACGGATAAGCTTCGGATGAAGAAAATGACAAGTTTGAGTTTTTATAAATAATTTGGTGTAATGGTTCCAATTAACATTGTTGGAATACCCCGGTGGTTAAAATATAATAATCTGGCGTGGATGCACGTATTATTACACGATATTTACGATATTGTTGAATTATTGATTCTTACATAAGAAGGCACTACTCGATAATTATTACGGTAATTCTTATTCAATATTTTATTTTATTGATTCAATAATTCTTTGCGTTGATATTTTATATTATTGTTGTTAAATAATTGTCATTGCACAGTATCTCCATTATCAGATCAATAATTCATATTATTTGAATAATATTATTAGATAGTATTATTGGCAATGTCTAAGGAAGTTCTGTCTAGGAAAGGGGTTTGGTCACCTAATTGCGCGCCAATAAGGAGAAATCCTTATCGGAAAATCCCCTCTTTCTTGGGAACGACCTTGTTGTCATAATTGTGATTCTGTAATATTATTTGTGAATAATTAGTTATTGATTTATATGATAAGGAAATATTTATTTTATGTGGATATAAATGATGGATATATTTATTTTATGTTGTTATAAATGAAGGAATTAATGCTGAGGTGTTTTATTAGTATTTTATCGGAATGGAGGTTTTGAAAATCGTCCGTATGTGGATTTCAGTCATTTTTCGTTTGGAATTTGGAAAAACTTAAACTTACAAAGTTGTAGAGAATTTAATTTCTTATGGAATAGACATGAGATTCAAAATTTTCTGATAAAAGAGCTATTTATTATGAATTATTGAAGTTTCGAAAATAAATGTTTTTTATTAAAAATATGGTGGGCCCCACTTTTGGTTGGTGAGAAATGAAATGTGCTGGAATTTATTTTCAAAAGTGGTGGGCTTGAATAGTAGCGAGTAAAGCCATCGCAATAGTGAGTTAGTCTGCTATTATATGCGTTTAAACATTTTTCTATAAATAAGGTGCTTAGTCGAATTGAAAATCACACCGTAAATAAGTTTTCTCTTTCTCTCTCTATATTATCGCGTATTTTGTGAGTATTTAGATACTTTGTGACTTGCTATTCATCGATTGCAAGTTTCCTTGAAATATTTATACCGATATTAGATCGGAAATCTTGTTATTTTGAGGTAAGGGATGTTATTTTCTTCCTAATGATGTTATTCTTTCAATATCATTATACTGAAATATTGGTATGGATTTTATTGTGGAATTTTTACCTTTTTGTGTCGGGGTTACTATTCATGTATACGACACTATTCACGTATACGATACTATTCACCGAAAAATGAAATTTTCTCCTTTTTGTCCAAGATGTCTATTATGGTTACTATCTTTGATTGTATCCATGTTTTGATCTTTATTTTTGAATTCTACTTCACAATTGGTTATTATGGAGTATTTTTGAACTTGGATAAACTAAAGTACGAATCCCTAATCTTTGATCTTTTATCTCACTGGATTCATTTTCTTTAAGATATTTTTCATCATCCTCAGTCCTAAATGATGATATTACTGAATATCTTTGGCCTATAGTACAAAGATGAATGATTACCTAATGAATATCTTTGGCCCGTAGTGCAAAGATGAACAGGTGTTGAGATGAACATGACCAATTGGTGATACAAATGAATATCTTTGGCCTGTAGTGCAAAGATGAATATTTGATTCAAGATGTATATTGATTGATGTTATAGGGATAAAATATTGATGATGGGCTTTTAAATCTTAGAAGATAGTAGAATTCTTTCTCTACTTGACTCTTCTAATGGACTGTTATTTTCGCTGCAGTTGTTGATCTAAAACTTGTTGTCTATTATATTTTATCAGATTTTTCCCTGTTGAAGACTAATGATAAATTGTTGTGCTAGTTGAGCTCACCCTTTTCCTTTTTGTTTCATTATTCTTCTCAAGAGGAGAGAATTTAGCATGAACTAGCCGGGGTATGGAGTGATGATTCAAGATAGTTGTTTTAGTAGTCCTCACTATTTTGTAAAATAGTGTATCAATAATTGTAATGAGGAATCCTTTTGAGTTTGTATACTGTCTATTAGACAATATTTGTATTCAAACTCACAATATATGTGTTGTCATATTTTACACGACAATTGTATTACTAAAGTTGTATTTGTTTTTGTACCATGTATTTGGCGACTCAGAATGGGTGATGTATACCTATTTTGGGGGCGTCATAGTTGGTATCAGAGCTTAGGGATATGATATCTGGCTGAGATGTGAGACAAGAACTAGGAGGGGAGAGACGGGGAATTCTTTTGCTAGTATGACCTAACTAAGTTTATTTGGTATTTATTTGGTCGACCAGAGTATAGGGATAATATGTGACATGTCAATTAACCCTTGTTTTGTGGTAGTATTTGAGAATGGCAGCTGGAAATATTAACAATGGAGTGAATCAGACCGTGGAGACACCTCTAATCACCAACCAGGATAATGTGATGTCAGGCGAAGAAGAAATTAGAGATAATCTTGTGGTGAGGGAAGAATTAATAGTTGCACCCGAGCTAGTCGCAGAGGTAGCAGCTGAGAATGAGGAAGAAGAGGAACCTGAGGAGAATTTATTAGAAGAATTTTATGATCGAAATGTAAAATTAAAAAATCGTATTCATGAGTTAGAAGAGCAGGCTGAAGAACGGCAGGCGGTCGTGGAGCAAAAGGATGCAACGATTCAAGCTTGTGTTACCCGATGTGTGATGCTTGAACAGAAGCACTATTTCACAAAGTATAAGATGATAAAGTTAGAATCTGAGCTAGAAGAAGAAACAACTGAACGAGTGAGAATGAGTAATGCATGGGTTAAAGCCGCACGATGCGTTGATATTGTGGAAAGAGATTTTTGATCTAAGAAGGCTAAAATAGATGATATGTATTTCTCTTTTTGGACAGCAATTGAGAGAACCCAACATCGAGTTTTGAATTACCCTGTACATTGTGGTCAACCCCAATCTATTTGATATGGATCGAAGATTAATGATTCAGATCATG
This sequence comes from Panax quinquefolius, assembly GCA_020205615.1. NCBI lineage: Eukaryota > Viridiplantae > Streptophyta > Magnoliopsida > Apiales > Araliaceae > Panax > Panax quinquefolius. The sequence continues at coordinate 122,770,427 of CM035167.1, forward strand.
AAACAGGTGTACGAAGAAGCAGTTGATGGTGGAATTAAGAACGCCTTTCATAACTTTCCAAAAAGCGAGGAACCGAATGAAGTTATCACGGGTTAGTTAATCCTAAACTCTTGAGAAGTTTATACCTTATTAGATACCGGTTCTACCCATTCTTTTATATCTCCTGCTTGTGCTCAACGTTTGAACTTGACTCCGGAGAAATTAGACCTTAACTTATCTGTTGAGACTCCGTTAGGAGAAACTTTCATTACATCTACTGTTTATAAATCTTGCTTGATTCAAGTTGGAACCATAACATTACCTGCCGATCTTATTTCATTGAAAATACTTGCATTTGATGTGATTTTAGGGATTGATTGGTTAACCACTCATCATGCTAAAATTGATTATGTTAGTTCTTAGTTGGCACAATAGTTATCTAGAAGGGGGGTTGAATAGATATTTAAAAAAACTTCTCGTTTTAAACTTGTTCTTTGATGATGATTAAAACTTAACGGAAATGATGTTTGTTTTAATCTTCTTTACAAAGTAGTGGAGTTATGAGAGTTAGACATTTATAGCAGTTATGGTAGATATAGCAGTTATAGTTATGAACGTAAAAGACATAGTCGTTTTAAGTGGTTCAGAGCACTTAAAGCTCCTAGTCCACTCTTCTACTCAACGAGTAGGATATCCACTAAGGATGTCTTTTACAACTTCTAAATCACACAGATTCCTTCTAGACTAGCAGTCTAGGAACTTCTTAATTCACTCTTGAACTCTTCAAGTCTAGCAGACTTGGCTCTCTTACAGTTCATTTAGAACGTTTCAAGTCCAGCAGACTTGGTACTCTTCTTCAGTTGATTGATAGATGTTGAGTTCTTGATGGTTGTTATTCAGTTGTTGTTTAAGAACTTGTTCGAAAGAACTGAGTAGCTGAGCAAGCTTTGCAATTTCTCAGATCGTAGAGTTGAGCTTTGAGAGATGTTCACGTTGTTTGTTCAATGCTTACTTGCCTCTCTCTCATCTACTTGATTTGCATATATGTGATCTTGAAAACTATCCGTTGGATCCATCCGTTGAGGCATTAAATGCGTTTGACCTTTCTGATCTTTGATGGAGACATTTCTGCACATCTTACGAAGCGCATTACGCCCACTAACACCGCATGGCGCTTTCTCACCTACTTTTTGAAAAGGTGTTTTCCCGCTTACTAATGGTACTTTCCTTAGCTTCTTCAATACGCTTCTTTGTTGCATAATAAGGATATTTCTTATGACTTTGGGACTGGTGAATACTGCAGCGTTTAGAATCCATTCCTCTTATGTTGGAATCTGTCTTCCATACAAATTATGAGGCTCGACGATCTCTGACACAAGACAGATGCTCTACGATTCAGATCATGGTACTCTACGATTCAGATCGTAGTGACTTGTTGTCTTGATGCCTGGTCCGATGCTATCAGGCGAGAGCACTACGATTCTCCTTAAACCTTTGCATACTACGATCTTTGCTTGCTTGAGTTGTTAGTCTATGTTTTCGAGAGCACACTACGATCATTGAGTTGGCTCAGCAAACGTTGGGAGCACTCTACGATTTTTTAAGAGGCCCTTCAAGGCAGGAACACTACGATCTTTAAAGCTCTACGTTTCTACCTTGACTTCTGCAATGTTGATCAGATCTATACACTCCGATTTCTTTGAAGACTACTATTACATCTCAAGATCAACCTAACAGCTTTGATCTTTCTATCTATACATTCTTCAGAAGAATGATACACGATAAGAGCTTAGATCAACCTAACAAATTAGATCTTATCACTAAGTCCTTGTACATATCTTACTTGAAGGACTTTACACATAATCACGATCATATACATTAAAAAATCAAATCATAATATGCATTCTCCCAACAATCTCCCCCTATTTGATGTTGACATAACCAAGGAGATTTGTTGTCATGATTATTAATGTCTAGATGCATTTGCAGGAAATTTAAATATGACTTAGTATTTCAGTGAGCAGCTGAAATTTTTAGAGAATAAGCATGAATTTATTGATGTTCAAAATATATTGCAGTTTAGCTTTACATCAATAAGAATTTAAAGTTTTAACTTATCTCTATTTCTTTGACCTTTTCCTTGGAGGATTGGCATACTCCTCAGCCCTTCTTTTCCTGCTAGCTTCATCTCTTCTGGCTAACTCTTCCAGCTCACTCGGACTTACTATCGGGTTGTGATCATGCCTATTCATGAATGCTGGATCTCCAATTGGCATTCTTAGGCCTGTGGTGGTCACATTTGGTGAGCTGATAGTTGGCCCTTGATTCCTTAAAGGCTGAGCCATCAAGACTTCCTGTTGATCAGATCGTTGAGTCTGATTGCTTGATCGTGCATTCTGTTGGTGGAACTGTCTTGCAGGAAGGCTTCGTGAAAATTGTCCTCTTCCCCTTTCTTGATTTCGTTCACCTCCTCTGCCTCTGCCCTGATCTCCCTGTGCTCCTTGAACTCCTTTCCCTTTATTCTCCCCCTTTATATCAGCATCAAGGGTTCGAATGTCTGCAGAAAGTCGATTCACTCCTTGGACAAGCTCGTTCAGTTGGCTTTGTGTCTGAGCAATGTCCTCTCGACTTTCCTTGATCTGTTTTTGAGATCTAGCTTCTTTGTTTGGGAGGCGGTGAGAACAATGTCATTCATCGTTCTGATTGACATAAGATTTTTGGAATTCTTGGGTGAGGTTTTCAAGTTTATGATGTTCTCGGCATGAGTTTATTTTGGACTTCTTGATTTCTCTGCATTTCAAGAACAGCCTCTCTTTCCTTGGTGACTATCTGGAAGTGAATCTCATCTCTGTCCTTTATGCTTTGAAGAATTTCTTGGATAATTTCCCTCATCTTCTTTGTAAGCTCAGCGTTCATAGTCTTTAGAAAATTATTCTGGTTTGTGATCATTTGATTCAAATAGAATATGAATGAGGTCGGAGTGAGATTCCAGGCTTTCTTCTATGTTCTTGACCATGTTCATGGATGCTTCTTTCAAGTCATTCTTTGTGGGCAGATTTGTGAGACCCCAGATTTTATCAATAAAGATTTAAATTTTGTCGAAATAATTTTTTAATATTATGGTGTGAATTTGAGATAATATTATAGTTGTGGATAGTATTTATAAATTTTGCAAAGTATGCAAGTGGTTATATTATATTCGATTGGTCAGGGAATATTCAGTTTAGCATGGAATATTCGTAAAATGGCTCAATCATTGGTGGACCCCACAACAGAATTATTGTCGGATTGAGAAAATGACAAAAATATTTTATTGAAATAACGGCGGAAGTTTCACTGGTTGATCTTGTTGAACTACTCGGTAGTAAAATCTACGATGTCGTGTGGTTGCATAGTAGTACACGGTATTGATTATTGATGCTTATGTGAGAAGTCACTCGGTTTGATTCCATTATTGTCGATTAATAATATGAATTATTATAGCGATAATGGCGTTTTGTTTTATTCATTATTATTAGCGTAATAAAAGCGAAACATCTTTTATATAAAATAGAATACTTTATTAAAGTTATTACATAAATAGAATATATTATATTTTATTATGCATAGTGTTGCATAGTGTTTTTGCATAGTGTTTTGCATAGTGTTGCATAGTGTTTGCATAGTAAAATGTTTTTATATAAATAGAATATATGATATTTTATTTAAAAGATTTTGCTTTAAATATGAATTTGTCAGATTAAAGTAAATCAATCTGGACCAGTTCATGGATTAATTACTATGCATTCTATTTTCCTATAAATAGAAGCTCATTCCTTCATTATTTTCTTACGAATTCTTTGAAGCTCAGAGAGAATTATAGAGAGAAGCTATAGAGAGAAAATCTATAGAGAGAAAGAAGAAGAGTGATACGGTACTTCACTACTTTGATATCCGGTGTCTTTTACGGTAAGGGATATTATTTGTTTGTGCCGTAAAGTGTTATTCTTTCTTATTCATGAAGAGAACATTATTCCATTCTTTATTATTACATTGGAATAACTTTTGTATCTGTGACATACCCTATACTTGGTGAAATCCCTCTGTTATTCCATTCTTTATTATTACATTGGAATAACTTTTGTATATCTGGCATACCCTATACATAATCATATCGTGGTTTACCCTATACTTGGTGACATTCTTTATTATTCTATTGGAACATCACATGCGTGTGTTTTACAGGACTGGTTCCATCTTTATTATTATTACATTTGGAACATCACATGCGTGTGTTTTACAGGACTGGTTAAAATCTTTATCATTCTATTGGAATATCCTATACATGTGTTTTACAGGATGACTGGTTCCATCTTTATTATTACATTGGAACATCCGTTGCCGGTGTGAATTTCACTTGACTTTGGTTCCGTTATTATTATTCTATTGGAATAACTTTTGCAGCATGCGGTCTACCATCGCATGCGCATGGTGATTTCCTTTGTTATTCCATTCTTTATTATACTTAGTTAGTTAAAACTTTGACTTCTATACTCCATGAAATTAGTAGAATATTCTTGATATTTGCGTTTCATCGGTATCTTTTCATGGAAATATTCTTGATCATTCTTGAATTTTACTCTACAAAGCGATATCATGTTGACAATTTGGGCGTTATTAGTTCTGAATAAATTAATTCGTGAACTTATTTTATTGAATTATTATGTCATTGTCATCATCCTCATATATTATATTATGTTATCTTTGGCTTACGTGCGTAGATGAATTTAGTATGATTATGACGAGGATCATTCGGTATAATCATGGCTTGTTATAAATGATGTGATAAAAGTCCTCGATTGGCTTTGTAATGCGTTGATGGATAGTTTTGGTATGATTATGACCGGGGTGATCCGGTATAGTCATGACCATTGATAATTTGATGAAAATCCTTGGTGAGTAATGCGAGGGGATGATTAGATATTGTGGTTTATTCATTAAAGCGAGTCTTAGTGATAAAAATTTATGAAAACCTTTTAAAACCTAAAAGATAGTAGACTTTATTTTCTACTTGACTCTTTTAATGGATTGCATATTCTGCTATGATTAAAGCTGGTTGTCTATTGTATTTTATCGGTTTAACATTGTTGAAGACTATTGATAATTTATTACGCATTATCTTAGTTATAATATTTCTTCTTGGGCTAGTTGAGCTCACCTTTCTTTCATTGTTCTCTTGAGGAAATGAGAATATATTTGGGGACGAGTCGGGGAGCGGAGTAATGGTCGAGAGGATAGCATTAGTAGTCCTCACTATTACGTGAAATAGTGTGATAATAATTGTAATGAGGACTCCTTTTGAGTTTGTATAATATCTAGTAGACAATATTTGTATTCAAACTCACGGTTTATGTCGTCGTATTACTGCAGCAGATTATATTAGTAAGTTGTATTTAAATTACATACCATGTAAGTGGCGACCCAAGATGGGTGGCGTATACCTAATTTTAGAGGCGTCGCGGTTGGTATCGAGCTTAGGGATATGATCCTGGCTAAGATGTGAGACTAGAACTAGGAGGGGAGAGATAGGAATTCCTTCGCTAGTATGACTTACCTAAGTTTATTTGGTATTTGATTGGTCGATCGGTGTATAGTGATAATATGTTGCATGTCAATTAACCCTTATTTTGTGGCGGTGTTTGAAAATGGCATCAGAATGTTGAGAATAGCAATGGAGCACAGAGGACCGTTGATTCTCCCGGATCGATAATCGGGACAATGTGCAACGGGATGGCGATAATCCTCCCGTAAACAACAACAACGATCGATTGATGAGCGATGAGTACGTTTAAGAGGTTTTAGAATTCATGCGCAACATCGGAAAAACGACTTACTGTCCAAAGCGTGGGGTGGAAACACGAAAAACTCTCGGTGGTCACCGCTAAATAATTCAATTTGGGACCACCAGGAGTTTAAGGAGAAGCCAAAACCACTTTTGGCGGAAGCATGGATAAAGCAGATTACCAAGATATTTGATGTCTTGGGATGCTCCGAGAGCAAAAGGTTCCCTTCTACGCCTTTATGTTGCGGCGGAGGCGATTCTTGGTGGGAATCGGTAAAAGCGTACTCAACTTCTTGTGTCTTGAAGATATCTTGGGAGAAGTTCGGGAGGCATTCAACGACAAATACTTTCACGAAAGTATTCGCCACATGAAGGAGGTGGAGTTTATCAAGTTAGAACAAAACAATATGGCCAGGTGTCATGATACGAGGCAAAATTTGTGGAGTTATCATGATTTTGCGTCCCACTTGGTGGATAATGAAGAAGAATGGCGCGAATGTTTTTAAGAGGTTTGAAGCGTGGAATCGTCGACATCTTATTTCTCATAAAGCGTGTTTGTATTAGGATGTTGTAAATAGGGCTCGATTAGTGGAGCTCAGCGAGTCAGTATGACTAAAAAGAAGCGACCAACAAAATTATAATACCGGCGAGAGTAGTCATGAGCGGTGACAACAAGCGTGGAGGAATCAACGGGCGGATATGGTAACCACGCCGGTGGTAATCGTGGTCAAAGCAATAAGAATGGACATTTCAAGAAAAGGAGATTCAATAATGATGGAAAGGCGTCGGCACCGAAGACCGTTGTTAAGGAAGGAGAAAGACCACCTATCATATGCTTCAAATGCGGAGAGAGGGACACATCGATCCGGCTGCGCTATGCCATCAAAGTATGTTATAATTGTGGAAGAGAAGGTCACTTAGCTCGATTTTGTCGTTTCTTAGAAGACAAATTCAACTAGGATGGAGGCACCAAAGGTTTGTCCCCGGACAAACCAAAGCCGTAGTTTAAGAGAGGCGTTTTTTTTCGTGACGAGGAACACGAATAAAATTATCACGGGTAAGTTAATCATAAGCTCTTGCGAAGTCTATACTGAGTGTTAGATATGCAGTTCTACCCACTCTTTTATTTCACCTAGTTGCGTTCAACGTTTAAATTTGACTCCGAAGAAGTTAAACTTTGACTTATTGGTTGAAACTTCATTAGTAGGAGCCTTCGTTATCGCTACTATTTTTAAATCTTGTTTGATTCAAATAAACATTTTCACGTTACCTGTCGATCTTATCTTTTTGAAAATATTTGCCTTTGATGTGATTTTAGGAATCAATTGGTTAACTACTCATCATGCCTTTCGTAAGGTTGTTAGTTTTTATATTCATAACCAACTTGTTGTGCGAATTCAAGTAACCAAACCATTAAAGTCAATCATTGTCATATCAAGCCATAAGTAAAGATCCCTGAACCTTTCGTTGTTGACTTCCTTGTGTAGAATGCAGAGGCGGACTTTCTCTAGCGACATCATGAAAGAAGATGGCGAGTTGATAGGCATCATTATGAGGTCTATCTAGGTTAAAGGATAGAAGTCACGAGTTGGTATCGATGTGACGTATTATCCAAGTTTTGGATGAGAGTCGCGGTTTTGAATGATATTTCATCATTAATAAATTTCTTGGCGTATTCTTGAAGACTTTCTAGCCTACCTAGGCGTGAAATCGAATTTTGTATTGACCCGGTACAAAACCCATTTCTTAAACCCTCAAATATTTCTTGACTAAAAGGATGCATTTACGTGGATTATGATGAAAGTCATAATAAAAGCATTGGACTAATGAAAATCGTGGGTATACGTGGTATTAGTAAGTGTTATAATGAGTTATGTTGGTTATTATGAGAAAACATGAAAGTTTCTTAGAAATCACAAAGAGTTGAAAATCAGATTTTGTGAAAAACGTAACATGAAATTCAATTGACCATATCTCCTAATATATTTTGAATTTTTCAGTGTGGTCAACTTCTAAAGTTAGATCTATGAGTTTTGTAGCATCTCCAAGTGGAATCACTGGAAAAGGTGTTGTAGATTTACGTGTGGACTGATTTTAATAAATAATAAAAAAGCTAGAAATTTCAAAAAGCTACTGATTTTATTTTTAAAAGGGCATTTTCGGCCACTTAAATTATGAGAAAAAATTCTAGCCTTTTAGGAAATGAAAGTATATGGTATAAGGTAACTCCTATCCAAAAATGAGCTTATTCTGACTTAAAATGAGCAAGTTATGACCATTTCAATATTTAGGTTTTTTCGACAAAAAACGATATAACCGGAGTTCTACAACTCCGATGACCATAAAATTTAAACTGGAGGCTCACATTAACATGTGTAAGGTCCTGCCAAGATTTGGGAATTTCTGGAGTTAACCTTGAGGTAGCTAATTTTTTAAGGAATTAATTAGAAATTGATTTTTGAAAAATAGTAAATGAATTTTAAAAATTCCGAGAAAAATATATTTTCATTATGGGACTATATTATGATAAATCCCAGAAAAGAAATATTTTTGGGACTGATTTGGTATTTTCATGAAAATAGTTTAATTACTGAACATATGAGTTAAATATGTTATGTGAAGTAACAAAGTTGAAAATAGGATTTTATGGCTAGAGAATCCTATATAGAGTATATGTATATTTTTTTTTGATGAGGATTTGATAATTGGTGATGATATCGTATGAGTATGGAATTTTGAATGATTAAATGCATTATATGGTAAAAGCGTAAACAATTGAGATAAATTGTTTATAAATTTAAGAAGTGATTAAAATATTGTTATAATATTAATGATATTAGATTATGAGATTATTAAGTGATTGATAACATGGGGATATTCTTGAATCTGGATAAATTATATTATAAATGTATTATAAATGTTTAATATTTATCCTTTATCTCATTTGATTGATTCTTTATATCATTATCCTCGTGTTTATATTATGTTGAAAGTCATCATACGTGGCTGTAGTGCATAGATGGACTTGGTATGATTATGACCGAGGATTGTTGGGGTATAATCATAAGTAGTAATTGAAAACACGATTATCTTTGGTAGTAGTGCATGGATAATTTGGTGGTCGTGATCTTAATGAAAACACGATTATCTTTGGTAGTAGTGCATGGATAATTGGTGGTCGTGATACTAATGAATACACGATTATCTTTGGTAGTAGTGCATGGATAATTTGTGGTCGTGATACTAATGAATACACGATTATCTTTGGCCGTAGTGCATGGATAATTTGTGGTCGTGATCTTAATGAATATACGATTATCTTTAGTAGTAGTGCATGGATAATTCGTGGTCGTGATCTTAATGAATATCCTTGGCACGTAGTGCGGGGATGATTCGATGATATGGATTAATTATTGGTGAGTCTCGACAATGAAATATTAATTCATGGATGTGGTAAAAGTCATCTTTGGTAGTAGTGCATTGATAGACTTGGTATGATTATGACCAAGGATTATTCGGTATAATCATGGTAGTAATTGAAAACACGAATATCCTTGGCGATTGGTGCATAGATAATTCATGGTCGTGATACTATTAAAGCTGCGTCTCAAAGCATTATTGGTTTCTGGTTGTATATCTTTGGCTTTTGTATTGCAAAGATAAATTGTTAATGAATATCTTTGGTAGGATTAGAAGATGAATTTAATATTTTTAACGATAAAGGTATTCAAGGTATCCTCACCTCTTTATCATATCAGATGCGTACCCTAATTTTGAGGGCAAAATTCCATAAGGAGGGAGATTGTGAGACCCAGATTTTATCGATAAAGATTTAATTTTTTGTCGAAATAATTTTTAATATTATGGTGTGAATTTGAGATAATATTATAGTTGTGGGTAGTATTTATAAATTTTGCAAAGTATGCAAGTGGTTATATTATATTCGATTGGTGGGGAATATTAGGTTTAGCGAGGGAATATTAATACAATACTCAATCATTGGTGGACCTAACAAAATTATTGTCGGATTGAGAAAGCGACAAAAATATTTTATTGAAATAACGGCGGAAGTTTTACCATTGATCTTTGTTGAACTACTCGGTAGTAAAAAAATACGATAATATCGTGTGGTTGCATAGTAGCACACACGGTATTGATTATTGATGCTTATGTGAGAAGTCACTCGGTTTGATTCCATTATTGTCGATTAATAATATGAATTATTATAGCGATAATGACGTTTTGTTTTATTAGTATTATTAACGTAATAAAAGCGAAACATCTTTTATATAAAACAAAATACTTTATTAAAGTTATTCTATAAATAGAATATATTATATTTTATTATGCATAGTAGTGTTGCATAGTGTTTTTGTATAGTGTTTTGCATAGTGTTGCATAGTGTTTGCATAGTAAAATGTTTTTATATAAATAGAATATATGATATTTTATTTAAAAGATTTTGCTTTAAATATGAATTTGTCAGATTAAAGTAAATCGATACTGGACCGTTCATGGATTAATTACTATGCATTCTATTTTCCTATAAATAGAGAAGCTCATTCCTTCATTATTTTCTTACGAATTCTTTGAAACTCAGAGAGAGAAATTATAGAGAGAAGCTAGAGAGAAAATCTATAGAGAGAAAGAAGAAAGAGATACGGTACTTCACTACTTTGATATCCGATTGTGTCTTTTACGGTAAGGGATATTATTTGTTGTGCCGTAAAGGGTGTTATTCTTTCTTATTCATGAAGAGAACTTACATTATTCCATTCTTTATTATTACATTGGAATAACTTTGTATCTGTGACATACCATACTTGGTGAAATCCCTATACATAATTCTTTATTATCGTGGTTTACCTATACTTGGTGACATTCTTCTATTATTACTCATACTTGTGAACATCTATTTTGTGTTGAACATACACATGTATTTTACGGGACTGGTTCCATCTTTATTATTATTACATTGGAACATCACATGCATGTGTTTTACAGGACTGGTTAAAATCTTTATCATTACATTGGAATATCCTATCATGTGTTTTACACCGGATGCAGTTCCATCTTTATTATTACTGTTGGAACATCTGCCGGTGTGAATTTCACGACGACTGGTTAGTTATTATTATTACTGTTGGATATAACTTCACTGTCTTGGTCTATCGCACGCATGGTGATTTCCTTTGTTATTCCATTCTTTATTATACCCGGTTAGTTAAAACTTTGACTTTATACTCTATGAAATTAGTAGAATATTCTTGATATTTGCGTTTCATCCGGTATCTTTTCATGGAAATATTCTTACGATCATTCTTGAATTTTACTCTACAAAGCGATATCATGTTGACAATTTGGGCGTTATTAGTTCTGAATAAATTAATTCGTGAACTTATTTTATTGAATTATTATGTCATTGTCATCATCCTCATGTTATATTATGTTATCTTTGGCTTACGTGCATAGATGAATTTAGTATGATTATGACCGAGGATCATTCGGTATAATCATGGCTTGTTATAAATGATGTGATAAAAGTCCTCGATTGGCATGTAATGCTTTGTGATGGATAGTTTTGGTATGATTATGACCGGGGTGATCCGGTATAGTCATGACCATTGATAATTTGATGAAAATCCTTGGCCGTAATGTACGAGGATGATTAGATATTGTGGTTTATTCATTAAAGCCGAGTCTTAGTGATAAAAATTTATGAAAACCTTTTAAAACCTAAAAGATAGTAGACTTTATTTTCTACTTGACTCTTTTAATGGATTGCATATTCAGCTATGATTAAAGCTGGTTGTCTATTGTATTTTATCGGTTTAACATTGTTGAAGACTATTGATAATTTATTACGCATTATCTTAGTTATAATATTTCTTCTTGGGCTAGTTGAGCTCACCCTTTCTTTCCTTTATTCTCTCTTGAAATGAGAATATAAATTTGGGACGAGTCGAGAGCGGAGTAATGGTCCGGAGGATAGCATTAGTAGTCCTCACTATTACGTGAAATAGTGTGATAATAATTGTAATGAGGACTCCTTTTGAGTTTGTATAATATCTAGTAGACAATATTTGTATTCAAACTCACGGTTTATGTCGTATTGTATACCTACGCAGTTATATTAGTAAGTTGTATTTAAATTCTGTACCATGTAAGTGGCGACCCAAGATGGGTGACGTATACCTAATTTTGGGGGCGTCACAAGATTTGGGAGAGTATCATTGGTTTGAGGATTGTTTAATGGAGGGGTTGGTTTTTGGGATTTATCTTGCAGTGAGTAGAGAGCAAGATCAAGACTAAAATAGTCATTGGAGGAGGAGGATGGTATGTCTGATGGAGGGGCCTGAGTTTCTGTGTTTGAAATACGTGGCTCTATGATTTCTATTTGGGACTCTACGATGGGACTAGAGTCAGGGATCGTAGAGTTTGTGGTTTGTGGGAGCAAAATAAAGTTGACTGCATTTGGTTCCTCAGTTACAGAATTTTGGGATTCTGCAACTGGAAATTGATTTAGTGGGTGAAGGATCACTTCCAACCATCGTGGGAATTCATAAAAATAACTAAATGAGGATGATGGTAAGTGATTAACTCTGAAAAGGTTTGGAATAGATAGTACCTCAAGTTTATCCTTTGAGGAAGATTTGTTGGTAAACAATTTCTTGGTAAAATTGAAACTCCCTGGAAATTCATGAGCCAATACTGAGATGCCTGGATACTCTTTGAAGCTCCAGAACATGTGATCCCAACAGTTTAGGATTTGGGCTTGATGATATGGCATCATGGGTAGGTATGAGAACATCTGATTGTAGAGATAGCTTCTATTCCTATCTCTGCCTACACCAGTAATCTGAAGGTCATCATCATCTTCTTCCTCTTCTCTGTCTTCATTGGAGGACTCCATTATCTCAATGTGCTCTTGAAGATCTGGCACTGGTTATTCTTCATTTATGGCAGGGACCTCTCCTTCTGTCATGGAGATATCCTGAGACTCCCCCTCAACTTGATCATCTTCTTGTAAGCTCAAAAACTCCCCCTCAAGTGGAGCATCTTCTTGAGTTTTGGGCATCTCCCCCTCAGCTAGTGTATTCTCTATCATGAGAATTTGGGGATCTCCCTCAATTTGGAGCCTTTGTCCTCTTGACTTGCTCTAGACAGTTCCTTCTTGGCAACCATACTCTTTGCTTCCTTCTTGAGCACTTTTTAATTTTCAAGAATGTACTTCTTAACCAGATTTCTCCTAGATTTTCTAGGCTTAGCCACAACTTTAAGACTTTCTTGATTTTCAGTTTTGTCCTGTTCAACAGCCACTAAGCTTGAAGCAACTACTTCCTTGCTTGTCATGCTTGGTCTGGTCTCTATGAACAGTAGAGACTCTACGATTGAGGTGACTGATGGCCTTTTGGACTTATGACCAACTTTGTTCTTCTTCAGGATTTGAGATATGGTAGCCTGATCCTCATCTGTTTCATCTTGCTACTGCTTTCTTCTTAGCATCCTCAGAGTCTCTATATCAGAGGACTCTATAGGTATATCAGTGGTATATCCTTGAGGCTCTTCTACCAGTCTGGTCCTTAGCTTCTTCTTACCCTTGCTTTTTTTGGTAAGGACTGAGGGTTCTTCTTTGTTGATTTCTTCTTCTTCTTCGACCTCCCTGACAACAGACATGTTTCTTGGAAGGCCTGAGTCCTTCAGATCCCCTGTTCCTCCACTGGATTCTGTCATTATTCGAACATACTCAGCTGGGTTCTTCTTCCAATTTTTAAATAGCTGCTGGGTCATTCGCCTATTTGGGTTGATAGCTTCTCCTTTTTTATCCCCAATTTTGTCACCCAGGGTAGACTGTAGAATAATGCTTATGAATCGCCCATATAGCATCTTTTGAGGGCATTTTGACTTCGTTGAGTTGGTAATCGACTTGCCAATCCAATCGAACAATAGGGCTCCATAGTTGAGTTGTATTCTATAACACATGGCATTCATGAGCTTAAGTTGTACTTCATTCACTGAGTCATGACCTGAGCTCTTGCAGTATATACATTTCCCAATAATATCAGCTAAAAATTCATATCTCTGTGGGAACTCCTTCTTCTTGTAACCTTTCACAGATGGGAGTTTCTTGTGATGCATTCTTTTTAGTCCTTCTTGGAAGCCCATGTTATCTATGCACGGATGCCCTTCATTTTTGAGACCTAGGGCAAGATTGATGTCTTCAGCCTTCAGACTGATTTCCTCGTTCCTTATTCTCGTAGTGATGGTTTCGTGTTTGAACACACCATTCATGTAGAATTCTTTCACCAATTTGGGATATATCAGTGTGTCTGCACCCAAAGCCTCTTCGAGACCTGCCTTCTTTAGTAGTGCCAGAGTCTTGTGAAATTTAGGTTGAGCTGTTTTTAACTTGTCAAAATAGAGTCTGTAGCCTGAGATAACACTGGATGCCGCCATTGATTTTGTAGTTGGAAGAGAGATATGACTGAGCTTTGTTCTGATTTAGATCTTCTGCTTTGAGAGAGGATGAGAGAGATAATCTTTTGAACTTCAGATTTCAAAAATATGATTTTAATTTGTACTTGTAACTTCCCTCTCTTCTTTTTCGCTTTGTGGGACAAGTATCGACTTTTGCTTGGCTCTACGATTTTGACTGATAAGGATTGTACTAATTTGCCCTTGGCTCCTTCAGAGCTGAGGTGTCCTTAGGGAGGACTACGATCGTTGAGGTAGTTTAGTGATCGTTGAGTGCTTTGCATTTGTCGAGTCTGATCTACGATCGTCGAGTCTGTCCAACATTCGTCTTGTCTGATCTACGATCGTCGAGTCTGTCCGGCATTCATCTTGTCTGATCTACGATCATCGAGTCTGTCTGGCATTCGTCTTGTCTGATCTATGATCGTCGAGTCTGTCAGGGTCCTTGTGATGAGTTTTTGTCATAGCATTCTTTTAAGGTAACTCAGGAAGGGCCAACCTCTTGAAGTGAGTCAAGGGTTAGGTTTGTTCCTGAGGTGCTTATCAGAGGGATTGCTATGTTTTGAATCTTATCATCACAGGATTTGTTCTTGCTTTGTTGATGGGGCTTTTGTCATCGTTGAGTACGCTTCTACGATGGTTGAGTCTTCTTTCTACGATCGTTGAGGTGGTTTTATCTTCATTTCTACGATCGTGGACTTCCTGATCATGTCTCACGATTTTGAGTTCGGTCTTTGTATATCTTGTTATGGTTAGCACAATCTAGAGCATATATTTTATGGTTGTAGATTTAGCATGCCTAGCTCACTTATTAACTTATTAAATCTGGATTCATCTAGAGGTTTTGTAAAACATCGCAAGTTGATTTCAAATTAGGAATATATTGTAAAGATATAGTTCCATTGTGTACATGATCCCTAATGAAGTGATACATTATCTCTATATGCTTAGTCCTAGAATGCATAACGTGATTATGAGTTATTGTTATGGCACTTGTGTTATCACAGTGAATGGGAATAGATTTGAAATCAAACCCATAGTCAGCTAGCTGATTTCTCATCCATAGGATCTCGAAACTTGTTGTTTTGCCAAACAACAATGTATTCATCTTCTGCAGTTGAAGTAGACACTAAGTTTTGTTTTTTGCTAAACCAGGACACCAGTCTGTTTCCTAGCAATTGACAGGTGCCACTGGTACTCTTTCTATCTATTTTGCATCCTGTAAAATCAGCATCTGTGTATCCTATTAGTTCAAATGAGGATTCCTTGGGGTACCAAAGCCCCAAGTAAGGTGTACCCTTGAGATACCTGAAGATCCTCTTTACAACAGATAAATGTGACTCTTTAGGGTTAGCCTAAAATCTTGCACATATGTATGTTGCAAACATTATGTCTGGTCTACTGGCAGTTAGGTATAAAAGAGAACCTATCATACCTTTGTATTGAGTTATATCAATACTTTTACCCTTTTCATCTTTGTCAAGCTTGGTTGTAGGAGAAATTGGTGTTTTCATAGGAGAGGCTGATTCCATGCCATACTTTTTGAGTAAGTCTTTGATGTACTTGGCTTGGTTTATGAAAATTCATTCATCAGTCTGCTTTTCTTGCAGTCCAAGGAAGAAATTCAGCTCGCCCATCGTGCTCATTTCAAATTTGCTCTGCATTAGCTTAGAGAATCTCTTGCATAACTTTTCGTCAGTAGAACCAAAAATAATATCATCAACATATATTTGAACTAATAAGACTTTGTCTTTATGCTTTCTAAGAAACAGTGTGGTATCTACTCTACCTCTAGTAAACCCATTTTCAATTAAGAAGTTAGTTAGTGTTTCATACCATGCTTTAGGTGCTTGTTTAAGACCATATAAGGCTTTGTCTAATCTATAAACATAATTTTAAAGAGATGGATTGATGAAACCTGGAGGTTGCTCTACATAGACTTCTTCTTGGAGTTCTCCATTCAGGAATGCACTTTTGACATCCATCTGAAAGACTTTAAACTTCATGTGAGCAGCAAAGGCAAGAAAGATTCTGATGGCTTCTAATCTGGCAACAGGTGCAAATGTCTCATCGTAGTCAATGCCTTCTTCTTGAGAGTAACCCTTTTCCACTAATCTTGCCTTGTTCCTGGTAATAACTCCATCTTCGTCCATTTTGTTTCTGAAGACCCACTTGGTTCCAATGACAGGATGACTCTTTGGTCTTGGTACCAATCTCCATACTTTGCTTCGTTCAAATTGGTTGAGTTCTTCCTGCATGGCTTCTATCTAACTGGAGTCTTCCATAACATCCTCTATCTTCTTTGGTTCTGTTTGTGATAGGAAGCTTAGATAAAAGCATTCATTTTGAGTAGCAGCTCTTGTTTTGACTCTAGCACTCGGATCTCCAATGATTAGATCTTGAGTGTGATCTCTGGCCCATCTGTTACCGGTTGGGACATCTGTCCTGATGCCTTCTTATCTTAAATCTTCAAGATATATTTCTTCTTCTTGGTGTGGAGGTTCATTGTCTTGCATAGACCTCTCTACGATCTCATTTTGTTGCTCAATGATTACACTATCTAGCACTACGATCGTAGTGTTGGGCTCGACGATTTTATTCGTAGTGTCTGCTGTGACGCCCCCAAAATTCATAAGACATGGTTGTGCGGCGAACCCAACGTTGGAAGGGTGTTTTTGCCACTATTATACAAGATGTCTAATGACATACAACCTCGTGTTATCATAAGATATTGTTGTGCACATCCACTTGCTGAGTATATCTACGAGCACTACCTATATGATCTTGGAGTATATTTGAAATATAATTTGCACTTGGAGACAACGAAGATAATTATATATCAAGAGAAGACTCACCATTAGAAAGAAGATGATAGTAATCTTCTTGTTTTTCTTTAGGGACTTTTGGGTCAACCAAGGATAATTCTGTGGACATATGATATCTATCATAACCTAGACGCATGGCCTCCCATGTACGAAGGTTTCCTTGAATATTTTCCAAAGATTTTAATTTCTAATACAATTATTGATTGTACCTTTATGTAAGGTACCATTGTAAGGTCTTGTGTTCAAGGCACCACGAAAGTTATATATATTTGTATTAAAACTCACAGCTTATCTGTTTTCGTACTCTGCACGATAGTTCAACAGTTGTATAAATAAAGTTTATATTTGATTTTTATAGTGCGATATCTGGCGACTCAGAATGGGTCGTGTGGACCTATTTTGGGGGCGTCACAATAATATTTCTTACTGGGCTAGTTGAGCTCACCCTTTTGCTTTCAATATCCTCTTCAGGAAATGAGAACGTAGTCAGGACTAGTCGAGGAACGGAGTGACGGTCCAGATGGTAGCATTAGTAGTCCTCACTATTCTATGAAATAGTGTGATAATAAATGTATTGAGGACTCCATTTGAGTTGAATACTGTCTAGAAGACAATATTCGTATTAAAAATCTCAGTTTATGTTTTGTTGTATGTCACATGACAGTTGTATCATTAAGTTGTATTTGAATTTTGTACCATGTATTTGGCGACTCAAGATGGGTGATGATACCTATTTTGGGGACGTCACAGTTGGTATCAAAGCTTAGGGATATGATCCCTGGCTAAGATGTGAGACTAGAACTAAGAGGGGAGAGACGGGGAATTTCTTCGCTAGTATGACCTACCTAAGTTTATTTGGTATTTAATTGGTCGGTCAGAGTATAGGGATAATATGTTGCGTGTCAATTAACCCTTGTTTTGTAGCAGTATTTGAAAATGACATTCGAGAATGTTGAGAATAGCAATGAAGCACAGGGGACCGTTGAGTCTCCACAGATCAATAATCAGGATAATGTGCATCAGGAAGGCGACAATCCTCATGCAAACAACAACACTGACCAAATGATGAATGATGGAATGTTTAGAGGCTTTATGCAATTCATGCAACATCAAGCGAGAGCGGTTCCTGTCCAAAATGTAGGTGGAAACCCTGGAAACTCTCAGACGGTCACCACTAAATAGTTCAAGGAGCTGGGACCACCGGAGTTTATTGGAGAGCCAAAACCACTTAAGGCGGAAGCGTGGATAAAGTAGATCACCAAGATATTTGATGTCTTGGGATGCTCCGAGGAGTAAAAGGTTCCCTTTGCCACCTTTATGTTGCGAGGAGAGGTAGATTACTGGTGGGAATCGGTAAAGCGTACTCAACCTGCCGAACTGAAGATGTCTTGGGAGAAGTTCCAAGAACTATTCAACGACAAGTACTTTCCCAAAAGTATTCGTCACATGAAAGAGGTAGAGTTCATCAAGTTGGAGCAGAACAATATGACCGTGTCGCAGTACGATGCTAAGTTTGCCGAGTTGTTACGGTTTGCGTCTCACTTGGTTGATAATGAGGATAGAATGACACGGATGTTTCTAAGAGGTTTAAAACCCGAGATACGTCAGTATCTAATTTCACATAAACTGTGTTTGTATTCAGATGTTGTAAATAGGGCTCAGTTATTGGAGTGCGATAACAAGTCAACCCAATCATGAGAAAGCAGCCGACAAAATGATAATACCAGTGGTAGCAGTCATCGAAGCGATGACAACAAACGTGGAGGGAATCAACATGCCAGAAATGGTAACCACTTCGGTGGTAATCATGGCCAAGATAATAAGAGTGGACATTTCAAGAAGAGGAGATTCAACAATAATGGAAAGACGTCAGCACCAGCACCCGTTGTTAAGGAAGGAGAACGACCACCTATCATATGCTTCAAATGCGGAGGGGAAGGACACATCAGTCCAAACTGCGCGATGCAGTCCAAAGCATGTTATAATTGTGGAAGAGAAGGTCACCTTGCCCGATTTTGTCGTGCACCAAAGACAAGTCCAGTTGGAACGGTGACACCAAATGTCGTCCTAGACAAGTCAAAACTAGTAGTTCAAGGGAGAGCGTTTGTTGTAACCTCTCAGAAAGAAAGGAACCCGAATGATGTCATCACGGGTAAGCTTATCATAAACTCTAGCGAAGTCTATACCTTATTTGATACCGGTTCTACCCATTCTTTTATTTCTCCTACTTGCGCTCAACGTTTAAATTTGACTCCGGAGAAATTAGACTTTAACTTATCTGTGGAAACTCCGTTAGGAGAAACCTTCATTACATCCCCTATTTATAAGTCTTGTTTGGTTCAAATCGGTACCCTCACATTACATGTCGATCTTATTTCATTGAAAATACTTGCATTTGACGTGATTCTAGGGATTGATTGGTTAACTACTCATCATGTTAAAATTGATTGTTTTCGTAAGGTTGTTAGCTTTTATATTCCTAACCAACCTATTATGCGAATTCAAGCTGTGACGCCTCCAAAATAGGTATACATTACCCATTCTGAGTCGCCAAATACATGGTACATAAACAAATACAACTTCAGTAATACAATTGTCGTGCAAAATACGACAACATATATACTGTGAGTTTGAATACAACTATTGTCTAATAGAGAGTATACAAACTCAAAAGGAGTCCTCATTACAATTATTGATACACTATTTTACAAAATAGTGAGGACTACTAATACAACTATCCTGAACCATCACTCCATACCCATTTAGTTCTGCTTTATGTTCTCACCTCCTGAGAAGAAAAATGGAACAAAAAGAAAAAGGGTGAGCTCAACTAGCCCAGTAAAGAATATTATGACTAAGATAATATACAACAATTTATCATTAGTCTTCAACAGGGAAAAATTTGATAAAATATAATAGACAACAAGTTTTAGATCAACAACTGCAGCGGAAATAACAATCCATTAGAAGAGTCAAGTAGAGAAAGAATTTCACTATCTTCTAAGATTTAAAAGTCCATCATCAATATTTTATCCCTGTAACATTAATCAATATACATCTTGAATCAAATATTCATCTTTGCACTACAGGCCAAAGATATTCATTTGTATCACCAGTTGGTCATGTTCATCTCAACACCTGTTCATCTTTGCACTACGAGCCAAAGATATTCATTAGGTAATCATTCATCTTTGTACTACAGGCCAAAGATATTCCGTACTATCATTATTTAGGACTAAGGATGATGAAAAATATTTTAAAAGAACGAATACAGTGAAACAAAATAACAAATATTAGAGATTCGTATTACAGTTTATCTAAGATCAATAATACTCCATAATAACCAATTTTGAAGCAAACTTCAAGAATAAAGATCAAAACATGGATACAATCAAAGATAGTAACCATAATAGACATCCTGGACAAAAAGGATAAAATTTCATTTTTCAGTGAATAGTGTCGTATTCGTGAATAGTATCGTATACGTGAATAGTAACCCCGACACAAAAAGTTCCAAATATGATAAAAAGTTCAGACCAATATTTTGGCATAATGATATCGAAAGAAATAATATCATTTACGAAGAAAATAACATCCCTTACCTCAAAATAACAGTACTTCTGATCGAAATATCGGTATAAGGCTGAAGGAAATTTGCACTGATAAATAAAAACTCACAAAGTATCTAAATACTCACAAAATATGCTCGATAATATAGAGAAAGAAAGAGAGAAAGCTTATGTTTCTGGTGTGATTTTCAATTCTAACTTAGCCCTCTATTTATAGGAAAATGTTAGCACGCTGAAGCAGACTTGACCTGCTACCTGATGGCTTTACCTGCTACTATTGCCACCCACAATATTTGAAATAAAATTTAGCACATTTCTTCACCAATCACAAGTGTGACCCACTCAATTCTAGAATTTTCCACCAAAATCATTTATAAACCTAATTTCCGAATCAGTCACCTCTTAAAATTCATAACAAATTATACGTTCATTTTTAACGGTTCAAAATCTGTGGACATATACTCAACTTATATATGTATAACATATCCAAAAATCACAATGATCTAACGTTCAGATTAAAAATTATAACTCACGCAATATATCCCAAGTACAGTGATTTAATTTTTAATACCTCCACTCCGATAAAAAACACCTCAACATTAATTCCTTCAATTATATCCACATAACATAAATATATCCATCAATTATATCTACATAAAATAAATATTTCCTTATCATATAAATCAATAATTAATTAGTCACAAATAATATTACAGAATCATAATTATGACAACCGGTAGTTTCAGGAAAGCGGGGGATTTTCGATAAGATTTTTCTCTCATCAAGCGTATGATTAGGTGACCAACCCTCTCCTTGACAGAACTTTCTAGACATTTCCAATAATGCTATCTCATAATATAATTCAAATAATATGAATTATTGATCCGATAATGGGAAATATTATGCGCGATGACAATTATTGAAACAACAATAATATAAAATATCAACGCAACAATTATTGAACAATAAAATAAAATATTGAGCGATAATTCTGTAACAATTATTGAGTAAGTGCCTTCTTACGTAAGAATTAATAATTTAACAATATCTGTGCAAAAACCGGTAATTCTCTTGTGCAACGACGCCAGCGTATCGTATTTTAACCACCAGGTATTCCAACAGTGTTAACGGTAACAATTATGCCGTTATTTATAAAACTCAAACTTTGTCGTTTTCTTCATCCTACAGTTATTCGTTATGGGGCCCACAAATGGTTTCTTGGCAAAGTAAATGCGAATATTCCCCAACGAGAAAAAAGAATATTCCACGACCAAATAAATATTCCCAACAACAGATGAATATTTTATAACCACTTGCTTATTTTGCAAAATTTTCACATTTCACCCATAACCAAAGTATTATATCAAATTATCACCTTATTATTCACAATAATAATTAGAGAAAATTCGATTTTATATATAATAAGTTGGGGTCTTACAACCTCCCCTCCTTATAAAATTTCATCCTCGAAATTGACGTACGTACCTGGTGTTTCGAAAAGGTGAGGATACCTCGCTTTCATTTCAGATTTCAACTCCCAGGTCATTTCTTCAATTGCATGGTTCTTATACAAAACCTTAACTTGTGGTATAACTTTCGTGCGTAGGACATGCTCTTTCCTATCCAAGATCTTAACAAGTACATCCTCGTACGTTAAATCTTTGGCTATCTCGTCTGATTCTAACTCAATAATGTGGTTCGGGTCTTTCACATATTTACGAAGCATAGATATGTGAAAAACATTATGAACATGAGACATGCTTGGAGGTAATGCGAGTCTATAGGCCACATTTCTTATTCGGTCAAGAATCTCAAATGGACCAACAAATCGTGGATTGAGCTTTTCTCTCTTCCCAAATCTTGTAACTCCCTTCCATGGTGCAACACGTAACAATACATAATCCCCAATATTAAATTCCACGTCCTTTCGATGAAGATCCGCATAACTCTTTTTGTCGATCTGTCTTGGTTTGTATACGTTTGTCGGATCATTTGGATCTTCTCTCGTAGTTATGCGTACCAATTACGGTCCCAACAACGTTGCTTCACCCACCTCGTCCCCAACATCTTGGAAGCGACACTTTTCGTCCATACAATGCTTCAAATGGAGCCACACCTATACTTGCACGATAATTTGTTGTTGTAGGAGAATTCCACCAATGGTAGGTACTTATCCCAACTCCTTTGAAATCTAGGCCACACGAGTCTTAATAGATCTTCAAGAGTTTGAATAGTCCTCTCGATTGCGGTCCGTTTTGAGGATGGTATGCCGAATCGAATCGTAAATCCGTGCTTATAGCTTTTCGCAAGCTAACCCAAAATCGTGAAGTAAATCTTGGGTCACGATCCGAAACAATGGATACTGGCATGCCATACAATCTCACAATCTCATTCACGTACATACTAGCAAGACGTTCAAGGGAATAAGTCTCCCGTATAGGCAAGAAATGGGCAGACTTGGTTAATCTATCAACAATAACCCAAATCACATTTATGCCTTGAGAAACCTTGGGAAGACCTGTAACGAAATCCATAGTAATGTGTTCCCACTTCCATTTCAGAATCTCAAGTGGTTGCAACGGACCCTTTGGCACTTGATGCTCCGCCTTTACACGTTGACAAGTTAAACACCTCGAGATAAACTTCACGATCTCTCTTTTCATATTGCTCCATCAAAATGTATGTCGAAGATCATGATACATTTTGGTACTCCCAAGATGGATTCCAAACGATGTGTTGTGTGCCTCCATCATGATTCTATACTTCAAGTCAGAATCGTTAGGAACACAAAGTCTGAAGTTGACTCAAAGTATTCCTTCTTCATCGATTCTTGCTTCTAGAATAGCACCTTCTTGCACTTTCTTCTTCATACGCATCAGCTCCATGTCCGTAGCTTGAGCAGCTTTATCTTTATCGATAAAAGTCGGTTCTACTCGTATGTTTGATACCATCACGTGGGTACTTGGAGCCTTCATCTCTATATCCATCCTTTGCAAGTCATACAAAATGGGCCTTTGTGTTAACAACATTGCACTTTCATGCCGCATATGATCTTCTTACTCAATGCGTCACTACCACATTTGCTTTTCGGGATGATATTGGATGGTATGATCGTAATCTTTCAATGACTCGAGCCAGCGTCGTTGCCGCGTGTTGAGTTCCTTTTGGGTGAAGAAATATTTGAGGCTTTTATGATGATGTATAGATCTCCACTTTCTCCCCATACGGTAGTGTCTCCGGATCTTCAACGCGAAAATGATCACGCTGACTCCAAATCATGAGTAGGATAATTCCTCTCATATTCTTTGAGTTGTCGCGAGGCATAGGCTATGACTTTCCCATGTTGCATGAGAACACATCCTAACCCTTTGCCTGAAGCATCGTTGTAGATAACAAATCCATCCGAACCAGATGGTATTGTCAGAACAGGTGCTGAAATAGTCTCCTCTTGAGTTCTTGAAAACTCTTCTCACAATCCTCGCTCCAACTAAAATTTGTATCTTTACGAGTCAGCTGAGTTAATGGAGTAGCAATTCGAGAAAATCCTTCCATGAATTTCCGATAGTAACCCGCTAAGCCCAGAAAGCTACGTACTTCAGTCACCGACTTCGGTTGCTCCCAACTTTGTATGGCTTCAATCTTCATCGAGTCGACAGATACTCCATGTTTTGACACCACGTGCCCAAGGAATGCTACTTCCTCAAGCCAGAACTTGCATTTCTTCAGCTTGGCATATAGCTTGTTATCACAAAGCCTTTGCAGTACCAGCTTCAAATGGCGCTCATGATCTTCACGGCTTTTGGAATAGATGAGGATGTCATCAATAAAGACAACAATGAACTGATCCAAATATTCTTTGAATACACGGTTCATCATATCTATGAAAGCAGCAGGAGCATTAGTCAATCCAAAAGACATGACTAAGAATTCATAATGCCCGTCTCGAGTTAGAAGGCGGTCTTTGGAATATCCTCGATTTTAATCTTTGGTGATGATATCCAGAAGCGAAGATCGATCTTTGAAAAGAATTGTGCTCCTTGCAACTGGTCGAACAAGTCATCAATGTGAGGTAGCGGATACCTATTCTTGATAGTGACATGGTTCAATTCTCGGTAGTCAATACAAAGTTGCATACTCCCATCTTTCTTCTTTACAAATAACACAGGAGCACCCCAAGGAGATGTACTAGGACGAATGAAACCGATGTCCAATAACTCCTGCAGTTGGACCTTTAACTCCTGAAGTTCAATAGGAGCCATTCAATATGGGGTTTTAAAAATGGGCTTTGTACCAAGTTTAAGGTCAATAAAGAATTCAACTTCACGTTCTGGGGGTAGACCAGGAAGTTCTTCAGGAAATACGTCAGGAAATTCACTAACAACAGAAATATTATTTAAATCTGACGTGTTTTTGTTCAAGACCGTGACATGGGCTAAGAAAGCTTGACATCCATTTTTCAATAAACGAATAGCTTTATGGCTTGATATGACAGTGATTGATTTTAATGGTTTGGTTGTTTGAATTCGCATATGAGTTGGTTAGGAATATGGCCCGACAACCTTATGAAAACAATCAATTTTAACATGATGAGTGGTTAACCAATCAATCCCTAAAATCACATCAAATACAAGAATTTTCAACGAAATAAGATCTACAGGTAATGTGATGGTACCAACTTAAATCAAGCAAGATTTATAAACAGTTGATGTAATGAAAGTTTCTCCTAACGGAGTCTCAACAGATAAGTCAAGGTCTAATTTCTTCGGAGTCAAGTTCAAACATTGAGCACAAGCAGGAGAGATAAAAGAATGGGTAGAACCGATATCTAATAAGGTATAAACTTCGCAAGAGTTTATGATTAGCTTACTCGTGATCACCTCGTTCGGGTTCCTCGCATTTTGGGCAGTCACGACAAACGCCCTTCCTGGAACCACCGACTTTGACTTGTTCGGGACAGCCTTTAGAGTCACCATCCCCGTTGAACTTGGTCTCGTAACTAGACAATCTCTAGCTATATGACCTTACTTTCCACAGTTATAACACACCTTGGATTGTCGCGGGCAGTTTGGGCTGATGTCTCCCTCTTTTCCGCATTTGTAACAAACGACCGGTGCTCGTTCTCCTCCCCTAGAAACAGTTGATGTTTGTGTTGACGTCTTCACGTTATGATTGTTGTACCTTCTCTTTTTGAAATCTCCTCCCGACTCGCTCCTTCTATTATCACGGCCACGATTTCCACCAGAGTGGTTACCGCTTTTGTCTGAATGTTTTCCTTCCTGCTGGTTTTCATTGCTCCGATGACCGCTGCCACCGGTATGACCCTGGTTGTGTTCCCTCGGTTGAACATATTCATTATCTCGCTCTAATAATTGAGCCATGTTTACAACATCTGGATATAAAGAAAATTTATGAGAGATAAGATATTGCCGAATCTAGGGCTTTAGACCTCTCAGAAACATCCTCGTAATTCGTTCCTCATTCTCTACCAAATGAGTCTGAGCACTGGATAACTCAAATGAACTTCGCCTCGTCTTTGGGACACCATGTCATGTTGTTTTGTTCGGTCGATAAACTCTACCTCCTTCATATGATGAATACTTTCGGAAAGTATTTGTCATTAAATAGATTTTACAAACGTTTCCCATGACATGTTGAGTGCGGCGAATTTGGTGCGCTTACGATTCCCACCGATAATCGCCTCATTGCGGAACATAAAGGTGGCAAATGGAACCTACGTTCCTCCGTGCATCCCAAGACATCGAATATCTTGGTAATTTGCTTTGACCCGCGTTTACGCCTTGATCGGATCGGCTTTCCAATAAATTCGGTGGTCCTGACTCCTTGAATCTGCCTTGGTGCGTGACAAGTCGCGCATTATTATCATTTCCACCGTATTTTGTGCACTAGTCTCCTAAATGCGGTTTTACATGAACTGCAAAAAGCTTCTAAACATCCCATCATTCATCATTTGTTCGGTAGTGTTGTTTACAGGAGGATTATTGCCTTCCTATTGCACGTTCCCCTGGGTGGTGATTAAAGGTGTCTCCACGGTCTCATTCACTCCATTATTAACGTTCTCAGCTGCCATTCTTAAATACTGCCATAAAACAAGGGCTAATTAACAAATTAGCATATCACATATTAACCATATGCTCTGACTAACCAACCAAATAACAAATAAAGTCATACTAGCGAAGGAATTCCCCGACTCTCCCCTCCTAGTTCTTGTCTCACATCTCAGCTAGGGATCATATCCCTAAGCTTTGATACCAACTGTAACACCCCCAAAATAGGTATACATCACCCATTCTGAGTCGCCAAATACATGGTACATAAACAAATACAACTTCAGTAATATAATTATCGTGCCAAATGCGACAACACATATACTGTGAGTTTGAATACAACTATTGTCTAATAGAGAGTATACAAACTCAAAAGGAGTCCTCATTACAATTATTGATACACTTTTTTACAAAATAGTGAGGACTACTAATACAACTATCCTGAACCATCACTCCATACCCCGACTAGTTCTTGCTATGTTCTCACCTCCTAAGAAGAAAAATGGAACAAAAAGGAAAAGGGTGAGCTCAACTAGCCCAGTAAAGAATATTATGACTAAGATAATATACAACAATTTATCATTAGTCTTCAATGAGGAAAAATCGATAAAATATAATAGACAACAAGTTTTAGATCAACAACTGCAGCGGAAACAACAATCCATTAGAAGAGTCAAGTAGAGAAAGAATTCCACTATCTTCTAATATTTAAAAGTCCATCATCAATATTTTATCCTTGTAACATTAATCAATATACATCTTGAATCAAATATTCATCTTTGCACTACAGGCCAAAGATATTCATTTGTATCAATAGTTAGTCATGTTCATCTCAACACCTTTTCATCTTTGCACTACGGGCCAAAGATATTCATTAGGTAATCATTCATCTTTGCACTACAGGCCAAAGATATTCAGTAATATCATCATTTAGGACTGAGGATGATGAAAAATATTTTAAAGGAATGAATCCAGTGAAACAAAATAACAAATATTAGAGATTCGTATTACAGTTTATCCAAGATCAATAATACTCCATAATAACCAATTTTGAAGCAAACTTCAAGAATAAAGATCAAAACATGGATACAATCAAAGATAGTAACCATAATAGACATCTTGGAAAAAAGGATAAAATTTCATTTTTCGGTGAATAGTGTCGTATTCGTGAATAGTATCGTATACGTGAATATACGTGAATAGTAACCCCGACACAAAACGTTCCAAATTTGATAAAAAGTTCAGACCAATATTTTGGCATAATGATATCGAAAGAAATAATATCATTTGCGAAGAAAATAACATCCCTTACCTCAAAATAACAGTACTTCTGATTGGAATATCAGTATAAGGCTGGAGGAAACTTGCACTGATAAATAGAAACTCGCAAAGTATCTAAATACTCACAAAATACGCTCGATAATATAGAGAGAGAAAGAGAGAAAGCTTATGTTTCTGGTATGATTTTCAATTCTAACTTAGCCCTCTATTTATAGGAAAATGTTAGCACGACGAAGCAGACTTGACCTGCTATCTGATGGCTTTACCTGCTACTATTGCCACCCACCATATTTGAAAAAAATTTTAGCACATTTCTTCACCAACCACAAGTGTGACCCACTCAATTCTAGAAATTTCCACCAAAATCATTTATAAACCTAATTTCCGAATCAGTCACCTCTTAAAATTCATAACAAATTATACGTTCATTTTTAACGGTTCAAAATTTGTGGATATATACTCAACTTATATATGTATAACATATCCAAAAATCACAACGATCCAATGGTCAGATTAAAAATTATAACTCACGCAATATATCCCAAGTACAGTGATTTAATTTTTAATACATCCACTCCGATAAAAAACACCTCAACATTAATTCCTTCAATTATATCCACATAACATAAATATATCCATCAATTATATCCACATAAAATAAATATTTCCTTATCATATAAATCAATAATTAATTAGTCACAAATAATATTACAGAATCATAATTATGACAACCGGTCGTTCCCGGAAAGAGGGGATTTCAGATAAGGATTTCTCCTTCTTGGTAGTATGATTAGGTGACCAAACCTCTCCTTGACAAAACTTTCTAGACATTGCCAATAATCTTTATCTCATAATATTATTCAAATAATATGAATTATTAATCGATAATGGGAAATATTGTGCAGTGATAATTATTGAAACAACAATAATATAAAATATCAACGCAACAATTATTGAACCAATAAAATAAAATATTGAACAGTAATTACTGTAACAATTATTGAGTAGTACCTTCTTACATAAGAATCAATAATTCAACAATTGTGCAAAAGCCGTGTCTTCTGCATGCAACCACGCGTATTCATTCGTATTTTAACCACGGGTATTCCAACGATTGTTTAGCAGTAACAATTAAGCCGTTATTTATAAAACTCAAACTTTGTCATTTTCTTCATCCTACAGTTATTCGTTATGGGGCCCACAAATGGTTGCGCCCTCGTACGAATATTCCCCGACAGAAAGAATATTCCACGACAAAACTAATATTCCTCGACACAATGAATATTTTATAACCACTTGCTTATTTTGCAAAATTTGCACATTTCACCCATAACCAAAGTATTATATCAAATTATCACCTTATTATTCACAATAATAATTAGAGGAAATTCGATTTTATTTATAATAAGTTGGGGTCTTACACAAGCAACCAAACCATTAAAATCAATCATTGTCATCTCAAGCCATAAATCTATTCGTTTATTGAAAAACAGATGTCAAGTTTCTTAGCTCATGTCACAGATTTAAACAAAAATACGTCAGTTTTGAATGATATTTCTATTGTTAATAAATTTCCTGACGTATTCCCTGAAGAACTTCCTGGCCTACCCCAAGAGCATGAAATTGAATTTTGTATCGACCTTGAACCCGGTACAAAACCCATTTCCAAAGCCCCATATCGAATGGCTCCTATTGAACTTCAAGAGTTAAAGACCCAATTGCAGGAATTGTTAGACATCGATTTCATTCGTCCTAGTATGTCTCCTTGGGGTGCTCATGTTCTATTCGTGAAGAAGAAAAATGGGAGTATGCGACTTTGTATTGATTATCGATAATTGAATCATGTCACCATTAAGAATAGGTTACCCATTGCCACGTATTGATGACCTATTTGACCAGTTGCAAGGCGCCAAATTCTTTTCAAAGATCGATCTCTGTTTCGGATATCATCAGTTAAAGATTAGGACCGATGGCATTCCAAAGACGGCTTTCAGAACTCGGTACGGGCATTATGAATTCCTAGTTATGTCTTTTGGATTGACTAATGCTCCTGCTACCTTCATGGATATGATGAACCGAGTATTCAAGGAATATTTGGATCACTTTGTGCTCGTCTTTATTGATGACATCCTCATATATTCCAAAAGCTGTGAAGATCATGAGCAACACTTGAGGTTGATACTCCAAAAGCTTCATGAAAACAAGCTTTATGCCAAGTCGAAGAAATACGAGTTCTAGCTTAAGGAAGTAGCATTCCTTGGGCACGTAGTATCAAGTCATGGAATATCTATTGACCTGGCAAATATTGAAGCAATACAAAGCTGGGAGCAACCTAAATCAGTGACCGAGGTACGTAGCTTTCTCGGCTTAGCTGGTTATTATCGGAGATTCGTAGAAGGGTTTTCTCGAATCGCTACTCCATTAACTTAGCTGACTCGGAAAGATACAAAATTCAGTTGGAGCGTGGAATGTGAGAAGAGTTTTCAAGAACTCAAGAGAGACTCATTTCAAAGACAATTCGACAATACCATCCGCTCGGAGGATTTGTCTTCTACAGTGATGCTTCGGGCAAAGGGTTAGGATGTGTTCTCATGCAACATGGTAAAGTCATAGCCTATGCCTCTCGGCAACTCAAAGAATATGAGAAGAATTATCCTACTCATGATCTAGAGTTGGAAACTGTTGTCTTCGCACTTAAAATTTGGAGGCATTACTTGTATGGGGAGAAAGTGGAGATCTTTACAGATCATAAACTCCTCAAATATTTCTTCACCCAAAAGGAACTCAACATGCGGCAATGACATTGGCTTGAACTATTAAAAGATTATGATCATACCATTCAATATCATCTTGGTAAACCGAACATAGTAGCTGACGTATTGAGTAGAATATCATATGCGGATACGAGTGCGATATTGTCAACTCAAAGGCCCATTTTATATGACTTGCAAAGAATGGAGATAGAGTTAAAGACTCCTGGGACCCACGTGATGATGGTGAATATACGAGTAGAACCGACTTTAATCGATAAAGATAAAGCTGCTCAAGCCACAAACATGGAGCTAATGCGTATGAGGAAGAAAGTGCAAGAAGGTGCTATGCCGGAAGTAAGAATCAATGAAGAAGGAATACTTCGAGTCAACTCCAGACTTTGTGTTCCTAACGACCCTAATTTAACGTATAAAATCATGATGGAGGCGCACAACACACCGTTTGCAATCCATCTTGGGAGTACCAAAATGTATCGTGATCTTCGATATACATTTTGGTGGAGTAATATGAAGAGAGAAATCGCGGAGTTTATCTCAAGGTGTCTAACTTGTCAACGAGTCAAGGCAGAGCATCAAGTACCAAAAGGTCCATTACAACCACTTGAAATTCCAGAATGGAAGTGGGAGTACATTACCATGGATTTCGTTACCGGTCTTTCCAAGGTTTCTCAAGGCATAGATGCGATTTGGGTCATTGTTGATAGATTGACCAAGTCGGCTCATTTCTTACCTATACGAGAAACTTATACACTTGAACGTCTTGCTCGTATGTACATAAACGAGATTGTAAGATTGCATGGTATTCTAGTATCCATAGTTTTTGATCGAGACCCAAGATTCACTTCAAGATTTTGGGTTAGTTTGCAAAAAGCTATGGGCACGGATTTATGATTTAGTTCGGCTTATCATCCTCAAATGGACGGGCAGTCAGAAAGGACTATTCAAACTCTTGAAGATCTATTATGACTTTGTGTCCTTGACTTCAAGGGAAGTTGGGACAAGTTCTTACCATTGGTGGAGTTTTCCTACAACAACAGTTATTAAGCAAGTATTGGCATGGCTCGATTCGAAGCGTTGTATGTAAGAAAGTGTCTTTCTCCAGTATACTGGGATGAGGTGGGTGAAGCAACGTTGTTGGGACCGGAGTTGGTACGTATGACTACAAAAAATATTCAAACGATCCAACAACGTATAAAAGCCTCACATGATCGACAAAAGAGTTATGCTGATCTTCATCGAAAGGACGTGGAATTCAATATTGGAGAACATGTGTTGTTACGTGTTGCTCCATAGAAAGGAGTTACAAGATTTGGAAAGAGAAGAAAGCTCAATCCTCGATTCATTAGCCCATTTTTAATGCTCGAACGAATAAGAACTGTGGCCTATAGACTCGCGTTACCTCCAAGTATATCTCATATTCATAATGTTTTTCACATATATGTGCTCCATAAATATGTGAAAGACCCGAACCACATTATTGAGTTAGAACCAGACGAAATAGCCGAAGATTTTACGTGCGAGGAGGTACCTGTCAAGATCTTGGATAGGAAGGAGCATGTCCTACGCACAAAGGTCATACCACAAATCAAAGTTTTGTGGAGGAATCATGTTTTTGAGGAAATGACCTGGGAGTTGGAAACGGAAATGAAAGCGAGGTATCCTCACCTTTTTGAAACACCAGGTACGTACGTCAATTTCGAGGACGAAATTTTATAAGGAAGGGAGGTTGTAAGACCCCAACTTATTATAAATAAAATTCAATTTACTCTATTTATTATTTTGAAATAGTAAGGGTTGATTTGATTAATGTGATTAGTTATGAGTGAAATGCGCAAATATCTTAAATAAGCAAGTGGTTATAAAATATTCATTGTTGACGGGGAAATATTCATTTGGTCGTGAAAAATTCTTACTGTCGGGGAATATTCGTACGACGGCGTAGCCTTGTGTGGGCCCCATAACCAAAAGCGATTGGATGAAGAAAACGACAAGTATAAGTTGTTTACAAATAACGGCGTAGTTGTTATCGTTAATACTGTTGGAATACCCGGTGGTTAAAACACAGTAGCATGCGGTTTTGCAGCAATTATTGATTCTTACATAAGAAGGCACTACTCAATAATTGTTACAGTAATTACTGTTCAATATTTTATTTTATTAATTCAATAATTGCTACGTTGATATTTTATATTATTGTTGTTTCAATAATTGTCACTACACAGTATTTTTCATTATCAGATCAATAATTCATATTATTTGAATAATATTATTAGATAGCATTATTGGCAATGTCTAGAAAGTTCTATTTAAGGAGAGGTTTGGTCACCTAATTGCGTGCTAGTAAGGAGAAATCCTTATTGGAAAGCCCCCGCTTTTCTGAGAATGGCCTGGTTGTCAGTATTGTGATTCTGTAATATTATTTGTGAATAATTAATTATTTTTTTTTATGATAAGGAAAATATTCATTTTATGTGGATATAGATGGAGAAAATTTTTTAATGTGACAATTGTTGAAAATTGATATTTTATCTTTTATGATAAAATAATTCATTTAAATATATTATTATATTATAATAATATAATAATGGTGATATTTTTACAATGAATGTGTGATATATGAGTAAATGAGGAGGAAGAGTATTTTTGTTACAAAAAATGTTTAACACATGTTTTGTGTGTCGGTGGACCCCATTTTGACTAAAATTTGATTTTAGCCTGTAAAATCGTCCGTATGTGAATTTCGGTTAATTTTTATTTGGAATTTGGAAAAACTTAAAACTACATAGTTGTAGAGAATTGAATTTCATATGGAATGGACATAAGATTTGAATTTTTCTAATAAAAAGACTATTTATTATGAATTATTGAAGTTCCGGAATAATTGATTTCTGAAGTTTTAATTTTTTTTTAAAGAAAAACTTTTTTATTATGTTGGTGGGTCCCACTAGTATTGAAATCATGCTGAATTCAGTTTCTTTGGTGTGCGTAGGAAATTTTTTAATATATATTAATATTTTATTAAATTTTCTGCTTTGGTGTTCTAAGCATTTTCCTCTAAATAGGGTGCTTAGGTTAGAATTGAAAATCACATAAGAAACTGAAATCTTCTCTCTCCATATTGTCGAGCGTATTCTTGTGAGTATTTTGATACTTTGAGTGTTGCTATACGGTGCAAGTTCCTTTCAGCGTTATATCTGATATTCCAGCCAGAAGTACTATTCTTTTGAGGTAAGGGATGTTATTTTTTTAAAAATGATATTATTTCTTTCAATATCATTATGCCGGAATATTGGGATGATTTTTCTTGTGAAATTTTTGTCTTTTTGTGTCGGCGTTACTATTCACGTATACGTCACTATTCACGTATACGGCACTATTCACAAATACGACACTATTCATAGAAAAATAAAATTTTCTCTTCTTTGTCTCAGATGTCTATTTTTGTTACTAGTTTTGATTGTATCCATCTTTTGATCATTATTCTTGAATTTTACTCCACAAAGCAGTATCATGTTGACAATTTGGACGTTATTGGTTTCTGGATAAATTAAATTATAAATCTTTAAAATTTATCCTTGAACTTGTTTTATTGAATTCTTATATCATTGTCATCATCCTCATGTTTATAATATGTTGAAAATCATCTGTGGCCTGTAGTGCATAGATGGTCTTGGTATGATTATGATCAGGGATTATTCGGTATAATCATGATTGTAATGTTACAAATGATGTGGTAAAAGTCATCATTGGCCCGTAGTGCATTGATGGACAGTTGTTGGCATGATCATGACCATTGATGAATACACGAATATCCTTGGCCTGTAGTGTATGAATAATTTGTGGTCGTGATACTAATGAATATCCTTGGTAGTAGTCTTGCGGTGGATGATGTGGATTATTTATTAAGTTGAGTCTCAGCGATAAAAGTGATGAAAAACCTTTTAAATCATAAAAGATAGTTGATTTTATTCTCTACTTGGCTCTTCTAATGGATTGCTTGTTCCGCTGTAGTTAAACTTGATGTTTGTTATATTTTATTAGTTTAACATTGTTGAAGGCTAACGATAAATTATTCTGTATTATCTTAGTCATAATTGTAAGACCCCAAATTTTATGAAATGAAAGTATTCAATTTTCTTATAATTATTATTTTATTTAGTAATTGGTTAAATTGAGAAAGGGTTAAAGTTAAGGGTGATATGTGAAAATTTTGCAAAGTATGCAAGTTGTTATAAAATATTCGTTTGGTTGGGGAATATCTGTACGACGGCACAATCATTGGTGGACCCCACAACAGAATTATTGTTGGAGTTAGAAAATGACAAAATTATCTTTTTATAAAAATAACGGCGGAAGTTTTACTGATTAAGCTCGTTGAAACACCGGTGTTAAAAAATAAAGAATGTATCTGGGTCGTTGCATAGTAATAATACCGGTATTGATTATTGATGCTTACGTGAGAAGTCGCTTAGTTTTGTTCAATTATCGCCACAATAATTCTTTCGTATAGTGTTTCAGATAGTAAAATCTTTTTTATATAAAACAAAATACTTTTATAAAGTTATTTGTTTTATTAGATTTTAAATAGAATATATTATATTTTATTATGCATAGTATTTGTATAGTGCCTACATAGTAAAATCTTTTTATATAAAATGTAATACTTTGATAAAGTTATTTGTTTTATTCGATTTTAAATAAAATATATTATATTTTATTATGCATAATGTTTGCATAGTAAAAAAAAACTTTTTATATAAAATGTAATACTTTTTATAAAGCTTTGTTTTATTTGATTATAAATAGAATATATTATATTTTATTGTATAGTACAATGTAGTATCCTTTTCATTCTCCTATAAATAGGATGCTTAGTTAGAATTAAAAATCACGCCAAAAGTTCAGAGAATTCTTCTTCTATAATCTTGACTGTATTTCTTTAGAGTTTAAGAAAGCTTTGAGCGTAGAAAATAGTGCAAGTTTTCTTCAAGTATATCCCCGCCCTACCCGTCGGAATACTCTTCTTTTTAAGGTAAGGGAAATTATTATTATAGTAAGGGGTATTATTTCTTTCATATTCATGAAGAGAACTATTGTTGTTCCAATCTTTATTATTCTATTGGAATAACTTTGATACGGACTCACCAAGTATACATGGTGAAATTCTTTCGTTATTTCATTCTTTATTATTACATTGGAATAACTATGCATGCGGTCTATCGCATGCCCAGTTAATTTCGTTGTTATTCCATTCTTTATTATCCTGTTGGAACATCACGCTGCATGCGGATTACGCATGACTGGTTCCATTCTTTATTATTATTCATTTGGAACATCCTCAGTATATGCGGATTACGCATGACACGGTTCCAGATTCTTTATTATTCATTGGAATATCACATCTGCATGTAATTACGCATGACCTGGTTCCATTATTTATTACTCTGTTGGAATAACCTGTCTATGTGGATTACCACATGTATGGTGAATTCTTCTGTTATTCCATTCTTTATTACCCTGTTGAAATAATCTGTCTACGTGGATTACCGCATGGCAGGCAAAAATCCATTTGCAGTTTCGTAATTTTTCTGACCCTCAAAAATTCTAGAAAAATTTGAAATGATAATTTGATGAGTTTTCTATATTATGTCCAAAAATGGCGATTTTTGGATGTATAGATTAAGAGTTATGAATTTTACGGGAAAAGACTAATTTAAAAGTAAACCCTTATAACTCCTTGTGGTTAACTCCAAAATTGGTAAAATTTTTATTGGGAGTACATGTATATAACATGAATATACCCTGTAAATGTTGGAATTTTTGGACAAAAGTACAATTTATGATAAATGTCTAAATATTCGGCAATTTTGGCCATATGAAAAATAGTAAATGAATTTTTAAAATTTTGAGAAAAATATATGTTTAGTATAGAACTATATTCTGCTAAATTCCAGAAAAGAAATATTTTTGGAACTGATTTTGTATTTTTCATGAAAATGAACTAATTATGAGTAAATGAATTAAATATGTTATGTGAAGTAACAAAATTGGAAAATAGAATTTTATGGCTTGGAAATCCTATATAAGGTATATGCAGATTTGTGATGAGAGTTTTGGTTATTGATGATGAAATCTTATGAGACTGGCATTTTAGGATGATTAAATGCATTAATTGGTAAAGAGTAAACAATTAAAATAAATTGTTTATAAGTTTAAGAAATGATTAAAATATTGTTATAATATTAATGATATTAAATTATGAGATTATTAAGTGATTGATAACATTTGGTTATTATTGAATGCTGGATAAATTGTATTATAAATATTTAATATTTATCATTTATCTCATTTGATTGATTCTTTATATCATTGTCATTATCCTCATGCTTATATTATGATGAAAGTTATCTGTGGCCTGTAGTGCATAGATGGACTTGGTATGATTATGACAAGGGATTATTCGGTATAATCATGACCGTAATTTTACAAATGATGTGGAAAAAGTCCTCATTGGCCCGTAGTGCATTGATGGACAGTTTTTGGTATGATTATGGCTATGGATTCTCTTCGGCCAAGGGTGCAAAGATGAATTGTTATATGGCATGATCAGGACCGTTGATAAAAAAACGATTATCTTTGGCCCGTAGTGCATGGATAATTCGTGATCATGATACTAATGAATATCCTTGGCCTGTAGTGCAGGAATGATTCGATGATGTGGATTAATTATTGAGCTGAGTCTCAGCGATGAAATATTAATTAATGGATGTGATAATAATGAATATCATTGGCCTGTAGTGCAGGGATGATTCGATGATGTGGATTAATTATTGAGCTGAGTCTCAGCGATGAAATATTAATTCATGGATGTTATAATAATGAATATCATTGGCCGTAGTGCATGGATAATTCATGGATGTGATACTAACGAATATCCTTGGCCGTAGTGCATGGATAATTCGGTGATGTGGATTATTTATCGAAATGAGTCTCATTAGATAAAATATTGATAATAAACTTTTAATTAAGTAGAAGATAGTAGATATCATGCTCTACTTGACTTTTTCTAAAATACGATTGCATGTCTTTTGCCTCTGTAGTGCAAGAATGAAGCTGTTAATGAATATCTTTGGCTCAGAGTGGAAATATGAATTTATTAGTATGATTATGAACAGGAATTGTGATTTGGTATAAACATGGTTTTTGATATTTTAGGTAAAGACAGGTGATAAAAATTATCTTCGTCCTAGGAATTGTTGACTGATGTTACAGGGATAAAACATTGTTGGTGGATTTTTAACGTGGAGAAGATAATAGACTTTATGGTCTATTTGACTCTTCTAATGGATTGCTCGTTCCGTTGCAACTATGGTTGAAAAGTTTTATCATCTGCCATATGTTCTAAATCTCTGATTCATTACTGACGAAGGCTATTGATAATTTAATTATCTTTAGTCATGATATTCTTTACTGGGCTAGTTGTGCTCACCCTTCTGCTTCATAATTCCTTTCAGGTAATAAGAGTGTAGCTGGGTCGAGCGGGGGTAACAGGAGAATAGAACGGTGGTCTCTAGCTGTGGAGGTTCTCCCTAAATAGTATAGAAAAAAGTGTTGTATTTTATACATCATTTAGTAGTTATATTTGGTGAATCAAATAGGGTGCGGAGAACCCAACTTTGGAAGGGTGTTTTTGCCACTATCATACAAGATGTCTAATGACATACAACCTCGTGTTATCATATGACATAGTTGTGCACATCCACTTGCTAAGTATATCTACGCGCACTACCTATATGATCTTGGAGTATATTTGAAATATAATTTGCACTTGGAGACAACGGAGATAATTATATGTCAAAAGAAGACTCACCATTGAAAAGAAGATGATAGTAATCTTCTTGTTTTTCTTTGGGGACTTTTGGGTCAACCAATGATAATTTTGTGGACATATGATATCTATCATAACCTAGACGCATGGCCTCCCATGTACGAAGGTTTCCTTGAGTATTTTCCAAAGATTTTAATTTTTAATACAATTATTGACTGTACCTTTATGTAAGGTACCATTGTAAGGTCTTGTGGTCAAGGCACCACAAAAGCTATATATATTTGTATTAAAACTCACAGCTTATCTGTTGTCGTACTCTGCACGATAGTTCAACAGTTGTATAAATGAAGTTTATATTTGATTTTTATAGTACGATATCTAGCGACTCGGAATGGGTCGTGTAGACCTATTTTTGGGGTGTCAAAATAATATTTCTTACTGGGCTAGTTGAGCTCACCCTTTTGCTTTCATTGTCCTCTTCAGGAAATGAGAACGTAGCCGGGACTAGTCGGGGAATGGAGTGACGGTCCAGATGGTAGCATTAGTAGTCCTCACTATTCTATGAAATAGTGTGATAATAAATGTATTGAGGACTCCATTTGAGTTGAATACTGTCTAGAAGACAATATTCGTATTAAAACTCACAGTTTATGTTTTGTCGTATGTCACACGATAGTTGTATCATTAAGTTATATTTGAATTTTGTACCATGTATTTGGCGACTCAAGATGTGTGATGTATACCTATTTTGGGGGCGTCACAGTTGGTATCAAAGCTTAGGGATATGATCCCTGGCTAAGATGTGAGACTAGAACTAGGAGGGGAGAGACGGGGAATTTCTTCGCTAGTATGACCTACCTAAGTTTATTTGGTATTTAATTGGTCGGTTAGAGTATAGGGATAATATGTTGCATGTCAATTAACCCTTGTTTTGTGGCAGTATTTGAAAATGACATCCGAGTATGTTGAGAATAGCAATGAAGCACAGGAGACCGTTGAGTCTCCACAGATCAATAATCAGGATAATGTGCATCAGGAAGGCGACAATCCTCATGCAAACAACAACACTGACCAAATGATGAAATGTTCAGAGGCTTTATGCAATTCATGCAACATCAGACGAGAGCAGCTCTTGTCCAAAATGTAGGTAGAAACACTAGAAACTCTCGGACGGTCACCGCTAAACAGTTCAAGGAGCTGGGACCACCAAAGTTTATTGGAGAGCCAAAACCACTTAAGGCGGAAGCGTGGATAAAGCAGATCACCAAGATATTTGATGTCTTGGGATGCTCCGAGGAGCAAAAGGATCCCTTTGCCACCTTTATGTTGTGAGAGAGAGGCGACATCGGTGGGAATCAGTAAAAGCATACTCAACCCGCTTGACCGAAGATGTCTTGGGAGAAGTTCCAAGAACTATTCAACGATAAATACCTTCCCGAAAGTATTCATCACATGAAAGAGGTAGAGTTCATCAAGTTGGAGCACAACAATATGACTGTGTCGCAGTACGAAGCTAAGTTTGCCAAGTTGTCCTGGTTTGCATCTCACTTGGTTGATAATGAGGAGAGAATGACGCGGGAGTTTCTAAGAGTTTTGAAACCCGAGATACGTCAATATCTAATTTCTCATAAACTGTGTTTGTATTCAGATGTTGTAAATATGGCTCAGTTATTGGAGTGCGATAACGAGTCAACTCAACCAAAAGAAAACAGCCAGCAAAATGATAATACCAGTGGTAGCAGTCATCGAAGCAGTGATAGCAAACGTGGAGGGAATCAACATGCCAGAAATGGTAACCACTTCAGTGGTAAACATGGCCACGACAATAAATATGGACATTTTAAGAAGAGGAGATTCAACAATGATGGAAAGACGTCAACACCAGCACCCGTTGTTAAGGAAGGAGAACGACCACCTACATGAATTATTAGACATCGGTTTCATTCATCCTAGTACGTCTCCTTGGGGTGCTCCTGTTCTATTCGTAAAGAAGAAGGATGGAAGTATGCGACTTTGTATTGACTATCGGGAGTTGAATCATGTCACCATTAAGAATAGGTACCCATTGCCACGTATTGATGACCTGTTTGACCAGTTGCAAGGTGCCAAATTCTTTTCAAAGATCGATCTTCATTCCGGATATCATCAGTTAAAGATTAGGACCGATGACATTCCAAATACGGCTTTCAGAACTCGGTTCGGGCATTATGAATTTCTAGTCATGTCTTTTGGATTGACTAATGCTCCTGTTGCCTTCATGGATATGATGAACCGAGTATTCAAGGAATATTTGGATCACTTTGTGGTCATCTTTATCTATGACATCCTCATATATTCCAAAAGCCGTGAAGATCATGAGCAACACTTGAGGTTGATACTCCAAAAGCTTCGTGAAAACAAGCTTTATGCCAAGTTGAAGAAATGCGAGTTCTGGCTTGAGGAAGTAGCATTCCTTGGACATGTAGTATCAAGTCATGGAATATTTGTTGACCCGACAAAGATTGAAGCAATACAAAGCTGGGAACAACCTAAATCAGTGACCGAGGTACGTAGCTTTCTCGGCTTAGCTGGTTATTATCGGAGATTCGTAGAAGGGTTTTCTCGAATAGCTACTCCATTAACTCAGCTGACTCGGAAAGATACAAAATTCAGTTGGAGCGTGGAATGTGAGAAGAGTTTTCAAGAACTCAAGAGAAGACTCATTTCAGCACCTGTTCTGACAATACCATTTGGCTCGGAGGGATTTGTCATCTGATCTTGCCGGGCAAAGGGTTAGGATGTGTTCTCATGCAACATGGGAAAGTCATAGCCTATGCCTCTCGACAACTCAAAGAATATGAGAGGAATTATCCTACTCATGATCTAGAGTTGGCAGCTGTTGTTTTCGCACTTAAAATTTGGAGGCATTACTTGTATGGGGAGAAAGTGGAGATCTTTACGGATCATAAAAGCCTCAAATATTTCTTCACCCAAAAGGAACTCAACATGCGGCAATGACGTTGGCTTGAACTATTAAAAGATTATGATCATACCATTCAATATCATCCTGGTAAAGGGAACGTAGTAGCTGACGCATTGAGTAGAAGATCATATATGGGTACGAGTGCGATATTGTCAACGCAAAGGCCCATTTTATATGACTTGCAAAGGATGGAGATAGAGTTAAAGACTCCTGGGACCCACGTGATGATGGCGAATATATGAGTATAACCGACTTTAATCGATAAAGTTAAAGCTGCTCAAGCCACAAACATGGAGCTAATGCGTATGAGGAAGAAAGTGCAAGAAGGTGCTATGTCGGAAGCAAAAATCGATGAAGAAGGAATACTTCGAGTTAACTCCAGACTTTGTGTTCCTAACGACCCTGATTTAAAGTATAAAATCATGATGGAGGCGCACAACACACCGTTTGCAATCCATTCTGGGAGTACCATAATGTATAGTGATCTTCGACATACATTTTGGTGGAGCAATATGAAGAGAGAGATCGCGAAGTTTATCTCAAGGTGTCTAACTTGTCAACGAGTCAAGGCGGAGCATCAAGTACCAAAAGGTTCATTGCAACCACTTAAAATTCCAGAATGGAAGTGGGAGCACATTACCATGGATTTTGTTGCCGGTCTTCCCAAGGTTTCTTAAGGCATAGATGCGATTTGGGTCATTGTTGATAGATTGACCAAGTCGGCTCATTTCTTACCTATACGAGAAACTTATACACTTGAACGCCTTGCTCGTATGTACATAAACAAGATTGTAAGATTGCATGGTATGCCACTATCTATAGTTTTTGATCGAGACCCAAGATTCACTTCAAGATTTCGGGTTAGTTTACAAAAAGCTATGGGCACGGATTTACGATTTAGTTCGGCTTATCATCCTCAAACGGACGGGCTGTCAGTGAGGACTATTCAAACTCTTGAAGATCTATTAAGACTTTGTGTCCTTGACTTCAAGGGAAGTTGGGACAAGTTCTTACCATTGGTGGAGTTTTCCTACAACAACAGTTATCAAGTAAGTATTGGCATGGCTCCATTCGAAGCGTTGTATGGAAGAAAGTGTCGTTCTCCAGTATGTTGGGATGAGGTGGGTGAAGCAATGTTGTTGGGACCGGAGTTGGTACGTATGACTACAAAAAAGATTCAAACGATCCAACAACGTATAAAAGCCTCACAAGATCGACAAAAGAGTTATGCTGATCTTCATCGAAAGGACGTGGAATTCAATATTGGAGAACATGTGTTGTTACGTGTTGCTCCATAGAAAGGAGTTACAAGTTTTGGAAAGAGAGGAAAGCTCAATCCTCGATTCATTGGCCCATTTTTAATCCTCGAACAATAGGAACTGTGGCCTATAGACTCACGTTACCTCCAAGTATGTCTCATATTCATAATGTTTTTCACATATCTAAGCTTCGTAAATATGTGAAAGACCCGAACCACGTTATTGAGTTAGAACCACACGAAATAGCCGAAGATTTTAACGTACGAGGAGGTACCTGTCAAGATCTTGGATAGGAAGGAGCATGTCCTACGCACAAAGGTCATACCACAAATCAAAGTTTTGTGGAGGAATCATGCTATTAAGGAAATGAACTGTGAGTTGGAAACGGAAATGAAAGCGAGGTATCCTCATCTTTTCGAAACACCAAGTATGTACGTCAATTTCGAGGACGAAATTTCATAAGGAGGGGAGGTTGTAAGACCCGAACTTATTATAAATAAAATTCAATTTACTCTATATATTATTTTGAAATAGTAAGGGTTGATTTGATTAATGTGGTTAGTTATGAGTGAAATGCGCAAATATCTTAAATAAGCAAGTGGTTATAAAATATTCATTGTTGACGGGGAAATATTCGTTTGGTCGTGGAATATTCTTCTTTGTCGGAAATATATTAAATGCTGACAGTAGCCTTGTGTGGGCCCCATAACGGAAAGCGATTTGATGAAGAAAATGACAAGTATAAGTTGTTTATAAATAACGACGTAGTTGTTACTGAATTAATCTTGTTGGAATACCCTATTGGTTAAAACACAAGAAGTATTACGGTTTTGCACCAATTATTGATTCTTACGTAAAGAAGGCACTACTCAATAATTGTTACAAAGAATTATCGCATTCAATATTTTATTTTATTGATTCAATACTTGCTACGTTGATATTTTATATTATTATTGTTTCAATAATTGTCACTACACAATATTTTCCATTATCAGATCAATAATTCATATTATTTGAATAATATTATTAGATAGCATTATTGGCAATGTCTAAAAAGTTCTGTCTAAGGAGAGGTTTGGTCACCTAATTGCTTGGCCAAGAAAGGAAAATTCTTATTCGAAAGCCCCTCTTTCCAGGAACTACCGGTTGTCGATGATTGTGATTACGTAATATTATTTATGAATAATTAATTATTTATTTATATGATAAGGAAAATATTCATTTTATGTGGATATAGATGGAGAAAATTTTTTAATGTGACAATTGTTGAAAATTGATATTTTATCTTTTATGATAAAATAATTCATTTTAATATATTATTATATTATAATAATATAATAATGGTGATATTTTTACAATGAATGTGTGATATATGAGTAAATGAGGAGGAAGATTATTTTTGTTACAAAAAATATTTAACAC
Organism: Panax quinquefolius; assembly: GCA_020205615.1. NCBI lineage: Eukaryota > Viridiplantae > Streptophyta > Magnoliopsida > Apiales > Araliaceae > Panax > Panax quinquefolius. Next base: position 122,814,684 of record CM035167.1, read on the forward strand.
ATGTTTTGTGTGTCGGTGGGCTCCATTTTTGACTGAAATTTGATTTTAGCCTGTAAAATCGTCCGTATATGGATTTCGGTCAATTTCTGTTTGGAATTTGGAAAAATGTAAAACTACAAAGTTGTAGAGAATTGAATTTCCTATGGAATGGATATAAGATTTGAATTTTTCTGATAAAATGACTATTTATTATGAATTATTGAAGTTCCGGAATAATTGATTTCTGAAGTTTTAATTATTTTTTTAAAGAAAAACATTTTTATTATGTTGTTGGATCCCACTAGTATTGAAAGCATGCTGAATTCAATTTCTTTGGTGTGCGTAGGAAATATTTTAATATATATTAATATTTTATTAAATTTTTTGCTTTGGTGTTTTAAGCATTTTCCTATAAATAGGGTGCTTAGGTTAGGATTGAAAATCACACCAGAAACTGAAATATTTTCTCTCTATATTATCGAGCATATTCTTATGAGTATTTTGATACTTTGAGTGTTGCTATACGGTGCAAGTTCCTTTCAGCGTTATATCTGATATTTCAGCCAGAAGTACTATTCTTTTGAGGTAAGGGATATTATTTTTTTATAAATGATATTATTTCTTTCAATATCATTATGCCGGAATATTAGAAAGATTTTTCTTGTGAAATTTTTGTCTTTTTGTGTCGGGGTTACTATTTACGTATACATCACTATTCACGTATACGATACTATTCACAAATACGGCACTATTAATAAAAAAATGAAATTTTCTCTTCTTAGTCTCAGATGTCTATTTTTGTTACTAGCTTTGATTATATCCATGTTTTGATCATTATTCTTGAATTTTACTCTACAAAGCAGTATCATATTGACAATTTGGACATTATTGATTTCTGGATAAATTAAATTATAAATCTTTAAAAATTTATCCTTGAACTTGTTTTATTGAATTCTTATATCATTGTCATCATCCTCATGTTTATAATATGTTGAAAGTCATCTGTGGCCTGTAGTGCATAGATAGACTTGGTATGATTATGACCAGGGATTACTCGGTATAATCATGACTGTAGTGTTACAAATGATGTGGTAAAAGTCCTCATTGGCCCGTAGTGCATTGATGGATAGTTGTTGGCATGATCATGACCATTGATGAATACACGAATATCCCTCGCCCATAGTGCATGGATAATTTAGGTCGTGATACTAATGAATATCATTAAGTCGAAGTGCGAGGATGATGTGGATTATTTATTGTCGAGTCTTAGCGATAAAAGTGATGAAAACCTTTTAAATCATAGAAGATAGTAGATTTTATTCTCTATTTGGCTCTTCTAATGGATTGCTTGTTCATTGCAGAGTTAAACTTGATGTTTGTTATATTTTATCGGTTTAACATTGTTCAAGGCTAACGATAAATTATTACGCATTATCTTAGTCATAATATTTCTTCTTGGGCTAGTTGAGCTCACCCTTTTGCTTTCATTGTCCTCTTCAGAAATGAGAACGTTCACGGGACTAATGGGAGCGGAGTGACGGTCCAGATGGTAGCATTAGTAGTCCTCACTATTCTATAAAATAGTGTGATAATAAATGTATTGAGGACTCTATTTGAGTTGAATACTGTCTAGAAGACAATATTCGTATTAAAACTCTCAGTTTATGTTTTGCCGTATGTCACACGACAGTTGTATCATTAAGTAGTATTTGAATTTTGTACCATGTATTTGGCGACTCAAGATGGGTGATGTATACCTATTTTGGGGGCGCCACACGTAGTGAAGGGATAATTCAGTGATGTGGATTATTTATTAAGTTGAGTCTCAGTGATAAAATTGATGATAAACTTTTAAATCATAGAAGATAGTAGATATCATGCTCTACTTGACTCTTCTAATTGATTTCTTGTTCCGCTGCAGTTGTTGATCTAAAACTTGTTGTTTATTGTATTCTATCTGTTGTTATACTGTTGAAGGCTAACAATAATTTATTATGCATTATCTTAGTCATAATATTCTTTACTGGGCTAGTTGAGCTCACCATTTTCTTTCATTGTTCTCTTCAGGAAATGAGAATATAACTGAGACTAGTTGGGAAATGGAGTGACGGTCCAGATGGTTGCTTTAGTAGTCCTCACTATTCTATAAAATAATGTGATAATAATTGTAATGAGGACTTATTTTGAGTTTGTATATTATTTAGGCGATAATATTTGTATTAAAACTCACAGCTTATGTTTTGTCCTATTCCGCACGACAATTAACAGTTGTATAAATTAAGTTTGTATTTTAATTTTGTACCATGTATTTGACGACTCAAAATGGGTGATGTATACCTATTTTGGGGGCGTCACATGCTTGGTGTTGCATGAATTGTAGAAAGCTCCTAAACTTCCCGTCGTTCATCATTTGGTCGATGTTGTTGCTTACTTGAGGATTATTGCCTTCCTGATGCACATTATCCTAGTTATTGATCATCGGTGACTCAACGGTCTCATGTGCTCCATTACTTATCTCAATATTTTGAGATGTCATTTTCAAACACTGCCACAAAACAAGGGTTAATTGACATGCCATATATTATCCCTATATTTTGACAGACAAATTAAATAACAAATAAGCTTAGGTAGGTTATACTAGAGAAGGATTTACCTGTCTCTCCCCTCCTAGTTCTAGCCTCACATCTTAGCCAGGGATCATATCTCTAAGCTTTGATACCAACTGTGACGCCCCCAAAATAGGTATACACAACCCATTCTGAGTCGCCAAATACATGGTACATAATTCAAATACAAACTTAATTTACACAATACGACAAACATAAACTGAGAGTTTTAACACGAATATTATCTCGTAGACAATATCCAAACTCAAATGGAGTCCTTATTACAATTATTATCACACTATTTTATAGATTAGTGAGGACTACTACAGCCACCATCTCGGACCGTCACTCCATTCCCCGACTAGTCTCGGCTATGTTCTCATTTCCTGAAGAGAACAATGAAAGAAAAGGGTGAGCTCAACTAGCCCAGTAAAAAATATTATGACTAAGATAATGCAGAATAAATTATCGTTAGCCTTTAACAGTGTAAAACTGATAGAATACAATAGACAACAAGTTTAACTGCAGCGGAACAAACAATCCATTAGAAGAGTCAAGTAGAACATGATATCTACTATCTTCTATGATTTAAGAGTTCATCATCAATATTTTATCTCTGTAACACATTTCAATAAATAATCAACATCACCGAATTATCCATGCACTACGGGCTAATGATATTTGTTAGTATCACATCCACGAATTATTCATGCACTACGGGCCAATGATATTCGTTATTATCACCAGTGGTCATGATCATGCCAACAACTGTTCATCAATGCACTATGGCCCAATGAGGACTTTTACCACATCATTTATAACATTACAGGTCAAGATTATACCAATACATAATTCCTGGTCATAATCATACCAATCAACAGTCCATCTATGCACTACGGGCTAAAGATGACTTTCATCACAATATAAGTATGGGGATGATGACAATGATATAAAAATTCAATTAAGTGAGAGTAGGGATAAATTTTAAAGATTTACAATTCAATTTATCCAGAGTTCAAGAATGTCCAAAATGTCAACATGACAACTGCTTAGTGGAGTAAAATTCCAGAATAATATTCATGTATCAAAAATAATTTGGACAGAAAAGAAATCAATTTTTGTCGTGAATATTACCCCCGGTGAATAGTACCCCGTGAATAGTACATCGTGAATAGTACCCCATTAATAGTACCCTGTCATGAAAAGATTAAAATTTAACAAGAATATTCAGAAAAATATTTTCGTGAAAAGATACAAGATGAAGCGCAAATTTCAAAGATATTCTACTAATTTCAAGGAGTATAGAAACAATACTTATCAAAATAAGTGTAGATTTAGGAATATGAAATGAAATAATATTACTTACATACTACAGAGTATGGAAGAAAATATTATTTCTTACGAATATTGAACAAAAATAATATCCCTTACTTTAAAAGGAGAGTATTTCTGACTGGTATGGTGGGGATATTCTTGAAGAAAACTTGTACTATTTTCTACACTCAAAGCTTCCTTAAACTCAAAATAAATACGCTCAATATTATAGAAGAAGAATTCTTTGATTCTGGTGTGATTTTCATTTCTAAACTAAGCATTCTATTTATAGGAGAATGGTAGGGTACTATTTGAAAAGAAAAATCACGGACTGCATAGAACGAATTCACGGGCGAATTCGTTCGGCTGAAACTTTGAAAACTTTTATTTTACTATGCTGCACTATGCAACGCTATGCAAACACTATCCAGTACTATGCAATACTATGCAGTACTATGCAATATAATAAAATATAATATATTCTATTTTATATATAAAAAAATCTATTTTATTACTATTATAATACTAATAAACAAAACTTATATATATATATATATAAGTAAGTGGGAGTCTATGTAATAAGCCAAATTTATAACAAATACTTCAAAAAAATCCCTTTATTTATCTCAATTCACTTGGCTTCACTATACACATTTTTAATAACATTTATTCATCATTAATATTATAACTCGCAATATTAACAACCAGATCATTCCCAAGAAAGAGGGGGCTTTCCGATAAGGAATTCTCCTTATTGGCGCGCAATTAGGTGACCAACCCCCTTTTCTCGACAGAACTTTCTAGACATTATAAATAATGCAAATAATAATATGAATAATTGTGTCGTCTCTATTATTGATTTAATAATATAAAATATTGTGCAGATGATACTGTGACAATAATTGAATCAATAATATGAGATACCATGTATCAACTACTGTTGCAATAATTGAATAAAACTAAGTGACTTCTCACGTAAGCATCAATAATCAAAGATACTGTACAATATCGTGTGCTACTATGCAACCACGCCAGATTCTGTATTTCTTTTATCACCGGGTATTTCAACAGTTAATGGTAAAAGTTTTGATGTTATTTTTATAAAAAAGTTATTTTTGTTGCTTTCTAAATTCGACAGTAATTCCGTTGTGGGGTCCATCAATGATTGTGTCATCGTACGAATATTTTCTGATAAAGCGAATATTCCCCGACCAAACGAATATTTTATGACAACTTGCTTACTTTGTAAAATTTATAAATATTACCCACAACTATAACACTATATCAAATTCACACCTTATAATTCAAAATAATATTTAAAAAATAAATAAATTTTTATTCATAAAAATTGGGCTCTTACATAGAATATATACTATGTACTTTTAGAAACCCTTGAATACAGTCATAAAGAAGATAATAACTCGTTCAATAGGAAATATTAAATTTAAGCATATCGAATTGAAATTTATATCTTATGGCAATTTTTGGAATAGCATGTAGAAGCAAAAAATAACGCATCAAAGTTGAATTGAATGCCTGCCGCGAGTAGAACTCACGCATAATAAATATTGCACGAACATAGTCATGTATTTTTATGAAATTTTGCATGATGAAAACAACCAATTATTGTGGTACAGACATCCTAATATGTGCAATCAGTTTGCAAGAATCGATCAAAGACTCCTAGCCATTCAAAAGAAGTACGCTAATTATGCTCATCCGTTGACGTAGTTTTATTTTACAATTCCGGAGACATAATCTATATAAGGAGGGAAGAATGTGACAACACAAATTTATTTTTATAAAAATTTAAATAAATAAATAAAAACAATAATTTTATTATATGAAATATTAATGTAGATTGCATATGTGAATATATTTAATCATGTATGTGTATGATTACAAGATGACAAATTTATTGTAATATATTTTTGTCGCAACTAATTAAATTTGTAAAAAATAATTTATTAAAAAGAAAAGAAATAAATAAAGAGTATTAAAATAATTTGCAATATTAAATTATTTTAAATATATTATATTAAATATTTTATTATCTATAAAGTTTCCATTTCTAATAGAAATTCGGTGGCTAATAAGGTAATTTATGGAAATAAATTATCTTATTATAAATAAATTAATTTATTAAATAAAATATTTTTATTGAGTAAATAGTTTCTGTTTTGATGAAAATAATTTATGGATATTTTATTCGGATTTTTAAAGTGCATTATGTATATTTAAATTTCATTATATGTAATGTGAATTGTAGGGTATTTAAAAACCTGATAAATTAAAGGAAGCATGTGCTGTGTTTTATGGCTGAGTCATTAACTTATGAAGCATGAGCTGTGAGAATTAGGTGTGTCGAATTTCATTCAGTACTTTGTTTCTTATGAGTTTCTGGGCATAGAGCGTAACGATAATTCCATTGCCGATGCCTTGTCGAAGCTCGCCACCACAGATGCAGATGTTTTCAATGGATCGGTTTATTTGGAAGTTTTGCAATGTATAGAGTGTTCAAAGATGAAGCGTTGATGTGTATTGAGCGATCTAATTCTTTGGATGACTCCTACATCGAATATTTCGCGGATGGCATCCTTCCTTGAGATCGATCTTCGCAAAGAAGATCAAGTACAAGAGTGCCAACTTCGTTCTTATTGATGGGGATCTTTATCGAATGGCATTTTCGTCACCATTATTGAAGTGCCTGGTTCCGTCTGAAGCTGAGTATGCCCTTCGGGAAGTTCATAAAGGCATTTGCGGTGATCATATGGCTGCTAAGTCATTAGCATACAAAGTTCTTCGGCAAGGGTACTACTGCCCAACGATCTTCAAGGAAGCTACCGAGTATGTAAAGAAGTGTGAGAAGTGTCAGCTCAACAGTCTGATCCCACATCAGCCACCAGAAGAGCTATACTCGATTCTATCTCATATACCCTTTGCTGTCTAGGGGGTTGATATACTGGGTCCATTTTCGAAAGCTAAGGGATAGGTCAGCTTCGTAATAGTTGCTATTGATTACATGACCAAGTGGGTAGAGGCGAAGCCACTTCGGTTGATAACAGAGTAAGAATGTTTGAAGTTCATGAAAGAGTCCGTAATATTTCACTTCGGAATTCCCAAAGTGGTGATATCAGACAATGGACGCCAGTTTGTGGGATCAAAATTTGAAGGATTTTTCGACGGTCGGGGTTCAAAGACAAGAAGACTTTGGTGGCTCATCCTGGTCGAACGGGCAAGTCGAGGTGACCAACATGACGTCACGAAGCTGGATCAAGCGCAGACTGGATGAAGCTAAAGGAAGATGGCTAGAAGAACTGCTCAGCGTGCTGTGGGCTTACCGGACTACACCGAGGACCACCACAGGGGATTCACCCTTTTATTGGCCTATGGTACTGATGCCTTAGTCCTAGTTGAAATCGGATGTCCAAGTCTTCGGGTCAGTCAATTCAAAGAGATCTACAATGACAAAGGACTGAAGGCCAACTTGGATCTGCTAGAAGAAGTCAGAGAGGTAGCTTTGCTCAAATTGGCTGTTTATCAATGAAGAGTAGCCAAGCATTACAACAAAGGGGTCAAACTTCGCAGATTCGAAGTAGGAGACTTCGTCCTCAGAGAAGCCGAAGCATCTACGCCTCAAAACACAGGAAAGTTAATGCCGAACTGGGAAGGGCCGTATGAGGTGATCGAAGTACCAAAGTCAGGGACTTATCGTTTAAAAGCATTAAATGGATCCGAGATCAAGAACACTTGGCATGCAGGCAGGCTTCGAAAATATTTCCAGTAGATATCGAGTCAGTTTACCAAGAAGTCTGTACATGATTGTTCACCATCTCTAAAAGTTCACTTTTTCACAACTGATCCTCTTCTTATTTGTCCTAAGTTCACAATAGTGTAAGGAGGTATGGTCGGACTCGCTGGCCATTCGATGGTAGCCCATTTATTTGTTGCCCAGCGTGGTAGACAAATCCTATGTTCCTTTATATTTCTTTTACCAAGGGCGGTAAAAGCAATAGTTCACCAAAGTAAGGGGGACGGGGTGGACTCGCTGACCATTCGATGGTAGCCTTTCCGGCAGGAGTGTTCCTATGAATTTGTTATACCCTGCGTGGTAGACAAATTCCGTGATCCTCTTAATTTTGATTTACCGCGAGTGGTAAACAAAATGCACTGGAGTAAGGAGGTATGGTCGGACTTGCTGGCCATTCGATGGCAGCCTTATTGTCAGGAGTGTTCCTATGAATTTGTGACCCAGTGTGGTAGACAAATTCCGTGATCCTTATATCTTGGTCCTTATATCTTGATCCTTATATCTTGGTCCTTATATAATTGTTTCACCCCGAGTGGTAAACAAATGTCCTTATATACTTGTTCTACCCCGAGTGGTAAGCAAGATCTTGATGGTGCAAAGAGGATCAGCCGAATTCATTTGACACATGACCGATCTCACACTTCGGAAACGATAAGAATACATTACTTTATTTTGTTCAAGTGTTGAGTTTAGTTCATTCAATTCAGTTCATTAAATTCTATCCATTAAATTCAGTTCACTTCATTTTATTCTTAACTATCATATGCCTTAACTAGTTCACAATCTAAGCTCGGTTCATTCAAGACTATTGGTACTGAATTATTAACAAGAAACGAAAAGCATCATGCAGAAGTCATGACATAGAAAGCTGAAATTTGAACCATTTGATCTATTCATTCATATTGACAAACACATTGTGTAAAAACATAAATTCTAACATAATTTCAGAACAGTAGAAGTCCTGATAAAAGTTTTTAAAACAAAATCCTTAAACAATTTCCAAAATAAACAGAAATTTTCACAAATATTCTTAAATAAAACTCAGGAAAAACAAGAGCATTCACTTCAGGCATCATCCTCGCCATCTGAAGAGTCGAGCAAGGATGGATCCACATTAGCAGAGCTCATAGCTTTCAGAATATATCTTCATAATCTCTCCGTTGATCTCATTCGAATTCTGATACTCTTCACAGATCTGTTTGCGAAGGTCATCGGTTAGAGGAGGCCCAAGGTCCCGAAGAGCCTTGAGTTCTCAGATTTCTTCTTCCAGCTTCTGACGCTTATTCAGATGACGAGTTTCTGCTAGCTCTAGCTTCTGGATCGTTTTAGTCAAGATCTTAGCATCAGTCTTTAGCTCTTTGATCTTCTCCATCCTTATTTTGCTCCTCTGAACCAAGTCAACATTCATCTTGACGATCTCCTCATATTGTGCTTTAGTTGACTTCAGTTCTTCATTGGATGTCTTCGCATCTCCTTTGGCTTGGGCCAACTCTTTTCAAGACCCTCATTCGTGTGAAGAACGCCTCACGTTGAGTCCTTTCCCGAGAGAGGCGAGACTTGAGGATGTCATTCTCCTTCCTCATCGCTTCTTCTTCGGATTGGGCCGATAGACCTTGGGACGCAGACGTCCGAACACAAAGATTCGCCTTATGCGTGTCCAAAGATTATTCGATCGGCCAGATGTATAAGTATAAAGATAAATACGGAAATAAAGGAGAGAACCATTTACCTTCGCCAGTAGCTCATGCCTTCGCTTAAGCAAATCTCGTTCGAATCTGTTCTCGAATCGATGGTCATCGGTTTCACTTGACGAAGGCGTCAAACAGTTGAAAAGGAAAGTTGGCATTAAATCGAGGCCACATTGTGAGACCCAGATTTTATCAATAAAGATTTAAATTTTGTTGAAATAATTTTTTAATATTATGGTGTGAATTTAAGATAATATTATAGTTGTGGGTAGTATTTATAAATTTTGCAAAAGTATGCAAGTGGTTATATTATATTCGATTGGTCGGGAATATTCAGGTTTAGGGGAATATTCGTATAACTACTCAATCATTGGTGGACCCCATAATGTAATTATTGTCGGATCGAGAAAACGACAAAAATATTTTATTGAAATAACGGCGGAAGTTTTACCGTGGTTACCGTTGAACTACTTAGTAGTAAAAGTACAAAGAATACGTGTGGTTGCATAAGAAGCATACCAGTATTGATTATTGATGCTTATGTGAGAAGTCACCGGTTTGATTCCATTATTGTCGATTAATAATATGAATTATTATAATGATAATGACGCTTTTGTTTTATTCGTATTATTAACGTAATAAAATGTAAAACATCTTTTATATAAAATAGAATACTTTATTAAAGTTATTCTATAAATAGAATATATTATATTTTATTATGCATAGTGTTGCATAGTGTTTGCATAGTAAAATGTTTTATATAAATAGAATATATGATATTTTATTTAAAAGATTTTGCTTTAAATATGGACCGTCAGATTAAAGTAAATCAACTGGACCGTTCATGGATTAATTACTATGCATTCTATTTTCCTATAAATAGAAGCTCATTCCTTCATTATTTTCTTACTTAATTCTTTCAAACTCTGTAGAGAGAAATTATAGAGAGAAGCTATAGAGAGAAAATCTATAGAGAGAAAGAAGAAAAGTATTCTCGCTACTTCACTACTTCTATATTAGTTTTTTTTACGGTAAGGGTGTTATTATTCTTTCTTCTTGAAGAGAACTTCGTTATTCCATTCATTATCATTCTCGTTGGAATAACTCGTAAAAGTGGTATACCCTATACATAACTCATATACGGTGATACCCTATACTTGGTGAAATCCTTATGTTATTCCATTCTTATTTATTCTCATTGGAATAACTCAGATACGCTGTTTACCCTATACTTGGTGACATTCTTCTATTATTACATTGGAACATCCCGCTGTGTGTTTACAAGGACTGGTTAAAATCTTTATTATTCTCGTTGGAACATCCACGTCATGTGTTTTACACCGGACTGGTTAAAATCTTTATCATTCTCGTTGGAATATCCTATCGTGTGTGTTTTACACCGGATCCGGTTCCATCTTTATTATTCATTGGAACATCCCGCTTTGGCAGTGAATTTCACCGACTGGTTCCGCTTTTTATTATTCTCGTTGAATAACTTCGCCCATGCAAGCACCGCATGCATGGTGATTTTTTTTGTTATTCCATTCTTTATTATACCCAAATTGGTTAAAAACTTTGACTTCTATTCTCCATGAAATTAGTGGAATATCCTCGATATTTGCGTTTCATCCAAAGATCTTTTCATGGAAATATTCTTCCGATCATTCTTGAATTTTACTCTACAAAACAAAGATTCATGTCGACAATTTGGACGTTAATAATTCATGGATTAAATAATTCTTGAACTTGTTTTATTGAATTGTTATGTCATTGTCATCATCCTCACGATATATTATGTTATCTTTCGCTTACGTGCATAGATGAACTTAGTATGATTATGACTGAGGATCATTCTTAAGATAATCATGGCTTGTTATAAATGATGTAATTAAAGTCCTCGATGGCATTCGTAATGCGGTGATGGATAGTTTTTGGTATGATTATGACCGGGGGGTGATCGGTATATAGTCGCTTGACCATTGATAATTTGATGAAAATCCTTGGACCGTGGTATGAGGATGATTAGATGTGGTGGTTTATTTATTGTCGAGTCTCAAATGATAAAAAATTGATGAAAACCTTTTAAAACCTAAAAGATAGTAGATTTTATTCTCTACTTGACTCTTTTAATTGATTGATATTCCGCCGCAGATTAAACCGGGTTGTCTATTGTATTTTATCGGCTTAACATCATTGAAGGCTAATGATAATTTATTCTCGCATTATCTTAGTCATAATATTTCTTCGGGCTAGTTGAGCTCACCTTTTCTTTTCACCGTTTCTCTTGGGGAATGAGAACATACCGGACGAGTCGTGAACGGAGTAATGGTCCAGAGGATAGCATTAGTAGTCCTCACTATTACGTGAAATAGTGTGATAATAGTTGTAATGAGGACTCCTTTTGAGTTTGTATAATATCTAGTAGACAATATTTGTATTCAAACTCACGCTTTATGTCGATTATATACCTACGCAGTTAGGTTAGTAAGTTGTATTTGAATTTATGTACCATGTAAGTGGCGACCCAAGATGGGTGACGATACCTAATTTTTGGGGGCGCCACAATGGTATCGAGCTTAGGATATGATCCCGGCTAAGACGTGAGACTAGAACTAGGAGGGAGAGATAGGGAATTCCTTCGCTAGTATGACCTACCTAAGTTTATTTGGTATTTAATTGATCTACGTAGTATAGGATAATATGTGATATGTTAATTAACCCTTGTTTTGTGACGGTGTTTGAGAATGACATCCGAAAATGCTTTGAGATAAGCAATGAAGCACATGAGAGTGTTGATTCACTCAAACAAAAGGTAACGACCAACAACACGATAATAATAATCATATCATTGGTGGCAACGGCCATCGTAACAATGATAACCATCGTGGGGAAATTATCATGCTAAGAATGGTAACCACTTCGGTGGTAATCATGGCAAAGATAATAGAAGTGGAAATTGCAAGAAGAGAAGGTCATTTAGCTCAATTTTGTTGTGCACCAAAGTCAAGTCTAGCTGGGACGGTGGCACCAAAGGTGGATATGGACAAAACAAAGTCGTTGGTTTTAGGAAGTGCATTTTTCATGACTTCTCAAAAAGCGAGTAAAACGAACGAAGTTAGCACGGGTTAGTTAATTATAAATTCTTGCGAAGTCTATACCATGTTAGATATCAGTTCTACCCACTCTTTTATTTCACCTAGTTGTGTTCAACGTTTAAATTTGATTCCGAAGAAGTTAGACTTTGACTTATTAGTTGAAACTTCGTTAGTAGGAGCCTTCGTTACCTCTACTATTTTTAAATCTTGTTTGGTTCAAATAAACATTTTCACGGTACCTGTCGATCTTATCTTTTTAAAAATATTTGCCTTTGATGGGATTTTAGGAATCAATTGGTTAACTACTCATCATGCTTTTTCTAAGGTTGTTAGCTTTCATTTTCCTAACCAACCTGTTATACGAATTCAAAGTAACCAAACCCTAAAGTTAATCACTGTTATATCAAGCCCTAAGTAAAGAGCCCTGAACCTTTCGTTGTTGACTTCCTTGTGTGGAATGCAATCAAGCCGGACTTTTTCAGTAGGCTTACATCGTGAATGAAGATGGCAAGTTTATAGGTATCATTGTGAGGTGTTATCTAGGTTAAGGGATAGAAGTCACAGTTGGTATCAATGTGACGACTATCCAAGTCTTGGATAAAAGTAATGATTTTGAATGATATTTCTATCATTAATAAATTTCTTGACGTATTCTTGAAGATTTCTAGCCTACCCTAGAGCGTGAAATCGAATTTTGTATTGACCCCTCAAATAAAAACCCATTTCTTAAACCCTCAAATATTTCTTCAACTAAATAAGCAAGTTTACGTGGTTTATGATGAAAGTCATAATAAAAGCATTGGAATAATGAAAATCATGGGTATTCGTGGTATTAGTAAGTTTTATGATGAGTTATGTTGGTTAGTATGTAAAAACATGAAAGTTTCTTAGAAATCACAAAGAGTTGAAAATCGATTTTGGTGAAAACGTAATATGAAATTCAATTGACCATATCTCTTATTATATTTTGAATTTTTGAATGTGGTCAAGTCCTAGAGTTAGATCTATGAGTTACCTAACTAATCCAAGTGGAATTACTGGAAAAGGTGTTGTAGATTTTTGTGTGGACTGATTTTAGCAAAGGAGGCCAAAGCTGTAAATTTCAAAAATACTACTGCCCAGAAACTTTAAGGGGCTGTTTCGGCCACTTAAATTATGAGAAAAATTCTGGCCTTTTTGGGACATGAAAGTATATGGTATAAGGAACATCCTGTCCAAAAATGAGCTCATTCTGACTTAAAATGAGCAAGTTATGACCATTTCAATATTTAGGTTTTTCGATTTAAAAACGCTATAACCGGAGTTCTATAACTCCGATGACCATGAAATTTAAACTGGAAGCTCACGATAACATGTGTAAGGTCCTGCCAAGATTTGGGAATTTTTGGAGTTAAACTTGAGGTAGCTAATTTCTTAAGGAATTAATTAGAAATTGATTTTTGAAAAATAGTAAATGAATTTTAAAAATTAGAGAAAAATATATTTTCATCATGGGACTATATTATGCTAAATCCCTTAAAAGAAAATATTTTTGGGACTGATTTGGTATTTTCATGAAAATAGTTTAGTTACTGAACATATGAGTTAAATATGTTATGTGAAGTAACAAAGTTGAAAATAGGATTTTATGGCTAGAGAATCCTATATAGAGTATATGCATATTTTTTGATGAGGATTTGATAATTGGTGATGATATTTTACTTAGTATGGCATTTTTGAATGATTAAATGCATTATATGGTAAAGCGTAAACAATTGAGATAAATTGTTTATAAATTTAAGAAGTGATTAAAATATTATTATAATATTAATGTTATTAGATTATGAGATTATTAAGTGAGTGATAACATTGGGATATTCTTGAATCTCGGATAAATTATATTATAAATGTTTAATATTTATCCTTTATCTCATTTGATTGATTCTTTATATCATTATCCTCATGTTTATATTATGTTGAAAGTCATCTGTGGCTTCTGTAGTGCATAGATGGACTTGGTATGATTATGACCACGGATTATTAGGGTAAGATAATCATAACAGTAATTGAAAACACAATTATCTTTGGTCAGTGTATGGATAATTTGTGGTCGTGATACTAATGAATACATGATTATCTTTGGTCAGTAGTGCATGGATAATTTGTGGTCGTGATATTAATGAATACACAATTATCTTTGGTAGTAGTGCATGGATAATTTGTGGTCGTGATACTAATGAATACACAATTATCTTTTGGTAGTAGTGCATGGATAATTTGTGGTCATGATACTTAATGAATACACAATTATCTTTCGTAGTAGTGCATGGATAATTTGTGGTCGTGATACTAATGAATACACGATTATCTTTGGCCAGTAGTGCATGGATAATTTGTGGTCGGATACTAATGAATACACAATTATCTTTCGCCGTAGTGCTTGGATAATTTGTGGTCGTGATCTTAATGAATACACAATTATCTTCGTCAGTAGTGCATGGATAATTTGTGGTCGTGATACTAATGAATATCCTTGGCCTCGTAGTGCGTGGATGATTCGATGATATGAATTAATTATTGAAATGAGTCTCAAAGAATGAAATATTAATTCATGGATGTGGTAAAAGTCATCTTCGGCAGTAGTGCATTGATAGACTTGGTATGATTATGACCAAGATTATTATTCGGTATAATCACGATCAGATTGAAAACACGAATATCCTGGCCGGTGGTGCATGGATAATTCGTGGTCGTGATACTATTAAGTCGCGCCTCAAAGATTATTGGTTTTATAAATTGTATATCTTTAGCTTTGTAGTGCAAAGATGAATTGTTAATGAATAGCTTTGGCAGATTTCAAAGATGAATTTAATATTTTTAAACGATAAAGGTATTCAAGGTATCCTCATCTCTTTATCATATCAGGTACATACCCTAATTTCGAGGGCGAAATTCCATAAGGAGGGGAGATTGTGAGACCCCAGATTTTATCAATAAAGATTTAAATTTTGTTGAAATAATTTTTTTAATATTATGGCGTGAATTTAAGATAATATTATAGTTGTGGGTAATATTTATAAATTTTGCAAAGTATGCAAGTGGTTATATTATATTCGATTGGTCGGGGAATATTCAGGTTTAGCAGGAATATTCGACAACTACTCAATCATTGGATGACCCCACAATACCGTAATTATTGTCGATCGAGAAAACGACAAAAAATATTTTATTGAAATAACGGCGGAAGTTTTACCGTGGTTTCTTGTTGAACTACTCGGTAGTAAAAGTACGAATAACGTGTGGTTGCATAGTAAGACACCAGTATTGATTATCGATGCTTATGTGAGAAGTCACTCGGTTTGATTCCATTATTGTCGATTAATAATATGAATTATTATAGCGATAATGACGTTTTGTTTTATTCAGTATTATTAACGTAATAAAATGTAAACATCTTTTTATATAAAATAGAATACTTTATTAAAGTTATTCTATAAATAGAATATATTATATTTTATTATGCATAGTGTTGCATAGTATTTTTGCATAGTGTTTTGCATAGTGTTGCATAGTGTTTGCATAGTAAAATGTTTTTATATAAATAGAATATATGATATTTTATTTAAAAGATTTTGCTTTTAAATATGGACCGCCGATTAAAGTAAATCAACTGGACCGTTTCATGGATTAATTACTATGCATTCTATTTTCCTATAAATAGAAGCTCATTCCTTCATTATTTTCTTCTTAATTCAACTTTGAAACTCTAGAGAGAGAAATTATAGAGAGAAGCTATAGAGAGAAAATCTATAGAGAGAAAGAAGAAAAAAGTATTCGCTACTTCACTACTTCTATATTCAGGTTCTTTTACTGTAAGGGGTGTTATTCTTTCTTCTTGAAGAGAACTTCATTATTCCATTCATTATCATTCTATTGGAATAACTTCCGTAAAAGTGGTATACCCTATACATAACTTGTGTATATGCGGCGATACCCTATACTTGGTGAAATCCTTATGTTATTCCATTCTTATTTATTCATTGGAATAACTCAGATACGCCGGTTTACCCTATACTTACTTGGTGACATTCTTCTATTATTACGCTGGAACATCCGTCTGCGTGTGTTTTACAGGACCTAGTTAAAATCTTTATTATTCTCGTTGGAACATCCCGCATGCAGTGTGTTTTACACCGGACTGGTTAAAATCTTTATCATTCTCGCTGAATATCCTATCTCGTGTGTTTTTACACCGGATCCGGGTTCCATCTTTATTATTCTGTTGGAACATCCCGCTTGTGTGAATTTCACGACTCGTTCCGTTATTATTATTCTCGTTGAATAACTCCGCCCATGGGCACCGCATGCATGGTGATTTCTTTTGTTATTCCATTCTTTATTATACCCAGTTGGTTAAAACTTTGACTTCTATTCTCCATGAAATTAGTGGAATATCCTTGATATTTGCGTTTCATCCAAAGATCTTTTCATGGAAATATTCTTCCGATCATTCTTGAATTTTACTCTACAAAACAAAGATCATGTTGACAATTTGGACGTTAATAATTCATGGATTAAATAATTCTTGAACTTGTTTTATTGAATTGTTATGTCATTGTCATCATCCTCATGATATATTATGTTATCTTTCGCTTACGTGCATAGATGAACTTAGTATGATTATGACCGAGGATCATTCGGTATAATCATGGCTTGTTATAAATGATGTAATTAAAGTCCTCGGTGGGCTCGTAATGCGTTGATGGATAGTTTTTGGTATGATTATGACCAGGGTGATTCGGTATAGTCATGACCATTGATAATTTGATGAAAATCCTTGACCGCGGGTACGGTGGATGATTAGATGTGGTGGTTTATTTATTATTTGAGTCTCAATGATAAAAAAATTGATGAAAACCTTTTAAAACCTAAAAGATAGTAGATTTTATTCTCTACTTGACTCTTTTAATGGATTGTATATTCACCGCAGATTAAACCGGTTGTCTATTGTATTTTATCGCTTAACACCGTTGAAGGCTAATGTTAATTTATTCTCGCATTATCTTAGTCATAATATTTCTTCTTTGGGCTAGTTGAGCTCACCTTTTCTTTTCACCGTTCTCTTGTGGAATGAGAACATAGCCGGGATGAGTCGGGAACGGAGTAATGGTCCGAGGATAGCATTAGTAGTCCTCACTATTACGTGAAATAGTGTGATAATAGTTGTAATGAGGACTCCTTTTTGAGTTTGTATAATATCTAGTAGACAATATTTGTATTCAAACTCACGCTTTATGTCGATTGCATACCTACGTTAGGTTAGTAAGTTGTATTTGAATTTATGTACCATGTAAGTGGTGACCCAAGATGGGTGACGTATACCTAATTTTGGGGGCGTCACACACATGGTTGGAGAGGCCATAGCGTCATGCTGAAATTCAGAGGTTGAATTGTCTTGGAGGAGAAGGCATGGATTGATTGTGAATTGGCGAGGATCCACATGTATATATTTGCTTGAGAGGAGATCGAGCAGAGATTAGGTTCATGGATTGGTGAGGGAGCCGAGGATGAACCTGGATGGCTATCTGATGGATGTTTCCTTTTTCGAGATAAGATGGGGACAGATCCGACCAGTTAATCATCAGGCACTTGAATTTCAATTGGGACTATTAGGGGAATGTCAGCTGAAGACGATGGAACTCGGAGCTCATCGGCAGTCAAAGGGGTAATCTTTGTCCTTATCTTCTTAGCACGGAGAACCTTCGCCCGATCGTGGAGAGGTATATCAAGCAGGCTTCTCTTAATCGGGATAGATTCGGAAGGTGCAGAGCTAGGGTTGGATGACAGGGTTGCTTGTGGAATTGCTTCAGGAATTGTTTCCAGATCACTTTCAAGATTTGTTTCCGGCTGGGTGGATTTGGATTTCTTGGCGGCTCTCTTCCTTCGTCGAGGTCTGAGAGATTCTTCAAGAACGATGGGTTCATCAGTTTGGGGTTCGTCGTTCTGAAGAGAGACATTGGGTTGATCGGTGATGGGAGGATTAGCTCGGGAAGATTCTTCAGTCGGAGGCTCTTCACTCGCATCCGTAATCTTCTCTGCCAAAAAGTCTTCCAATTCTTTTACTTCCAAAGAAGTTGGTTTGATAAGAGACACTGCAAATAACCATGTATTAGAACCCATGTCACTTAAATATCTCAAAAAACTGTGTTACAAAGTTGTTCGAAACTTACATTTATGGTCATATTACCAGGCTTGCTTAGTCAAAAGTGCAAAACTCCATTCCTTCGAAGGAATCTTCTTCAAAAAATCTTCCATTTCCTTCACACGCTCTTCGGGGATATCTCCAAAGTCAGCAGAGATCCGATCAGAGATAGTCCAATCTGGAAGAGAAGAGATTTCGGGTCCCGTAACAAAAAACCATTTTTCGTGCCAACCCTTGTTGCTTGAAGGGGTATCCATCAGGGATCTCTTCTCAAATTTGGCGTTGGGTCGTGGAGACTATTTTCTCAACATTTTGAAACCTCGTTCTCGGGACCTACCGGCGGAGAAGAGGGTGAAGAAGATGTCAACAGAGGGAGGAATCCCTAATTCGTGGTAGAAAGCAATGAATGCCAAAATGTGGATGTAGAAATTAGGCACCAAATGGGCGAAACCCACTCCTATAAATCCTAGGAGGGTAACGACGAAGGCATGGAGGGGTAGACGAATTTCCTTTTCGAGAAAAGTAACTGGCATAGCGACCCAACCATCCGGTCGATGGTACATGCGTTCTTCGGGAGCAGGAGCCCTTGTTGCGTACGTATCCGGAATCTGATAGCGAGTCCGAAGGATACGTATCTCACCTTCCGTAACAGTAGAGGGGGTATTGGCATGAGGAAACTGTTCCCCATCCTTAAAGAAGTCAGTAGGTGATAGAGAAGGTATCGAGGGTAGATTCTTCCCCATGGTTGCTGTGGACTGGGGATTTGAACTCGAACCCTCTTGATTAGGGTTTGGATTGGGGGAAATGGCATTAACGGGAGTCACGCGAAGGGGAGAATTTTGGTTAGAGTTCACAGTCACCATTGTTGAGATTTCGTAAAACAGAGAAGGAAGTTCTGGGAAGGAGAAGAAAGCTCAAAGGTTCAAAGTTCAAACTGGCAGGTAAAACTGTCAAAATTGGTAAAGTTCACCTTTTATGCTGACGGTTACACGAGTTACGAAGACAGAACATTTAATTTCTAGAAATGATGAGAATTCGAATGGGAAGCGTCCGGATCAATCCTTAGATATTTTATCAGACTGGGCTTCTCGGTTGGATTTCCGGTTTTTAGACCATCTTTTTCAATTTCAATCCTTTATTGACTGGGCCTTTTACTCTGGACATTCAGCCATTCCCTGTCTCATCTTATGGACCAAATTGGGTATGTCTCAATTACTTCCTGTTATGGGCCTTTAGTAAATTCTAATATCATGGACCATTTATAGTTTTCTATTAAACATTCTGTTCAACAAAAAACTAGGGGGCAATGTTGGGTCATGATATTTCCCCTCTTTGGGCCGAGTAAGTTGGGCTCACTTGTTTAATTAATCTATTGGGCCATCATTATTGAACCTTGAAAGTCACTGGGCCTAGTCACCATATTACTTCTATTTAACCCTATAAGACCGGGTCGGTTCATTGGACTAACCCATTAGATCATTTAATATCTATTACTTTGACTTGTAATGATGAAAAAGCATGACAGTTGACTAAGACACCTGCCATGCATTAATGTGGATGGGATTATAGTCACGGCACGGCAAGCATAAGCGATGACCAAAGGTAGTGAGTAGGCTATGAGGCAAAGCGGGACCCATCAGATCACGAAGGCTATGTCGAAGTAGTGGTGGTACGCAGAACCGGCAAAGAGAGTATAACCTATCAACTAAGTCTTCAAAAACAGGTACGTTCTCATACACATTCTCATTCATATTCACACATACACACCACTGAGGATTATTATCTCTCTCAATACACTAGACATTACATCCTCCATTGTTAACCTTGTGAACACATATATTGACTCTCACGCCTGAGCTATCCCCTGGAGGTCCGGCCGTCAAGCTTGTGGTGTTTATCGTGTTTACTGTGCATGATCAGGGCGTCTTACGTGATTGAGACGTTGGAGAAGATCTTGGCGTTAACATTGGCGCTAAAAGGAGGGCTGAGTTCTAGTGTCATTGAAATTTTCAATCACAATCATTTAATCTACTTCGGAAGATGATGAGGAGTAGAGATGGTATGCCAGAAGGCCAGGCGATGGCAGTTAGCTCGTCACTGCCTCGTGTTTCGGTAAAGGATCGTCTGGGTCCTTCTAAAAGTGCTCACGAGAGCACGGCCTCTAAGCATAATTCAAAAGATCTTCGTCCGAAGATCCATGGTGGGGCCAAACAGAGGTTGGTTTTTGATGCGGATAAGGAACGTGATCATGGTCGAAGGCGGGCGGAAGGCTCACCGACCAAGACTCATCATCGAAGTGGTCAGGAGGACAGAGCTGCCAAGTTGGCGAGGATGACGGCAAGTAGAGATAAAGCCTTGGAGGTTACATAAAGCGAGAGAAGATATAGCCAAATAGATGCTTCGGGTGGCGGAGTTAAGGGACGAAGCATCTAGCCATGTTCAGTTCGAAAGGCGGAGTAAGCGTAAGGAGACGCCACGGCGAGAGGGTAAAGAGCCAGAGCATTCTACACATGTGTCTAGGGATCGTTCTCACGGTAGGAGGAGATCGAGGAGCAGAACTCCCGTGGCCTCGAAGAAGGCACTGATGGTCATTGGTTCTCAGCATCGAGACGACGACAGACGAAGAAGCAGGTTGAGGGAGATCGTGCCAGAAACCAAAAGAAGAGAGCATCAGCGTGAATATTCTCATCATGAAGATAGAATTGTACGCCGAAGTAGATCCGAAAGCCCCGCAAGGGCAATGGGATCGGCAGGAGGAGATCGATCCACTCAGAGGCAGAATGTCGTTCAGGAGAAAGAGGTCTCCTCACAGCCCGAAGGTGTTGATTTTTTAGTAAAGGAGTTGAAAGAGCTCTAAAAGCAGTTGGCTGAGGTTCAACAGGTGAAGGACACTCCGGGAAAGAAGGCATCCCCTTTTTCCTCGGATATTCTCAAGGAGAAGGCGGATGTCACCAAGAAGTTGCCTCGTATGGAGAGTTACGATGGGTCCGGGGACCCTTACGACTATAGCCAGGCATTCGACCGGCTCATGGATTATTATGATTTCACTGATGCTGCCAAGTGCCACACATTTGTTACGATATTGAGGAAAGATGCGAGGCAGTGGATGGGGACTTTGCCGTCAGATTCAATTTCTTCTTGGACCGAGCTTTGTGATAAGTTTCATGCCCGCTTTGGGAGCAACCGAAGGAGAGGGAAGCCCACTGGTTCATTAGCACAGGTCCGATAGTTCACCAACGAGTCCTTGGGTCAATATGTGAAGAGGTTCAGAGAAGCAGTTGGTCAAGTGTCGGACCTCAATGATCTCCAGGCCGTAGGTTTGTTTCAGAATGGGCTAGATCTGGTAAAGTCCTAGTAGTTGGTGAAGAAATTAATGTTCAACCATCCGAAGAGCCTGGCAGAAGCTTTTGACAAAGCAGAAAGATATATTGTTGTAGAGGAGGCTATGAATAGCCTGAAACATCCTTCTTCGGACCAGTTAAAGGATGCAGATGACCCTAAGGCAGAGGGCGATCAGAGAAAGAGGGGAGGATATAATGATCGGCGGAGGCGGTTCGAAAGTTCAATAACTCATGGCGACGGAGAGTAGTCACCACCACTGCGTCGCCTCGAAGGTGAATAAGGTTTACACCAAGCTGAACACGGTTAGGTCGGTGATCTTGGACCAGATCAGGAACCAGCCATTCTATGAGCCACCTTGTGACCACATCAAGCCAGGGCAGGGCAATACCCAAAAATATTGTGGCTATCATCAAGTCGTTGGTCACGATACTAATGAATGTTGCAATTTGAAAGATTTCGTAGAGAGGAAGATTCAAAATGGTTTGCTGGTTCAGTACGTGGCCGGGAGGGACCAACAAGGTCAGCAAAATACTGATCGTACTGTTCAGACTGTTCAGACGGTCCTACCCACTCAAAGTATTCCAGTACCACCGCTAAGGCACGTCATTGATGTAATAACCGGCGAAACAGCAGGAAAGTTGGTAAGGAAGAAGAGGAGAGGATACCTGGATTCGGTCATGTCCGTGGCGGGTGCTCCCCCGAAGGCCAACAGACCTTTTCCAGGGACTGTTATTTCTTTCACCGATGCAGATTATCCTTCGGAGCCTATCGAGCCGCATGAGGGGGCGTTGGTGATCACAGCGCAGGTGGGTTCAGTAGATGTGAAGCGCATGATGATAGACAACGGGTCTTCTGTAGACATCTTATATGCCCATGCTTATCAGAGGATGCATCTTGATGGGCGGAAGATGGAGGTCGGACAGGAGGATCCTTTATATGGTTTTAGCAACGATCCGGTCAAAGTTGCAGGCACTATCGAGCTCCCAGTGATCTTCGGCACGGCTCCTCGGCAGGTAGAAATAATGTGTAAATTTTATGTTGTGCATGTAGATTTGGCTTACAACGCCATATTGGGAAGGCCTACACTGACAGCTCTCCAAGCGGTGACTTCCATCCCTCACTTCAAAATCAAGTTACCCATGGCACATGGAGTCGGAGAAGTGGCAGGGGACTTAGATCTAGCCCGACGATGTTATAGAAATGCGGTTATTTCTTAGGAGTGGGGGTCAAGAAATGTAAACAAACCATGGCAATTGAGATCGAGCCCTTCACTGAAAGCAGCTTGGAGCCATTGGTAATTCCTGCAGGAGAAACAGAAGAGATCGAGCTAGTCCTTGGAAAGCCAGAGAAGACAGTAAAGATTGGTTCGGGTCTGCCAGAACCTCTTCGGACAAACCTCATGGAGCTCCTTCGCTGCTATGCGGACATTTTTGCATGGGAACCACAGGACATACACGAGTCACCAAAAAATAGTCGAAGCACATGACTAGATGTAGATCCTTCGAAGAAGCCAGTTCGGCAGAAAAGGCGGAATTTTGCACCAGAGCGACAGAAGATCATTGATGAGGAGATTGCAAAGCTGTTAGCTGCTGACTTCATCTATGAAATTGATTACTCGGAGTGGATGGCGAATGTGGTGTTGGTGCAGAAGCAGAATGGAAAATGGCGAGTTTTCATCGACTACACCGATCTGAATAAAGCTTGTCCGAAAGACTTTTATCCTTTGCCCCATATTGACCAGCTCATCGATGCCACTTCGGGGTATGCATTACTAAGCTTTATGGATGCTTTTTCAGGTTATCACCAAATATCCATGTGCAAGAAGGATGTCCCGAAGACATCATTCATTACACACCGTTCAATGTACGCCTACAAGAAGATGACCTTTGGCCTTATAAATGCTGGAGCCACTTACCAGATAATGATGAACTTCGTCTTCAACAGGCAACCAGGGAGAAACATGGAGGTCTATGTAGATGACATGATCGTGAAGAGCATGCAGGTGCAGAAACATTTGGACGATCTGGAGGAGTGCTTCCAGACTGTCCGTCATCATCAGCGCTGAGGCTCAATCCGGCCAAATGCACCTTCGGCCTCGGTGCGGGGAAGTTTCTGGGATATCTGGTCAGTCAGAGGGGCATTGAAGCCAATCCAGGAGAAGATCGAGCCATTCTTGACATGAAGACTCCTCAGTCATTCAAAGACGTCCAACGTCGGTGGCAGGATTACGACTCGAGGAGGTTTATGTCGAAGTCTGCGGAGAGGTGCCTTCCTTTTTGATACACTAAAAGGACCGAAGAATGCAAAAACGCGTTCGATTGGATCATTGAACGCGAAGAGCGCCTTTCGGGGCATAAAGACATATCTATCTTCGGCTCCTTTATTAATGAAGCCTGCCCCACCAAAGACCTTATATTTATAGCTTGCAGCAAGTTTGTTGGCAGTTGGAGCAGTACTGGTTCAGGAGGTCAGTGGGAAGCAACATCCGGTCTATTATGTCAGTCACGTCCTATGAGATACTGAAACCAGGTACCCAAACATTGAAAAATTTTCTTTTGCTTTGATAAATGCTAGTAGAAAGCTTCGGCAATATTTTCAAGGTCGGCTCCTGGTCGTTTACATGGATCAGCCATTGAAGAAGGTGATGAGCAAGCCAGAGGTTTCGGGGAGACTAGCAGCATAGACTATGGAGTTGTCCCAATTTTTCATTGAGTATCATTCCCGAACCGCTATCAAAGGTCAGGCCTTGGCCGATTCTATGGTGGAGTGCTCGTTCGTTCAAAGCGAGATCCGAATCGCCGGAGTTAAGACGTCCGATCGAAATATTGCGGTTCTTCGCCAGGATGAGAATGCATGGAAGGCATGACGCAGATGGATCTCTCTGATGATATTAGTAAAGTGGTATTATCTTGACGAGTTCGGAGGGATTCAAAGTGCAGTAGGCCATCAGATTCGGGTTTAAAGCGATGAACAACGAAGCCGAGTATGAAGCAGTGTTGGCAGGTGTTTGATTGGCAAAGAGTCTAGAGGTCCAGAAGTCGATCATTTCTGATGACTCTCAGTTGGTCGTCAAACAACTTTCGGGAGATTATGAAGCTCGTGGGACCAGGATGATCAAATATCTGGCAGAATTAAAAGACTGACTTTAGTACTTTGTTTCTTATGAGTTTCTGGGCATAGAGCGTAACGATAATTCCATTGCTGATGCCCTGTCGAAGCTCGCCACCACAGATGCAGATGTTTTCAATGGATTGGTTTATTTGGAAGTTTTGTAAAGGTAGAGTGTTCAAAGATGAAGCGGTGATGTGTATTGAGCGATCTAATTGCTGGATGACTCCCTACATCGAATATTTGGCAGATGGCGTCCTTCCTTCGGATCAAATGCTGGCAAAGAAGATCAAGTACAAGAGTGCCAACTTCGTTCTTATTGATGGGGATCTTTATTGAAAAGCATTTTCGTCACCATTATTGAAGTATCTGGTTCCGTCTGAAGCTGAGTATATCCTTCGGGAAGTTCATGAAGGCATTTGCGGTGATCATATGGCTGCTAAGTCATTAGCATACAAAGTTCTTCGACAAGGGTACTACTGGCCAACGATCTTCAAGGAAGCTACCGAGTATGTAAAGAAGTGTGAGAAGTGTCAGCTCAATAGTCTGATCCCACATCAGCCACCAGAAGAGCTATACTCGATTCAATCTCCTATACCCTTTGCTGTCTGGGGGTTGATATATTGGGTCCATTTCCGAAAGCTAAGGGATTGGTCAGCTTCGTAATAGTTGCTATTGATTACATGTCCAAGTGGGTAGAGGCGAAGCCACTTCGGTTGATAACAGAGCAGGAATGTTTGAAGTTCATGAAAGAGTCCATAATATTTTGCTTCGGAATTCCCAAAGTGGTGATATCAGACAATGGACGCCAGTTTGTGGGATCAAAATTTGAAGGATTTTTGACGGAGCTGGGGGTTCAGCACAAGAAGACTTCGGTGGCTCATCCACAGTTGAATGGGCAAGTCGAGGTGACCAACAAGATGCTGCTGAACGGGATCAAGCGCAGACTGGATGAAGCTAAAGGAAGATGGCGGAAAAGCGCTTTCGGCGTCTTTGTGGGCTTACCGGACTACACCGAGGACCACCACAGGGGATTCACCCTTTCGATTGGCCTATGGTACTGATGCCTTAGTCCCAGTTGAAATTGGATCTCCAAGTCTTCTGGTCAGTCAATTCAAAGAGATCTACAATGATAAAGGACTGAAGGCCAACTTGGATCTGCTAGAAGAAGTCAGAGAGGTAGCTTTGCTCAAATTGGCTGCTTATCAACGAAGAGTAACCAAACATTACAACAAAGGGGTCAAACTTCACAGATTCGAAGTAGGAGACTTCGTCCTCAAAGAAGCCGAAGCATCTACGCCTCAAAACACAGGAAAGTTAATGCCGAACTGGGAAGGACTGTCTGAGGTGATAGAAGTACCAAAGCCAGGGACTTATCATTTAAAAGCATTAGATGGATCCGAGATCAAGAACACTTGGCATGCAGGCAGGCTTCAAAAATATTTCCAGTAGATATCGAGTCAGTTTACCAAGAAGTCTGTACATGATTGTTCACCATCTATAAAAGTTCACTTTTTCACAACTGATCCTCTTCTTATTTGTCCTAAGTTCACAATGGTGTAAGGAGGTATGGTCGGACTCGTTGGCCATTCGATGTTAGCCCATTTATTTATTTCCCAGCGTGGTAGACAAATCTTATGTTCCTTTATATTGCTTTTACCGAGGGCGGTAAAAGCAATAGTTCACCGAAGTAAGGAAGACGGGGTGGACTCGCTGACCATTCGATGGTAGTTTTTTCAGCAGGAGTGTTCCTATGAATTTGTTATACCCTGTGTGGTAGAAAAATTCCGTGATCCTCTTAATTTTGATTTACCGCGAGTGGTAAACAAAATGCACTGGAGTAAGGAGGTATGGTCGGACTTGCTGGCCATTCGATGGCAGCCTTATTGTCAGGAGTGTTCCTATGAATTTGTGACCCAGTGTGGTAGACAAATTCTGTGATCCTTATATCTTGGTCCTTATATCTTGATCCTTATATCTTGGTCCTTATATAATTGTTTCACCCCGAGTGGTAAACAAATGTCCTTATATACTTGTTCTACCCCAAGTGGTAAGCAAGATCTTGATGGTGCAAAGAGGATCAGCCGAATTCATTTGACACATGACCGATCTCACACTTCGAAAACGATAAGTATACATTACTTTATTTTGTTCAAGTATTGAGTTTAGTTCATTTAATTCAGTTCATTAAATTCTATCCATTAAATTCAGTTCACTTCATTTTATTCTTAACTATCATATGCCTTAACTAGTTCACAATCAAAGCTCGGTTCATTCAAGACTATTGGTACTGAATTATTAACAAGAAACGAAAAGCATCATGCAGAAGTCATGACATAGAAAGCTGAAATTTGAACCATTCGATCTATTCATTTATATTGACAAACACATTGTGCAAAAACATAAATTCTAACATAATTTCAGAACAGTAGAAGTCCTGATAAAAGTTTTTAAAACATAATCCTTAAACAATTTCCAAAATAAACAGAAATTTTCACAAATATTCTTAAATAAAACTCAGGAAAAACAAGAGCATTCACTTCAGGCATCATCCTCGCCATTTGAAGAGTCGAGCAATGATGGATCCACGTTAGCTGTATTCAACTTCTCCTTGCCACGACTCCGGCAGAGCTTATAGCTTTCAGAATATATCTTCATAATCTCTCCGTTGATCTCATCCGAAGTTCGATACTCTTCATGCAGATCATTTGCGAAGGTCATCGGTTAGAGGAGGCCCAAGGTCCGAAGAGCCTTGAGTTCTCGATTTCTTCTTCGACTTCGACGCTTATCCGGGATGACGAGTTTCTGCTAACTTTAGCTTCTGGATCGTTTTAGTCAAGATCTTAGCATCAGTCTTTAGCTCTTTGATCTTCTCCATCCTTATTTCGCTCCTCTGAACCAAGTCAACATTCATCTTGACGATCTCCTCATATTGTGCTTTAGTTGACTTCAGTTCTTCATTAGATGTCTTCGCATCTCTTTTGGCTTAGGCCAACTCTTTTCGAAGACCCTCATTCGTGTGAAGAACGCTCTCACGTTGAGTCCTTTCCCGAGCCAGAGCAGACTTCAGGATGGCATTCTCCTTCCTCATTGCCTCTTCTTCGGATTCAGCTTCGATAGACCTTTGACGCAGACGTCTGAACACAGCATTCGCCTACGCATGTCCAGTATTATTCGATCAGTTTCAGATGTATATGTAAGACCCCGAAATTTTTAAATAAAAAGGAATTTCCTTTATTTATTATTTTGAAATAGTAAGGGTTGATTTGATTAATGTGGATAGTTAAGGGTTAAATACGCAAATATTTCAAAATAAGCAAGTGGTTATAAAATATTCATTATCGTCGGGGAATATTCGTTTGGTCATGGAATATTAAATCGTCGGGGAATATTCAGTCTTTTGTCGAGAATAGCTGTAAAATCGCCCGTTTGTGGATTTGGTCGATTTCTGTTTGGAATTTGGAAAAACTTTCTTCTGCAAAGTTGTAGAGAATTGAATTTCCTATAAAAACTCGCGAGATTCGAATTTTCTGATGAAAGGGCTATTTATTATGAATTATTGAAGCTCAAGTTCGAAATAATTAATTTTGGAAGTTTTAATTGTTTTATTTAAGAAAAACGTTTTTTTGCAATCCCACATGTGATACAAATGTGCTGAATTCAGTTGGTCTAAGGTGGGCTTGAATTTGTTTAATTATATTATTATTTTATTAAATTTTTCGCTTTGGTGTTCTAAAGCATTTTCCTATAAATAGGGTGCTTAGGTTAGAATTGAAAATCACACCGAAGCTCAAGTTTTTCTCTCTATATTATCGAAAGCGTATTCTTGTGAGTATTTTGAGTATACTTTGAGTATTGCTAGGCGATTGCAAGTTCCTTCAAAGACTATACCCGTTATTCTAGCTAGAAGTCTTGATTTTTCGAGGTAAGGGATATTATTTTTTTCAGTAATGATATTATTTCTTCAATATCATTATCTTTGAAATGTTGATCTGAAGTTTTATCAAATTTGGAACTTTTTCATGTCGGGGTTACTATTCATGGGTTCTTATTCATGAGTTACTATTCACGAGTTACTATTCAAAAGTACTATTCATGTAAGCGTGAAGATGTTTTTGTGGAATTTCTATCTTTTGGTGTCTGAGTTACTATTCACGATATCTCAAGACTATTCATTCGATATACTGGTATTATTCACGATACTGGTATTATTCAATAGAAAAATAAAATTTCTTCTTTCGTCTAAAACATCTATTCGGATACTAACTACGATTGTATCCATGTTTTGATCATTCTTGAATTTTACACCACTATGATTATTTTTGAGGTATTTTTGGACGTGGATAAAACCAAGTACTGAATCCTTAATCCTTAATCCTTGTCATTTTGTTTCATTGGATTCGTTTCTTTAAAAAAATATTTTCATCATCCTCGGTCTTAAATGATGATATTATGGAATATCTTTGGCTCGTAGTGCAAAAGATGAATGATTTCTTAAGAATATCTTTGGCACTGTAGTGCAAAAGATGAATGATTTTCAAGAATATCTTTGGCCCGTAGTGCAAAGATGAGCAGTGTTTAAATGAACATGACTAATCGATGAATATCTTTGGCTTCAGTAGTAAAAGATGAATATTTGATTCCAGATGTATATTGATTGATGTTACAGGGATAAAAGATAGACGATGAACTTTTAAATTCATACATAGAAGATAGTAGTTTGCATTCTCTACTTAACTCTTCTAATGAATTATTATTTCATTGTGAATATTGATTTAAAATTTGTTGTCTATTGTATTCTATTAGATTTTTCCTGTTGAAGACTAACGATAATTTGTTGTATATTATCTTAGTCATAATATTCTTTCTTCGAAGCTAGTTGAGCTCACCCTTTTCCTTTTTGTTCCATTTTTCTCGTGGAGGCGAGAAATATAGCGAAATGCAGCCTGGGTATGGAATGAAGGTTTTATAAAGGATTGTTTAGTAGTCCTCACCATTTTGTAAAATAATGTATCAATAAATGTGATGAGGATTTATTTGAGTATAGATATTGTCTAGAAGATAATATTTGTATTCAAACTCACGCGCTTTTACTGATTGTAATAATAAAGTTGTAGTTGTTTCGTACCATGTATTGACAACTCGTAATAGGTGATGTATACCTATTTTGGGGGCGCCACAAGATAAGTATGAAGATAAATCACGGAGATAAAGGAGATAACCATTTACCTTCACGGGTAGCTCATGCCTTATTAAGCAAATCCCGTCGAATTCTCCGAATCGATGGTCATCGGTTTCACGGACGAAGGCGTCAAACAGTTGAAAAGGAAAGTTGGCATTAAATCAAGGCCACATGGTTGGAGAGGCCATAGCGTCATGCTGAAATTCAGAGGTTGACTGTCTTGGAGGAGAAGGCATGGATTGATTGTGAATTAGCGAGGGATCCACATGTATATTTGCCGGAGAGGGAGATCGAATAGGATTATGTTCATAGATTGGTGAGGGAGCCGAGGATGAACCTGGATGGCTATCTGATGGATGTTTCCTTTTTTGAGATAAGATGGGGACAGATCCGACCAGTTCATCATCAGGCACTTGAATTTCAGTTGGGACTATTGGGGGAATGTCAGCCGAAGACGATGGAACTCGGAGCTCATCGGCGATCGAAAGGTAATCTTTGTCCTTATCTTCTTAATACGGAGAACCTTCGCCCGATCGTGGAGAGGTATATCGCTGTGCTTCTCTTAATCGGACATGATTTGGAAGGTGCTTGAGCTAGGGTTGGATGACGGGGTTGCTTGTGGAATTGCTTGAGTAAATTGTTTAGAATCACTTTCAAGATTTGTTTCCGGTTGGGTGGATTTGGATTTCTTGGCGGCTCTCTTCCTTCGCCGAGGTCCGAGAGATTCTTCAGAACGATGGGTTCATCGGTTTGGGGTTAAATCGTTCAAGAGAGACATTGGGTGGATCGGTGTGGGAGGATTAACTCGGGAAGATTCTTCAGTCGGAGGCTCTTCACTCGCATCCGTAATCTTCCCTGCCAAAAAGTCTTCCAATTCTTTTACTTCCGAAGAAGTTGGTTTGATCAGAGACACTGCAAATAACCATGTATCAGAACCCATGTCACTTTAATATCTCAAAAAACTGTGTTACAAAGTTGTTCGAAACTTACATTTATGGTCATATAACCAGGCTTGCTTAGTCAGAAGTGCAAAACTTCATTCCTTCGGAGGAATCTTCTACAAAAAATCTACCGTTTCCTTCACACGCTCTTCGGGGATATCTCCAAAGTCAGCAGAGATCCGATCAGAGATAGTCCAATCTGGAAGAGAAGAGATTTCGGGTCCCGTAACAAAAAACCATTTTTCGTGCCAACCCTTGTTGCTTGAAGGGGTATCCATCAGGGATCTCTTCTCAAATCTGGTGTTGGGTCGTGGAGACTGTTTGCTCAACATTTTGAAACCTCGTTCTCGGGACCTACCGGCGGAGAAGAGGGTGAAGAAGATGTCGACAGAGGGAGGAATCCATAATTCGTGGCAGAAAGCAATGAATGCCAGAATGTGGATGTAGGAATTAGGCACCAACTGGGCGAAACCCACTCCTATGAATCCTAGGAGGGTAACGACGAAGGCATGGAGGGGTAGACAAATTCCCTTTTCAAGAAAAGTAACTGGCATAGCGACCCAACCATCCGGTCGATGGTATATGCGTTCTTCGGGAGCAGGAGCCCTTGTTGCGTACGTATCCAGAATTTGATAGCGAGTCCGAAGGATACGTATCTCAGCTTCCGTAATAGTAGAGGGGGTATTGGCATGAGGAAACTGTTCCCCATCCTTAAAGAAGTCAGTAGGTGACAGAGAAGGTATCGAGGGCGGATTCTTCCCCATGGTTGCTGTGGACTGGGGATTTGAACTCGAACCCTCTTGATTAGGGTTTGGATTGGGGGAAACGGCGTTAACGGGAGTCACGAAAAGGGGAGAATTCTGGTTAGAGTTCACAGTCACCATTGTTGAGATTTCGTAAAACAGGGAAGGAAGTTCTGGGAAAGAGAAGAAAACTCAAAGGTTCAAAGTTCAAACTGGCAGGTAAAACTGTCAAAATTGGTAAAGTTCACCTTTTTTATTTGTGATTTTACACGAAGTTACGTATATGCACATTTAATTTCTAGCAATGATGAGAATTGAATGGGGAAGCGTCTGGATCAATCCTTAGATATTTTATCGACCGGGCTTCTTGGTTGGATTTAGGTTTTAGACCATCTTTTCAATTTCAATCCTTTATTGATCGGGCCTTTTACTCGGACATTCACCATTCCCTGTCTCATCTTATGGACCAAATTGGGTATGTCTCAATTACTTCTGTTATGGGCCTTTAGTAAATTCTAATATCATGGACCATTTATAGTTTTCTATTAAACATTACTGCTCAACAAAAAACTAGGGGGCAATGTGGGTCATGATATTTCCCTCTTTGGGTAAAAGTAAGTTGGGCTCACTTGTTTAATTAATCTATTGGGCCATCATTATTGAACCTTGAAAGTCATTGGGCCTAGTCACCATATTACTTCTATTTAACCTATATAACAAGAATTGGGTTCATTGGACTAACCCATTAAATCATTTAATATCTATTACTTTGACTTGTAATGATGAAAAAGTATGATGTGATTGACTAAGACACCGCCATGCATTAATGTGGATGGGATTATAGCCACGTACGACATAAACAAATGACCAAAGGTAGTGAGTAGCGCAGGCAGGCAAAGCGGGACCCATCAGATCACGAACGTGGTCGAAGTAGTGGGTGGCATGGTAAACCGGGCAAAGAGAGTATAACTTATCAACTAAGTCTTCAGAAACAGGTACGTTCTCATACACATTCTCATTCATATTCACACATACACACCATAGAGGATTATTATCTCTCTCAATACACTAGACATTACATCCTCCATTGTTAACCTTATGAACACGTATATTGACTCTCACGCCTGAGCTATCCCCCGGCGGTCCGGCCGTCAAGCTTGTGTTGTTTATCGTGTTTACTGTGCAGGATCAGGGCGTCTTACGTGATTGGGACGTTGGAGAAGATCTTGGCGTTAACAAGGTGCAAGGCTAGGAAATATTCAGCAAGACTATAACCATAATAAGCAAAGCTATCAATATAGACCTATGTATTCATCAAAACTATATATGCATTGAGCAAGGAAAGTTTCCTTTGTAAATACTAAGCTAAACTCCAGTCATTTCATTTCATTTCATTTCTTTCTCTGTTTACTACAAGTCTCTATATAAACCATAGCCAACAAAGAAATCACATAAGATTAGAAGGAAGAAAGGGAAATTGAAGATCATGAAATGGAAAAAAAAATAATGGAAAAATCAAAGGTAATTTTAATATAGTGATTATATTTTTTTTGTAATTGGAGTGGCATGTAGAAGAATTAGTGTAATTGATTATGTTTTGTTTATATTTGATTAATCTGGACAGAGCAATGGCTATGAAATATGGGTGAAGTATGTTGTCAAAGTTTTGAGATTTGAATTCTATAATTGTGTCTATAAGATTATTTGTTAAAATGCCCAACACAAAATACTTTCTAAATTTATTGGGAAACAGAAAGATTAGTTGATGTGTGTGGTATCTGATCTTGTAATACGGAAAGGAATTATGTTTCTACCTATTTGGTATAAGAAAATAGCAACACAAAAATATATTATTGGATGTTGAATTGAATTCCCAAAACTCTACCGAAGCAAATCACTGTTTGGGTTCGATTGAAGTGGTAAGCTGGCCGCCACTTCCTTAACTCCAAGACCAGTAGCAATGACTTGGTCCCAAAAAAGGAAAACTTGATATTTGTGTTCTAAGCATGCGTATTCAAGTGTTATATGCTTCCATATGTGTCTAAAAGAATGACCAAGATAGATATGCATGACTTGAGATATCTAAGCTTAGTTAAAAAGGATTTAAATGGAAAGCTAAATAATTTTGAAAGTAATAGGAGTCCTAAACTTGATTTCTATTAACACTAATTACACATGTTATATTTATGATTGAAATTTCCTATATGGTGTCTGAGTTAGTGAAACATAAATTAAACTAATTAATCTAAGTTTAAAAATGAAAATCAAGTATATATTATACTAAATTATTATTAAAGAGAGAAGCTAGCTTGATTAGAATCCTTTAAAGTTTTGGATTCATATAATCGTACTAATTGTTGAATAAACTTTGGATAGCAAGGAAAAATCAGGTTGAAGTAATTCAGTCCTGGGCTAAATAGGGAGTAGCGCGGCTGCGCCACTCCCTTGCCTAATATGCAGCGCGGTCGTGCCACCCCTACAGAACTACCAAGATATTTTATTTGTTATCTGCGGTTTATTACATACTAGTTTAACTTTCCTAAGCTTCAATACATGTCAAGCATGGTATATGGCATGACCAAACATAATTTAGCTGAACTAAGCAAAATTAAATAAAGAAATTCTAATTAAAAATAAATTGTATTGAAAACAAAAACAAGATTTTGAAAAATAAAATCAAGAACTATTTATGCAGGATATACGTACTACACATATGAATCAATATGTATATAGTATGGCTGAATGTGTGCATAAATTACCTGATTGTAGTATGTTATACGTGAACATAACTAATGTGTACTTGCTATATACTTGGAACAAATGAGTTTGTTATACATGACTAATGGATACCTATTTGTAAGATATTCAAAGTAGAATTAAGCGGTAATCGTAAACTACGCTCAAGGCAAGTATTTGAACTTTACTTCTTTATTTAGCAAGTATCTCTAATTAACCTATGCACTTTCTTTATGCAAGAGGTTTATTATTTCACGAGAATCTCAAACTTATTTACATCTGAGCAAGTAAATTATATTTGTATGCTTGTGCAAGTTCTCTAACTTGTATAATTTGACATTGGTATGCAAATTTCTTTATTACTTCAAGTTCTAAATTTTTTGAATTATTACGAATGAGTCTAAGCTAATTGTTTCAGCTAGATTCACGTTACAATATTTTATCACAAGTCTTTATCATCTTGTTGAAATAGGTAGAGTCGTCCAACCAAATTTCTTTGGTTTAGAACTAAAGTCTGAGTATGAACATCCCTTATTTGAGAAATTTTTATTGTGCCAATAAGGCAATGAAAACAAGCATGTAGTGTTGATCAACGTAGGATATAAAGCATGTAGTGCCCGGGAGTTAATCGGTTGTACAGTTGAATTACTGTTACACCTATTTTTAGAATTAAAAAAAAAACAAAGTTCATGGTTAACTGACCGCTCGACATCTAGAGTCAATACATTGTTTCAAAAATATAAGCGATTTGATATGTCATTCAAAAAATTGTTTCAATAACTTCACAACAGTTTATCCGTTGTAGAAGTATACTCAAAGAAAACATTTAACACTTTTATACGTCGTTTATTGCATAACTTGCTGAGCAATTGAATGCTCATTCTTGCTTTGAAATTAAATGTTTTCAGTGAAACGTGAAAGCATAGAAGGATATGGCGAAGGACAAGGGAAAATGGAAGGTGGATGAGTAGTTGAGGACGGTTGTTTGTATTAACCAAGTGTTTTGTAATAATAATACAATACCTATCATGTAAGAATGTAATTAAAGGTCATCGTACCTGGGATTGCAAGACTCTGATGTAATATTTTTAATTATTAATATATTAAGCAAGTTATATGAATGTTATCGTGTAGCACCAAATACTGGTTTCAAGTACTCGGATTTGGGGGCGTCACAGACAGTGTGGAGAAAATAAATTTTCCCTATAAATTTAATACCCAGCCTTCCTTTGCTATGAATCATTCACTTTGAGCAAGCCTCTCACACTCCCAGAACTAGCTAACGGTATAAATTTTTTTCCATTTCCAAGGAAGTTGTGCTAGATAATTAGAAGAGAAATTAGTTAAAGGTTGATCGAAATCAAAAGTTGAAGCGAAAAAATCAAGTCAAAAGGTAACACTCATTTGTTTACTACTCCTTCCGTACCCCATTAATCGTCTTAATTGGTTTCGGCACGCTAATTAATAATATATATTTTTTTATCTAAATTGTCCTTATAAATTAATTTTTAATTGAAGTATTCATTCACTTTTCTATACCCTGACATTAATTATTTTTTGATAGTTCTCACATGAATTAATTCTCTAATCATTTTTATTGTTATTCTCACATTTCAATAAGTATATTGTACCCATCTTCTGCTTACATATTTGTGAGTTGTATACATTAGTTCAATAAGTATAACCAGTAAAATATTTTGAAAATCTCGTTAGTTATAAAAGTAACATTAGTACAATATCATTTAAACATATCAAACAACAATTTCTAATTTCAAAAATTACCTTTGATCTCGAAATTTATTCAGGGTTACAAATACCACTATTTATCTAATTTCAAGAAGTTGAATCTCCTATATTGTACTCATCTTCTGTTTACATAGTTGTGAGTTGTATACATTACAAAAATTCACTCAACCTTTCTAAGCCACACTCTATACCTTACATTTATAGTACTACATTACAAAATTTTCACTTGGCACAACCATGGAAACACATAAAAAAGGATATTGTGGGCAAGGAAATCGTACCTTGCTAGGGTTAGGGTTTCGTGTTGGTTGAGGAGGAGAGAAATCCACGAAGAATACGGAATTGATTGATTGATTGTAGAGGGGAGAACGACAGGTGGGCGATTACTCCAACAACGCGTGGCAGAACCCCCTAGGATCCGGAAACCGTGTTAGGGTTATTGGGATTCCAAGAGCCTTCTTCAGTTCTTCGAGTTGAGAGAGTGTTCGAATCTTGTTAGTTCTTTTAGGTGGAATATCCAAGCCTGAAGCTACCAAAAGAGTCCTTTGAGTCGAGAGCGAGTGTCCCAAACCCTTTTAGTGCTTTTAGGTGGAATATCCAAGTCTTAAGTCACCAAAAGAGTCTGAGTCATGTGTCTGGAGAGAGGTCCCCTCCTTCATAGAATGGAAGGGCTATTTATAGAGCTTTCTGGAATTTAAGTAATCACATGCCAAGCACATGTCTTCAGGAAATTCCAGAAATACCCTTTAGTCATTAGAATAATGCCCATATCGCCCTGTCCTTCTAGCCACCAATCCAATCCCTCAATCAATTCCCAAAATGAGCCGCCTCCACGAGCCTTCTGCCTCGGGACCCGTCGAGGCTTCTCCCGGGTTTAGTCCCTTTATTTCTGACTTATCCGTTTAATTAGGTTATGCGAACCCTAATTTGCACATTTAATGAGGACGTAGAACCCTAATTGTGCATTTAATTAGGTCATGTGAACCCTAATTTTGCACATGGGCCCACATTTTCCCCCTGCGCGAAAGTCGCATTCCCAAATAGACGATCGCGCAAGAATACTTCCATACTGAAAAATCTTCTGAAAATCTTTCCATAGTTTGCCCAATATTTGCTTCCTTATTTTTTTCTGGAAATTAAGACAAGGAAGATCATCAAATATTACCAAATAAAATTTAATTTAATAAAATCCTTCTTTTTGTAAACCAAATCTTTCCTTTTTACCAAATGAAATCAAATCATAATTTTATTTTGGAAATAAAATAAAATCTAAATTTTATTTTGGAAATATGATCAAATCATAATTTTATTTTGAAAATAAGATCAAATCTTAATTTTATTTGAAAGCAAAAAGATTTTATATATATATATATATATATATATATATTATCATCTATATATATATAAATAATCCATTTTTGAAAATTACCCCTTGTTGGGAATAAAATTAAATCTTCTTTATATTTGATTTTGAAGATAAGACCCTTCCTTATTATCATTAAGAAGGAAAATCAAACATATATTTCAAATTTCCCTTTGTTGGGAATAAAATCAAAATCAAATCTATTCTATATTTAGGAAATAATATTTTTATATGTTTCCATTTAGAAATAAATTCAAAGATACTTATCTTTTTGGAAATCAGCTTGAATCCTTCCCTTAATAGAAAAAGAGTGATCGCTTCCTTTTCCGTTGCAAGCATACTTTGGGGCTATACATGTATTTGTATGTATGCATCTCCCAAGCCAACATGGATGAACCCTAAGTGGCCTAAGGCAACATGGCCGAACCCTATGGGAAAAATGAAGTTTAAATGAAAAAAATGAAGTTTTTGGAGGATCAAATACTATTTTGATCATAACTTTTCACTCATTTGGAGTTTCGGGACCCATAATATATCAAAACGAAGCTAGAGAGGAGCCCTACAAAACCAACATGGTTGAACCCTAGGTGGCCTAAGGAAACATGGCCGAACCCTATGGGAAAAAATGAAGCTTAAATGCAAAAAATGAAGTTTTTGGAGGAGCAACTACTATTTTGATCATAATTTTCACTCGTTTGGAGTTTCGGGGCCCATAATATATCAAAATGATCGTATCAATGAGCCATACAAAAGTTATCAGAGACGCCATGATATATGCCGTTATAAGTCCAAAAAGGCTCCGAAGGATGCCTTTTGGCCGTCCGAAGTTTTTTCAAAATTTTTTGGGAATTTTCTTCTTGCATAAATGTACTCCCTAACTCTTTCTGACATTGTTTCATCTTCTTTTCAGGTGTTTTGAAGCTTTACTCTCGGACATTCCTCTTTGCCATGGTGAGCACTTCGAGCTCAAGCACTTTATTTGACGTCCCTTCCTTGCTTCTTTAGATCCCTTATGCTGAACTCTTTTTTTTTTCTTGCAGGCCCTCCCTGTTGAACATTCTACAGACTTGGGAATAAACAAAGAGGCCCCATTTCTCATTGATTGGGAAAGGGCTCCCCTCCTTTGGTCTTTTCGTCGTCTTTTGGAAGCAAGTCCAAACTTATGCCCGTACAACTTTTCCTCCACCATAGAAGGAAGGCTTGTTTCTATATCCAACGGCTTGTGGAAGTTGGGATGACTTCTTGTCTGATTCATCTAACCACCTTCAAGAATAGCAGGCCCTACCTGTTGAACATTCTGCAGACTTGGGAACAACCAAGGAGGCCCCGTTTCTCAATGATTGGGAAAGGGCTCCCCTCCTTTGGTCTTTTCGTCGTCTTTTGGAAGCAAGTCCAAACTTAAGCCCGTACAACTTTTCCTCCACCATAGAAGGAAGGCTTGTTTCTATATCCAACGGCTTGTGGAAGTTGGGATGACTTCTTGTCTGATTCATCTAACCACCTTCAAGAATAGCAACATTGGATCGACTAGCTACTTGGGAATGCTGATTATGTGGATAGCTGACATTCTTCTTGCATCCAGCTATATAGGAAAATTTGTATCCAATAGGACCATGGTGTTCTTCTATCTAAATATTCATCACTGCTTGGGGTGAATGCACTTTTACTCTGGAGGATGTCTATGTCATCTATCGGTAAGTATTTGCCCCCTGCGCGTGAGTCACACCTTTGGTGAGATGATCGCGCAAAATATTGTAAG
This sequence comes from Panax quinquefolius, assembly GCA_020205615.1. Classification (NCBI taxonomy): domain Eukaryota; kingdom Viridiplantae; phylum Streptophyta; class Magnoliopsida; order Apiales; family Araliaceae; genus Panax; species Panax quinquefolius. The sequence continues at coordinate 122,854,278 of CM035167.1, forward strand.
TGTTGAAGTCTTGATTCCAATGTCCGAACACTTCGTGGGGCTTGATGTTTTGCAATCCTCGAAAACGAAAGTCCTAGGAGAGGGAACCTCTATAGGGAGCAGACCCTAGTAGGGCAGGCCTTAGAGGAGCTCTCCTAGGATATTTTTGTAAATCTTCGATCTAATCTTTTTTTACCATCTCTTGAAATTTCTCTTTCGTTTGGAATCAAGAAGTCATTGAGAACCAAACATTTCTTGAAGGCCTGATAGCTTCGAAGTCCTCATAGCCTCGAAGACCTGCTGATAGCCTTGAAGACCTGCTGATAGCTTCAAAGGCCTGATAACATCGAAGACCTGATAATAGCCTTGAAGATCTATTGATAGCCTCGAAGACCTGCTGAGGGCCTTGAAGTCCTGTTGATAGCCTCAAAGACCTGCTGATAGCTTCAAAGGCCTGATAGAATCGAGGACATGATAAAAGCCTTGAAGATCTACTGATAGCCTCGAAGACCTGCTGAGGGCCTCGAAGACCTGCTGATAGCCTCAAAGATCAAGCTTTAGGTATTCCTCTATCTTCAATTCGACAGGTCATAACCTTTGGATCATGAACTTTCGTAGTTCTTTTCATTTCCTGTATCAGGAAATCATGTACATTTATTTCATACAAACTAACACTTGAATCTATACTTTTCTTTGTTTTTTTTAAGAAATTGTAAAAAAATGTTCAAATATAAGTGAAAGTTTGTCAATTTATTGATAATAAAATTGCTTTTAACGAAAAAGCATAACGTTTCATATAATAAATCTTGCTTTTGTCGGTGAAAGCATAACGTTCACCACTTTTAGAGATAAAGTGTAACTTTTTTCGGGGTTGAGAGCTTATACTCAGGCGCCTCAATTACTTTTATTAAAGTTGAAAGTATAACTTTTTGGGTATGAGGACTTATAGTCAAGTGCCTCATTCACTTTTGATGATAAAGTGTAACACTCGGGTGCCTCGTCACTTGGGTCGTCCAATTTCTTGGCAAGTGCAGTCTACGAGGACTTAAAAATGGGTGCCTCATCACTTGGGTCGTCCAATATTTTGGCAAGTACAGTCTACGAGGACTTGAAATCGGGTGCCTCGTCACTTGAGTCGTCCGATTTCTTGGCAAGTGCAGTCTACGAGGACTTGAAATCGGGTGCCTCGTCACTTGGGTCGTCCAATTTCTTGGCAAGTGCAGTCTACGAAGACTTAACCACCGTTTAGAGTGGACCACCATCTTGGGTGGTTTTTTTTCCGTCAATTCTTGTGCCTCCTCCCTTGGTCATCCAATTTACTTGGCAAAGGATATTCCTGAGGACTTAAACCACCATTTTTGGTGGACCACCATCTTGGGTCGATTTTTAATTAATCTGTAGTTCAAAGTTTGTTCGATGGTACGTAGAGCCAATATTTGAGTTCTTAACTTCCGGGACTGCACCATGAGTGATGGTGTTGCACGTTTCTTCTCTTAGTTCAATTTCCCCGGCCGCCAGTTTCTCATGGTATATCCTCCATAGACTGTAACAGTCCATAGTGGAATGCCCTGCGTATTGGTGGTATACACAGAAGTCTGATCTTCTTTTCATTTCTTCAGTTACAACCGATCGGGGCCTTGGAGGTTTCACTACTCCGTGCTCGACCCATTGTTTGTACAGGCTCCTGAACGCCTTCTCGCTGCATGTGATAGCCTCCGGAACTGGCATTGTGGTATACTTGTCCCCATGCTTTTCTCTGTTTCGTTCAAATTTCTCATTCTTCTCCCTCTTGCCCCCCTGTGGTTTTGACTGAGAATCCACCAAAGCCACAGTTGATGTCCTCTTGCTCTTCCATGTATCCATCGCATGGCTGGTGGGAAATTTCATGATTCCCCCCAAGTCTTGTGCAAAAGATGAGAGGGTCACAAATGAATCGCACGCCTTGGTAATGAGGTCGGGCTTGAAGGCGTCTAAAGCACCATTATTGCATATGCTAACCAAGTTCTTTTCTTCAATTGGTTTTACACATTTATGTGTTTGGACCCTGAACCTGTCAACGTAATCTGACAGCTCCTCATTCGGCTTCTGCTTAAACCGCATGAGCTCTACAATGGTTACCTGTTTCTGCACATAGAAAAACTTCTTAAAAAATTGTAATTTTAGGTCATCCTAATCATGGACTGACCCCTTCTCCAAATTATAGTACCAACTGAAGGCACTATCCGTCAAAGTTTTGTTGAATTCCCGCATCAACAAATTGTGGTTATTCACTTCATCATATCCTAGCCACGGAGACATCGACTCTACAAACCTGGCAATATGTTCCCTGGCATTTCCTTTCTCTCCGTTGTATTTTGGAAATTGTGGCAGATGGTCAATATACCCTGTCGGGTAAGGTTGCCTCTGAATGTGTACCGGGTAAGGTGGAGTAAAGTCTAACTCCGAGGGTCAGGATGTCTGCCTGCGAAGTTGATTGATCACATCGATCATATCATCCTTCGTCACGTACTGGCTCGTGGCATGAACTCTTTGTGGTACAGAAATTGGCTGATGTACACTGACATCATGTAAATTCTGTATCGGTTGTGCTTGTGGGCCGGTTCGTTGAATGAGGTTTGGGATGGTTGGCATCTGTAATTGTGAAAATACGGGGATAACAGTTGGAATGATGTTTGTCTTAGGCTGGCTGACTTCCAATCTGGGTTGTGGCGCGTCAACACTGTTTTGAGGTTCCAAGTGGATGATTGGGACTTTTGATCGATTCTCCATCCATTGGGAGTGCCGTTCGATTCTCCTTATTGTTGTTATCGTTGTTGTTGTCCTCCACTCCTGTCGGTTCTCCTTGTGAATTGTCTGGGAACATAGCCTTGAAAGTGGGAATCTGCATCAACTGCTGGCGGAAATTTCTCATTTCCTCTTGCTTTCTCTGCATCTCCAGCATCATAGCCATCATCATCCCATGTTCTTCCCGTGCTTCCCTCAACGCCTTGAGCATCTCCAGTTGCACAACATTTGCCTGCTCTCCTCTTTCTTCCTCGATTTGCCTTCTCGCGCCTGTCTGCCTGACATTCTCTGGTTGTTGCTCAGCCATGTATGGTGATGTTGAACTTCCTTCTGATGCGTCTTCAAGGATGGGTTGATTGAGATTTAGATTCACGCCTTGGAAAGCTTGACTTGCTTGCCTTGAAACTGGACCCGGTGAGGTAATGCTGTTTGTTGGTGAAGCTCTTCCTGTTGTTCTCCCACTTTGAGTTGTGGGCATACCCTTCACAAATTCTACACCTCCCCAGCAGAGTCGCCAAAAGAATGTGGGCAAGGTAATCATACCTTGCTAGGGTTAGGGTTTCGTGTTGGCTGAGGAGGAGAGAAATCCACGAAGAATAAGGAATTGATTGATTGATTGTAGAGGGGAGAACGACAGGTGGACAATTACTCCAACGACGCATGGCAGAAACCCTAGGATCCGAAAACCGTGTTAGGGTTATTGGGATTCCAAGAGCCTTCTTCAGTTCTTCGAGTTGAGTGAGTGTTCGAATCTTGTTAGTGCTTTTAGGTGTAATATCCAAGCCTTAAGCTACCAAAAGAGTCTTTTGAGTCGAGAGCGAGTGTCCCAAACCCTTTTAGTGCTTTTAGGTGGAATATCCAAGCCTTAAGTCACCAAAAGAGTCTGAGTCATGTGTCTGGAGAGAGGTCCCCTCCTTCATAGAATGGAAGGGCTATTTATAGAGCTTTCTGGAATTTAAGTAATCACATGCCAAGCACATGTCTTCAGGGAAATTCCAGAAATACCCTTTAGTCATTAGAATAATGCCCATATCGCCCTTTCCTTCTAGCCACCAATCCAATCCCTCAATCAATTCCCAAAACGAGTCGCATCCACGAGCCTTCTGCCTCGGGACCCATCGAGGCTTCTCTCGGGTCTAGTCCCTTTATTTCTGACTTATCCGTTTAATTAGGTTATGCGAACCCTAATTTTCACATTTAATGAGGCCGTGGAACCCTAATTGTGCATTTAATTAGGTCATGTGAACCCTAATTTTGCACATGGGCCCACAGATATCAATACATATTCAAAATGGTGCCCAAGCGTAAAATTATAGATTATTAAATACAGTATAACAAATACACTAAATAGATACACGAAGACATGATTTTTTGGTAGTTTAATCAATAAAAACCAGTTAAGTATCACATTCAAACTGATCTAATCAAACAAATTACTATATTCCAAACAAAGTTTAGAATTATATATTACTCGTATATTGGTCAATCCATAAAACCAATCATTAAATATATGTATGTTTACATACATATGTATATTACATATATAATATAATATATAATATACTATATATATAGATATACTTGTATAAGTACATATGTATATTACATATATAATATAAAATATAATATATATATATATATATATATATATATATATATATCCTAAATATTTAGGACTTATAAAATTAGTCTCCTACGCTTATACCTACTTACCCCTTCTTTCCCTCCTCAAATCTATCACAAAATCTAAATCCTACAACATTCGAACTACTTCCCACCTTTCTCCAATCTGCTACTCTTGTCAAACCTGTGTTCTAAAACAGAAATTTAAGTTAAAAAATAAGAATAAAAAAGAAAATATAAAAATAAATAGTACCTCTTGTTCTACTAGAAGTAAAAACTTCTAAATTGAGCAAGTCTGCTAAGAATCAGTATACTCTGCAAAATATTTTGAAAATCCCGTTAGTTATAAAAATAACATTAGTACAATATCATTTAAACATATCAAACAACAATTTCTAATTTCAATTATTATCTTTGATGTTGAAATTTGTTCATGGTTACATATACCACTATTGATCTAATTTCAAGAAGCTGAATCTCATATATTGTACCCATCTTCTGCTTACATAGTTGTGAGTTGTATACGTTAAAAAAATTCACTCAATCTTTCCAAGACACTATATGCCTTACATTTATAGTACTACATTACAAAATTTTCATTTGGCACAACCATATAAAAACTTACAAAAAAATATCTATATATATTCAAAATGGTGCCCAGGCGTAAAATTATCTCTTAACAAAAATATATAATAAAATAGAATATTAAATACAGTATAACAAACACATTAAATAGATACATGGAAGAATTCATTCAAGATCAATATCACTAAGACATGATTTTTGGTAATTTAATCAATAACAACCAACGAAGTATCACATTCAAGTAGATCCAATCAAACAAATTACTATATTCCAAACAAAGTTTATAATTATACATTACTCGTATATTGGTCAACCCATAAAACCAATCATTAAATATATGTATGTATACATGCATATGTATATTACATATATAATATAATATATAATATACTATATATATATATATATTATATTATATTATATATGTAATATACATATGTATTTTATAAGTATATATATATATATATATATATATATATATATATATATATATTAAAGATAATTGTAATAGATGAATATGTGTAAATTATTATGAATATATAAATTAAAAATAATGATAACGATGAATAATATATTGATAAATGTGGTAGATGTTTGACTATATATAGGGACCTTAACATAAGGTGTTTCATAACTTCTTACTTATTCTTCCTTTCACCTTTTGAAAATTTCTTAATGTAAGTATCTTTCTTAGTGTACTAAACTTACCTCAAGTTTTAGTTAGAGTGCAAAAATTATTTAGGTTGATCAACTTCATAAAAAACAACATCTAGTTACGTGCTAAGGTAAGGGATATTTGTTGGTTGAGTTAGCAATCAATAAATACGTGCAAGTATACACGGTGAACAAGTAATAACGTGTAAATAGAGTATCATTCCCACGAGAAATCATTCCTAATATTTTTGAAGTACCAATTTTATATCAATTTAATCTTATTTAAACAAATGAATTAATTAGCAATTAAGGTAAATATTAAAAATAAATAACTAAATAATAAAACATAACTAAATAAATAAATCTAAGAACTCAATTGCATCTCATGCTTCATTCGAACATTATAACTCCATTTAATTATACGATCACGATGAATTATTAACCGAGAATTCGTTAGTATTTATACGTCTCTTCCGATGGTCATATAAATATATCATTTCTAAGTCCACCACAATAGGAATGGAATCGAAAAGGAATATCCTAGCTAATAACTCACTATATTCCTATGTGAATTAAATTAACAAGGATTTTAAACATAGATTCTCTATTTGGTTACACATGGCATATATGTATATCCATATCCTATACATGAATCATGAATTTCATCCCATGCAAAAAACACAGACATATGTTATTATATTTAGATCTAAACCTATAATCCATCTCCCAATTTCATATAGATTATCTCATTAATTGCTAGTTAGTTAATTAATACAGGAACACACAAAATATGATAAGTCAATCCATATGGTGCCAATTAAATTGAAAGAAAATCAATTTAAACTACTCTGTAAAAACTTGAATTAAAAACATGTTCATAACAGATAACATTATAATCCACAAAATATTCCACATCAATGAAAGACAAAAATAAATAAAGGTTTAGGGAAGAAAAATTGTCTCCCGCAAGTCTTCTATCTCCAAGCTTCATCAATCCATAACCTCCATCTTTGATGATATCTTACTTGCCCTTGAACTTGGAAGAGAATTAGCCTCACATGGTGTTCATTGGCTTTTTCCAAATACCTTTTACAATCCCAAAATACGACTATTTATAGGAGTTTATTTTTCTTAACCATAATAGAATTACAATCCTAATTAAATTTACATACATAATATCCTAATTTTAAAAAACTACTATAATACAATTTATTTTCCAAATCTACTATTAATTCCCATGGAAAAATTAGGCTTTAGAGCATCTAAATTCTAATAGGAAACCAAAATTCATGCAACAATTGAAATAGAACCCGACACCTCCTTCTGCATCCCTGCATCCCAGCATCCCAGCGTTGGGATTAGTACTAATTTGAGCGCCCCGACGCTGCATGTCCTCAAAATTATCAAAATGCCACTACTTCCTTAAAAATTCAAGATTTGCCCCTCATTTGCATTCTCCTACAAAATAACATAAAAATAACAAATAAAATGCACTAAAATCACTTAGAAAATCAAAATACTAAGTCCAAAAGTATCCAAATAATAGGTATATTTCTCACTTATTGATAAGTAGGTTTTATACCTACTTATTGCCGGTCAACTTGCTAGAATTATGGCTTAATCTCAAGTATTTTTAATGTTGTTTGATGCTTTTTATCTTTGTTTTATAGGTTACATTAAGGAAGCTGAAATGGCATGGCAATGGCTTGGAGTTGGCAAGATGGTAAGCATGTGGTGAACTGGAGAATGAAGCATAGCATGTGCATATGGGAAGGGCATCTGAACAAGTCAAGTAAAGAAAGAAAGAAGAAGAAAGCAGCAGCAAAGCACCAGTAGAAGAAATACTGCAATATGCAGATCATCAGTGTTGCGCGGCCGTTGTTGGTCAGAAATCAGACATGTGCTGTAAGACCCCAACTTTTATGAATAAAGATGAATTTTCTATAAATATCATTTTTGAATATTATGGAATGAATTTGATATAATGTTATAGTTATGGGTAATATTTATAAATTTTGCAAAGTACGCAAGTTGTTATATAATATTTGATTGGTCGGGGAATATTCATTTTAACAGGGAATATTCGTACAACGACAAAATCATTGGTAGACCCTAACGGAACTATCATTTGATTGAGAAAACGACAAAAATACTACTTTATGAAAATAACGGCGTAAGTTTGACCGTTAACTCGTTGAAACACCGGTGTTAAAAAGTACAAGATATACGCGTGGTTGCGTAGTAGTAGCACGGTATTGATTATTGATGCTTACGTGAGAAGTCACTCAGTTTTGTTCAATTATTGCCACAGTAATTACTGCATAGTATCTCACATTATTTGATTCAATTATTGTCAATATTTTATATATTATTAAATCAATAATTGAGATGACAAAGTTATTAATATTATTATTTGCAATATTAACGATGTCTAGAAGTTTTGTCAAGGAGAGGTTTGGTCACCTAATTGCGCGTTAATGGGGAGAAATCCTTATTGGAAAGCCCCCTCTTTCCTAGGAACGACCTGGTCGATTAATATTGTGAATTATAATAATGATGATAATTTTGTTTTATTAGTATTATTAATGTAATAAAACAGAAAAACTTTTTATATAAAACATAATACTTTTATAAATTTATCATTTTATTAGATTATAAATAGAATATATTATATTATATTATACATAGTATTTTGTATAGTAAAATCTTTTTATATAAAAATGTAATACTTTTATAAAGTTATTTGTTTTATTAGACTATAAATAGAATATATTATATTTTATTATTCATAGTGTTGTATAGTACTCAGATATAGTGTTTTGTATAGTAAAATCTTTTTATATAAAACATAATACTTTTATAAAGTTATTTGTTTTATTAGATTTTAAATAATATATATATATATATATATATATTTAGAATATATTATATTTTCAGATATAGTATCCTTTCAATTCTCCTATAAATAGGATGCTTAGTTAGAATTGAAATCACACCAGAAAATCAGAGAATTCTTCTTCTATAATCTTGAGCGTATTTCTTTAGAGTTTTCAGAAGCTTTGAGCGTAGAAAAATAGTATAAGTTTTCTTCAAGAATATCCTCGCCCTACCAGTCGGAATACTCTTCTTTTACGGTAAGGGATATTATTTGTTGTACTCGTAAGGGGTATTATTCTTTCGTATTCATGAAGAGAGTTATTTTCTTTCAATACTCGTAAGGATTGTTATTCCTTTCTTCATTATTATGTTGGAATAACCTGTCTATGCGAAGTACATGGTAAAATTCTTCTGTTATTCCATTCTTTATTATTCTGTTGGAATAACCTGTCTATGCGGTCTATCGCATGCCTGGTGAATTCTGTTGTTATTCTATTCTTTATTATTCTGTTGGAACATCCTGTCTGTGCGGATTACGCATGACCTGGTTCCATTCTTTATTATTCTGTTGGAACATCCTGTCTGTGCAGATTACGCATGACCTGGTTCCATTCTTTATTATTTTGTTGAAATATCCTCATCATGCAGATTCATTGAATTGGTTCCATTCTTTATTATTCTCGTTGGAATAACATGTCTGTGTGCATTATTACGACGCCCGGTGAATTCTTCGTTATTCCATTCTTTATTATTCATTGGAATAATCGTTTCACGTGGATTACCGCATGGCGGCAAAAATCCATTTGCGGTTTCATATATTCTATTATACTCAGTTGGTTAAAGTTTTGGCTTCTATACTCCATGAAATTAGTAGAATATCCTTGATATTTACGCTTCATCCAGTATCTTTTCATTGAAATATTCTTCTGAGCATTCTTGAATTTTACTCCACAAAGCAGTATCATGTTGACAATTTGGACGTTATTGAGTTCAGGATAAATTAACTTATAAATCTTTAAAATTTATTCTTGAACTTTTTTTATTGAATTGTCATCATCCTCATGTTTATAATATGTTGAAAGTCATCTGTGGCCTGTAGTGCATAGATGGACTTGGTATGATTATGACCAGGGATTATTCGATATAATCATGACCATAATGTTACAAATGATGTGGTAAAAATCCTCATCGGTCGTAGTGCATTGATGGACAATTGTTGGCATGATCATGACCATTGATGAATACACGAATATCCTTGGCCCGTAGTGCATGGATAATTTGTGGTTGTGATACTAATGAATATCCTTGGCCGTAGTGCAGAGATGATATGGATTATTTATTAAGCTAAGTCTCAGCGATAAAAGTAATGAAAAACCTTTTAAATCATAGAAGATAGTAGATTTTATTCTCTACTTGACTCTTCTAATGGATTGCTTGTTCCGCTGCTGTTAAACTTAATGTTTGTTATATTTTATCAGTTTAACACCGTTGAAGGCTAACGATAAATTATTCTGCATTATCTTAGTCATAATATTTCTTACTGGGCTAGTTGAGCTCACCCTTTTGCTTTCATTGTTCTCTTCAGGAAATGAGAATGTAGCGGGGACTAGTCGGGGAACGGAGTGACGGTTCAGATGATAGCATTAGTAATCCTCACTATTCTATGAAATAGTGTGGAAATAAATGTATTGAGGACTTATTTTGAGTTTGAATACTGTTTATAAGACAATGTTGTATTAAAACTCACAGCTTATGTTTTGTCGTATTTTACACGACAGTTGTATAATTAAGTTTTTATTTGTATTTTGTACCATGTATTTGACGACTCATAATAGGTGATGTATACCTATTTTGGGGGCGTCACAGTTGGTATAAAAGCTTAGGGATATGATCCCTGGCTGAGATGTGAGACAAGAACTAGGAGGGGAGAGACGGGGAATTCCTTCGCTAGCATGACCTACCTAAGTTTATTTGGTATTTAATTGGCTCACGTAGTATATAGGGATAATATGTGATATGATAACTAACCCTTGTTTTGTGGCAGTATCTGAAAATAACATCTGAGAATGTTGAGAATAGCAATAGAGCACAGGAGACTGTTGAGTCTCCACATATCAATAATCAGGATAATGTGCATCAGGAAGGCGACAATCCTCATGCAAACAACAACACTGGCCAAATGATGAATGATGGAATGTTCAAAGGCTTTATGCAATTCATGCAACATCAGGCGAGAGCGGCTCCTGTCCAAAATATAGGTGGAAACACTGGAAACTCTCGGACAGTCACCGCTAAACAGTTCAAGAAGCTGGGACCACCGGAGTTTATTAGAGAGCCAAAACCACTTAAGGCGGAGATGTGGATAAAGTAGATCACCAAGATATTTGATGTCTTGGGATGCTCCGAGGAGCAAAAGGTTCCCTTTTCCACCTTTATGTTACGAGGAGAGGCAGATTACTGGTGGAAATCGGTAAAGCGTGCTCAACCTGCCGCACTGAAGATGTCTTGGGAGAAGTTCCAAGAACTATTCAACGACAAGTACTTTCCTGAAAGTATTCGTCACATGAAAGAGGTAGAGTTCATCAAGTTGGAGTTGAACAATATGACCATGTCGCAGTACGAAGCTAAGTTTGCCGAGTTGTCCCAGTTTGCGTCTCACTTGGTTGATAATGAGGAAAGAATGACGCAGATGTTTCTAAGAGGTTTGAAACCCGAGATACGCCAATATCTAATTTCTCATAAACCGTGTTTGTATTCGGGATGTTGTAAATAGGGCTCGCTTATTTGAGAGCGATAACGAAAGTCAACTAAACCAAGAGAAAGCGGTAAGCAAAATGATAATACCAGTGGTAGCAGTCATCGAAGTGCTGACAATAAACGTGGAGGGAATCAACATGCCAAAAATGGTAACCACTTCGGTGGTAATCATGGCCTAGATAATAAGAATGGACATTTCAAGAAGAAGAGATTCAACAATGATGGAAAGACGTCAGCATCTACACCCGTGGTTAAGGAAGGAGAACGACCACCTATCATATGCTTCAAATGCGGAAGGGAGGGACATATCAGTCCAAACTGCGCGATGCCATCCAAAGCGTGTTATAATTGTGGAAGAGAAGGTCACCTAGCCCGATTTGTCGTGCACCGAAGACAAGTCCAGTTGGAACGGTGACACAAAATACCGTCCCAAAAAAGTCAAAACCGGTAGTTTAAGGGAGAGCTTTTGTTGTGACCTACCAGAAAGCAAGGAACTCGAACGAGGTCATCACGGGCAAGCTTATCATAAACTCTAACAAAGTCTATACCTTATTTGATACCGGTTCTACCCATTCTTTTATTTCTCCTACTTGCGCTCAACGATTAAATTTGACTCCGGAGAAATTAGACTTTGACTTACCTGTGGAAACTCCGTTGGGAGAAACCTTCATTACATCCACTGTTTATAAGTCTTGTTTGGTTCAAATCGGTACCCTCACATTACCCGTCGATCTTATTTCATTAAAAATACTTGCATTTGATGTGATTATAGGGATTGATTGGTTAACTACTCATCATGCAAAAATTAATTATTTTCGTAAGGTTGTTAGCTTTCATATTCCTAACCAACCTATTATGTGAATTCAAGTAACCAAACTATTAAAATCAATCACTGTCATCTCAAGCCATAAAGTTATTCGTTTATTGAAAAACGGATGTCAAGCTTTCTTAGCTCATGTCACAGATTTAAACAAAAATACGTCAGATTGGAATGATATTTCTATTGTTAATAAATTTCCTGACGTATTCCCTGAAGAACTTCATGGCCTACCCCCAGAGCGTGAAATTGAATTTTGTATCGACCTGGAACCCGGTATAAAAACCATTTCCAAAGCCCCATATCGAATGGCTCCTATTGAACTTCAGGAGTTAAAGATCCAATTGCAGGAATTATTAGACATTGGTTTCATTCGTCCTAGTACGTCTCCTTGGGGTGCTCCTGTTCTATTTGTGAAGAAGAAAGATGGGATTATGCGACTTTGTATTAACTACCGGGAATTGAACCATGTCACCATCAAGAATAGGTATCCGTTACCTCGCATTGATTATCTGTTTGACCAGTTACAAGGAGAACAATTCTTTTCAAAGATCGATCTTCGTTCTGGATATCATCAGCTAAAGGTTAAAACTGAGGATATTCCAAAGACTGCATTCAGAACGGTACGGGCACTATGAATTTTTAGTCATGTCTTTTGGATTGACTAATGCTCATGCTGCCTTCATGGATATGATGAACCGAGTATTCAAAGAATATTTGGATCACTTTGTGGTCGTCTTTATTGATGACATCCTCATATATTTCAAAAGCCATGAAGATCATGAGCAACACTTGAGGTTGATACTCCAAAAGCTTCGTGAAAACAAGATTTATGCCAAGTTGAAGAAATACGAGTTCTGGCTTGAGGAAGTAGCATTCCTTGGGCACGTAGTATCAAGTCTTGGAATATCTATTGACCCGACAAAGATTGAAGCTATTCAAAGCTGGGAGTAACCTAAATCAGTGACCGAAGTACGTAGCTTTCTCGGATTAGCTGGTAATTATCGGAGATTCGTAGAAGGGTTTTCTCGAATCGCTACTCCATTAACTCAGCTGACTCGAAAAGATATAAAATTCGGTTGGAGCATGGAATATGAGAAGAGTTTTCTACAACTCAAGAGGAGACTCATTTCAGCACCTGTTCTGACAATACCATCTGGCTCGGAGGGATTTGTCATCTACAGTGATGCATCGGGCAAAGGGTTAGGATGTGTTCTCATGCAACATGGAAATGTCATAGCCTATGCCTCTCGACAACTCAAAGAATATGAGAGGAATTATCCTACTCATGATCTAGAGTTGGCAGATGTTGTCTTCGCACTTAAAATTTGGAGGCATTACTTGTATGGGGAGAAAGTGGAGATCTTTGCGGATCATAAAAGTCTCAAATATTTCTTCACCCAAAACGAACTCAACATGCGGCAACGACGTTGGCTTTAACTATTGAAAGATTATGATCATACCATCCAATACCATCCTGGAAAAGCGAACGTGGTAGCTTACGCATTGAGTAGAAGATCATATGCGAGTACGAGTGCGATATTGTCAATGCAAAGGCCCATTTTCTGTGACTTGCAAAGGATGGAGATAGAGTTAAAGACTCCGGAGACCCATGTGATGATGGCGAATATACGAGTAGAACCAACTTTAATCGATAAAGTTAAAGCTGCTCAAGCTACAGACCTGGAACTGATGCATATGAGGAAGAAAGTGCCAGAAGGTGCTATTTCGGAAGCAAGAATCGATGAAGAAGGAATACTTCGAGTCAACTTCAGACTTTGTGTTCCTAAAGACCCTGATTTAAAGTATAAAATCATGATGGAGGCGCACAACACACCGTTTACAATCCATCCGGGAGTACCAAAATGTATCGTGATCTTCGTCATACATTTTGGTGGAGCAATATGAAGAGAGAGATAACGCTGTTTATCTCAAGGTGTCTAACTTGTCAACGAGTTAAGGCGGAGCATCAAGTACCAAAAGGTCCATTGCAACCACTTAAAATTCCAGAATGGAAGTGGGAGCACATTACCATGGATTTCGTTATCGGTCTTCCTAATGTGACGAACGAGATTTTTGTAATTTAATTTTAATATTTATCGAAGTAAATAAATATTTTCGATGATTTAATTATTAGATTAAATAATTAATTGATGAAATTGTGGTAGATTAATTTAATTATATGTATTACATTTATTAAATTAATGTGGAGAATTTTTATTATCGAAGTATGTGATTATGTGAGCTTATTGTATTAAAAGAAATATTTAATAAGCCTATTGGTATTTTAATTTAAGTATTAATTACAGAGTTAATAATTTGACATTATTTATTAATGAGAAATTAATTTTATGTTTATGTGAATTTATGATAAATTATTATATTATATTTAATTTAAATTAAATAAGATATTTGAATTACTGTGTATGGGTGTGACATTAATTAAACTATATGATAAATCTTTATTAAATTAAAGGAGTTTTGAAATCTATTATGCTAGCCAAATATGGCCTTAGTGGGAGTTATGGGCAGTTAACCCATGATGGGTAACTGACCATAATGTGCGTCAGTCGATTGCTATTATACGTATTCTCCTTTCATTATTGCTAAATCTAAAAACTATTCACAGAGAGAAAATCAGAGAGAGTTTGTCAAAGAGAAATTGTGAGTCGGTGAAAGAGAATTGAGAGTGAGGAATCTAAGCCTACTAAATTATACTCTACAGGGTAATCTCTTCCTTTCCAATTTATATTTTACGTCATTAAGTTTCATATATATGGGTTTCAAAGTTTTTTGTTTAAACCTCTGTAATTGGAATAGGAGTAATGATTATGGGTTGAGTATATGTTATGACATAACACATCGTATTTAATTATATATATTATATAAACCATATCATCAAATTCATGAAAACATGTTGCATATGATTGCTGCAAAATTACAGAGTTTGGGTTATGGCCATATGGCCTTATACGTGATTTTAGTATGTCAAACATAAATGTTTTCATAAAATTTACACCCTTATTTTATTATGCATGTTGATACGAAGAGACCAAACCTTAAACGAACGGATTCGGTGTTATAACAAATCCGTAGTGTTAATTTTCATGTTATGTTTTCAAAACCTTCAAGAACAGTGAAAAATTTCATGCTTTAATTCTGTAATTAAGTGTTTAAATTAGTTAAAGTCACTCTATAAATGTTGGGTAATGATTATGTGTGAATTATATCATGTGGGTATGTCTAAATTCGTGTAGAAATTAAGAAATTGATAGAAATTGGCAGCTCCACCGCGCCGTAGCACCATGTCTCGAGCCATGCCTTAAGAGTCCAAGCATAGTATCGTGCCGTCAGCAGCCGCAATACAAAGTATTAAGTGTATCGATGGCGCCAGATCGCCACTCTCCAGAAAGTTCAGGAATGAATTATTTTCAAAATGTTAAGTCTAGCAATGTGTTAGGAACTTAATGTAATGAACATAGAAATATGTTAGAAGTATAATAAGATGTTAAAATAGATGATTAACATGTAAATAGCATAATTGCATGTGGATTGAATTATTAAATACGTAATTAACTTATTATTGTGAAGTGCAAATTATGTGACAATGAATGTGATAAATTGACTAAGTATAGTCATAATCAAACTTAGACAAAGAGAATAAACGTTGATGATTAGTATGTTATAATTGACTGGTATTATGAATGTAAATGATATGTAGGATTTAAATCAAAGAACGAGTTTAAATAACGTGTAATCTATGCACGAGGCAAGTTTCCTACCCCTGCTTGTTATCATTGTTCAAGTTTATTATTTACCTTGAGTAAATCCTCATTACTATTATTCAAGTTCGAATTGTTATATTAAAGATTTATTATCCTTTCAACATATGAAATTGTTATACAATATTTGTCCTATTGTATACTTCTTGAGATTATAATTCGTAGACGTATTTTTGGATGATTTGCTGGGACTTCCTCCATATAGAGCAGTTGATTTGACTAGTCCATAGTTGATGAACGTTCTAAATTTCAGAACCCTTGATGAATTATCCAAACCAAACTTCCTTTGGTGCGGACTCGAATGTCAAACTGAGATGAACAACCCTGCAAAGGGATTTACTTATGCGTTAGCGTTAAGATATTGTGCATGATGATGGTACTAAGGGTCGATCCCCTAAGTACGAAAGTAGAAGGTCCATAGTCTTACGATCAATTAAAGGTTTCAAGTATAACCCTTGATAACCTAGGACATAGTTCAAGGTCTTATGACCCTCAGAAATCTTTTGATTCTTGTTATTCATTCTTGATTCAAAAGTTGAGCTTTTATTCAGATGTCTTTGATTCACTCGCATGTTATTATACTGTTATTTCATTGTTATACTTGTGGGAAATCATGCTCACTCTTGCGTAATAATAACATTGCAGTTAAGAACGAAAGAGCAGACGAACCTTCCACTAGTAAAGGCAAGGGCAAGCTTAGCAAGTAATGAAGATTGATTATTTAAGTGGTTATGTAATGATAATTAGAATTGATGTTACTTAAGGCTTAATTGTTTATGTTTCCGCACAGACGATTTAAGGTTAGAGTAACCTGGGATTTATTTATTATGTAGTTGATGTAACCCCATAAGGGGAGATTTATTATTATTTCTATCTATTGCATGGTTTGCATTTATTTATGGGTAGATAGATGGATGATGTTTCAGATAATGAACACCAAATCGTGGAAATGGAAGTATCGGATTTGGGGTGTCATGAGTTGGTATCAAAGTCATGAGGTTATGAACCTTAGATGGGGGAACAACCTTAGGTAGTAGCCTTAGAGAAAGAATATAGTAATGGAAAACTCTTATCGAGTTCTAGGAAATGAATTTTTGTAATTCATTGAAGATAATAAAAGAATTTATGTGCTTATGTGTTAAATTATGTGCTCACTAGTACGACTTAGTAACTAAAACTCAAAATTTTGTTGTCAGGATGTCAGATGTTAGAGGAGCTAGTCAAGCAGGGGAGGAGGAACCCCGAGTACCTACAGTACCTATAGAGGAGGAGCCCCGAGACGTTCATGTCGTTAGGGAACAGTTGGTACAGAGGGAGTCATCTCCATTGATCACCGTTGTTGGTCAGGAGCATGAACCTAAGACTGATCCTGAGGAGGAATTTGACGAGGAAGAGGAAGAGGAAGAAGAGGAGTTTCCACAGCACTCCATTGATGCTGAGAGGTACGACGCGTTATACGACCGTAACATGGAGTTACGAGATGAGGTGCAGGATTTGACTGAGCGGGCGATTATTCAGTAGATTACTCTTGAGGAAAAGGAGAGGGAGATTTCGACTCTTCACTCACGACTGGGAAATGTAGAATGGGATTTGGTCCACGAGAAGGGTCAAACCGAAGATAAGACCGCAGAGATAGAAAAGTTGAAGAAGCGAATCAAGGAAAGCTCGAAAAGGTCGATCATAGCAGAGGAAAATTTGGGTAAGAGAGTCACGTCTTGCTGATCTTGCAGAAGAGGACAGTCGTGCTAAGAAGGCAAATCTTGGGGAGACATACTCTACACTTAATCATGCAATGGATGAGGCCTATGATCTAGTTTTGAGGTACCCCATCCAGTTCGAAGGATTTCCATCGTGACATCTTTGGATCGCAAGACGATGTCTCATATCATGGAAGAGGAGCGTAGAAAAGGCTATTCAAATACTTGATGCATAAAGTGATAGAATTTGTTTAATTATGTGAAAGACTTAACTAGTTTTTTTTTATATGTAAATTTCGATGTGTTTATGAACGAAGGAATATGTTAATATTTTAAATCCTGTAGATTCTTTATCTCATGATAGATGATGTAAATAGCAGTGATGCTATCGTTTGATGTTAAAACTTTTAGTTTGAATGAATATATATCAAGTTGTTTGAGATGATGTGTTATATAAGTATGTTAAATTGTTAAGTAATGTCTTAACTATTTAGAAAAATAAACAAAGATCTAATAAACATATATTTTAACAGAATTATGCCGCCAAGAAGAAGACAACAACGTCAACCAGCTCAGGAAGAGTCTACGAATAACAACAATAACGCCAATGCTAATTCTGTTCAACAATTGGTTAACTTGCTAGCTGGAGCAATGAATAATCAACCTCAAGCTCCACCAAATACTACATTTAAGGATTTTAAGGCGGTGGGACCGCCAGAATTTAAAGGTTCCATGAACCCGATCGAGGCTCAAACATGGGTTATGGAAATGGAGAAGGTTTTCGACGTCGCTAGGGTTAGAGAAGACCAGAAGACCGCCTTTGCAACGTTTATGCTAAAGTCTGAAGCTAGCTATCGGTGGCAAGCAAACAAAGTTCGTGGAGGTGAAGGTGTAATTACTTGGGAGAGATTTAAGGAGATGTTCTTCGAGATGTATTTCCCGACCAGCTCGTAGAACCAGATGGAGGTTCAATTTCTGGAATTGAAGTAAGGAAATATGAGCGTACCTGATTATGCAGCTAGATTCAACGAGTTGGCTAGGTTCGCCCCGTATCAAGTACACACACGACGAGAAAAGCCGAAGATTTGAACAAGGACTAAAGCCTTGGGTATATAGTAAGGTATCAATGTTTCAGATAAACACTTTTGCTGGAGTACTGGAAAAGGCCTTCCTCGCTGAAGGTGGAAGCGATGCGGTGACCAAGTATAATCAAGAGCAGAAGAAAAAGAAGAAGAAGAAGAAGAGTGAGAATGAAGGTAATAACAAGACTGGTGGGAGTAGCACTAGGGGTAGTCATAATCAGAAGAGGAAGTGGACGGATAACTCGTCAGCTGGAAGTCAACAAGGAGGTCAAAAGAAGAAGATCGAAGCCTGCTCAAGTTGCAGAAAAGCTCATTTGGGAGTTTGCATGAAAGTGAAGCGAGTGTGCTACAATTGTGGTCAGGAAGGCCACATAGCACCAAACTGTCCAAACCCAAAGAACGATGCTTGTTTCACTTGTGGTTCGAAGGACCATATGGCAAGAGACTATCCTAAGAAGGGATCGAGAGGGTCAGGATCAGGAGGAAACTGGGGAAATAACAGTGGAAATGCCTTGACTATCACCGGACCAACCGCAATAAACTGACCGACTGCCAGGACTTTCAACATGACGGTGCAAGATGCAGTTCAATCTCGTGAGGTGGTGTCAAGTATCATTCCGATCAATAAAATTAATGCTTATGTTTTATTTGATTCGGGTGCTACTTATTCCTTTATATCTGATAACTTTGCCAAGAATTTAGATTTGCCTAAGGATGGATTGGATTACCCCATGAACATAGAAATTGCGAATAGAGAAATAATCCCTGTTAAGTACGTGCATAAGAACTGTAGAGTGGATATTAAGGGTAATATCATGAACGTAGATCTTATTCCTATTCGACTTGGAGAATTTGACGTTATTTTGGGTATGGATTGGTTATCCAATTATGGGGTGGTAATTGACTGCCAGAAGAAGCGTATTAACCTTATGACTCCGTCAAAGGTTGTGTTTTATGGTAGCAAGTCGCTTGAGACAAGCGAAGTTATCTCGACGATGATCTGAGACTCAGAGGTTGTTTAGGCAAGGCTGTGTAGGATATCTAGCTTACATAGTCGATAGTCGTAAAGAGGATCCAAAAATAGATGAGATACCAGTAGTGAGAGATTTCGCAGACGTATTTTCGGATGATTTGCTGGGACTTCCTCCATATAGAGCAGTTGATTTGACTAGTCCATAGTTGATGAACGTTCTAAATTTCAGAACCCTTGATGAATTATCCAAACCAAACTTCAAAAGTGCGGACTCGAATGTTAAACCGAGATGAACAACCCCGCAAAGGGATTTACTTATGCGTTAGCGTTGCTAAGATATTGTGCACATGATGGTACTAAGGGTCGATCCCCCTAAAATACGAGTAGAAGGTCCATAGTCTTACGATCATTAAAGGTTTCAAGTATAACCCTTGATAACCTAGGACATAGTTCAAGGTCTTATGACCCTCGTAAATCTTTTTGATTCTTGTTATTCATTCTTGATTCAAAAGTTGAGCTTTTATTCAGATGTCTTTGATTCACTCGCATGTTATTATCTTCGTTATTTCATTGTTATACTTGTGGAAATCATGCTCACTCAAGCGTAATAATAACATTGCGATTAAGAACGAAAGAGCGCATTTAACCTTCCACTAGTAAAGGCAAGGGCAAGCTTAGCAAGTAATGAAGATTGATTATTTATGTGGTTATGTAATGATAATTAGAATTGATGTTACTTAAGGCTTAATTGTTTATG
The DNA here is from genome assembly GCA_020205615.1 of Panax quinquefolius. Taxonomy (NCBI): domain Eukaryota; kingdom Viridiplantae; phylum Streptophyta; class Magnoliopsida; order Apiales; family Araliaceae; genus Panax; species Panax quinquefolius. Next base: position 122,874,645 of record CM035167.1, read on the forward strand.
TTTCCGCACAGACGATTTAAGGTTAGAGTAACCTGGGATTTATTTATTATGTAGTTGATGTAACCCCATAAGGGGAGATTTATTATTATTTCTATCTATTGCATGGTTTGCATTTATTTATGGGTAGATAGATGGATGATGTTTCAGATAAAGTGAACACCAAATCTCGTGGAAATGGAAGTATCGGATTTGGGGTGTCACGGAGTTGGTATCAAAGTCAGAGGTTATGAACCTTAGGTGGGGGAACAACCTTAGGTAGTAGCCTTATAGAAAGAATATAGTAATGGAAAACTCTTATCGAGTTCTAGGAAATGAATTTTTGTAATTCATTGAAGATAATAAAAGAATTTATGTGCTTATGTGTTAAATTATGTGCTCACTAGTACGACTTAGTAACTAAAACTCAAAATTTTGTTGTCAGGATGTCAGATGTTAGAGGAGCTAGTCAAGCAGGGGAGGAGGAACCCCGAGTACCTACAGTACCTATAGAGGAGGAGCCCCGAGACGTTCATGTCGTTAGGGAACAGTTGGTACAGAGGGAGTCATCTCCATTGATCACCGTTGTTGGTCAGGAGCATGAACCCAAGACCGATCCCGAGGAGGAATTTGACGAGGAAGAGGAAGAGGAAGAAGAGGAGTTTCACAAAGACTCCATTGATCTTTGAGAGGTACGACGCGTTATACGACCGTAACATGGAGTTACGAGATGAGGTGCAGGATTTGACTGAGCGGGCTATTATTCAGTAGATTACTCTTGAGGAAAAGGAGAGGGAGATTTCGACTCTTCACTCACGACTGGGAAATGTAGAATGGGATTTGGTCCACGAGAAGGGTCAAACCGAAGATAAGAATGCAGAGATAGAAAAGTTGAAGAAGGAACTGAAGGAAAGCTCTGAAAGGCTGATCATAGCAGAGGAAGGCTGGGTAAGAGAGTCACGTCTTGCTGATCTTGCAGAAGAGGATAGTCGTGCTAAGAAGGCAAATCTTGGGGAGACATACTCTACACTTAATCATGCAATGGATGAGGCCTATGATCTAGTTTTGAGGTACCCCATCCAGTTCGAAGGATTTCCATCGTACATGCTGGATCGCAGGACGATGTCTCATATCATGGAAGAGGAGCGTAGCAAGGCTATTCAGCGCCTTGACAGACAGTGATAGAATTTGTTTAATTATGTGAAAGACTTAACTAGTTTTTTTTTATATGTAAATTTCGATGTGTTTATGAACGAAGGAATATGTTAATATTTTAAATCCTGTAGATTCTTTATCTCATGATAGATGATGTAAATAGCAGTGATGCTATCGTTTGATGTTAAAACTTTTAGTTTGAATGAATATATATCAAGTTGTTTGAGATGATGTGTTATATAAGTATGTTAAATTGTTAAGTAATGTCTTAACTATTTAGAGAAATAAACAAAGATCTAATAAACATATATTTTAACAGAATTATGCCGCCAAGAAGAAGACAACAACGTCAACCAGCTCAGGAAGAGTCTACGAATAACAACAATAACGCCAATGCTAATTCTGTTCAACAATTGGTTAACTTGCTAGCTGGAGTAATGAATAATCAACCTCAAGCTCCACCAAATACTACATTTAAGGATTTCAAGGCGGTGGGACCGCCAGAATTTAAAGGTTCCATGAACCCGATCGAGGCTCAAACATGGGTTATGGAAATGGAGAAGGTTTTCGACGTCGCTAGGGTTAGAGAAGACCAGAAGACCGCCTTTGCAACGTTTATGCTAAAGTCTGAAGCTAGCTATCGGTGGCAAGCAAACAAAGTTCGTGGAGGTGAAGGTGTAATTACTTGGGAGAGATTTAAGGAGATGTTCTTCGAGATGTATTTCCCGACCAGCTCGTAGAACCAGATGGAGGTTCAATTTCTGGAATTGAAGTAAGGAAATATGAGCGTACCTGATTATGCAGCTAGATTCAACGAGTTGGCTAGGTTCGCCCCGTATCAAGTACACACGGACGAGAGAAAAGCCAGAAGATTTGAACAAGGACTAAAGCCTTGGGTATATAGTAAGGTATCAATGTTTCAGATAAACACTTTTGCTGGAGTACTGGAAAAGGCCTTCCTCGCTGAAGGTGGAAGCGATGCGGTGACCAAGTATAATCAAGAGCAGAAGAAAAAGAAGAAGAAGAAGAAGAGTGAGAATGAAGGTAATAACAAGACTGGTGGGAGTAGCACTAGGGGTAGTCATAATCAAAAGAGGAAGTGGACGGATAACTCGTCAGCTGGAAGTCAACAAGGAGGTCAAAAGAAGAAGATCGAAGCCTGCTCAAGTTGCAGAAAAGCTCATTTGGGAGTTTGCATGAAAGTGAAGCGAGTGTGCTACAATTGTGGTCAGGAAGTCCACATAGCACCAAACTGTCCAAACCCAAAGAACGATGCTTGTTTCACTTGTGGTTCAAGGACCATATGGCAAAAAGACCGCCTCAAGAAGGGATCGAGAGGTCGGGATCGGAGGAAGCTGGGAAATAACGATTGGAAATGCCTTGACTATCAGGACCAACCGCGAACAAACCGGCCGACCGCCGGGACTTTCAACACGCGGTGCAAGATGCGATTCAATCTCGTGAGGTGGTGTCAAGTATCATTCCGATCAATAAAATTAATGCTTATGTTTTATTTGATTCGGGTGCTACTTATTCCTTTATATCTGATAACTTTGCCAAGAATTTAGATTTGCCTAAGGATGGATTGGATTACCCCATGAACATAGAAATTGCGAATAGAGAAATAATCCCTGTTAAAATGCGTGCATAAGAAGCGTAGAGTGGATATTAAGGGTAATATCATGAACGTAGATCTTATCCCTATTCGACTTGGAGAATTTGACGTTATTTTGGGTATGGATTAGTTATCCAATTATGGGGTGGTAATTGAACGCCGGAAGAAGCGATAACCTTATGACTTCGTCAAAGGTTGTGTTTTATGGTAAGAAGTCGCCTGAACAAAGCGAGTTGTCGGCGATGATCTGAGCCGGGAGGTTGTTTAGGCAAGGCGTGTAGGATATCCAAACTACATAGTCGATAGTCGTAAAGAGGATCCAAAAATAGATGAGATACCAGAGAGAGAGAGATTTCGCAGGGCGTTTTTTGGATGATTTCTTTGGGACTTCCTCCATATAGAGCAGTTGATTTGACTAGTCCATAGTTGATGAACGTTCTAAATTTCGTAACCCTTGATGAATTATCCAAACCAAACTTCCTTTAGTGCGGACTCGAATGTCAAACCGAGATGAACAACCTCGTAAAGAAATTTACTTATGCGTTAGCGTTAAGATATTGTGCACGTGATATGGTACTAAGGGTCGATCCCCTAAGTACGAGTAGAAGGTCCATAGTCTTACGATATTAAAGGTTTCAAGTATAACCCTTGATAACCTAGGACATAGTTCAAGGTCTTATGACCCTCAGAAATCTTTTGATTCTTGTTATTCATTCTTGATTCAAAAGTTGAGCTTTTATTCAGATGTCTTTGATTCACTCGCATGTTATTATACTGTTATTTCATTGTTATACTTGTGGGAAATCGTGCTCACTCTTGCGTAATAATAACATTACAGTTAAGAACGAAAGAGCAGACAAACCTTCCACTAGTAAAGGCAATGGCAAGATTAGCAAGTAATGAAGATTAATTATTTATGTGGTTATGTAATGATAATTAGAATTGGTGTTACTTAAGGCTTAATTGTTTATGTTTCCGCACAGACGATTTAAGGTTAGAGTAACCTGGGATTTATTTACTATGTAGTTGATGTAACCCCATAAGGGGAGATTTATTATTATTTCTATCTATTGCATGGTTTTCATTTATTTATGGGTAGATAGATGGATGATGTTTGTACAGTGAACACCAAATCCTGTGGAAATGGAAGTACCGGATTTGGGGGTGTCACACCTAAGGTATCTCAAGGCATAGATGCGATTTGGGTCATTGTTGATAGTTTGACCAAGTCTGCTCATTTCTTACCGATACGAGAAACTTATTCACTTGAACATCTTACTCGTATGTACATAAACGAGATTGTAAGACTGCATGGTATGCCAGTATCCATAGTTTCTGATCGAGACCTAAGATTCACTTCATGATTTTAGTTTACAAAAAGCTACGGGAACGGATTTACGATTTAGTTCAGCATATCATCCTCAAACAGACGGACAATCAGAGAGGACTATTTAAACTCTTGAAGATTTATTAAGACTCTGTGTCCTTAACTTCAAGGGAAGTTGGGACAAGTTCTTACCATTGGTGGAGTTTTCTTACAACAACAGCTATCAAGCAAGTATTGGCATGGCTCCATTCGAAGCGTTGTATGGAAGAAAGTGACATTCTCCAGTATGCTGGGATGAGGTGGGTGAAGCAACGTTGTTGGGACCGGAGTTGGTATGTATGACTACGAAAAAGATTCAAATGATCCGACAATGTTTAAAAATCTCACAAGATCGACAAAAGGGTTATGCTGATCTTCATCGAAAGGACGTGGAATTCAATATTGGAGACAATGTGTTGTTACGTGTTGCTCCATAGAAAGGAGTTACAAGATTTGGAAAGAGAGGAAAGCTCAATCCTCGATTCATTGGCCCATTTTTAATCCTCGATCGAGTAGGAACTGTGGCCTATAGACTCGCTTTACCACCAAGTATGTCTCGTGTTCATAACGTTTTTCACATATCTATGTTACGTAAATACGTGAAAGACCCGCACCACATTATTGAGTTAGAACCGGACGAAATAGTGGAAGATTTAACGTATGAAGAGGTTCCTGTTAAAATCTTGGATAAGAAGGAACATGTTCTACGCTCCAAGGTTATACCTCAAGTCAAAGTTTTGTGGAAATGACCTGAGAGTTAGAATCTGAGATGAAATCAAGGTATCCTTACCACTTTGACATACCAGGTACGTACCCTAATTTCAAGGGCAAAATTTCATAAGAAGGGGAGGTTGTAAGACCCCAAATTTTATGAATAAAGACGAATTTTCTATAAATATCATTTTTGAATATTATGGAATGAATTTGATATAATGTTATAGTTATGGGTAATATTTATAAATTTTGTAAAGTACACAAGTTGTTATATAATATTCGATTGGTCAGGGAATATTCGTTTTAACAGGGAATATTCGTACAACGGCACAATCATTGGTGGACCCCATAACAAAATTATTATCGAATTGAGAAAACGACAAAAATACTTTATAAAAATAACGACGGAAGTTTTACCGTTAACTGTTGAAACACTCGGTGTAAAAGTACAGTAATACACGTGGTTGCATAGTAGCACACGATATTGATTATTGATGCTTACGTGACAAGTCACTCAGTTTTGTTCAATTATTGCCACAGTAATTGCTGCATAGTATCTCACGTTATTTGATTCAATTATTGTCAATATTTTATATATTATTAAATTAATAATTGAGATGACAAAGTTATTAATATTATTATTTGCAATATTAACGATGTCTAGAAGTTCTGTCAAGGAGAGGTTTGGTCACCTAATTGCGCGTCAATGGAGAGAAATCCTTATTGGAAAGCCTCCTCTTTCCTGGGAACGACCTGGTCGATTAATATTGTGAATTATAATAATGATGATAAATTTTGTTTTATTAGTATTATTAATGTAATAAAACAGAAAAGCTTTTTATATGAAACAGAATACTTTTATAAAGTTATATGTTTTATTAGACTATAAATAGAATATATTATATTCTATTATGCATAGTAAAATATTTTTATATAAAACATAATATTTTTATAAAGTTATTTGTTTTATTAGACTATAAATAGAATATATTATATTTTATTATGCATAGGGCTGCATATAGTGTTTTTGCATAGTAAAATCTTTTTATATAAAATAGAATACTTTTATAAAGTTATTTGTTTTATTAGATTTTAAATAATATATATATATATAGAATATATTATATTTTATTGCATAGTATCCTTTCAATTCTCCTATAAATAGGATGCTTAGTTAAAATTGAAATCACACCAGAAATTCAGAGAATTCTTCTTCTATAATCTTGAGCGTATTTCTTTATAGTTTTCAAAAGCTTTGAGCGTAGAAAAACAGTATAAGTTTTCTTCAAGAATATCATCGCCCTACCAGTCGGAATACTCTTCTTTTACGGTAAGGGATATTATTTGTTGTATTCGTAAGGGGTATTATTCTTTCGTATTCATGAAGAGAGTTATTTTCTTTTAATACTCGTAAGGGTTGTTATTCCATTCTTTATTATTATGTTGGAATAACATGTCTATGCGAAGTACCGCATACATAGTGAAATTCTTTTGTTATTCCATTATTTATTATTTTGTTGGAATAACCTGTCTGTGCGGTCTATCGCATGCCTGGTGAATTCTGTTGTTATTCCATTCTTTAATATTCTGTTGGAACATCCTGTCTGTGCGGATTACGTATGACCTGGTTCCATTCTTTATTATTATGTTGGAACATCTTGTCTATGCAGATTACGCATGACCTGGTTTCATTCTTTATTATTCTATTGGAATATCCTGTCTATGCGGGTTACGCATAATCTGGTTCCATTCTTTATTATTCTGTTGGATTAACCTGTCTGTGCGGATTACGCACGCCTAGTGAATTCTTCTGTTATTCCATTCTTTATTATTCTATTGGAATAATCTGTCTACGTGGATTACCGCATGGCGGTAAAAATCTATTTGCGGTTTCATATATTCTATTATACTCAGTTGGTTAAAGTTTTAGCTACTGTACTCCATCAAATTAGTGGAATATCCTTGATATTTGCGCTTTATCCAGTATCTTTTCATGGAAATATTCTTCTGAGCATTCTTGAATTTTACTCCACAAAGCAGTATCAAGTTGGCAATTTGGACGTTATTGAGTTCAGGATAAATTAACTTATAAATATTAAAAATTTATTCTTGAACTTGTTTTATTGAATTGTCATCATCCTAATGTTTATAATATGTTGAAAGTCATCTGTGGCTTGTAGTGCATAGATGGACTTGGTATGATTATGACCAGGGATTATTCGGTATAATCATGACCGTAATGTTACAAATGATGTGGTAAAAATCCTCATTGGTCGTAGTGCATTAATGGACAGTTGTTGGCATGATCATGACCATTGATGAATACATGAATATCCTTGGCCCGTAGTGCATGGATAATTTGTGTTCGTGATACTAATGAATATCTTTAGGCGTAGAAAAGTGGGGATAATGTGGATTATTTATTGTCGAGTCTCGTGATAAAAGTAATGAAAACATTTTAAATCATAGAAGATAGTAGATTTTATTCTCTACTTGGCTCTTCTAATGGATTGCTTGTTCCATCGCAGCTTAAACTTGATGTTTGTTATATTTAATCGGTTTAACACTTTGTTGAAGGCTAACGATAAATTATTATCGCATTATCTTAGTCATAATATTTCTTCATGGGCTAGTTGAGCTCACCCTTTTCCTTTCATTGTTCTCTCTGAGTGAAATGAGAGCGTGGCGGGGACTATTCGAGGGAGCGGAGTGGCCGGTTCGAGATGATAGCATTAGTAGTCCTCACTATTCTATGAAATAGTGTGAAAATAAATGTATTGAGGACTTATTTTGAGTATGAATACTGTTTAGAAGACAATGTTGTATTAAAACTCACAACTTTTGTTTTGTCGTATTTTACACGACAGTTGTATAATTAAGTTTTTATTTGTATTTTATACCATGTATTTGACGACTCAGAATAGGTGATGTATACCTATTTTGGGGGCATCACATGTGCTCCCAGCTGGCTGAATGCATCTAATGTGACACCCCCAAATCTAGGTACTTCATTCCCACAGAATTTGGTGCTCACTATCAAAATAATTACATCTAACTACCCATAATAAAGGATAAAAACATCAATTAATTTCAACAATAATCTTTCCCACTAAAGGGTTACATCATCTCAAAAACAATCCCAGGTAATCTAACATTAAATTATTACATAAGTTTGTGGAATGCATCATAAAAGAAAATAAGTCTTATAACATAATGCATTTAAATAAATTCGAATAATTCTTCAACACTTGGACATCTTTCCCTTTCCTTTGCTAGTAGACGGCTCATCGACTCTTTCAATTTTTAGCAAAGAAGTTAATTAAAAGAGTGAGCAAACAATTGCTCACTGATATAAAGAGTAGTAATAATAACAACATGAGAATGAACAACGAATGCTGAACAATAATGAACTTGTTCTACAAATCAAAAATAGAAAACAAGTTCAAACTTTAATGACTGAGGGTCTTAAGACCCCGAACTATGTCCCCGGTGATTAGGTATTACGACCCCAACCTTAATAGTCAATGAGACTATACAAACCCTGCTTAATGTACTTAGGGGGATCAGCCCTTTGTACCATGTATTGTGCACAAACATCTAAGCGTTAACACGTACAAAATCACCTATATTAGGGTTGTTCGTCTCAGTTTGAATTTAGAATTTTTGCACTAAAAAGAGTTTAGCTCGAACTAACTTATCAGTGGTTCTAGAATTTTAGAACACCATTTATAGTAGACTAGTTCAATCAATAAGAGTTTGTTTACTACTTGAAGGTTTAATATAACAATATAGAATTGAATAAGGTTATCAAAGTCAAAGACCGAATAACAACAATGTATAATTGAATAACCATGATATACATGCAAAGTACTATATTCAAAAGAGTTAGAACAAACTCATTTGAATCGATGTGTTAAAAAAATATATGCTTCGAATAATATTAAGGAAAATGAAACTTGCTCGATAAAAGTTTTAGGATAAGAAACTTGCCTTGTATGTAAGCTACATAAGTATAATAATGTTCTCCAATTACCCTACACATATCATTGAAATTGCAATAACAATTAGTTGTATTAATATTATCTATATGGGTTTAACCCACAATTTAAATCATAACTTTATCTTAATGTATAATCATGTTGGTTAACGTCCTTAACGAATCTGAAATCTCACTACAAACTAACATAAACCTTATCATTTATCTTTAACTGTTGAAAACATCACATTTAGTTCTTTACATAACTTACTAATTCATAATCTATAGTTTCAACGTTGTGATTACAACATGTTGTTATGTCTTATAACACGTTTTAGGTTCCTCTACAATCATTAAAATAAGTTAGGTTAACAGTTTCCAAGCTATGTTGTTAACAGTTCAATTCTGGGTCTGACTGACCACTGGCGGGGTCGCGCCATGGTTAACTTAGAGTCTGGCACGCCCGCGCGTGGTACCAGAAACAGTTTTACAAAAACTCGAAATCAGACTCTGCTCTAGGCCAAAAATTCCAATTCCACAGAAATTCATGAAGCCTAGCAACTAAAACTTTGTAATAACATCACTAAACATGTTATTCACCATTCCAACTACATAAACATTATATATATTCAGTTTTGAAGAATTAAAACCACCATTTTCTCAATTTCTTCACTTTTAATACTTTTAGCGAAATCGATCACCACGGCTTCGTTTCTTAACCAATTGATATGATTTAAACTACGTTGTTTTCGTTTCTTAACATACTAACACAATCTAACACAATTTTGCAGATTATAGCAAGTATTGATCATGAAATTTTGTACTTAAACAAGCCATATCATATTAACATATCACTGTTATTTCAATTCCTTCCTACAATCCAATTTTATGTATTTGATTGTTACCCCTTTTCTATATACATGCCAATAACAGATTCTACAATACTATCATACACACCCATAACATATATCTTACAATCAACACTTATCAAAAACCCACTTCAAGAGAATAAACATCACAAAGCAGAAAATTAGAGTTAGGGTAGATTATACCTTGATTTAGCAAAACGATTAGCAAACCCTTCTCTTCCACTTGACAATCACAACAACTTCTCTCAAGCTCTCACTCTCAATCTCTTCTGTGTTTTTCTCTCTTGCTTCCTTCAACCCTCTGTTCTTAGTTTAGCCTTAGATAAAATAAAATGTGTAACATATACTGACCCCCACTAACCCACGTATACTTCAGTTATAAAACCCAATAGGCGTCAGTTTAAATAAGCCAAAAGACACAAGGCCTTGTTTGGCTACCACCTATTCACCCAAACTAGATTATATTAATAATATTATACTATATGATTTCATGTGTCACACCTTAGTTAATTTAAATAACTTTAGTTTAGTTATTTTAAATAACTTAAAATAGTAATTATAATAATTTATATTATAATTATATTTATGATTAATAAATAATTATATATCTAATTTAATTAATAAATTAGACTTAAACATAACTTTATTTAATTTACTTATTTTCTTAAATATTAAACACTTCATTTAATTTAATTATTTTATTAAATTAAATCCTCAAATAATAAAATTACTATTCATTAATTTAGTTAACATACATACTCAACTAAATTATTACATCACAATTCATCAACTATTTATTTTTCCCAATAAATAAATTATATAAAATATTTATTTAATCAATAAATATTTAAATTAAATTATAAATTTCTCGATTCGTTACATCCTTCCTTCCTTAAAAGGATTCTGTCCCCAGAATCACAACTCGATAAATTCATTCGTCACATCTGACATGACTCCAGAAAACTCGGCAATGAAGGCTTGAAAGTTTGTGTGCATCACATCCATCCTTCTTTGGAGGCGGCGAATGTCACGGTCCTGCCTGCCTGGAGGTTCCCTAACTGAATGAGGAACAGCAATGTCCTCCTCTTCTTCATTATCTTCTTCTTCTTCACTCTCTGACCCATCTTCTGGCATAATGAACCCCAAGCCCCGGGGGTGAGACTCTGCACCATTCCAAATGGTGTATTTCTGAATAGTGGTGTGATCAATGTCTTTCATCAACATCTGTAGAGCCTCAGTATCCCACTCAACCCCCACAACCAAGAACAATCGAGTGATAATAGAAGCATGTGGTATGCCCCCTGAAGTACTCCCCCTCATATATCGCAGCATCAACTGATTAATGGCGTTCCCGATGTCAATTGCTTTCATCTTCTGTATGCCATATAGCAATGTAGCTCTGTCAGTTGTGACATCAGCATGATGGCTGGTGGGGAGGATGCTCGCGCATATGAAGCTATACCATGCCTTTGCGTATCAGTTGGGCGAAGTCTGTGGGAAGTGAACCTTTCTATCAGTGCCAGATTTGGTGGTCCATTTTGTGCCTGGCTTGAACAGCTCCTTCACCAACTTGTCTAAATTTGTTTCAAACCTCTGCAACTCTGCCCAGTTTTCAGCACCTGATGGTAGTGTGTCCATATGAAATATGTCATTGATTGCTTGTTTAGTATACTGCACTTGCCTTCCTCGCACAAAAGAGATGCCATTTTGAGTCTCGCGAGCATTGGCATAGAATTCTCTCAGTATAGCCATTGAGCCAGCCGCTGGTTTGGCTACCACAAGGGCCCATCCATGTTCCACAATCTGTTCCTTCAATTTCCCATCTTTTCTCCCAGGCCTTAAACCCCTCTCTGATACGAACGATTTGCCCACCAAGGCATCCAGATGATAGTGTTGGGCAGAGAGGTTCATGAATTTAGCAGTGTCCAAAATATCTCTGTTATTCCCCTCACTCTCATGCTCACTACTCGATGATGGTGATGGGGTTCAAATTCTCTTAGGAACCATAGATTGAGTGGACTTGAAATGCACTAATAAGGTAAACCCTAACCTTTTGTTGAACTTTAATGGAACAGGTGGTGTGCAAAACCCAAAATCCTTTGACTGCTGTTTACAATTCAAGAATTGTTAAAGGAATGAAGAACTAGGGTTTAATGTGGGGAGAGAGTGTGGTGTTCGATGGAATCTGAGGATTGAAGTAGCTTAGATTGGATTTCGTAGAGGAGAAGTAGCAGGGGAGATGGTTTTGGGGTCGGTTTGTAGAGAGAAATGAAGTTGAGTTTCGAAAGCTAGAATGAAATGAAAGTGATATGGTCTGATCCGGCTCCTTATACGTTTTTTTTAAAAACTGACTTAATGCCCGGGCACAGCTGCGCTATGTTTGACTGGGAAGGGGAACAACTGCGCTATGTGTTGTTTGACAATGTCATGTGGCGCAATTTCTTGCCGATTTAGCTACGTATGAGGCACAACAAGGCACGCTCGAGCCCGATTCAGTTAAATGTTCCCATTGTCATGTTTTGCACTGCTGTGACCTGAACCTTGGACTTCTAACTTTATTGCCAAATTGATTATCCCTGTAAAGGATCAAAAAGAACTATCAGACTTTATTTAATTCTAACCAACACTTGCCATTAAAATTTAATTAACTATAATAATGAACTAATTAATTAAAGCAGTAAGAAATAAACAAAGAGGGAGGAAAGTGATAGACTATAAATAATGGAGAATTAAATAAATAGGGAGAGAGAGAGAGATTTGATGGGGTGCCTCCCATCAAGCGCTCGGTTTATAGTCTTTTAGCTGGACTCTGTTCTTGACACCGCTATCCGATTCCTCTACGATAATTTAGGAACCCTCCATCCATTAGAACTGCTATGTGTTTTTCCAGGTTCCCCATCATAAGAGTCTTCGAATTGAAGCCACCTAGCATATTTCCTGTACATGATTTCTCCATTTCTATTACATAGCCAGGTGCTTCTTCTGTTGTATTTGCGAGAAATTTTTTGCATTTAGGCATGAAAAATACAACGGGCTTTTCTTCTTCTATTATTTCTTCTTCAGCCCACCATGGTGTGTAAGAGGCCTCATAATCGTAGATATCTTTGCTTTGAATGTGGCTATCAAGGGGACATGGGTGTGCAAAGTTCACTGAATTTTTCAATTCTGACTGAGAAGGCACTTGGGGTATTTTACAAGTCAGCTCATGCTCTGCATTTTCCATACCCCCAGTTGTTTCCTCAATGTCAACTTCTTTAAGTTCATCCAGTGGCATGTATACTTCTGGTTCTCCATCACTTTCGTCATCCATATCATAACACCAATTGTTTGGAGGGTGATTGTTCAAGGCTTTGAACATTCGATCCATCTGATTTTGACGATTGCTCAATTATCTTCTCCTCAGTTGATGCTATAAACTTGAACCACAAATGCTCCATCTTTGAATTATCTTTTTCAGTTTCGAAATCCATGTATTGAGGGCCATTCAGTGAGGAGTTAATATGATCTCTTCTTGGTCTGCTATGATCTTTGACATGAAATCCTTCAACTCTGAATTTTCTTCTTGTTTCATTGGAGGTGGATATGAGAAATTTGATGGATATGTTGGACTTGGAACGCAGTATTGGTCTTGATAGTTATAACTCCACACAGAATCTGGAGGATACCCCTAACCTTGATGATAATTGGGATAAGCTTCATTGTTAAAGTAATCACCCCCATACTATACTTGTCCAACACTGATGTTGCACTGATAACTCGGATGCTCGCCATCACAATATTCACATGTAACTAATATCTTTCGAGTACGTTGGGCTGCAAGAACATCCATCTTCTTCGAAAGTGTTTCAATTTGTGCTGACAATGTTGAAAATACATTGAGTCCTTCAATTCTTGTGTCCCTTGGTTGAGTCATGTTCGCATATGGCCATTGATAAGAAAAGTCATCCATAGTACCTAAAAAAGATAGAAATATAAGAAGATAATTAAAAATAAAATAAAATGTTTAAATTAAGACTAATTTGGTTGAAATTAATGTTGGCGAAAATTATTAAACTAATTCCCCGGCAACGGCGCCAAAAACTTGTTAGTCGTTTTACCGATCAATATACGTGTGCAAGTATACACGGTCAACAAGTAATAAAGAGTAAGTAAAGTATCGTTCCCACGGAGAATTAACTAATAAAGTTCACCAAATACTAGACCATAACCATTTTAGTCTTATTAAAACGAGTGATTTAATACTATATATTTAAACTATGAAATTAAATAAAACTAATTATCCCTAGAATGAGACTAGATAATGAAGACTTGAGATTACAATTTCCCCTATTGATTCATTTAAATAGACACACTTCCTGTTAAGCCAAATTAATAGCACTGGATTGTTAGTCGAGAACACGAAAGTAAAGTATAGCCATCTCTCAATTTACTATACCCATATCATATATAATCCACAATTAATAGAATACACATGAACACCCATATTACCTAAACCACTATATGTCTATGTGATTTACAAATAATTAGGGTTTAAGCCCAAATTCTCAATTGACTACGAGTGATGCTTCGGTATATGTCTATCCTTAGCACAAATCATACATCCCATCACCATGTAAAACATATAAACACAAGCTATCAAGATCAAATCTAAACCCATACTTCGTCTTTCAAGTGCATATGGATTATCTCAGTAATTGATGGCCAATCAACTAAGCAAATAAGCATGAATCTTAATAGACAATCTCATAGCAATCAATAACACTAACAATGAAGAATATCAGAATAAACTACACTATAAAATCCATTGCAATCCCAAAACAGAGTCTAAGTCATAGTGGAATTAAATCCATCATCCACAAGTTGAAATAACATCATAAGAGTATAAAGAAGAATCAAAGAGAAAATAAGAGTAGAAAGTTGAATTGCAAATCTATTCTCTTGCTCCAAGTTTGAATCTTTAATGCTATGCAATTGCTTCAAATCTTCAGACCTAATCGGATCTAGAAAACAACTACTAAATCTACTATAATCTACTATTGAAAGTAAAAAGAAGAAAAGAGCAATCCTAAACTAATTGATCCCCCTCTAGGTGGTGGAATCCCTTTACATACTGATATATGCCTCCTTATATATTCGACCAGTTAGTATGCCCCTTATCCAAGCAATAACTCTAATGGACAACTTAATCAAAAGTCAGCCTGCAGACATAGACTGGCGCAGCTGCGCTGTGATAGGCTTTGAAGAGGGCATAACTGCGACCTTTGTCCAAAATCTGAGGAGCATTTGTGCGCATGCAATGCTTGCTTTCTCATGTCAAAGGCAAAAGTCAAGCAATGCCTTGTGCGATGCACCGAGATTGACCACGACTTCTCTTACGCAGATCATGTGATGATGTGTGTACATGCATGGTATCTCACTCCATTTCTTCCTTACATCATCAATCCATCATGATTAGCTCCATTAACACCAAGAGAGTTCCCATTAATGAATCTACAAAAGAAGGCGTAAAAGCATACAAAACTATATAATAAAATGAGTTTAAGCAACAAATTAAGTTAGTTATTATCTAAATAAGTGGTTATAAAACCACTTATCAACCGCGCAGACCTGAAGAGGAAAAGTCGCACCCGAGCCAGGAGAAAGTCAGGCAGTGAAGTGGCGCTCCCACGCCCCAGAAAGCTTACGGGGCCATGCGGATGTTGACTTTTCACTTAAAACCTGCTGTAGCGTGTTTACTTAAAAGGGGTGTATTTTCTAGTTACGGGAGGGACTTTTTATCAGTCGTATTTTCCATTTTAGGGTTTTATAAAGCTAGAGAGAGTTCTTAGCTATAGTCTACTATTTTGGCTTCTCTCTTTAGATCTTACAATATTTTGATTATTGAAGTTCAATTTTGGTTTGATTGTGGATCTGGACTGAGCTTGGAGGTTTACTCGGGACAGAGATTGTTAGACCCCAACTTTTTATGAATAAAATTGAATTTCCTCTATTTATTATTTTGATATAGTAAGGGGTTGATTTGATTAATGTGGTTAGTTATAGGTAAAATGTGCAAATATTTTAAGTAAACAAGTGGTTAGAAAATATTCATTGTGGTTAGGGAATATTCGTTTGGTCGTGGAATATTCGTACGACGGTGCAATCATTTGTTGGGCCCCATAACGAAAAATAGTCGGATGAAGAAAACGACAAGTATGAGTTTTTTATAAATAACGACGTAGTTGTTACCATTAACACTGTTGGAATACATGGTGGTTAAAGTACAGTAATACGCGTGGTTACACAGTAGCACACAGTATTGCAAGTATTTTTGGATTATTAATTCTTACGTACGAAGGCACTACTCAATAATTATTATAGTAATTACTGTTCAATATTTTATTTTATTGATTCTGTGACGCCCCCAAAAGAGGTATACACGACCCATTCTGAGTCGCCAGATATCACACTATAAAAATTAAATACAAACATCATTTATACAACTGTTGAACTGTCGTGCAGAGTACGACAACAGTTAACTATGAGTTTTAATACAATATTGTCTCGTAGACTATATCCAAACTCAAATTATTACACTGCCATATAAAATACAGCAGTAAATATTTCAAGACCCCAAAGAAGATTACTATCTTGTTTATTCTAATGAGGTGTACTTTTGATGCTTTCAAAGTCGGGTTCTCATCATCCTATTATTGTTCGCCAAAATCAATTATTAAGTGACGTATAAAATACGACACACACATCTTAGGTCCTCAATACAATTATCTGTTGCAAGTCATGCCATTTTATAATGTATTGAGAAACTTCGACATTCTCGGACCATCACACTATTTCCCTGTTATCCCCGCTCGACCCAGCTACACTCTTATTACCTGAAAGGAATTGTGAAGCAAAAGGGTGAGCACAACTAGCCCGGTAAAGAATATGATAACTAAAGATAATTAAATTATCAATAGCTTTTGTCAATAATAAATCAGAGATTTAGAACATATGGTAGATAATAAAACTTTTCAACCATAATTGCAGCGGAATCAACAATCCATTAGAAGAGTCAAGTAGAACATAATGTCTACTTTCTCCTCCAAATTAAAAGTCCATCATTAATATTTCATTCCTATAATACTCATCAACAGTTCTTCGTTGTACCCAAGATAAAGAGAAATTTCATCACCTGTCTTCACCTGAACCACTAAAGATTTTAATTAAGTTCACAATTCATATTTATAATCATGTAAATCAACAGTTTCTCCTTGCCACAAAGGATTAATAGAATGTTTACTCAATATCCTTACCCCAAAGGCTGAAAATATTCAAATGTAATAACAATGATCATACCAATCAGTTGTCTATCTTTGCACTACGTGTAAGACCCCAACTTATTATTAATGAAATTTAAATTTCTCTATTTTGAAATAGTAAGGGTTGATTTGATTAATGTGGATAGTTATGGGTAAAATACGCAAATATTTCAAAATAAGCAAGTGGTTATAAAATATTCATTGTTGTCGGGGAATATTCGTTTGGTCGTGGAATATTTCGACTTTGTCGGGGAATATTAAATGCACTTACAGCGTGACCATGTGTGGGCCCCATAATGAAAGCGATTGGATGAAGAAAACGACAAATATAAGTTGGTTAAAATAACTGGCGTAGTTGTTACCAAGTATTATCTTGTTAAAATACTCGGTGGTTAAAACACAAGTAGACACCAGATTGCACCAATTATTGATTCTTACGTGATAAGGCACTACTCAATAATGGTTACGATGAATTATTCGCTCAAAGATTTTATTTTATTGATTCAATAATTACTGCGTTGATATTTTATATTGTTGTTGTTTCAATAATTGTCATTACACAAGATTTTTCATTATCGAAGCTAATAATTCATATTATCCGAATAATATTATTAGATAACATTATTGGCAATGTCTAGAAAGTTTTGTTTAAGGAGAGGTTTGGTCACCTAATTGCGCGCCAGTAAGGAGAAATCTTTATTGGAAAGCCCCCTCTTTCCTGGGAACTGCCTGGTTGTCAATATTGTGATTCTGTAATATTATTTGTGAATAATTAATTATTGATTCATATGATGAAGAAAATATTGATTTTATGTGGATATAGATGGAGAAAAATTTTAATGTGACAATTGTTGAAAATCACTACAAGAAAAATGGCCATCTGCGACCAATGATATCAGCGACCGCACTATCCGGTCGCTGATAATAGTAATAGCGACCGATATCTGCGACCGATAAGGATTCTCGTCGCTAGTATATATCCGCGACCGCATGCGATCGCTGATCGGTCGCTGAGAAGAATTACCCCCAAAAATTTGGTGCGAAACTTTGCATGGCGATTGATTTTATATCAAATGACCGCGATGCGGTCACCGATATGTCCACATCATAAAAACTAGCGGCCGCGTCGCGTCATTCGATGAAATCGGCCACGATTCTTATAAACTTAATCGGACTACGGTTCGCGACATCGAGACTGAGAAGAAAACAAAAGAGGGAGATCTGACGAGAGGAGAAGAGGAGTAGGGGGAAGAGAAGAAACCACCGCCGCTGCACCATCGCACCATCACAGCACCGCACACCACCGCCGCTTGCTCCACTTTGGTAAACCCCAATTAATCTCTAAAGTAAACTTTTAGTTATCCTTAATCCCTAAATCTCTAAATTAGACTAATTGTGCTTTATGTAATTCTATTTTGTACATTTAAATTACATCAATAACTATGCTATACTCAAACCAATTTGGTAAAATTTCCTAATATTTATCTTGTTTTCATTTGAATTTGATGGATTAGTTGTTTCACTTTGTGGGTTTTGGTCGTTGTTATTTCTCGATCGGGTTGGATGTGATTTTATATTTTAGTTAATGGGTTTTGGTTTTGGACGATTGGCGGTGATTGTTTGATTTGTTTCTTTATCAAATCTATAGGTTAGAA
Source organism: Panax quinquefolius (assembly GCA_020205615.1). Classification (NCBI taxonomy): domain Eukaryota; kingdom Viridiplantae; phylum Streptophyta; class Magnoliopsida; order Apiales; family Araliaceae; genus Panax; species Panax quinquefolius. The sequence continues at coordinate 122,893,269 of CM035167.1, forward strand.
CTTGAAATTTGGAACTAGGAAAGAGCTAGGAAACAAAAACAAAAATAGAAAAAGAATTCTTATTGAATCTGAGAATACTAGTAAAATATAAGTAGTATACTTTTTTAAAGCATAATTATCAATAATTTTATGTTTGGAACTTAGGAGATAGGAGAGAAAATATGAGGAAATGAAATATGAAACTTTATTCACTTTAATGATATAGTTACAATTTTTTGAAGTATAAATTGTGAAAGAATTTATTTTAGAAACACTTTCATAACAAGAATAAAATGCACTGCAACTACTTAAAGAAATGTAATTGGTTAATATCAGTATATATATTTAAGTGTTTATATTTCCATGAAATGAAAATCCCAGAAAGATTATCTAAATGAAAACCCCAATAGTCGAAGACTTTGTTTTTTTTGTTGTAATTAAGTTCATATCTTTAAACTGCCAATAAGTCAAATATCTATGGACAAATTTGTATTCAAAAAAGCTTTTGCATTTGAAGAATCGTGTTTTAATAAAAATAAAAAAAAGAATGATGATAACGTAGATTTGCGAAATCTTGAAGCAGACCCCGAGTTGCGAAAGAAATATCAAAGTATCATTCTAATATTCAAGATGAAGTAAGAAGAGCATTCATACTAAAGGGTCCTAGCCTCTCAAACATAACTTCCCACATACACAAATCGGGGGATACTTACGTAGATAAAAAAAATATATAGAAAAAGAAGAAAGAAGGTTCCGGTATATGACATGGGTAATTTAAGCTCGGAATGATATGTTTTTCCCCCTTTTATTTTGAAAATATTTCAAGAGTAATTGCTCTGCTATAACTTGTAAAAAGAAAGGGCAACTCTTTCTTTCGATTTCGACCTTTCGAGGCATATAAGACGACGAGTTGGGCCCAAGCCAAGACTACTCTTGATCCTTATTTCGGCTTGAGTTTACAAATTTCTTTAAATTCTCAAATTTTGTAAAAATTACTATATGCGTATCTTAAATCAAAGTCTGGGGCGACCGGAGTTTTGGGATGGGATAGTTTCATTGACAAAGCAATGAAGAAGGCAATTGAAATTGTGTTCCCAATGCATGACATACATAGGTGGTACTTGTGGCATATTATGACATAGGTGGGCATTGTTCTTTGTAATTTCATCTCAAAAACTCAACCATATTATCCGCTCCTATTGTTCGGATCACATCCTTCCCCACTCCTCCAATATGGATTATAGTAATCCTGCAACAACAAAAAAATGAAATGGTGGTTTTAGCAACAAATAACATCCAATAAGACACCACAAAATGAAAGAAAAAATAGTAAAATAAGACTATATACTGAAATGAATGGGGAAACCCCTCCATAATAGACATCATGATTTGTGGCAAATGAAAAGTCATTAACATCATAAACTATGCTATGGAGTTCCTTATTATCATTGGCATCACATCTCTCTCTATCTCTCTCCCTTCGTGTTCTTTTCTCGCACTCATAAGCTCATACACCTCGACACCTTTCAATTTCGGTTGGTTTATATGCAAACACATTGTGAATATTGTACTATAATGCTCATACATTTATGCTCATACATTGTGAATATTGGATTCTCCTAAATTGTGCCTTGAATTATAGTTGTGCACATTCTCGTTTTTGTGTGTTGGGATTATATTTCTTTGAAATTGGTCAAGTATGCATGCCCCGTGCATGTGGATAATCCATATTATAGGGGAGACTCTGTAAAATTTTTTCATATATAAGTCAAATGGCCATATAACTTGAACATGAGTATAACATAAAACATAACTAGGAATTAAGTTTATCCATAATTCAATCAAGAAGAAGGTTCAAAGAAAGTTTTCCATAATTCACAATCGAGAAGATAAAGAAAATGACACACTATTAATATGTATGCTATAAGTATAACTTAGCTTAGAATAGAAAAGAAAATGAAAAGTACAAACACAAACACAAGCACTCTTTTCAATCACACTATTAATGAGTTGTTTCTAAAATATCCATACTTGTCTAAATCTTCATATATAAGTCAAATGGCCATATATGCATTCGTGTATATGTGATGGCAATGAGTATATGTGATGTTTTTTGTTGTGTTCGGATATGGACCCTCGAATCATATATAGGAATGCTTAAAGACCATATGTGTTCTATTGTGCATCGTTGGAGATTTGTGTGACTAGTGTTGTTAGATAGTGAGGAGTACATACATTGCCTATAGATAACATGTAAAAATGGTTCCCTAAGTTAGTTAAGGTCTACATGGTGTGTTGTGCAAATTCTTGCTTAAGAATCATTGAAAATAAGCTTTATAGAACAATGAACACTAAAATAGTAACCTTAAGTAACTTAAATATACGCGCCTAGACTATCCTAGTGGCCTAGACTATCCTATCATATTGTCCTTTTGTTTACATACAATTACATATCCCGATGTTCTCTATATCCCCGACATGTTTATGTACCTTTCATTTATAACTTATACTAACATCCTAAATTTTTATTTATAGATGTCTTCAAACCCGCAAAGACGAAAAGCGCTGGGTTGGTTTCTGGGGCCCTAATCATGTGTCGAAGGCTCCTGGCTAATCCGGATGATGGCATTCTTATCTGAGATCCGTCCTCCTCCAGATAAAGACGTAAGTTAAACATCGTATATATATATATATATATATATATATATATATATATATATATATATATATATATAAGGGTTTTAATATAAATTATTGTATATTGTAGTGATTTTCAAGATAGTAAAATTGTGAAGTGCATTTCACAATTATGCTTCTGTAATCGCCCACGCTGGTGATTACATAAATGAGCACACCTCTCGCCCATAAGGATCTTTGATTTAATAATTTCGGGTATATTTTTTTATCACTCGATAGATAATACATAGTTAATCAAATAATATTGCTTTAGTAATATAATGCTTTAATATTATTATTGTTATTTTATTTGCGTAAACGATATAGATGGGGACGACGACAAGCATCGATTATTCGAGACACTATTCGCGCGAATGTACCGCATTTAACTAAAGATAATTTGAACAAGGAACGACAAAAAGCCCCGCACAATGCCGAGATTGACCATCCAGATGGGGTGAAAAGATATATGCATGAGCATATCCCCTGGTGGTGCGCATGACCCATATGGGTGCAGATGTGTGACCCGATGGGAAAGTCGAGAGCTGGGTCAAGAGGCGCGAAGACTACCGCCTCAACAGATCCTCGTGTGTATCGATCGACGAGAAGGCAAAAGGCACGATCGGAAGCAAGCAGATATCATCACACCGCAACACATTGCTACTGTGGTACGTATGTTATGTTTATAGTCATCTTTGTAGCTAAAATATCATATGTTTACATAATAATATGAGGAAATGAACTATAGGAGTCTCGGATCTCAAGGTCAACCTATCAATTGGTTGGATGTGTATGTGGCCACTCGCGATGGTCTACCTGAAGCTGTTCAGATAGCAGGTAATAAGTTCACTTTATCCTAATATGTTGTTTATAAATTGTAACGACCTTCTTTAGTATTTTTTATTTATTTTAACTATTTAATTGTTCATCTTCCGACAGGACACTTATAAGGGCTTAATGAACTAGCGCTATCTCAAGGCACCCCGCGTCCGGTCGATTGATCAAGAATTATGGGAGAGGCGCCCATCGTGAAGAAGAAAAATTATGTCAAAGGCCAAGGACAAAGACGACGCCGATCGTCATGGCATTGTGCAGCCACCCACCTACATCTACATCATCAGTATTCCAAATTTATCATACTCCTCGCCGATGTGTGAGAGCGATCTGTCAGATCGTGATCTTCTTCAGATATCAAGGGCATCTGCAGCCTCTCGAGTCCCGATGAGTCAAGTGAGGCAGCAAGGTATGGCGGCAGTAGAGCAGGAGCAAAGAACACAACAATGGAGCGGTATATATATATATCGTTTATTGTTTAGCTACATTGTCTTATATATTTATAGTCTCTCGAAGTCAATGTCTTACTTATATGTAATATATATGTTTTATTACTTTGATAATTACAGGGATCCTAATTTGGATGATCCATGAAGAAGCGCCTAGACTTTTTTTTTTAGAATTTTAAAGCCTTGTACTCTTTTAGATTCATTCTTTGGACAATTGTATTAGTTTATATGGATGTTTACGATATCGATTATATTGGTTGGAGGAATGTTTTGTATTGTATTGGATGAATGTTTATTCATGGATATTTGAATGTTTTGTATTGTATTGGATGGATGTTAATATGGATGCTTGTATATATATATATATATATATATAAGCGTGTTGGGATTGAAAGCGTGTACAAAGCAAAAGGTTATTTTTTGGGAAATCAATAAAATAAACGAAAAAAAAATTTTAAAATAAAAGCATCGTGACGCGTGCGTCCGTAAAAATGTATCGGTGATCGCTTGAATCAGCAGAGATAATCGCAATGGCCGCTATTATCGGTCACGACACGCATGTGACACGTCAAGCAAGACAAATGACTCAAAGATAAGTCATAATAAGCGACCAGATTTTGGCCGCTAATAATGCAAATCGCTAATAATAATCGATTCTATTGTGGTGGTCGATGTCCTTCCAATGATCAGATTATTATGACTAGAATAAACAACGATGACACGGTCATAGAATATCCATCTGCATGACACCTAATCGATGTCATTGACCGCCCTGTCAATAATCTTGATTCTCAGAATATCATTGATAAGCATATGATAAGAAAAAATATTTTTGTTGTATGGAGAAGTGAATTGAAATTTTATCTTTTTTGATAAGATAATTCATTTAAATGTATTATTATATTTTAAATATATAATAATGGTGATATTTTTACAACAAATGTGGGATATATGAGTATACGAGGAGGAAGAGTATTTTTATTGCAATAAATGTTTAAAACATGTTAAACATGTCTGTGGACCCCATTTATCGATCGAAATTTGATTATAGCACATAAAATCGCCTCGCTTTGTGGATTTTTGGCCAATTTTTGTTTGGAATTTGGAAAAACTTTCTTCTCGCAAAGTTGTAGAGAATTGAATTTCCTATAAAAAGTCGCGAGATTCAATTTTCTGATAAAAGGGCTATTTATTGTGAATTATTGAAGTTCAAGCTCAAATAATTGATTTTTGGAAGTTTTAATTATTTAAATTAAGAAAAACATTTTTTTTAATGTTTTGTCACATGGTGGTGATGTCTTGGACCAAATTAGTGGGCGAGTGAAATTTGAAAAATAATATTATTAATTTATTAAATTTTTCGCTTTGGTGTTCTAAGCATTTTCTATAAATAGGTGCTTAGGTTAGAATTGAAAATCACACCGTAAATCAAGTTTTCTCTCTATATTATCGAGCGTATTCTTGTGAGTATTTTGAGTATTCTTTGAGTATTGCTATACGTGCAAGTTCAAGTCATAGCCTATATCGGTGTTTCAATTAAAAGATCGATCTTTCAAGGTAAGAGATATTATTTTTTTTTCGTAATGATATTATTTCTTCAATATCATTATCTTTGAAATATTGATCTCAAGTTTTTATCAAATTTGGAACTTTTGGTGTCTGAGTTACTATTCACGATACTCAAGACTATTCACGATACTAAGATTTTTCACGAACTAAGACTATTCATCGAAAAATGAAAATTTTTCTTTTCGTCTAAAATATCTATTTCGGATACTAGCTTTGATTGTATCCATGTTTTGATCATTCTTGAATTTTACACCACTATGATTATTTTTGAGGTATTTTTGGACGTGGATAAAACAAAGTACTAATCCTTAATCCTTAATCCTTAATCCTTAATCCTTGTCATTTTGTTTCTTTGGATTCGTTTTTTAAAAATATTTTCATAATCTTCAGCCTTAAATGATGATATTATGGAATATCTTTGGCCTCTGTAGTGCAAAAGATGAATGATTTTCGAATAATATCTTTGGCCCAGAAAAGTGCAAAAAGATGAACAGTGTTTAGATGAACATGACTAATCGAGGAATATCTTTGGCTTTGTAGTGCAAAGATGAATATTTGATTCCGGATGTATATTGATTGATGTTACAGGATAAAAGATAGGCGATGAACTTTTAAATTCATACATAGAAGATAGTAGTTTGCATTCTCTACTTAACTCTTCTAATGAATTATTATTTCATTGCATGTAATATTGATTTAAAATTTGTTGTCTATTGTATTCTATTAGATTTTTCCCCGTTGAAGACTAATGATAATTTGTTGTATATTATCTTAGTCATAATATTCTTTATCGGGCTAGTTGAGCTCACCCTTTTCCTTTTTGTTCCATTTTTCTTTCTCGTGGAGGCGAGAATATAGCGAAGTATTTAGCTCTGGGGTATGGAATGAAGGTTTTAGAAAGAGTTGTTTAGTAGTCCTCACCATTTTGTAAAATAATATATCAATAAATGTGTTGAGGATTTATTTGAGTATAGATATTGTGCAGAAGATAATATTTGTATTCAAACTCATAGTTTCTTGTTGTAATAATAAAGTTGTAGTTGTTTTCGTACTCATGTATTGACAACTCAGAATGGGTGATGTATACCTATTTTGGGGGCGCCACGGTTGGTATCGAGCTTAGGGATATGATCTCTCGCGGAGATCGGGAATAGAAACTAGGAGGGAGAGACGAGTAAATCCTTCGCTAAAGTGTGTCCTACCTAAGCTTATTTGTTAGTTGGTCAAGATATTGGGATATTATGTGATATATTGATTTCCTTAATTAACCCTTGTTTTATGACAAGTATTTGAGAATGTCGAATCGAGAATATTAACAATGGAAATGAGACCGTGGAGACGCTCAGACTCACCAACGAGGAGAACGCGTGCAACAAAGTGGCAATGTTCCTCCCGTGAACAACACCCACCGAAAGCGAGATGATGAACGAGGGATGTTTAGAAGCTTTTTGCGATTCATGCAAAATCGCACGAGGAGACTCGTGTTCAAAATATAGGAGGAAATGATAGCAATTCACGGGTTGTCACAAATGCCAAGCAATTCAAAGAGTTGGGACCACTGTAATTTAAGGGAAAGCCGATCCGATCATGGCGAAAACATGGGTCAAGCAAATTACCAAGATATTCGATGTCTTGGGATGCACGGAGGAACGAAGGTTCCATTCGCCACCTTTATGTTCCGTGGCGAAAGGCAGATCACTTGGTGGGAGCATGTGAAGCGTACCCATCCACCAAGACTCAAAGATGTCTTGGGAGACGTTTGTAAACTATTTAATGACAAATACTTTCCGAAAGTGTTCGGCTATATGAAGGAAGTGGAGTTCATCATATTAGAACAAAACAACACGACCGGTGTCTCAAAGACGAGGAAAAGTTTGCGAGTTATCCGTGTTTCACGACTCATTTGGTGGAGAATGAGGAACGATGACGCGGATGTTTTGAGAGGTTTGAAACCCCAAGATACGACAATATCTCATTTCTCATAAATTTTTCTCTATTCAGACATGTTGTTAATGTGGCTCAATTGTTAGAGCAAGATAACGAGTATGTTCAACCGAGGGACCATAACCGAGGATCGCATCGTAGATAGCATTCAATGTAGTAATGATAACCAATGGAGAAAGAAACAGACGGACAAAAATGGTAACCACTCCGGTGGTAATCATGGCCATGAAAATAGAAGAAGCGAGTCAGAGGAGATTTTAAAAAGAGGAGATTTAACAACGACTATGTGAAGACGACAAAGGTCGACAAAGAATCGGTTCTAAGGGAGGAGAACGACCACCCCATTATATGCTATAAATGCGGAAAGAGGGACATATCAGTCCAAACCGCCCACAACAGTTCAAGGTATGCTATAATTGTGGAAAGGAAGGATATATCGCCGAGATCAGTACGGCAGAGCGAAACCTAGTTCAATGAGGCGGTGACTTCAAAAGATCGTCCCGTAAAAGTCAAAGTCAACGATTCCCGGAAGAGCGTTTGTGTGGTGGTCATAATGCGAGGAACCCAAACGAGGTGATCACGGTAAGCTATTTATAAATTCTTGCGAAGTTTATACCTTACTTGATACCGGCATACCCATTCATTTATCTCTCCCGCATGTGCTCAACGCTTAAACTTGACTCGGAGAAATTAGACTTTGACCTATCTCGTGAAAAACTCCGTTAGAGAAACTTTCATCACATCCAATCGCTTATAAATCTTGTTTGATTCAAGTTGGCACCATCACCTTACCGTTGACCTTATCTCTTTAAAGATACTTGCTTTTGATGTGATTTTAGGATTGATTGGTTAACTACTCATCATGCCAAAATTGATTGTTTTCGTAAGGTTGTTAGTTTTCATATTCCTAACCAACCCGTTGTATTTAATTCAAGCAACTAAACCATTAAAATCAATCACCGTCATATCTAATCATAAAGCTATTCGCTTATTGAAAAACGGATGTCAAGCTTTCTTAGCCCATGTTATGGATTTGAATAAAGACACATCAAATTTGAATAATATTCTTGTGTTATCGACTTTTTCCGACGATTTTCAAGAACTTCCCGGCCTACCCCGTAACGTGAAGTTGAATTCTTTATTGATCTTGAACTCGGTACAAAGCCCATTTCTAAAACCCCATATCGAATGGCTCCTATTGAACTTCGAGGAGTTAAAGGTCCAACTACTGTGAATTGTTGGACATCGGTTTCATTCGCCCCTAGACATCTCCTGGGGTGCTCCTATTTTATTCAGAAAGAAGAAAGAGCGGGAGTATGCGACTTTGTATTGACTATCGGGAATTGAACCATGTCACCATCAAGAATAGGTATCCTCTACCTCGTATTGATGACTTGTTTGACCAATTGCAAGGGGCACAATTCTTTTCAAAAATCGATCTTCGCTCGGATATCATCACCAAGATTAGAATCGAGGATATTCCAAAGACCGCCTCGTAACTCCCAGATGGGCATTATGAATTCTTAGTCATGTCTTTCGGACTAACTAATGCTCCTCAATGGCTTTCATGGATATGATGAACCAAGTATTCAAGGAATATTTGGATCAATTCGTTGTTGTTTTTATTGACGACATCCTCATATATTCCAAAAGTCGTGAAGATCATGAGCACCATTTGAAGTTAGTACTCCAAAGGCTTCGTGAAAACCAACTATATACCAAATTGAAGAAATGCGAAGTTCGCTTTAGGAAGTAGCATTTCTTGGGCACGCGTGGTGTCAAAACATGGAGTATCCGTGGATCCGCCAAGATTGAAGCAATACAAAGTTAGAGCAACCAAGTCAGTGGTGATCAAGCACGTAGCTTTTTGGGCTTAGCTGGTTATTATCGGAGATTCGTGGAAGGGTTTTCTCAAATCGCTACTCCATTAACTCGCCTAACCTCTAAGGATACAAAGTTCATTTGGAGCGAAGAAGAATGCGAGAAGAGTTTCCAAGAGCTTAAGAGGAGACTTATTTTAAGACTGTTCTAACAATACCATCCGGTTCGGATGGATTTGTTATCTCTGCCGATGCTTCGTGCAAAGGGTTAGGATATGTTCTCATGCAACGTGGGAAAGTCATAGCCTATGCCTCGCGACAACTTAAAGAGTATGAGAGGAATTATCCTACCGTGATCTAGAGTTGGCAGCAAAATGCTTTTTGCGCTAAAAATATGGAGGCACTATCTATATGGGGAGAAAGTGGAGATATATTCGCACCATAAAAGCCTTAAATATTTCTTCATTCAAAAAGAACTCAACACGCGGCAAATGACGTTGGCTCGAGCTATTGAAAGACTACGACCACACTATTCAATACCATCCCCGAAAAGCGAACGTGGTAGCCGACGCATTGAGTAGAAGATCATATGCGGAATGAGTGCGATGATGTCAAGTATACGACAGAGCCAACTTTAATAGAAAAAGTTAAGGTTGCTCAAGCCACCGAATTCGGGCCGATGCGTATGAAGAAAGAAAGTACAAGAAAGAGCTATTCCTAAGCGAGAATTGATGAAGAAGGGATACTTGAGTCCACTCTAGACTTTGTGTCCCTAACGACTCGATTTGAAATACAAGATTATGATGGAGGCACACAATACACCATTTGCAATCCATCCCGAAGTACTAAAATATATCGTGATCTTCGACATACATTTTGGTGGAACAATATGAAGAGAGAGATTGCAAAGTTTATCTCGATGTGTTTAACTTGCCAACGTGTAAAAGCGAGCATCTAGTACCTAAGGGTCCGTTGCAACCACTTGAGATTCAAATGGAAGTGGGAACACATTACCATGGATTTCGTTACTGGTCTTCCTACGGTTTCTCAAGGCATCAATGCTATTTGGGTTATTGTTGATAGATTAACCAAGTCCGCTTCATTTCTTGCCGACACGGAGACTTATTCCTTGAACGCCTTGCTAGTATGTGACGTGAATGAGATTGTGAGGTTGCATGGCATGCCCGTATCCATAGTTTCGGATCGTGACCCAAGATTCACTTCAAGATTTTGGGTTAGCTTGCAAAAAGCTATGGGCACGAATTTACGATTCGATCTTCGCGCATACCATCCTCAAACCAGACGGACAATCGAAAGGACTATTCAAACTCTTGAAGATTTATTAAGACTCGTGTCCTAGACTTCAAGGGCGGTTGGGATAAGTATTTACCATTGGTGGAATTCTCCTACAACAACAGCTTATCGTGCAAGTATAGGTGTGGCTCCATTTGAAGCATTATATGGACGAAAGTGTCGCTCTCCAATATGATGGGACGAGGTGGGTGAAACAACATTGTTGGGACCCGAGTTAGTACGTACGTATGACTACCTAAAAGATCCAAATGATTCGACAATGTATACAAACGGCACAAGATCGACAAAAGAGTTATGCGGATCTTCATCGAAAGGACGTGGAATTTAGTGTAGGGGATCATGTATTATCATGAAGTTGCTCCATGGAAGGGAGTTACAAGATTTGGGAAGAGAGGAAAGCTCAATCCACGCATTTATTGGTCCATTTCAAATTCTTGACCGAGTAGGAAATGTAGCCTATAGGCTCGCTAAGCATCTCGAAAGTATGTCTCGTGTTCATAATGTGTTTCACATATCCGCATTTCGTAAATATGTGAAAGACCCAAACCACGTTATTGAGTTAGAACCGGACGAAATAGTCAAGACTTAACGTATGAGGAGGTATTGCCAAGATCTTGGATAGGAAGGAGCATGTCCTACGCCAAGAAAGGTCATACCACAAGTTAAAGTTTTGTGGAGGAATCATGCTATAGAGAAATGACCGGGAATTGGAAACGGAAATGAAAGCGAGGTATCCTCACTTTTTGAAAACACTGTGCACGACGCCAATTTCGAGGACTAAATTTCATATGGAGGGAGGTTGTAAGACCCCAACTTATTATTAATGAAATTTAATTTTCTATTTTTTGAAATAGTAAGGGTTGATTTGATTAATGTGGATAGTTATGGGTAAAATACGTAAATATTTCAAAATAAGCAAGTGGTTATAAAATATTCATTGTTGTTGTGGGAATATTCGTTTGGTCATAGAATATTAAATCGTTTGGGAATATTCACTGACGATAAACAAGACCATGTGTGGGCCCCATAACGGAAAGTGATTGGATGAAGAAAACGACAAATATAAGTTGGTTAAAAATAACAGCGTAGTTATTACTGCTATTATCATCGTTAAAATACTTGTGGTTAAAACACAAGAAGACACCAGTATTGCACCAATTATTGATTCTTACGTAAGAAGGCACTACTCAATAATGGTTACGTGAATTAATCGCTCAAGATTTTATTTTATCGATTCAATAATTATCTCTGCGTTGATATTTTATATTATCGTTGTTTCAATAATTGTCATTACACAAGATTTTTCATTATCGAAGCTAATAATTCATATTATCCGAATAATATTATTAGATAACATTATTGGCAATGTCTAGAAAGTTCTACATCTAATGAGAGGTTTGGTCACCTAATCAAGGCTTGCCAAGAAGGAGAAATCTTTATTAGAAAGCCCCTCTTTCCTGTGAACCGTCGGTCGATAATGTGATTCTCGTAATATTATTTGTGAATAATTAATTATTGATTCATATGATGAAGAAAATATTGATTTTATGTGGATATAGATGGAGAAAATTTTAATGTGACAATTGTTGAAAATTGAAATTTTATCTTTTTCTCGATAAGATAATTCATTTAAATGTATTATTATATTTTAAATATATAATAATGGCGATATTTTTACAACAACAAATGTGGGATATATGAGTATACGAGGAGGAAGAGTATTTTGTGGCAATAAATGTTTAAAACATGATAAATATGCTTTGGACCCCATTTATCGATCGAAATTTGATTATAGCTTTTGTAAAATCGCCTGTTTGTGGATTTTGGCCAATTTTGTTTGGCATTTGGAAAACTTTCTTCCGAAAAGTTGTAGAGAATTGAATTTCCTATAAAAAATCGTGAGATTCGAATTTTCTGATAAAAGGGCTATTTATTGTGAATTATTGAAGTTCAAGTTCAAATAATTGATTTTTGGAAGTTTTAATTATTTAAATTAAGAAAACGTTTTTAATGTTTTGTCACGTGGTGGTGATGTCTTGGACCAAATTAGTGGGCGTAGGAAATTTGAAAAATAATATTATTAATTTATTAAATTTTCGCTTTGGTGTTCTAAGCATTTTCCTATAAATAGGTGCTTAGGTTAGAATTAAAATCACACCGTAAAGTTTTTTCTCTCTATATTATCGAGTTTATTCTTGTGAGTATTTTGAGTATACTTTGAGTATTATTATATACGGTGCAAGTCCAAGTCATAGCCTATATCCTGTTTCAACTAGAAATATCGATCTTTCAAGGTAAGGGATATTATTATTTTTCAGAATGATATTATTTCTTCAATATCATTATGTTGAAATATTGATCTCAAGTTTTTATCAAATTTAGAACTTTTAGTGCTCTGAGTTACTATTCACGATACGGCAAGACTATTCACGATATCTGAGATTATTCACGAATACGTAAGACTATTCATCTAAAAATGAAAAATTTTCTTTTCGTTCAAAATATCTATTTCGGATACTAGCTTCGATTGTATCCATGTTTTGATCATTCTTGAATTTTACACCACTATGATTATTTTTGAGGTATTTTTGGACGTGGATAAAACAAAAGTACTAATCCTTAATCCTTAATCCTTAATCCTTGTCATTTTGTTTCAATTGGATTCGTTTCTTTAAAAATATTTTCATAATCTTCTACCTTAAATGATGATATTATGGAATACCTTTGGCCCGTAGTGCAAAAGATGAATGATTTCGAATAATATCTTTGGCCCGTAGTGCAAAGATGAAGCAGTGTTTAGATGAAACATGATTAATCGAGGAATATCTTCGGGCCTGTAGTGCAAAGATGAATATTTGATTCAGATGTATATTGATTGATGTTACAGGATAAAAGATAGACGATGAACTTTTAAATTCATACATAGAAGATAGTAGTTTGCATTCTCTACTTAACTCTTCCAATGAATTATTATTTTCATTGCGAATATTGATTTAAAATTTGTTGTCTATCAGATTCTATTAGATTTTTCCTCGTTGAAGACTAATGATAATTTGTTGTATATTATCTTAGTCATAATATTCTTTATCGGGCTAGTTGAGCTCACCTTTTCCTTTTTGTTCCATTTTTCTTCTTAGAGGCGAGAATATAGCGAGTATTTAGCTCTGGGGTATGGAATGAAGGTTTTAGAAAGAGTTGTTTAGTAGTCCTCACCATTTTGTAAAATAATGTATCAATAAATGTGATGAGGATTTATTTGAGTATAGATATTGTCTCAGAAGATAATATTTGTATTCAAACTCATAGTTTTCTTGTTGTAATAATAAAGTTGTAGTTGTTTCGTACCATGTATTGACAACTCGTAATGGGTGATGTATACCTATTTTGGGGCGCCACACTACTGGGCCAAATATATTCAACTATAAAACCAATGGTCATGATCATACCAATCAATTGCTCGCCAAAGGCACTACTACCAAAGACATTGAATCGTTAACTAATGGTCATGATCCCGCTAATCACATCATTGAATTATCCATGCACTACGGCCAAGGATATTCGTTAGTATCACTAGTGGTCATGATCATGTCATACACCTGTCCATCTTCGCACTACGGGTCAAAGTTATCAAACAACAGATCATCTTTGCGCTACAAGCCAAAGATATTCAACAACATATCATCTTTGCACTACAGGCCAAAGACATACAACTGTAAAACCAATAACCAACAAAGATAATAAAGAATGGAATAATAAAAGAATTTCATTATGTATGCAAAGATTGCATGACAAAGTTATTCCAACATAATAATAAAGAATGGATTAATAAAAGAATTTCACCGCAGTATGCAAGATTACTTGGCATGATAAAAGTTATTCAACATGATAATAAAGAATGGAATAAGAGAAGAATTTCACCATAAATGCGTAATCCGCATGCATGTGTTATTCAACAAAATAATAAATAATGGAACCAGTCCGTGAACGCGCACGCATACATGATATTCGATGAAATAATAATTAATGGAACCAGTCCCACAGAAACGCATGCAGACGATGATATTCCGGCTGCATTAATAAAGAATGAGAATATTAGAAGAATTTCACCATGTATGCGGTACTTCAGATAAACAAAGTTATTCCAACATAATAATAAAGAATGGAATAATGTAAGAATTTCACCAAGTATAGGGTATCTCAGACAGTATACAAAGTTATTCCAATGTAATAATAAAGAATGGAATAACAGAAGTTCTCTTCATGAATAAGAAAGAAATAATACCCCCTACGAGTACAACAAATAATATTCCCTACCATAATAATATCCCTTTACCTTTCAAATAAGAGTATTCCGACTAGTAGGGCGAGGATATACTCGAAGAAAACTTGCACTACTCTCAAAGTTTTCTTAAACTCTAAAGAAATACGCTCAAGATTATAGAAGAAGAATTCTCTCTATAGTTTCTCTCTCAAGAGTTTAGTGAATTCGTAAGAAATAATGAAAGAATGAGCTTCTATTTATAGAAGAATGGAATGAATAGTAACCAACCCATGAACGGTCCAAATTGATTTACTTTAATCGGACGGTCCATATTTAAAGCAAAATATTTTAAATAAAATATAATATATTCTATTTTATATAAAAAGATTTTTACTATGCAAAACACTATGTGCTAATTATACAAACACTATGCATAATAAAATATAATATATTCTATTTATAGAATAACTTTAATAAAGTATTCTGCATTTTATATAAAAAGATTTTACTATGCGAAAACACTACGCACAATAGAATATAATATATTCTATTTATAGAATAACTTTATAAAAGTATTACATTTTTATATAAAAGATTTTTACTATGCAAAAACACTATGCATAATAGAATATAATATATTCTATTTATAGAATAACTTTATAAAAGTATTCTATTTTATATAAAAATCTTTTTCGTTATAATTTCAACCAACTATTCCGAAAAATTAATACATCTCTTCATGGAATAATATTGTACCTAAAAAATGATTTAGAATCGAAAAAGAAATATATTTTGTTGAAGTGAATAGTAATCGTGAATAGTAACTTTCGTGAATAGTAACTCATGAATAGTAACTCGTGAATAGTACTCTCGACACAAAAAGTGTCCCAAATACCCGAGTGAATAATACTAGAGTGAATAGTAACGTAGCATTTTTTATGACAACTTATCTACTTAAAAAAAATTCACATATCACCCTTAACTTTAACCTTTTATCAATTTAACCATTTACTAAAATAGAAAAATTGAATACTTTTATTTCATAAAATTCGAGGTCTCACAGATTCAATAATTGATACATTGATATTTTATATTATTGTTGTTTCAATAATTGTCACTACATAGTATTTCCCATTATCAAATCAATAATTCATATTATTTGAATAATATTATTAGATAATATTATTGGCAATGTCTAAGGAAGTTCTGTCTAGAAAAGGGGTTTGGTCATCTAATTGTGCGCCAATAAGGAGAAATTCTTATCGAAAAGCCCCCTCTTTCCAAGGAACGACCTATTTGTCATTATTGTAATTATGTTATATTAGTTATAAATAATTAATTATTAATTTATATGATTATGAAGTATTTATTTTATGTGGATATAAATAAAGGAATTAATGTTGATGTGTTTTATCAGCATTTTGTCGGAATGAAGGTATTCAAAATTATTCGTATGTGGATTTCGGTCATTTTTCGTTTGGAATTTTGAAAAACTTTCTTCTACAAAGTTGTAGGGAATTAAATTTCCTATGCAATGGGCATAAAATTCGTATTTTTCAGATAAAAGGGTTATTTATTATGAATTATTGAAGTTTCTGAATATTGTTTAAATTTAAAATATTTTGGTGGAGATTTTCTAGATTGGGTGGGCCCCACTTTTGCTCTTTATTGGTGTGCTGAGAATTATTTGTGCTCATTTTTCAAATATGGAGTGTTTCAAAAGCCTCCGTATATAATTTTAGTCTGCTTTGGCGTTCTGGCATTTTTCTATAAATAGGGTGCTTAGTTAGAATTGAAAATCACACCAGAATCAGAAGTTTTCTCTCTCTATAATATCGAGCGTATTTTTGTGAGTATTTAGATATCTTGAGTGTTTCTATTCAGTGCAAGTTTTTTTCAACATTATATCCGATATTTCAGCCAGAAGTACTATTCTTTTGATGTAGAGGATGTTATTTTCTTCGTAAATGATGTTATTTCTTTCAATATCATTATACCGAAATATTGGTACGAATTTAATTATGAAATTTTTACCTTTTCATGTCGAGGTTACTATTCATGTATACGACACTATTCACGTATACGACACTATTCACGAACACGTCACTATTCACAGAAAAATTAAATTTTTTTTCTTTGTCCAAGTTGTCTATTATGGTTACTATCTTTGATTGTATCTATGTTTTGATCTTCATTCTTAAGTTTTGCTCCAAAATTGATTATTATGGAATATTTTTGAACTTGGATAAACCAAAGTACGAATCCCTAATCCTTGTCTTTTTATCTCACTGGATTCATTTTCTTCAAAATATTTTTCATCATCCTCAGTTCTAAATGGTGAATTAACTAAATATTTTTGGCCTGTAGTGCAAAGATGAATGATTACTTGATGAATATCTTTGGCCCATAGTGCAAAGATGGACAGGTGTTGAGATGAACATGACCAACTGGTGATAGAAATGAGTATCTTTGACCAGTAGTGCAAAGATGAATATTTGGTTCAAGATGTATATTGATTGATCTTATAGGGAGAAAATATTGTTGATGGACTTTTAAATCATAGAAGATAATAGGCTTCATTCTCTACTTAACTATTCTAATGAATTGTTATTTCCGCTGCGAATATTGATCTAAAACTTGTTATCCATTATATTTTATCTGATTTATTGAAGGCTAACGATAATTTTTTCTACATTATCTTAGTCACAATATTCTTTACTGGGCTAGTTGAGCTCATCCATTTACTTTTTGTTCCATTTTACTTCTCATGAAGCGAGAATATAGCGGGAACTAGTCGGGGTGTGGAGTGATGTTTCTGGGAAATTATTTTAGCAGTTCTCACTATTTTGTAAAATAGTGTATCAATAATTATAATGAGGACTTATTTGAGTTTGGATATTGTCTAGATGACAATATTTGTATTTAAACTCACAGCATATGTGTGGTCGTATTTTGCACGACAATTGTAATAATGAAGTTGCAGTTGTTTTCTATACCATGTATTTGGTGACTCGGAATGGGTTGTGTGGATCTATTTTAGGGGCATCACAGTTGGTATCAGAGCTTAGGGATATGGTCTCTGGCGGAGATCGGGGAATAGAACTAGGAGGGGAGAGACGAGTAAATCCTTCGCTAATGTGTCCTACCTAAGCTTATTTGTTTGGTCGGTCAGAATATAGGGATAATATGTGGCATGTTAATTTCTTTAATTAACCCTTTTTTTTGCAGTATTTGAAAATGACATCTGAAAATCAAGAGATGAACTCATATAGAGTTTTAAGTGATGAATCGAGGAGATTCATTTAAAGAATAAATATTGGAGTTTAATATTTTGTTATAACAAAGATTTTATTGGGGGAGTACTAATTAAGTTATTAAACTTGATTGTAGGATGTCAGGCGAAGAAGAAATTATAGATATCCACGTGGTGAGTAAAGAATTAATAGTTGCACCCGAGCTAGTCGCAAAGGTAGCAGCTGAGAGTGAGGAAGAAAGGGAACCTGAGGAGGATTTATTAGGAGAACTTTATGATTGAAATGTAGAACTGCAAAATCATATTCATGAGTTAGAAGAGCGGGATAAAGAATGGCAGGTGGTCGTGGAGCAAAAGGATGCAACAATTCAAGCTTGTGTTACCCGATATGTGATGCTTGAACAGAAGCACTCTTTGGCC
This sequence comes from Panax quinquefolius, assembly GCA_020205615.1. Taxonomy (NCBI): domain Eukaryota; kingdom Viridiplantae; phylum Streptophyta; class Magnoliopsida; order Apiales; family Araliaceae; genus Panax; species Panax quinquefolius. The sequence goes on from CM035167.1 coordinate 122,911,788, forward strand.
GAATATAAGATAATAAAGCTGGAATTTGAGAATTCAAATGTCAAGGATCAGCTAAAAGAAGAAACAACTGAACGAGTGAGAATAAAGGATGCATGGGTAAAAGCCACACGACGCGTTGATATTGTGGAAAGAGAAGTCCGATCCAACAAGGATAAAATAGATGATATGTATTTCTCTTTTTGGACAGCAATTGGGAGAACCCAACATCGAGTTTTGAATTACCCTGTACATTGCGGTCAACCCCAATCCGATATGGATCAAAGATTAATGATTCAGATCATGGAATAGGAGTACGACGAAGTAGTTGAGGGTGGAATATGCCCTATAGTGAAAGTCAATTCTAGTCGTAATGATGACACCAAAGGATGTCCCGGACAAGTCAAAGTCGGTGGTTCTTGGAAAAGCGTTTGTCGTGACTGCCCAAAATGCGAGGAACCCGAACGAGGTGATCACGGGTTAGCTAATCATAAACTCTTGCAAAGTTTATACCTTACTAGATACCGGTTCTACCCATTCTTTTATCTCTCCTGCTTGTGCTAAACGTTTGAACTTGACTCCGGAGAAATTAGACTTTGACTTATCTGTTGAGACTCTGTTAGGAGAAACTTTCATTACATCCATTGTTTATAAATCTTGCTTGATTCAAGTTTGGACCATCACATTACCTGTCGATCTTATTTCTTTGAAAATACTTGCATTTGATGTGATTTTAGGGATTGATTGGTTAACCACTCATCATGCCAAAATTGATTATTTTCGTAAGGTTGTTAGTTTTCATATTCCTAACCAACCTGTTATGCGAATTCAAGCAACCAAACCACTAAAGTCAATCACTTTCATATCAAGCCATAAAGTCATTCGTTTATTGAAAAACGGATGTCAAGCTTTCTTAGCCCATGTCATGGATTTAAATAAATACACGTCAGATTTGAATAATATTTCTATTGTTAGTGAATTTCCTGACGTGTTTCTTGAAGAACTTCGTGGCCTACCCCCAGAGCGTGATATCGAATTTTGTATTAACCTTGAACCCGGTATAAAACTCATTTCTAAAACCCCATATCGAATGACTCCTATTGAACTTCAGGAGTTAAAAACCCAACTATAGGAGTTGTTAGACATTTATTTCATTCGTCCTAGTACATCTCCTCGGGATGCTCCTGTTTTATTCGTAAAGAAGAATGATGGGAGTATGCGACTCTGTATTGACTACCGGGAATTGAACCATGTCACCATCAAGAATAGGTATCCTCTACCTCGCATTGATGACCTATTTGACCAGTTTCAAGGAGCACAATTCTTCTCAAAGAACGATCTTCGTTCAGGATATTATCAGCTAAAGATTAAAACTGAGGATATTCAAGAAGGCGCCTTGAGTAACTCCTGAGACGGTCATTATGAATTCTTAGTCATGTCTTTTGGATTGACTAATGCTCCTGCTGCTTTCATGGATATGATGAACCGTGTGTTCAAGGAATATTTGGATCAGTTCATTGTTGTCTTTATTGATGACATCCTCATATATTCAAAAAGTCATGAAGATCATGAGCACCATTTGAAGCTGGTACTTCAAAGGCTTCGTGGTAACAAGCTATATGCCAAGCTGAAGAAATGTGAGTTCTGGCTTTAGGAAGTAGCATTCCTTGGGCACGTGGTCTCAAAACATAGAGTATCTGTTGACCCGACAAAGATTGAAGCAATACAAAGTTGGGAGCAACCTAAGTCAGTAACTGAAGTACGTAGCTTTCTGGGCTTAGCTGGTTAATATTGGAGATTCGTGGAAGGATTTTCTCGAATCGCTACTCGGTTAACTCAGTTGACTCGCAAAGATACAAAATTCGTATGGAACGAGGAATGAGAGAAGAGTTTTCAAGAGCTCAAAAAGAGACTCATTTCGGCACCTGTTCTGACAATACCATCTAATTCGGATGGATTTGTTATCTACAGCGATGCTTTAGGCAAAGGGTTAGGATGTGTTATCATGCAACATAGGAAAGTCATAGTCTATGCCTCGTGACAACTTAAAGAATATGAGAGGAATTATCCTACTCATGATCTGGAGTTGCCAGCAGTCGTTTTCGCGTTGAAAATCTAGAGACACTACCTGTATGGGGAGAAAGTGAAGATTTATACGGATCATAAAAGCCTCAAATATTTCTTCACCCAAAAGGAACTCAACATGTGGCAACGACGTTGGCTCGAGCTATTGAAAGATTACGATCATACCATTCAATATCATCATAGAAAAGTAAACGTGGTAGCTGACGCATTGAGTAGAAGATTGTATGCGGGTACGAGTGCGATGTTGTTAACACAAAGACCCATTTTGTACGACTTACAAAGGATGGAGATAGAGTTAAAGGTTCCAAGTACCCACGTGATGATATCAAATATACAAGTAAAACCAACTTTAATCGATAAAGTTAAAGCTGCTCAAACCACAGACCCAGAGCTGATGTGTATGAAGAAAAAAGTACAAGAAGGTGTTATTCCAGAAGCAAGAATCGATTAAGAAGAAATACTTTGAGTCAACTCCAGACTTTGCATTCGTAACGATTCTGACTTGAAGCATAGAATAATGACGGAGGCACACAACACACCGTTTGCAATCCATCCTGGGAGTACCAAAATGTATCATGATCTTCGACATACATTTTGGTGGAGAAATATGAAGAGAGAGATCGCAGAGTTTATCTCAAGGTGTTTAACTTGTCAACGTGTAAAGGCAGAGCATCAAGTGCCAAAGGGTCCATTACAACCACTTGAGATTCTGAAATGGAAGTGGGAACACATTACCATGGATTTCATTATGGGTCTTACCAAGGTTTCTCAAGGCATAGATGCGATTTGGGTTATTGTTGATAGATTAACCAAGTCTGCTCATTTCTTGCCGATACGGGAGACTTATTCCCTTGAACGTCTTGCTCGTATGTACGTGAATGAGATTGTGAGATTGCATGGCATGCCAATATCCATATTTTCGGATCGTGACCCAAGATTCACTTCACGATTTTGGGTTAGTTTGCAGAAAGCTATGGGCACGAATTTACAATTCAGTTTGGCATATCATCCTCAAACGGTCGGGCAATCGGAAATGACTATTCAAACTCTTGAAGATCTATTGAGACTTTGTGTTCTAGACTTCAAAGGGAGTTGGGATAAGTACTTACCATTAGTGGAATTCTCTTATAAAAACAGTTATCATGCAAGTATAGGTGTGGCTCCATTCGATGCATTGTATGGACGAAAGTGTCGCTCTCCAGTATGTTAGGACGAGGTGGGTGAAGCAACGTTGTTGGGACCAGAGTTGGTACGCATGACTACAGAAAAGATCCAAATGATCCGACAACGTATACAAATGGCACAAGATTGACAAAAGAGTTATGTTGATCTTCATCGAAAGGACGTGGAATTTAATGTTGGGGATCATGTATTGTTACGTGTTGATCCATGGAAGGGAGTTACAAGATCCGAGAAGAGAGGAAAGCTCAATCCACGATATGTTGGTCCATTTGAGATTCTTGACCGAGTAGGAAATGTGGCCTATTGACTCGCATTACCTCAAAGCATGTCTTATGTTCATAATGTTTTTCACATATCTATGCTTCGTAAATATGTGAAAGACCCAAACTATATTATTGAATTAGAACCAGACGAGATAACTGAAGATTTAATGTACGAGGAGGTACCTGTCAAAGTTTATACCACAAAGGTTATACCACAAGTCAAAGTTTTGTGGAGGAACCATGCTATTGAGGAAATGACTTGGGAGTTGGAATCAGAAATTAAAGCGAGGTATCCTTACCTTTTCGAAACACCAGGTACATACGTCAATTTCGAGGATGAAATTTCATAAGGAGGGGAGGTTGTAAGACCCCAACTTTTTATTAATAAAATTAAATTTCCTCTATTTATTATTTTGATATAGTAAGGGGTTGATTTGATTAATGTGGTTAGTTATGGGTAAAATGCACAAATATTTTAAGTAAACAAGTGGTTATAAAATATTCATTATTGTCGGGGAATATTCGTTTGGTCGTGGAATATTCTTGTAGTCGGGGAATATTCGTACGACGGCGCAGTCATTTGTGGGCCCCATAATGGAAAACTGTCGGATAAAGAAAAATGAAAAGTATGAGTTTTTTTATAAAAAACGACGTAGTTGTTACCGTTAACATTGTTGGAATACCTGGTGGTTAAAGTACAGTAATACGCGTGGTTGCACATTAGCACACGGTATTGCACAGTATTTTTGGATTATTGATTCTTACGTAAGAAGACACTACTCAATAATTGTTACAGTAATTACTATTCAATATTTTATTTTATTGATTCAATAATTGCTACGTTGATATTTTATATTATTGTTATTTCAATAATTACTATTACACAGTATTTCCCATTATCAGATCAATAATTTATATTATTTGAATAATATTATTAGATAGCATTATTGGCAATGTCTAAGGAAGTTTTGTCTAGAAAAAGGGTTTGGTCACCTAATTGCGCGCCAGTAAGGAGAAATCTTTATCGAAAAGCCCCATCTTTCTTAGGAATGACCTAGTTGTCATTATTGTGATTCTGTAATATTATTTGTGAATAATTAATTATCAATTTATATGATAAGAAAATATTTATTTTATGTGAATATAAATGAAGGAATTAATGGTGAGGTATTTTATCAGTATTTTGTCAGAATGAAGGTATTAAAAATCATCCGTATGTGGATTTCAGTCATTTTTCGTTTGGAATTTGGAAAAACTTTCTTCTACAAAGTTGTAGAGAATTAAATTTCTTATAAAATGGACATTAAATTCGTATTTTTCTGATAAAAAAGGATATTTATTATGAATTATTGAAGTTTTTGAATATTGTTTAAATTTAAAACATTTTGGTGGAGATTTTCTAGAATGGGTTGGCCCCACTCTTGTTCTTTGTTGGTGTGCTGAGAATTATTTGTGCTCATTTTTCAAAGATGGAGTGCTGCAAAAGCCTCCGTATGTAATTTTAGTCTGCTTTGGTGTTCTAGCATTTTCCTATATATAGGGTGCTTAGTTAGAATTGAAAATCACACCAGAATCAGAAGTTTTCTCTCTCTATAATATCGAGCGTATTTTTGTGAGTATTTAGATATATTGAGTGTTTCTATTCAGTGCATGTTTCCTTCTATATTATATCCGATATTTCAGCCAGAAGTACTATTATTTTGAGGTAAGTGATGTTATTTTCTTCGTAAATGGTGTTATTTCTTTCAATATCATTATACCAAAATATTGGTGTGAATTTTATTATGAAATTTTTACCTTTTCATGTCGAGGTTACTATTCACGTATACGATATTATTCAATATTGGTTATATCACAGACTATTCATTCATGTAAGAAAAATTAAATTTTCTTTTCTTTGTCCAAGTTATCTATTATGGTTACTATCTTTGATTGTATCTATGTTTTGATCTTCATTCTTAAATTTTGCTCCAAAATTGATTATTATGGAATATTTTTGAACTTGGATAAACCAAAGTACGAATTCCTAATCCTTGTCTTTTTATCTCACTGGATTCATTTTCTATAAAATATTTTTCATCATCCTCAGTCCAAAATTATGAATTAACAAAATATCTTTGGCCTGTAGTGCAAAGATGAATGATTACTTGATGAATATCTTTGGCCCGTAGTGCAAAGATGGACAGGTGTTGAGATGAACATGACCAACTGGTGATACAAATGAATATCTTTGGCCCATAGTGCAAAGATGAATATTTGAATCAGGATGTATATTGATTGATGTTATAGGGATAAAATATTGATGATGGACTTTTAAATCATAGAAGATAGTAGACTTCATTCTCTACTTAACTCTTCTAATAAATTGTTATTTCTGCTGTGAATATTGATCTAAAATTGTTGTCCATTATATTTTATCTGATTTATTGAAGGCTAACGATAATTGTTTCTACATTATCTTAGTCATAATATTCTATATTGGGCTAGTTGAGCTCATCATTTTCCTTTTTGTTCCATTTTTCTTCTCAAGAGGCGAGAATATAGCGGGAACAAGTCGGGGTGTGGAGTGATGTTTCAGGGCAGTTGTTTTAGCAGTTCTCACTATTTTATAAAATAGTGTATCAATAATTGTAATGAGAACTTATTTGAGTTTGGATATTGTCCAGAAGATAATATTTGTATTTAAACTCACAACATATGTGTTGTCGTATTTTGCACGACAATTGTAATAATGAAGTTGTAGTTATTTTATGTACCATATATTTGGCGACTCAGAATGGTTTGTGTGGACCTATTTTGGGGGTGTCACGGAGATTAATCAGATTTGCACTTCCTTTTCTCTTTATTCTCTTTGCTTTCATTGTATTACTTCTATGCTTGTATCAAATCCCATAATGGTTATTGATTCAGAGATGAACTAATCACCATTATGGGATTCTAGTGGAGCTTGTTGTTTAGTTCAGATCTATATGCCTCTTTGTTATATTTGGCTAATTATATTTGGATTACCTAGCTTGGTTGTGCTTATTGTTTAGATGCTTGATCACCATCTACCTTAATAATTTGTATGGAACTGAAAGAGGAAGTACAAGTTCAGATTTGGCCATGTTAGCTTATGTTCATGAAATTTGCATGTGATGAATTTTGTGATTCGTAATCCGGATAGACATATTCCGGCTTACCATATGTAGTCATTTGAGAGAGCTTGCACTTTAATTGATATTATTTGTAAGTCACATAGAAATATAGTGAGTTAGATAATATTGATGTTCATATGAATTCTATCTATTTTGTGGATTTTATGTGATATGGGCATGGTATATTAAAAGATAGTCATGTTTTACCTGATCATTTTAGTTTTTAAATCACATCTTATTCACTCGTTTAAGTAGCCAGAAATAGCTATGAAGTTGTTGCATGATAGATTAGAGATAATTGATTTTCTCCGTGGGAACGATACTTGACTTACTCTATATTACTTGTTGACCGTGTATACTTGCATGTGTGTGTCTGTTTTATTAATACCGAAACAAGCCAACCTCATTAATATCATTTTATTACATGCTCTTAAATTTATGGTAAAAAATTATTATTATTCATTTATACAGCCGTATCATTTAATAGTGAAAATTTCTGAAATGATTAGAATATCATTAATAGTTTGTGTTTCATCTAATATCTTTTTACCTAAATCTTCCTATTAAATTTTGATTGTTATATTTGAACATGGAACTTTCTATTTTCTTGAACTTAATATTTTAGCAAGAACTCTAATCGATTTTCTGAATATCGTGTTGAAAATTTGTACTCTAAATAAATTAAATTGAAAATCACTAATGTTTATTAGTTATCTTATTATTCAGATTATTTCTGTCAATTCATCATATCATTGTTAATTGTATTAATTATCAAGACTAAGTTGTTGTAAATATTTTTGGTCTAGGTGCAAAGATAAAATGATTGTTGAGTGTTTTAAACCTATGTGACAAAGATATGTGGTGAAAGTTATCTTTGGTCTGTGTGCAAAAAGAAATTGTTGATTGGCATGATTATAACCATGAACTATTAATTGGTATGATCAAGACCATTGGTGTTACAATTGATTGTCTATGGCCTTGTTGGAAAGACAATATGATTGTTGAATGTATTTAACTTGTGTGGTAAGGACATGTGATGAAAGTTTTCTTTTGTAACACCCATTTTTTCAAAAGAAAAGGGATGTCACACACAAAACATAATAAATATAATCATGTAATAAATCTCAAAATATTTCTAAATAGATTGAATATCAAGTGCCATAAACGCCAATGTAAATATAAACAACTCCATATTAACATAATTTTTCTTTCTAAGAATGAATGCCAAAATATACCCAAAACAACCGTCCACAAAATATTAGAAAAACTCAAATCTAATAATAATCTCAAAACTAATATATACTTATTTGGATCAAAGTTAGCTCTCATCTCACAAATTTTGATTAATCTTGATTACCTGCCAGAAAAAGAACATAGCGTGAGCCAATTGCCCAGTACAGATATAAAGATGTACAAATATACCACAATATATAGTGTACTAAAAGAGTCGAACGAAAGAATGAATGTGAATTACGAACGAATTATGAATATATCAAAATTAGTGAGACAAAGTACAAATGATGAACGTTGTCGAACGGACAACTATAGTCAAAAGGATCCCAAACAAAATAAGACAGAATCGAATGTTTATAAGGTAATAATTTCATACTGAGCTCAAATACAAATAGCCAAAAGACTAACAAAATACATCGGTACCATGATATATGAAAATCAAATTGAATAGTACGCACAACACATACGTCACTAATCCACCAAACAAATCAAATCAAATATTGGGTCGACCCATACATATCCTGAACAAACAAATCAAATGGTCAAAGCTCGCACCTAGAGCATACAAAAGGATACGTCGTGGACTGATCACATCGCCAAAAAAGATGTTATGCCCTGGTGTTAAGAGGACATACATGTGGTACCCTTACACGTGATTAGCTCAAGTATACCCTAAGGATCGAACTACAAATGTAAACCAAAATGGGTTCAAATCACAAAACTTACATGATCATCTGCAAATGACATCGAATTATTTCAAATATGAACATACTTAACTATCACAAGATATCAACGATCTAAATACTCCCAAATGTGAACGAAAATATACGAAGAAGGATACAAATGAATAAAGTCTCAAAAAAACAAAATATTACATAACTGATATAGGGAATAGAACCACAATCAATTAACAAAGTACGAAATCTGTACCTGAATTAAGTAATGTAATACCCGAAATTATAACCTCAAATATAGTTCGTTAAACTCCTTCTGTCCGAGATAATTACACAAAATAATAAAAATAAATTAATAAACTATACGTTAAATTACTAATTACTAATTTATTTTTTGTTCAAGACATTATTATTATTATTATTATTATTATTATTATTATTATTATTATTATTATTATTATTATTATTATGCAAAACTTTAAAGTGACAATAAGTTAACTATATGCGTATGTTCATAATATAAATTACTTATATCCTAAAAAAGGAATATAAAATATATAATAATATAAATCATTACATAAATATAAATTAAAATTAATATATATCTAGAGCACCTTCATGTTACCAAAATACAAGACTATAACTCCACACATGATTACCTAATAACAATTTAATTCCTTCTCTTTTGATTAAATACAATTTCATTGATTTAATTTTATAATATTTAATTATTAAACATTTATTCATGCACTAATGCACATGCTCATCCTACCACACATGACCACAAATCTTCTTTTTAAAAGCTAACGTAAAAACTTACTGGTGATGAGTAAGTTTTATTTGTTTTCATGTCCTATCTTCTCCTCAATTCTACCAAATTTAAAATAAATATTTTTGTTCAATTTCATCATATCCTTTTTGTAAGAGACTAACTTTTATGAATAAAGATGAATTTTTCTCTAAATATCATTTTTGAATATTACGGTATGAATTTGTTATAATGTTATAGTTGTGGGTAATATTTAAAATTTTTACAAAGTAAGCAAGTTGTTATAAAATATTCGATTGGTCGGGAAATATTCGTTTTAACAGGAAATATTCGTATGACGGCACAATCATTAGTGGACCCCATAACAGAATTATTGTCAGAGTTAGAAAATGACATAAATATCTTTTTATAAAAATAACGGCGAAAGTGTTACCGTTAACTGTTGAAATACTCAGTGAGAAAAGTACAGTAATACGCGTGATTGCATAGTAGCACACGGTATTGATTATTGATGCTTATGTGAGAAGTCACTCAGCTATACTCAAGTATTTCTACAGTAATTGTTGCATAGTATATCACGTTATTGATTCAATTATTGTCACAATATTTTGTATTATTAAATCAATAATTGAGATGATGATAGACTCCACGGCACGCTTGCGTGAGGTGGTCGTCGCCCCGATCGTTTCTAGCACAGTTGTTGGGTGAATTGCTTGCAACACCTTAACCCCTCGTCTATATATAGACGGTAATCTTGGTACAATTGCTGGCGTTCGGAAATCTGCGTTGAATGGACACCAACGACACCTTGACCCCTCGCTTATATTGAAGCGGTAATCTCGGTACAATCGACGATTGATGCGGTAGAAGACGCCACACACAACTATGAATTGTTGTATGATAAGTCAAATTGAATCTCAAAGAAATAACTAAGAAAAATACTTAGGAATTCTTCAAAGAACCAAAAGTAGAGAATAACCTCACAAATATATTGAATAATAAATAATGATAATGTGTCATATTACATCAACTTGCACCTCTATTTATACTACTCAAAACAATCCAAATCCTAATAGAAATTTATAAACTATAACCCTAATTCTATAAGAAAATAGAAGTCAATTTGGAAAAGGAATTCTAATTAAAAGAAATCCTAATTACAATAGAATTTAAAATTAAGAATCCAAATAAAATCCTTCACTGCGTGGGATTTCCATAATACTCCTTTGTAGGTAAATATGTTGACTTTGTTAAGAAGATTAAAATTGGGCTTGTATTATTGGGCTTGTATTAAATTGACCCAAATTAATGTCTCATGTTCTTTTGCCTCCTCTTTGGATTTTCTTACGTTAGCTTCAGCCCAAACATCTTGGATCAATCCATTGAGACTTTGTTTGAACCTCTTTGTTCTAGCCTTGCTTGATCCCCACGTCCCTTTAGTCTTATTTGAATCCACGCATGTCATGTCCTCATCATTCCTCTCCTCTTGAAAAGGATTTGTCCTCAAATCGTCACCTACATCAAACGGACTTAGATCAGTAACGTTAAATGTAGCACTAACATTATACTCACTGGCAAATCCAATTTATAGGCATTGTCATTGATCGCTCGAGAACTTGAAATGGACCATCTCCCCTCGGAAAGCAATTTGAGCGTCTTTGAGCAGGGAATCTTTCTTTCGCGTATGTAACCACACCCGATCTCGGGCTCAAAGATCACTTGATGTCGTCCCTTGTTCGCGTGCTTAATGTATTATTCCGTTCTCCGATTCAATGTTTGCTTTGGCTCTTTCATGAATCGCTTAACAAGATCGGCCTTTTTCGTTCCATCCATGTTAGTATATTCGAGAAGCAGTAATGGTGATAAATCAGCGGTGTCAAAGGATTAAAACCATATACAATTTCAAATGGAGAAAAATTAGTAGTAGAGAATGAGCGAGCGGTTATATGCAAACTCAACATGTGGTAAACATTCTTCCCATTGCTTGATATTCTTTTTAATGATAGCGTAATAATGCCGCGACAAAGTCCTATTTACTACTTCAGTTTGACCGTCAGTTTGTGGATGACAAGTAGTAGAAAATAACAATTTAGTACCCAATTTACCCCACAAGGTCTTCCAAAAATAACTTAAGAACTTTGTATCTCTATCAGAAACAATAGTTTTAGGCATACCATGCAAACGCACAATCTCCCTAAAGAACAAATCAGCAACATGAGATGCATCATCAGTTTTATGACATGGAATAAAATGTGCCATTTTTGAAAATCTATCCACGACCACAAATATCGAATCATAACCATGCTTAGACCTAGGTAAACCCAACACAAAGTCCATAGAAAGATCAATCCAAGGTTCATTAGGAATAGGCAATGGGCGTATACAATCCATGGGGTTGAACACGAGATTTAGCTTGGCGACAAGTAATACATCTATCACATATTCTTTCTACATCCCTTTTCATATGAGGCCAATAAAATGTTCTTTTAAAGCAGCAAAAGTTTTATCAACACCAAAATGTCCCATTAAACCAGCCCCATGTGATTCCCTAACCAACAACTCACATAAAGAACATGCGAGGAATACATAGTTTATTTTCTCGAAACAAGAATCCATCAACTCTAAAGTATTTACCCACAACATTCTTTTCACAAGTTTTAAACTCTTCACAGAAATCAAGGTCATTATCATATAACTCTTTAATTCGTTCAAACCCAAGCAATTTCAGTATCAAGAGTATTTAACAAAACATACTGCGAGACAAAGCATCTGCAACGACGTTCTCCTTACCTTGCTTATATCGAATAACATATGGAAATGTCTCGATAAATTCCATCCATCGTGCATGTCTTTTGTTCAACTTGTGTTGACCCTTCAAATATTTCAATGATTCATGATCGGTGTGGATCACAAACTCCTTAGGCCACAAGTAATGTTGCCATGTCTCAAGAGCTCTAACCAAAGCGTACATCTCTTTGTCATATGTAGGATAGTTCAAAAGCGCCCCACTCAACTTTTCGCTAAAATACGCCCTTTGGTTTTCCTTCTTGCATCAACACGGCTCCAATCCCTAAACACAAGCATCACACTCAATCTCAAAAGTTTTAGCAAAGTTAGGCAAAATAAGTAAAGGAGCATTTGTCAATTTATCCTTAATCAAATTAAATGCTTTTTTCCTGTTCATCACCCCACTTGAAGCCCACACTTTTCTTGATGACCTCGGTCGATGGTCTTTGTAATTTCACTAAAATTCGAACAAAGCGTCGGTAGAAACTTGCGAGTCCATGAAAGCTTCGTACTTGACTCACATTGGTTGGACTCGGCGGCCGATCCCGGATCATGCGTATTTTCTCCTCATCAACTTGGACTCCTGTGAACTCACAACAAAGCCAAGAAAAACAATTCTATCCAAGAACAAAGCGTGCATTTCTCCATGTTAGCAAATAACTTTTCTTTCCTAAGTACATCTAAAAGCAGATTTTAAATGCAATGCATGATCTTGAAGTTTTTGCTATAAGTCAAGATATCATCAAAATAAACTACGACAAATTTTCCAATGAATGGCCTTGAAAACATGGTTCATTAATCTCATGAAAGTGCTCGGTGCATTAGTTAAACCAAAAGGTAATACTAACCATTCATAAAAACCAGTATTTAGTTTTAAATATTTGTTTTCCATTCATCACCCTCTTGCATTCTAATTTGATGATAACCACTTTTTAAATCAATTTTTGAAAATATGCAGAGACCCATATAATTCATCTAACATGTCATCTAAGCGAGGAATGGGATGTCGATATTTTACCGTAATGTTATTTCTAGCTCGACAATCGATGCACATCCTCCATTTTCCATCCTTTTTCGGCACTAGGATCATAGGAAGCGCACATGGGCTCATACTTTCTCTCACGAATCCTTTCTCCATCATTTCGTCGACTTGCCTTTGTAACTCCTTCGTTTCTCGGGATTACTCTCAGATAAAATTTGGGACGGTTTGGAATCGTCGCACCAGGAACAAAATCAATTTGATGCTCAATTCCCGAATAGGTGGTAGTCCATGAGGAAGCTCCTCGGGAAATACATCTTTGAATTTCTGAAGAGAGATGAAACAACACTAAGCAAAGAATCATTAGCGTTAGTAGTCAAAAGCGCCTCTTTATCTAGAAGTAAAATCATAGTTGTTTAGAAATCAAAGCTCTTCTCACATCACTCTTTTTTGCCCGTATATTTGTTTTTTTCTTCTTTCTTTCTTTTCTCTCTTTTTTCTCTTTTTTTCTTCTTGATTTTCTTTTCTTCACTCTCTTTTCTTTGTACATAATTTTTACGCAAATGAATTTGATCTTCATGTACTTGTTGTGGTGACAAAGGGCCTGAAAGAGATCTTCTTCTTGTCGTGAACGAATGAATATCGTTAGTAAACCCATCATGTTGAACCCTCCTATCAAAGCGCCATGGTCTACCCAACAATATATATCCCTGCTGCATGGGCACCACATCACACAATACCTCATCAATATCCGACCAATAGCAAATGGAACTAACACTGTTTGGTTACTTTAATATACGCATTATCATTGAGCCCTTTAAAGCGATCACACTTTGCGGATGTTTGGTAGTAGGTAACCCCAATTTCTCCACCATCGTAGTGCTTGCCACATTTGTGCAATTTGCCTCCATCTATAACTATGCAACAAATTTTCCCATTCACAAGACATCGAGTATGAAATAGATTTTCCATTGTTTCTTTGCTCTCCTCCTTAACTTTGTGGTACTAAGTGCTCTTCTTGTAACGAGAATTTCACCATGTATTGCATCCTCACCTATCTCCTCTAATGGTGGCATAAAATCGGTGTCGTTATCTTCCCCTCGGTCTCCACATCTCCATTGTCAAGTAACAACATTTTCCTCTGATTTGGACATTGGCTAGAAATATGTCCCCTGCCTTGACACTTAAAACATACAATATCTCGATTACGACCAAAAGAAGGTTGTTCAGTTTTACCTTGAGTTTCTCGGCTAGTTGATCCTTGCTTGGGTTCCACCTTTGGCTTGAACAATTTGTCTTTTCCTCTCGCTTTGCCAAATTGGGTCTCCATGATGAACTAGCATTAGATTGTCCTCGTTGTCCTACTCGCCTCTTGAGTTGTTTCTCTATCTTAGTAGCCATATGGACTAGTTCCTCCAACTCTAAATAATGTTGTCGTTCAACCAAGTACGCAATCTCCCGATTCAATCCTGCTGAGAACCTAGCCATCGATGTTTCATTGTCCTCAATCAAGTTAGCTTAGATCCTTGACATCTCCATCTCCTGTAATATTCATCCACACTCCGACTTCCCTGTTTAAGAGTTTGTAAATTCTGAATGATCTCCGTTGATAGTATGTTGGTACAAACCTCTTTTTCATTATCGCTTTCATCTCGCCCAAGTTGTAATGGCCGCTTCGTCACACCTTCTCCGATTAGTTGTCAACCGATCCCACCATATCAATGCATATCCGAAAATTTCGTAATGGCGGTTTGACTTTCTTGAGGTCCGAATAGTTGTGCAGATCAAAGATTCGCTCCATCTTGGTTACCCAATCTAAATAAGCCTCGGGATCACCCGTGCCTTGGAAATTTGGAATCTTCATTTTTTATGCTATCAAATTGCCATCTTCTACGTCTCGACCTCTTCTTTCCCTAGCACCTCCGTGTCTTTGATGTCGGAAATTAGATTCACGATCTTCATTTGCACTCTGTCCTCTCATAGTAAGGGTCTTCCTTTCTTGCGTCGGTTTGTTGTGTCTTCGTCTTGTTTTGCATCCCAAGAGTGTTTTAGGATAGCTCGACCATAGACACCCTCATCTCTTCTAATTGTTCTTGCATTTTGCTCTATAGTCTTTCTCAATCTCCGATCCCATTCTTTATGCATTGCTTCCATCGGAATTTCAATTAAATTTGTCGAAGGTTGTTCCTCATGAGTTCCTTTATCCTTTGAGCTAGACATATTTCTGCAAAATAAGGGTTAGTAAGCAGTTTCCTCACCACTCCCTTACGTGTTTCGCTCGAATCAATGGTCCACTCGTGTATACTCTCAATAATTGGCTTTTACCCTCGATTAATCTCACCACTAAGCCTTTTACCTCAAATATTCTCTCTAATAGGTTCTTATTGAATTCCCTAGCAAAATTCTTGGTTTTACTAATCAATTCGAAATTACTTGTCACGAAACAAAAATATAGATGGTGTAGTTATCAAGAATACCACAAAATCACCGATCGATTGTCTTGTACTCCTCTTGTAGGCTTCAGACTCGTAAATTGTAGCTCCGTTTCAGAATTGATGATGATGGAACGGTATGAACTCTTGGTTAGAATTTGATGATTTGATGGTGTGCTAAAAATTGGGTTATACTGATAGAATATGATTTTTTTTTTTTTTTTTTTTTTCCTTTTTTTTTTTTTTTTTTTTTTGCAATATATATTTCGACAAAAAAATTAAAGATAAATAACTTGCTAGAAAGGCTTAGCTTTGATACCAAATGATAGACTCACGACGCGCTTGCGTGAGGTGGTCGTCGCCCGATCGTTTCTAATACGGTTGTTGGGTGAATTGCTTGCAACACCTTAACCCTCTATATATATGAGCGGTAATCTTGGTACAAAATTCTTTGGCGTTCGGAAATCTGCGTTGAATGGACACCAGCGACACTTTGACCCCTCGCTTATATTGAAGCGGTAATCTCGGTACAATCGACGATTGATGCGGTGAGAAGACGCCACACACAACTATGAATTGTTGTATGATAAGTCAAATTGAATCTCAAAGAAATAACTAAGAAAATACTTAGGAATTCTTCAAAAGAACCAAAAGTAGAGAATAAACTCACAAATATATTGAATAATAATAAATAATGTGTCATATTACATCAACTTGCACCTCTTTTATACTACTCAAAACAATCCAAATCCTAATAGAAATTTATAAACTATAACCTAAATTCTATAAGAAAATAGAAGTCGATTTGGAAAAGGAATTCTAATTAAAAAGAAATCCTAATTACAATAGAATTTAAAATTAAGAATCCAAATAAAATCCTTCACTGCGTGGGATTTCCATAATACTCCTTTGTAAGTAAATATGTTGACTTTGTTAAGAAGATTAAAATTGGGCTTGTATTAAATTGACCCAAAATTAATTGGGCTCATGTTGACCCAAATTAATGTCTCATGTTCTTTTGCCTCTTTGGATTTTCTTACGTTAGCTTGACCCAAACATCTTGGATCAATCCATTGAGACTTTGTTTGAACCTCTTTGTTCTAGCCTTGCTTGATCCCCACGTCCCTTTAGTCTTGTTTGAATCCACGCATGTCATGTCCTCATCAGATGACAAGTTATTCATATTATTATTTGCATTATTGACAATATCTAGAAAGTTCTGTCGAGGAAAGGGGTTTGGTCACCGAATTGCGCCAATAGGGAGAAATCCTTATCGAAAATCCCCCTCTTTCTTGGGAATGATCTGGTTGTTAATATTGCAAGTTATATTATTGATGAATAAAAATTGTTGAAAATATTGAGGGGGTTTTTTATGAAGTATTTGTTGTAAATTTGGCTTATTATTTGGACCCCCACTTACCCATTTTTTAAAACTATCGGTAAAAAGTTATCTCAGTCTTGTTATATATATATTAATATATGTAAGACCCCAACTTTTATGAATAAAGATTAATTTTTTTTGAAATATATTTTTGAATATTATGGTGTGGATTTGATATAATGTTATATACAGTTGTGGGTATTATTTACAAATTTTGCAAAGTAAGCAAGTGGTTATATAATATTAGATTGGTCGGGGAATATTCGTTTTAACAGGGAATATTCGTACGACGGCACAATCATTGGTGGACCCCACAACGAAAGTATTATCGTAGTTAGAAAATTACATAATTATCTTTTTATAAAAATAACGGCGAAAGTTTTACCGTTAAACTGTTGAACTACCCGGTGGTAATAGTTCAGTAATACGCGTGATTGCATAATAGCACACGGTATTGATTATTGTTGCTTACGTGAGAAGTTACTCAGTTATACTCAATTATTACTCTACAAGATTCTTTGCGATAATATCTCTCATATTATTGATTCAATTATTGTCACAATATCATCTGCATAATATTTATTATTATTAAATCAATAATTGAGACGAAAAGTTATTCATATTATAATTTGCAATATTGACAATGTCTATAAAGTTCTCTCGATGAGAGGTTTGGTCACCTAATTGCGCGCCAATAGGGAGAAATCCTTATCGAAAAGCCCCCTCTTTCCTGGGAATGATCTGGTTGTTAAATATTGTGAGTTATAATATTAATGATGAATACGTTCGTGTTGATTAAAGATGAAATTGATATTTCCATTGTGTTGGGATTATTAGTGTTAGTGGAAATCGACATCTATTCCGATAATAATTGATGTCTGGAGGTTATATTGACCAATCGGGTAATTAATCGGATAAATGAGCAATTAATTGTTATTAATTCACATGCTTATAACTATTTGTTCACATGTGTGTACTATTGATGCACATGAATATACTATTAGGGGAGGTGGTTCAAGATTAATAATACTTGCATGAAGAAATTAAAAATAGAGGTATAGTAGAAGGTACTATACTGTAATTATTTTTTTAACATGATTGTACTATTGATTCATATGATTGTACTATTGATTCACAAGATGTACTATTAGGGGAGGTGGTGCAAGTTTGATAATACTTGTAGGACTAATTAAAATTGAAGGACTATTGTGACGCCCCCAAAATTAGGTATACGCCACCCATCTTGGGTCGCCACTTACATGGTACATAAATTCAAATACAAACTTAATTATACATCCGTCAGGTAACATACGACAATACATAAACCGAGAGTTCTAATAGAATATTGTCATTTAGACAATATCCATACTCAAGGAGTCCTCATTACATTTATTATCACACTATTTAATGTAATAGTGAGGACTACTAATGCTATCTTGGGACCATCACTCTTTTCCCGACTCGGCCCCAAATTTATATTCTCATTTTTCAAGAGAACAATGAAAGAAAGGGTGAGCTCAACTAGCCCAAAGAAGAAATATTATAACTAAGATAATGCGTAATAAATTATCAATAGTCTTCAACAATGTTAAACCGATAAAATACAATAGACAAACCAGTTTAATCTGCAATGAATATGCAATCCATTAAAAGAGTCAAGTAGAAAATAAAGTCTACTATCTTTTAGGTTTTAAAAGATTTTCATCAATTTTTATCACTAAGACTCAGCTTTAATGAAAAAACCACAATATCTAATCATCCCCGCACTACGGCCAAGGATTTTCATCAAATTATCAATGGTCATGACTATACCGAATCACCCCGGTCATAATCATACCAAAAACTATCCATCATCGCATTACATGTGCCATCGAGGACTTTTGTCACATCATTTATATCAAGCCATGATTATACCGAATGAACCCTCGGTCATAATCATATACTAAGTTCATCTATGCACGTAAGCCAAAGATAACTTTCAACATAATATAAACATGAGGATGATGACAATGATATAAGAATTCAATAAAACAAGTTCAAGAATTAATTTATCTAGGAATTATTAACGCCCAAATTGTCAACAAGATACCTGCTTTGTAGAGTAAAATTCAAGAATGATCGAGAAGAATATTTCCATGAAAAGATATTGGATGAAACGCAAATATCAAGGATATTCTACTAATTTCATGGAGTATAGAAGTCAAAGTTTTAACCAACCGGGTATAATAAAGAATGGAATAACAAAAGAAATCACCACGCACATGCGTGATCGCAGATGAGCAAAAGTTATTCCAACAAAATAATAATAACGGAACCAGTCGTCGTGAAATTCACACCCATGGGATGTTCCAATGTAATAATAAAGATGGAACCAGATCCGTGTAAAACACATGTATAGGATATTCCAACAGAATGATAAAGATTTTAACCAGTCCGTGTAAAAACACATGCATGTGATGTTCCAATGTAATAATAATAAAGAGGCGGAACCAGTCCTGTAAAACACATGCACAGGATGTTCCAAATGTAATAATAGAAGAATGTCACCAAGTATAGGGTAAACCACGATATAAGATTCCAATATAGGGTATGTCACAGATACAAAAGTTATTCAAATGTAATAATAAAGAATGGAATAAATGAGGATTTCACCAAGTATGTGGTATGCCACAGATGATACAAAGTTATTCCAATGTAATAATAAAGAATGGAATAATGTAAGTTCTCTTCATGAATAAGAAAGAATAACACCCTTACGGTACAACAAATAATACCCCTTACCTTTGAAAGAAACCGGATATAGGAGTAGTAGGGAAGGCATTTCTTCTTCTTCTTTCTCTCTATATTTTTTCTCTATAGCTTTCTCTATAATTTCTCTCTATAATAATGGCTCTAAAGCTTTGGTGAATTGGTGAGAAATGAAGAAGAATGAGCTTCTATTTATAGAAAACCGAAAGTGGCTCTTGGTCTTAATGAAGGGTCAAAATGACTCTTGGTAATATCGAAGAGACAACTACTATTTGTGAAGGGTAACTCTTCGTAATACCAAGGGACAAGTTACTATTAAAATCTTAAATCAACGATCCTTATTGATTTTACTATTATAATTTCATCCAACTGACCGAAAAATTAGCACATGAATAAGAATCGTGAATAAGAACTCGTGAATAGTAACTAATGAATAAGAACTCGTGAATAGTAACTCATGAATAGTAACTCCGACACAAAAAGTGTCCCAAATACTCGAGTGAACAATACTAGAGTGAATAGTAATTTAGTAATTGAATAGTAAACTCGTGAATAGTAACTCGTGAATAGTAATTCGACAAAAACCCCCTTAATAATTCGATTGAACAATATAACCTCCAGACATCAATTACCATCGAAATAAATGTTTAACACAAATAATTTCAACACAATGGAACTATCAAATTCATCTTTAATCAACATGAACTTATCCATCATTAATATCATAACTCACAATATTTAACAACCGTGTCATTCCCTGTGAAAGAGGGGCTTTCCAATAAGGATTTCTCCCTATCGCGCGCAATTAAGTGACCAAACCTCCTCGATGTAACTTCTAGACATTGTAAATATTGCAATTTAATAATGTGAATAACTTTGTCGCCTCAATTATTGATTTAATAAAATAACATATTATGCACATGACATCGTGACAATAATTGAATCAATAATATGAGAGATATGATGCAAAGAATTATCAGAGCAATAATGCAAGATAACCGAAAGTGACTTCTTACGTAAGCATCAATAATCAATACCGTGTGCTACTACGCAACCACGCCAGACATCGTATTTTTTACTACCGGGTAGTTCAACAAAGATCAACCAGAAACCTCCACCGTTATTTTCATAAAATATTTTGTCGCTTTAACTAACTACGACAATTCTTCCGTCATGGGTCCACCAATGATTGTGGTCGTCCGCATTTAATATTCCCCGACAAAAAGAATATTCCCCACCAATCGAATATTATATAACAACTTGCGTATACTTTGCAAAATTTTCAAATACTACCCCAACTATAACATTATCTCAAATCCACACCTTAATATTCAAAAAAATATTTCGAGAAATTTAAATCTTTATTTATAAAACTGGGGTCTCACAATCTCCCTCTTATGGAATTTTTCACCTCAAATTAGGGTACGCACTGGTATGATAAAGAGGTGAGGATACCTTGAATACCTTTATCGTTAAAAATATTAAATTCATCTTGCAATCCCGCCAAAGATATTCATTAACAATTCATCTTTGCACTACAAAGCCAAAGATATATAACTGTAAAACCAATAATATCGAGACGCAGCTTTTTTAATAGTATCACAACCACGTAATTATCCATGCACCATCGCCAAGGATATTCGTGTTTTCAATTACTACCATGATTATACCGAATAATCCTCGGTCATAATCATACCAAGTCCATCAATGCACTACGGCCAAAGATGACTTTTTACCACATCCATGAATTAATATTTCATTCACGAGACTCAAATTTCAATAATTAATCCATATCATCGAATCATCCCCGCACTACGTGCCAAGGATATTCTTTAGTATTCATTATTATCCATGCACCACGTACAAAGATAATCGTATCATTATCAATAAATTATGCACTACGCCAAAGATAATCGTATTCATTAGTATCACAACCACAAATTATCCATGCACTACTACCAAAGATAATCGTATTCGTATCATTCACAAATTATTCATACCAAAGATAATCGTGGTATTCATTATCACGACCACAAATTATCCATGTATTCATTAGTATACTACCAAAGATAATCGTACAAAGATAATTTAATTACGGTTATGATTATACCGAACAATCCTCGGTCATAATCATACCAAGTCCATCTATGCACTACAGAGCCACGTATGACTTTCAACATAATATAAGCATGAGGATCATGTCAATGATATAAAGAATCAATCAAATGAGATAAAGGATAAATATTAAACATTTATAATATAATTTATCCAGATTCAAGAATATCCCCATGTTATCAATCACTTAATAATCTTATAATCTAATATCATTAATATTATAACAATATTTTAATCACTTCTTAAATTTATAAACAATTTATTTCAATTGTTTACGCTTTTACCATATAATGCATTTAATCATTCAAAATGCCATACTCATAAGATATCATCACCAATGATCAAATCCTCATCAAAAAAAAAATATGATATACTCTATATATAGATTCTCTAGCCATAAAATCCTATTTTCCAATTTTTGTTACTTCACATAATATATTTAACTCATATGTTCAGAATTCAAACTATTTTTATGAAAAATATCAAATCAGCCCAAAAATATTTCTTTTTCTGAGATTTAGCATAATATAGTCCCATAATGAAAATATATTTTCTCTAAATTTTTAAAATTTATTTACTATTTTTCAAAAATCAATTTCTAATTAATTCCTTAAGAAATTTGCTACCTCAAGTTTAACTCCAGAAATTCCCAAATCTTGGCAGGACCTTACACATGTTAATGTGAGCCTCCATTTAAATTTCATGGTCATCTGAGTTGTAGAACTCCGATTATAGCATTTTTTCGTCGAAAATCCTAAATATTGAAATGGTCATAACTTGCTCATTTTAAGCCTGGAATGAGCTCATTTTTGGACACGATGTTCTTTATACCATATACTTTTATGTCCCAAAAGGCCTGAATTTTTCTCACTAATTAAGTGGCCGAAACAGCCCTTACAAAAAACGTGGCAGCAGCTTTTTGGACATTTTCAAGTTTTGACTCCTTTGCTAAAATCACCCACACTAAAAATCTACAACACCTTTTTCATTGATTCCACTTGGATTAGTTAGGTAACTCATAGATCTAACTCTAGGACTTAACCACACTCAAAAATTCAAAATATAATAGGAGATTTGGTCAATTGAATTTCATGTTACGCTTTTTTCACCAAAATCTGTTTTTAACCCTTGTGATTTTTAAGAAACTTTCATGTTTTCACATAATAACCAACATAACTCATCATAACACTTACTAATACCATGTATACCCATGATTTTCATTAGTCCAATGCTTTTATTATGACTTTCATCATAAACCACGTAAACTGTTCATTTTAGTTGAAGAAATATTTGAGGGTTTAAGAAATGGGTTTTGTATTGGGGTCAATACAAAATTCGATTTCACGCCTAAGTAGGCTAAGAAGTCTTCAAGAATACGCCAGAAATTTATTAATAATAGAAATATCATTCAAAATCGTGACTCTCATCCAAGACTTGATAGACGTCACATTGATACCAATCGTGACTTCTATCCCTTAACCTAGATAAGACCTCACAATGATACCTATAAACTTGCCATCTTCATTCACGATGTCGCCTTACGTAAAGTCCGCTTTTTTTTGCATTCCACACAAGGAAGTCAACAACGAAAGGTTCGGGGCTCTTTACTTATGGCTTGATATGACAATAATTGACTTTATTAGTTTGGTTACTTGAATTCGCACAACAAAGTTGGTTATGAATATAAAAGCTAACAACCTTACTTAAAAGCATGATGAGTAGTTAACCAATTGATTCCTAAAATCACATCAAAGGCAAGTATTTTCAAAAAGATAAGATCGATAGGTAACGTGAAAGTGTTTATTTGAATCAAACAAGATTTAAAAATAGTAGCGGTAACGAAGGCTCCTACTAACAAAGTTTCAACCAATAAGTCAAAGTCTAACTTCTCCGGAGTCAAATTTAAACGTTGAACGCAAGCAAGCAAGAGAGATAAAATAATGGGTAGAATCCAGATCTTATAAGGTATAGACTTCGTAATTTATAATTAACTAACCGTGCTAACTTCGTTCGGCTTACTCGCTTTTGAGAAGTCATAAAAATGCACTTCCTAAAACCAACGACTTTGTTTTGTCCATATCCACCTTTGGTGCCACCATCCCAACTAGACTTGACTTTGGTGCACAACAAAATTGGGCTAAATGACCTTCTTCTTCTTGCAATTTCCACTTCTATTATCTTTGCCATGATTACCACCAAGTGGTTACCATTCTTGGCATGATAATTTCCCCACGATGGTTATCATTATTCGATAAATGTTGCCACAAAGATGATTATTATCGTGTTGTTGGTCGTTAGCTTTTGTTTGAAATGAATCAACACTCTCATGTGCTTCATTGCTTATCTCAAAGATTTTCAGATGCCATTCTCAAACACCGCCACAAAACAAGGGTTAATTAACATATCACATATTATCCCTATACTCGAACCGACCAATTAAATACCAAATAAATTTAGGTAGGTCATACTAGCGAAGGAATTCCCGCCTCTCCCTCCTAGTTCTTATCTCACATCTCACCAGGATCATATCCCTAAGCTCGATACCAACCGTGACGCCCCCAAAATTAGGTATACGCCACCCATCTTGGGTCGCCACTTACATGGTACATAAATTCAAATACAAACTTAATTATACATCCGTCGTAGTAACATAATACAATACATAAACCGAGAGTTCTAATAGAATATTGTCATTTAGATAATATCCATACTCAAGGAGTCCTCATTACATTTATTATCACACTATTTAATGTAATAGTGAGGACTACTAATGCTATCTTCTCGGACCATCACTCTTTTCCCCGACTCGTCCCAGCCTATATTCTCATTTTCTCAAGAGAATAAAAGGAAAGAAAGGGTGAGCTCAACTAGCCCAAGAAGAAATATTATAACTAAGATAATGCGTAATAAATTATCAATAGTCTTCAACAATGTTAAACCGATAAAATACAATAGATAAACCAGTTTAATCAAGCAGCAATGAATATGCAATCCATTAAAAGAGTCAAGTAGAAAATAAAGTCTACTATCTTTTAGGTTTTAAAAGGTTTTCATCAATTTTATCACTAAGACTCAGTTTAATGAATAAACCACAATATCTAATCATCCCCGTACTACACGCCAAGGATTTTCATCAAATTATCAATGGTCATGACTATACCGAATCACCCCGGTCATAATCATACCAAAAACTATCCATCATCGCATTACAAAGCCATCGAGGACTTTTGTCACATCATTTATATCAAGCCATGATTATACCGAATGAACCCTGGTCATAATCATACTAAGTTCATCTATGCACGTAAGCCAAAGATAACTTTCAACATAATATAAACATGAGGATGATGACAATGATATAAGAATTCAATAAAACAAGTTCAAGAATTAATTTATCTAGGAATTATTAACGTCCAAATTGTCAACAAGATATCGCTTTTAGAGAGTAAAATTCAAGAATGATCAGAAGAATATTTCCATGAAAAGATACTGGATGAAACGCAAATATCAAGGATATTCTACTAATTTCATGGAGTATAGAAGTCAAAGTTTTAACCAACTGGGTATAATAAAGAATGGAATAACAAAAGAAATCACCATGCATGCAGATTTCAGACATGCACAAAGTTATTCCAATGTAATAATAATAACGGAACCAGTCGTGAAATTCACACCGATGTGATGTTCCAATGTAATAATAAAGATGGAACCGCATCCGTGTAAAAACACATGATAGGATATTCCAACAGAATGATAAAGACGGAACTGTGTCCGTGTAAAACACATGCATGTGGATGTTCAAATGAATAATAATAAAGATTTTAACCAGTCGGTGTAAAAACACACGACATGTGATGTTCCAAATGTAATAATAAAGAATAAAGAATGTCACCAAGTATAGGGTAAACCACGATACAAGATTATGTATAGGTATGTCACAGATACAAAAGTTATTCCAATGTAATAATAAAGAATGGAATAACAGAGGGATTTCACCAAGTATAGGGTATGCCATGACGTATAAAAGTTATTCCAATGTAATAATAAAGAATGGAATAATGTAAGTTCTCTTCATGAATAAGAAAGAATAACACCCCTTACGGGTACAACAAATAATACCCATTACCTTTGAAAAAGAAACCGGATATAGGAGTAGTAGAGGAAGCAGCACTTTCTTCTTCTTTCTCTCTATAGATTTTCTCTCTATAGCTTCTCTCTATAATTTCTCTCTATAATAATGGCTCTAAAGCTTTGGTGAATTGGTGAGAAATGAAGAAGAATGAGCTTCTATTTATAGAAAACGAAAGTGGCTCTTGGTCTTAATGAAGGGTCAAAATGACTCTTGGTAATATCGAAGAGACAACTACTATTTGTGAAGGGTAACTCTTGGTAATACCGAAGGACAAGTTACTATTAAAATCTTAAATCAACGATCCTTATTGATTTTACTATTATAATTTCATCCAACTGATCTGAAAAAAATTAGCACATGAATAATAGTTTCGTGAATAAGAACTCATGAATAAGAACTCGTGAATAGTAAGAACTCATGAATAGTAACTCACACAAAAAGTGTCCCAAATACCGAAAGTGAACAATACTAGAGTGAATAGTAATTTTGGTGAATAAGAAACCGTGAATAGTAACTCGTGAATAGTAATTCTAACAAAAACCGCCTTAATACCCGAGTGAACAATATAACCTCCAGACATCAATTACCATCGAAATAAATGTTTAACACAAATAATTTCAACACAATGGAACTATCAAATTCATCTTTAATCAACACGAACTTATCCATCATTAATATCATAACTCACAATATTTAACAACCGTGTCATTCCCAGAAAGAGGGCTTTCCAATAAGGATTTCTCCCTATCATGGCGCGCAATTAAGTGACCAAACCTCTCCTCGATGTAACTTCTAGACATTGTAAATATTGCAATTTAATAATGTGAATAACTTTGTCGCCTCAATTATTGATTTAATAAAATAACATATTATGCACATGATAATCGTGACAATAATTGAATCAATAATACGAGAGATATGATGCAAAGAATTATCAGAGTAATAATGCAAAGATAACCGAAAGTGACTTCTTACGTAAGCATCAATAATCAATACCGCAGTGCTACTATGCAACCACGCCAGACATCATCGCTTTTTACTAATGGGTAGTTCAACAAAGATCAACCAGTAAAACCTCCACCGTTATTTTCATAAAATATTTTTGTCGCTTTTCTAACTACGACAATTCTTCCGTCATGCAGGGTCCACTAATGATTGTGTCGTCGCATAAATATTCCCCGACAAAAAAGAATATTCCCCACCAATCGAATATTATATAACAACTTGCATACTTTGCAAAATTTTCAAATACTACCCCAACTATAACATTATCTCAAATCCACACCTTAATATTCAAAAAAATATTTCGAGAAATTTAAATCTTTATTTATAAAACTGGGTCTCACAACTATTCACAAAGGTACTATTCAGTGGAATTATTCAAAAATTGTGATAAAAGTCATATGCGGTTTACGTGTACGTAGATGTACTATTGATTGGTATGATTATGATCATGGATTATTCGGTATAATCATGACCATAATGTTACAAATGATATGGTAAAAATCCTCATTGGCCTGTAGTGCATTGATGGACAGTTGTTGGTATGATTATGACCAGGGATTATTCGGTATAATCATGACCATTTATGATTATATGAATATCCTTGGCCTGTAGTACAGGGATGATTCGATGATGTGGTTTATTTATTAAGATGAGTCTCAGCGATAAAATTTATGATAAACTTTTTAAATCATAGAAGATAGTAGATATCATGCTCTACTTGACTCTTCTAATGGATTGCTTGTTCCGCTGCAGTTAAACTTGATGTTTATTATATTTTATCAGTTTAACTTTGTTGAAGGCTAACGATAATTTATTCTGCATTATCTTAGTCATAATATTTCTTACTTGGCTAGTTGAGCTCACCCTTTGTTTTCATTGTTCTATTCAGGAAATGAGAACATAGCTAGGACTAGTCGGGGAATGGAGTGACGATCCAGATGTTTACATTACTAGTCCTCACTATTCAGCAAAATAGTGTGATAATAAATGTAATAAGGACTCCATTTGAGTTTGAATATTGTCTAGAAGACAATATTCATACTAAAACTCTCAGCTTATGTTTTGTCGTCTTTTACACGACAGTTGTATAATTAAGTTGTATTTGAATTTTTTATCATGTATTTGGCGACTCATAATGGGTGATGTATACCTATTTTAGGGGCGTCACAGTTGGTACCAAAGATTAGGGATATGATCCCTGGCTGAGATGTGAGACTAGAACTAGGAGGGGAGAGACGGGAAATTCCTTCGCTAGTATAACTTACCTAAGTTTATTTGGTCAGTCAGAGTATATGGATAATACGTGACATGTCAATTAACCCTTGTTTTGTGGCAGTATTTGAAAATGGCATCCGAAAATGTTGAGATAAACAATGAAGCACATGAGACCGTTGAGTCACCAACGATCAATACCCAAGATAATGTGCATCAGGGTGGTAATAATCCTCAAGAAAACAACAACGCTAACCAAATAATGAACGATGGGATGTTCAGAGGCTTTATGCAATTTATACAACATCAGGCGAGAGCGGCTCTTGTTCAAAATGTAGGTGGAAACACTGGCTCAGTTATTAGAGCGCGATAATGAGTCAACCCAACCAAGAGAGAGTAACCGACAAAATGATAATACCAGTGGTAGCCGTCACCGAAGCGGTGACAACAAACGTGGAGGGAATCAACATGCCAGAAATGGTAACTACTTCGGTGGTAATCATGGCCAAGATAATAGAAGTGGAAATTTCAAGAAGAGGAGATTCAACAATGATGGAAAGACGTCATCGCCAGCACCTATTGTTAAGGAAGGGGAACGACAACCAATTGTATGTTATAAATGCGGAGGGGAGAGACATATCAGTTTGAACTGTACGCAGCAATCTAAAGCGTGTTATAATTGTGGAAGAGAAAGTCGCCTTGCCCGATTTTATTGTGCACCGAAGTCAAGTCCAGCTGGGATGGAGGCATCAAAGGTCGGCCCAGACAAGACAAAACCGGTAGTTCAAGGGAGAGCGTTTGTCGTAACCTCCCAAAAAGCGAGGAATCCGAACGGGGTGATCAAGGGTAAGCTAATCATAAACTCTAGCGAAGTCTATACCTTATTTGATACCAGTTCTACCCATTCTTTTATTTCTCCTACTTGCGCTCAACGTTTAAATTTGACTCCAGAGAAATTAGACTTTGACTTATCTGTTGAAACTCCGTTGGGAGAAACCTTTATTACATCTACTGTTTATAAGTCTTGTTTGATTCAAATCGGTAACCGCATGTTACCTGTCGATCTTATCTCCATAAAAATACTTGCATTTGACGTGATTCTAGGGATTGATTGGTTAACTACTCATCATGTTAAAATTGATTATTTTCATAAGGTTCTTAGCTTTAATATTCCTAATCAACCTATTATGCGAATTCAAGCGACCAAACCATTAAAATAAATCACGGTCATCTCAAGCCATAAAGCTATTCATTTATTAAAAAACGGATGTCAAGCTTTCTTAGCTCATGTTACAGATTTAAACAAAAATACGTCAGTTTTGAATGATAACAAAAATACGTCAGTTTTGAATGATATTTCTATTGTTAATAAATTTCCTGATGTATTCCCCGAAGAACTTCTTGGCCTACCCCCGGAGCGTGAAATCGAGTTTGGTATCAACTTTGAACCTGGTACAAAACCCATTTCCAAAGCCCCATATCGAATGGCTCCTATTGAACTTCAGGAGTTAAAAACCTAACTGTTGGAATTTTTAGACATCGATTTCATTCGACCTAGAATGTCTCATTGGGGTGCTCCTGTTCTATTCGTGAAGAAAAAAGATGGAAGTATGCGACTTTGTATTGATTATCGGGAGTTAAATCATGTCACCATCAAAAATAGGTACCCGTTGCCTCGCATTGATGACATGTTTGACCAGTTGCAAGGCGCCAAATTCTTTTCAAAGATCGATCTTCGTTCTGGATATCATCAGTTGAAGATTATAACTGATGACATTCCAAAGATTTCTTTCAGAACTCAGTACGGGCATTACAAATTCCTAGTCATATCTTTTGGATTGACTAATGCTCCTGCTGCCTTCATGGATATGATGAACCGAGTATTCAAGGAAAATTTAGATCACTTTGTGGTCGTCTTTATTGATGACATCCTCATTTACTCAAAAATTCGTGAAGATCATGAGCAACACTTGAGGCTGATACTCCAAAAACTTCGTGAAAAAAAGCGTTATGCCAAGTTGATGAAATGCGAGTTCTGGCTTGAGGAAGTAGCATTCCTTGGGCACGTAATATCAAATCACAGAATATCTGTTGACCCAACAAAGATTGAAGCAATTCAAAGCTAGGAGCAACCTAAGTCAGTGACCGAAGTATGTAGCTTTTTGGGCTTAGCTGGTTATTATCAGAGGTTCATGGAAGGATTTTCTCGAATCGCTACTCCATTAACTCAGCTGACTCGAAAAGATACAAAATTTGGTTGGAGCGAGGAATGTGAGAAGAGTTTTCAAGAACTCAAGAGGAGACTCATTTCAAAGACTGCTACATCAATATTATCTGCCTCGGAGGATTTGTCATCTCTGTGATGCTTCGTGCAAAGGGTTAGGATGTGTTCTCATGCAACATGGGAAAGTCATAGCCTATGCCTCACGACAACTCAAAGAATATGAGAGGAATTATCCTACTCATGATCTAGAGTTGGCAGCTGTCATTTTTGCACTTGAGATTTGGAGGCATTACCTATATGGAGAAAAGGTGGAGATCTATACGGATCATAAAAGCCTCAAATATTTCTTCACTCAAAAGGAACTCAATATGCAGCAACGACAATGGCTTGAGCTATTGAAAGATTACGATCATACCATTCAATACCATCCCAGAAAAGTGAACGTAGAAGCTGACGTATTGAGTAGAAGATCATATGCGGGTACGAGTGCGATATTGTCAACGCAAAGGCCCATTTTGTATGACTTACAAAAGATGGAGATAGAGTTAAAGACTCCAGGGACCCATGTGATGATGGCAAATATACGAGTAGAACCGACTTTAATCGATAAAGTTAAAGTCGCTTTCAAGCTACTGACACGAAGTCGATGCGCGTATGAGGAAGAAAGTGCAAGAAGGTGCTATTCCGGAAGCAAGAATCGATGAAGAAGGAATACTTCGAGTCAACTCTAGACTTTGTGTTCCTAACGATTCTAACTTGAAGTATAAAATCATGATAGAGGCGTACAACACACCGTTTTTAATCCATCCTGGGAGTAACAAAATGTATCGTGATCTTCGACATACATTTTGGTGGAGCAATATGAAGAGAGAGATAGCGGGGTTTATCTCAAGGTGTCTAACTTGTCAACGAGTCAAGGCGGAGCATCAAGTGCCAAAAGGTCCATTGCAACCACTTGAAATTCCAGAATGGAAGTGGGAGCACATTACAATGGATTTCGTTACTGGTCTTCCCAAGGCATACATGCGATTTGAGTCATTGTTGATAGATTGATCAAGTCTGCTCATTTCTTACCGATACAAGAAACTTATACACTTGAACGTCTTGCTTGTATGTACATAAACGAGATTATAAGATTGCATGGTATTCCAGTATCCTTAGTTTCTGATCGAGACCCAAGATTCACTTCACAATTTTGGGTTAGTTTGCAAAAAGCTATGGGTACGGATTTAAGATTTAGTTCGGCATATCATCCTCAAACGGACGGGCAGTCGGAGACAACTATTCAAACTCTTGAAGATTTATTAAGACTCTGTATCCTTGACTTCAAAGGAAGTTGGGACAAGTTCTTACCATTGGTGGAGTTTTCCTATAACAACAGTTATCAAGCAAGTATTGGCATGGCTCCATTTGAGGCGTTGTATGGAAGAAAGTGTCGCTCTCAAAGATATCTTTGGGATGAGGTGGGTGAAGCAACGTTGTTGGGACCGGAGTTGGTACATATGACTATGAAAAAGATTCAAACAATTCGACAACGTATAAAAACCTCACAAGATCGACAAAAGAGTTATGCTGATCTTCGTCGAAAGGATGTGGAATTCAATATTGCAGATCATGTATTGTTACGTGTTGCTCCATAGAAAGGAGTTACGAGATTTGGAAAGAGAGGAAAGCTCAATTCTTGATTCATTGGCCCATTTTTAATCCTCGATCGAGTAGGAACTGTGGCCTATAGACTCGTCTTACCTTCAAGTATGTCTCGTGTTCATAACATTTTTCACATATCTATGTTACGCAAATATGTGAAAGACCCAAACCACATTATTGAATTAGAATCGGACGAGATAGCGGAAGATTTAACGTATGAGGAGGTACCTATTAAAATCTTGGATAAGAAGGATCATATTCTACGTTCCAAGGTTATGCCTTAAGTTAAAGTTTTATGGAGAAACCACGATGTTGAGGAAATGACCTGGGAGTTAGAATCTGAAATGAAGTCAATGTATCCTCACCTCTTCGACATACCAGGTACGCACCCAATTTCGAGGACGAAATTTCATAAGAAGGGGAGGTTGTAAGACCCCAACTTTTATGAATAAAGATTAATTTTTCTCGAAATATATTTTTGAATATTATGGTGTGGATTTGATATAATGTTATAGTTGTGGGTATTATTTACAAAATTTACAAAGTAAGCAAATGGTTATATAATATTCGATTGGTCAGGAAATATTCAATTTAACATCGAATATTTGTACGATGGCACAATCATTGGTGGACCCCACAACGAAAGTATTGTCGTAGTTAGAAAACAACAGAATTATCTTTTTATAAAAATAACGGCGAAAGTTATACCGTTAAACTGTTGAACTACCCGGTGGTAAAAGTACAGTAATGCGCGTTGTTGTATAGTAGCACACGGTATTGATTATTGATGCTTACATGAGAAGTCACTCAATTATACTCAATTATTGCTACAGTGATTGTTGCATAATATCTCTCATATTATTGATTCAATTATTGTCACAGTAT
Source organism: Panax quinquefolius (assembly GCA_020205615.1). Classification (NCBI taxonomy): domain Eukaryota; kingdom Viridiplantae; phylum Streptophyta; class Magnoliopsida; order Apiales; family Araliaceae; genus Panax; species Panax quinquefolius. The sequence goes on from CM035167.1 coordinate 122,944,654, forward strand.
CATCTGCATAATATTTATTATTATTAAATCAATAATTGAGACGACAAAGTTATTCGTATTATTATTTTCAATATTGACAATGTTTAGAAAGTTCTGTCAAGGAGAGGTTTGGTCACCTAATTGCGCGCCAATATGGAGAAATCCTTATCGGAAAGCCCCCTCTTTCCCGGGAATGATCTGGTTGTTAAATATTGTGAGTTATAATATTAATGATGAATAAGTTTGTGTTGATTAAAGATAAAATTGATATTTCCATTGTGTTGGGATTATTAGTGTTAGTGGAAATCGACATCTATTTCGATAATAATTGATGTCTGGAGGTTATATTGACCAATCGGATAATTAATCGGATAAATGAGCAATTAATTGCTATTAATTCACATGCTTATAACTATTTATTAACATGTGTGTACTATTGATTCACATGCATATACTATTAAGGGAGGTGGTACAAGATTGATAATACTTGCATGACTAAATTAAAAATGGAGGCATAGATGATGGTACTATACTGTAATTATTTTTTCACATGATTGTACTATTGATTCATATGATTGTACTATTGATTCACAAGATGTACTATTAGGGGAGGTGGTGCAAGTTTGATAATACTTACAGGACTAAATTAAAAATGAAGGAAAAGATGAAGGTATTATATTGTAATATTTTGAGCCCCAAAACGTGTAATTATCGAAACTATATCTTCCTATAAATAGAAGCTCATTCTTCTTTCATACTCACCAATTCATTAAGACTCACAAGAGCAATTATAGACAGAGAAGCTATAGAGAGAAAGAAGAAGAGAAGTATGTTACCTCACTATTCCAGTATCCAGTCTTCTTCTGAGGTAAGGGATATTATTTTGTTCAGTATTCATAGGAATAATATTTTTTTTCCATACTCTATAGTATGTGAGTAATATTATTTCGTCTCGTATTCCTGATTATACCCTCATTTTGTTAAAGTATTGCTTCTATACTCCGTGAAATTAGTAGAATATCCTTGAAATTTGTGCTTCATCTAGTATCGTTTCACAAGAATATTTTCTACACATCCTTGTTCAATTTTAATCTTTTCATGCCGGAGTACTGTCCATGAGCAGTATTTATTTTTACGGTATTATTCACAAAGTACTATTCACAGAATACTATTCACGAGTACTATTCATAAAGTACTATTCACGAGTACTATTCACAAGGTACTATTCCTGAAGTACTATTCACTCGGGTACTATTCACCCGGGGAATTATTCATGACAAAAATTGATTTATTTGTTGTCCAAATCATTTTTGATACAATATTATTCTTGAATTTTACTCCACAAAGCAGTATCATGTTGACAATTTGGACATTATTGAATTCTGGATAAATTAAATTATAAATCTTTAAAAATTTATCCTTCGTTTTCTTTTAATTGAATTCTTATATCATTGTCATCATCATCATGCTTATATTGTGATAAAAGTCATATGTGGCTTACGTGCATAGATATACTATTGATTGGTATGATTATGACCAGGGATTATTTGGTATAATTATGACCGTAATGTTATAAATGTTGTGGTAAAAATCCTCATTGGCCTGTAGTGCATTGATGGACAGTTGTTGGTATGATTATGACAAGGGATTATTTGGTATAATCATGACCATTGATGATTACATGAATATCCTTGGCCCGTAGTGCAGGGATGATTCGATGATATAGTTTATTTATTAAGCTGAGTCTCAGCGATAAAATTTATGATAAACTTTTTAAATCATAGAAGATAATAGATATCATGCTCTACTTGACTCTTCTAATGGATTGCTTGTTCCGCTGCAGTTTGATAAGTGGATTTCATATCCACGAATCAATGTCCATTTCACGCTTAATTGTTGCTATTTTCTTATTTTCATGTTCGTTTTTATTTGTTTTTGTGTTCTTTTATATGTAGGGTGGTTGTTGTGGCAAGTCGTGAAGAAAGGAGTCTTTTGGAGCAAAATTGGAAGCAAACTTAGAAAATGGCACAGTCAACTAACAGTGGTCATACCCGCCGGGGTGGGCCTATTTACCTTGTATACCCCCGCCGGGGCGGGGTGTAGTGAAATCTGGGCAGTCCTGTGTTGCTTTGGACTCTGCTGGGATATGGTTTCTGTGAGACCCCGAATTTTATGAAATGAAAGTATTCAATTTTCTTATAATTATTATTCTATTTAGTAAATGGTTAAATTGATAAAAGGTTAAAGTTAAGGGTGATATTTGAAAATTTTGCAAAGTAAGTAAGTTGTTATAAAATATTCGTTGTGTCGGGAAATATTCGTTTTAACAAGGAATATTCGTACGACGGCACAATCATTGGTGGACCCCACAACGGAAGTATTGTCGTAGTTAGAAAATGACAGAAATATCTTTATAAAAATAACGGCAGAAGTTTTACTGTTAAACTGTTGAAATACCCGGTGGTAAAAGTACAATAATACGCGTGGTTGCATAGTAGCACACGGTATTGATTATTGATGCTTACGTGAGAAGTCATTCAGTTTTGTTCAATTATTGCTACAATAATTGCTGCATAGTATCTCACGTTATTTGATTCAATTATTGTCAATATTTTTTATATATTATTAAATCAATAATTGAGATGACAAGTTATTCATATTATTATTTGCATAATTAACAATGTCTAGAAAGTTCTATCGATGAGAGGTTTGGTCACCTAATCAAGGCTTGATATAGGAGAAATCCTTATCGGAAAGCCCCTCTTCACGGGAACGATCTGGTTATTAATATTGCGAGTTATAATAATATGAATAAAGGTTGTTAAAAATATTGAGGGGATTTGTATGAAGTATTTGATGTAAATTTTGCTTATTTTATTGACCCCCATTTACCCATTTTTCAAAATAATCGGTAGAAATTATTTAATATAATAATGGTGGGGGCCACATGTGGGAAGAAAGAAAGAAAAGAAATGGGGGGTGGGGGGAGTTGCCTTGGGAGGAAGGGAATATATATTATATGTATATATATATATTTGACATGTGTGTATGGAATTTAGTGTGTGAGTGTGTGTGTGGTGGGAAGAAAAGGAGGTGGGGGAAGATGCCTTGGAGGGAAGGGCATTGTGTGTGTAAGATGAAAGTGGTGATAGTGATGTGTCTATTTGTAATATTAGTGGAGGATGGTGGAAAAGGTGGAGTGTATTATATATCTATGTGTGTGTGAATGTGTTATATATATATATATATATATATATATGATAATGACATGTGGGAAGAAATGTGTTATATGGTGGAAGAAAAAAATGAACGGGAGGGAGTAATTATGATAAGTGTGTGTGGTGTGGTGGAATATGTATATATATATATATAGAGAGAGAGAGAGAAGAGGATCAAGTCATACCCTTATCTTACTCTATATTCTCACACCTTTTTTATGACGGTTTGATCATATATAACAAGTTGCTCATACTTTTAATGACGGACAACATATAGCGTCGCTAAAAGTATGTAACGACATTGTATGAAACGTAAAACCGTCGCCTAAAGGGGGTGAGCAATGAAAGTGAGTAAGATAATGGGTATGCACTTGATCCTAACCATATATATATATTATTTGTGAAAATGATGAGATTATATATATATATATATATATATATATATATATATATATTAAACATATATATGGGGAAGGAAAGGCATCACACGGGTGATGATAGTGTGATGTAGGTTATATTATATATATATATATATATATATATATATATATATATATTATAATAAGTTTTATTTTATTTGATTATAAATAGAATATATTATATTTTATTTAAAGTTTTCGTTTTATTAGAATATTTTATTGCATAGTGCTGCATAGTAAATCAAAAAATTTCAAATGATTCAGCCGAACGAATTCGCCCGTGAATTTGTTCTGTGCATCCGTGATTAAATTTTTCAAATAGTATCCCTTCCATTCTCCTATAAATAGGTTGCATAGTTAGAATTGAAAATCACACCAGAATCAGAAAATTCTTCTTCTATAATATTGAGCGTATTTCTTTCGAGTTTTAGAAAGCTTTGAGTGTAGAAAATAGTGAAAGTTGTCTTCAAGAATATATCCGCTATACCAGTTGGAATACTCTTCTTTTTAAGGTAAGGAATGTTATTTTTGTTCAATATTTGCTTGAAATAATATTTTATTCCATACTTTGTAGTATGTAAGTAATATTATTTCGTTTCAGATTTCGAATTCTATAGTCATTTGGTTAAAGTTTTGGCTTCTATACTTCATGAAATTAGTAGAATATCCTTGAAATTTGCGCTTCATCCAATATCTTTTCATGGAAATATTATTCTGAGCATTCTTGATAAGTTTTAACTTTTTCATGTTGGGGTACTATTCACGGGGTTACTATTCTCGAAGTTACTATTCACTCGGTTACTATTCATCCGGGGCACTATTCATGATAAAAATTGATTCTTTTCGGTCCAAATCATTTTTGGTACAATATTATTCTTGAATTTTACTCCACAAAGCAGTATCATGTTGACAATTTGAACGTTATTGAATTCTGGATAAATTAAATTATAAATCTTTAAAATTTATCCTTGAACTTGTTTTATTGAATTATTATGTCATTGTCATCATCCTCATGCTTATATTATGTTGAAAGTCATCTTTGGCTGTAGTGCATAGATGGACTTGATATGATTTTGACCAGGGATTATTCGGTATAATCATGACCGTAATGTTACAAATGATGTGGTAAAAGTCCTCATTGGCCCGTAGTGCATTGATGGACAATTTTTGGTATGGTCATGACCATGGGTTCTCTTCGGCTAAAGGTGCAAAGATGACTTGTTTTATGGCGTGATCATGACCGTTGATGAAAACACGAATATCCTTGGCCCGTAGTGGATGGATAATTCGTGGTCGTGATACTAATGAATATCCTTGGCCTGTAGTGTAGGGATGACTCGATGATGTGGATTAATTATTGAGCTGAGTCTCGGCGATGAAATATTAATTCATGGATGTGATAATAATGAATATCCTTGGCCGTAGTGCATGGATAATTCATGGATGTGATACTAACGAATATCCTTGGCCGTAGTGCATGGATAATTCGGTGATATGGATTATTTATTGAGCTGAGTCTCAGCGATAAAATATTGATAATAAACTTTTAATTCGTAGAAGATAGTAGATATCATGCTCTACTTGACTCTTCTAAAATACAGTTGCATATCTTTGGCCTGTAGTGCAACGATGAACTGTTAATGAATATCTTTGGCCCGTAGTAGAAAGATAAATTTATTAGTATGATTATGGACAGGAATTATGATTTGGTATAACCATGGTCTTTGATATTTCAGGTAAAGACATGTGATGAAATTTATCTTCGTCCTGTGTGCGAAAAGGAATTTAGAACCACAATTATGATTATGAGTTATTCACCTGATTGTGGACAGGAATTGTTGACTGATGTTACAGGGATAAAACATTGTTGGTGGATTTTTTATGTGGAGAAGATAATAGACTTTATGGTCTATTTGACTCTTCTAATGGATTGCTCGTTCCGCTGCAACTATGGTTGAAAATTTTTATCATCTACCATATGTTTTAAATCTCTGATTCATTACTGACGAAGGCTATTGATAATTTAATTATCTTTAGTCATGATATTCTTTACTGGGCTAGTTATACTCACCCTTCTTTCACAATTCCTTTCAGGTAATAAGAGTGTATCTAGGTCGAGCGGGGGTAGCAGGAGAATAGAACGGTGGTCTCTAACTGTGGAGGTTCTCCCTAAACAGTATAGAAAAGTGTGTTGTATTTTATACATCATTTAATAGTTATATTTGGTGAATCAAATATGGTGAGGCGAACCCAACGTTGGAAGGGTGTTTTTGTCACTATCATACAAGATGTCTAATGACAGATGACTTCGTGTTATCATAAGACAGGGTTGTGCGCATCCACTTGCTGAGTATATCTACGAGCACTACCTATATAATCTTGGAGTTTGTTTGGAGTATAATTATCAATTGGAGATAATGGAGATAATTATATATCAAGAGAAGACTCACCATTGGAAAGAAGATGATAGCAATCTTATTGTTTTTCTTTGGGCACTATTGGGTCAACCAAGGATAATTCTGTGGACATATGATATTTATCATAACCTAGACGCATGGCCTCCCATGTATGAAGGTTTCCTTGAGTATTTTCCAAAGATTTTAATTTCTAAAACAGTTTTTGACTGTACCTTTATCTAAGGTACCATTGTAAGGTCTTGTGGTTAAGGCACGACGAGAATTATATATATGTGTAGTAAAACTCACAGTTTAACTGTGGTCATTTTCTGCACGACAGTTGTATAAATGGAATTGTCAGTAGTGTATTTTCTGGCGACTCAAGATGGGTGATGTATACCTATTTTGGGGTTGTCACATTTGGTATCAGAGCTTAGGGATATGGTCGCTGGCAGAGATATGATTCTAGAACTAGGAGGGGAAAGACGAGTAATATACTTCGCTAGTATGTGACTTACCTAAGCTGAAATTGTTTAACTTGATAAGTTGACAAATTGTGATATGTCAATTAACCTTTGTTTTGAAGATATATTCTAGAATGATATCTGAAATACAGGAGATGAGCAATGGGAAAATCATGATACAGAGGAAATAACCGGGAAGGTACAATCCAAAAAGAAAGCAAGGTATTCTCATCTCTTTGAATATCAGGTACATACGTAAATTTTGAGGGTGAAATTTCATAAGGAGGGGAGATTGTGAGACCCCGAATTTTATGAAATGAAAGTATTCAATTTTCTTATAATTATTATTCTATTTAGTAAATGGTTAAATTGATAAAAGGTTAAAGTTAATGGTGATATTTAAAAATTTTGCAAAGTAAGCAAGTTGTTAAAAAATATTCGTTGTGTCGGGGAATATTCGTTTTAACAAGGAATATTCGTACAACGGCACAATCATTGGTGGATCCCACAACGAAAGTATTGTCGTAGTTAGAAAATGACAGAAATATCTTTATTAAAATAACGACGGAAGTTTTACTGTTAAACTGTTGAAATACCCGATGGTAAAAGTACAGTATTACGCGTGGTTGCATAGTAGCACACGGTATTGATTATTGATGCTTACGTGAGAAGTCATTCAGTTTTGTTCAATTATTACTACGAGAATTTTGCGTGATAAGTATCTCACGTTATTTGATTCAATTATTGTTAATATTTTTTATATATTATTAAATCAATAATTGAGATGACAAGTTATTCATATTATTATTTGCATAATTAACAATGTCTAGAAAGTTCATTCGAGGAGAGGTTTGGTCACCTAATTGTACGCCAATAGGGAGAAATCCTTATCGGAAAGCCCCATATTTCCTGGGAACGATCTGGTTGTTAATATTGCGAGTTATAATAATATGAATAAAGGTTGTTAAAAATATTGAGGAGATTTTTATGAAAGTATTTGATGTAAATTTTGCTTATTTTATGGACCCCCATTTACCCATTCAAAATAATCGGTAGAAATTATTTAATATAATAAAGATGGGGGCCACATGTGGGGCCCACGTGTGAGAAGAAAGAAAGAAAAGAAAAGGGGGGTGGGGGAGTTGCCTTGGGAGAAAAGGAATATATATTATATGTATATATATATTTGACATGTGTATATGGAATTTAGTGTGTGTGTGTGGTAGGAAGAAAAGGGGTGGGGAAGATGCCTTGGAGGGAAGGGCATTGTGTGTGTAAGATGAAAGTGGTGATAGTGATGTGTGTTTGTAATATTAGTGGAGGATGGCGGAAAAGGTGGAGTGTATATATATATATATATATATATATATATATATATATATATATGTGTGTGTGTGTGTGTGTGTGTGTGTGTGTGTGTGTGTGTGTGTGTGTGAATGTGTATATATATATATATATATATATGATAATGACATGTGGGAAGAAATGTGTTATATGGTGGAAGAAAAGAAATGGACTGGAGGGAGTAATTATGATAAGTGTGTGTGGTGGGGTGTGGATATATATATATATATATATATATATATATATAAAGCATATTATGGGGAAACGAAAGGCATCACACGGGTGATGATGCGTGCAGACGTAGGTTATATATTTATATATATATATATATATATATATATATATTATAATAAGTTTTATTTTATTTGATTATAAATAGAATATATTATATTTTATATAAAATTTTCGTTTTATTAGAATATTTTATTGCATAGTGCTGCATAGTAAATCAAAAAATTTTAATGATTAAATTAGAAGCTAATTCACCCGTGAATTAGCTCTCGCATCGTCGAGATTAAATTTTTCAAATAGTATCCCTTCCATTCTTCTATAAATAGGATGCTTAGTTAGAATTGAAAATCACACCAGAATCAGAAAATTCTTCTTCTATAATATTGAGTGTATTTCTTTCGAGTTTTCGAGTGTAGAAAATAGTGAAAGTTGTCATCAAGAATATATCCGCTATACCAGTTGAAATACTCTTCTTTTCAAGGTAAGGGATGTTATTTTTGTTCAATATTCGCTTAAAATAATATTTTCTTCCATACTCTATAGTATGTAAGTAATATTATTTCGTTTCAGATTTCGAATTCTATACTAATTTGGTTAAAGTTTTGGCTTCTATACTTCATGAAATTAGTAGAATATCCTTGATATTTGCGTTTCATCCAATATCTTTTCATGGAAATATTATTCTGAGCATTCTTGATAAGTTTTAACTTTTTCATGTCGGGGTACTATTCACGGGGTTACTATTCCCAAAGTTACTATTCATAGGTACTATTCACCTGGGGCACTATTCATGATAAAAATTGATTCATTGTCGGTCCAAATCATTTTTGATACACTATTATTCTTGAATTTTACTCCACAAAACAGTATCATGTTGACAATTTGAACGTTATTGAATTCTGGATAAATTAAATTATAAATCTTTATAATTTATCCTTGAACTTGTTTTATTGAATTATTATGTCATTGTCATAATCCTCATACTTATATTATGTTGAAAGTCATCTTTGGCTGTAGTACATAGATGAACTTGGTATGATTATGATCAGGGATTATTCGGTATAATCATGACAATAATGTTACAAATGATGTGGTAAAAGTCCTCATTGGCCCGTAGTGCATTGATGGACAGTTTTTGGTATGGTCATGACCATGGGTTCTCTTCGGCCAAGGGTTCAAAGATGACTTGTTTTATGGCGTGATCATGACCGTTGATGAAAACACGAATATCCTTGGCCCGTAGTGCATGGATAATTCATGGTCGTGATACTAATGAATATCCTTGGCCTGTAGTGCAGGGATGATTCGATGATGTGGACTAATTATTTAGCTGAGTCTCAGCGATGAAATATTAATTCACGGATGTGATAATAATGAATATCATTGGCCGTAGTGCATGGATAATTCATGGATGTGATACTAACGAATATCCTTAGCCGTAGTGCATGGATAATTTGGTGATGTGGATTATTTATTGAAATTTGAGTCTCAAATGATAAAATATTGATAATAAACTTTTAATTCGTAGAAGATAGTAGATATCATGCTCTACTTGACTCTTCTAAAATACAGTTACATGTCTTTTGCCTTTAGTACAAGGATGAACTGTTAATGAATATCTTTGGCCCATAGTGGAAAGATGAATTTATTAGTATGATTATAGACAGGAATTATGATTTGGTATAACCATGGTCTTTGATATTTCAGGTAAAGACGGATGATTAAAATTATCTTCGTCTTGTGTGCGACGAGGAATTTAGAACCACAATTATGATTATGAGTTATTCACCTAATTGTGGACAGGAATTGTTGACTGATGTTATAGGGATAAAACATTGTTGGTGAATTTTTAACGTGGTAACGGTCATTGGAACAATGATAACCATCGTAGAGGAAATTATCATGCCAGAAATGGTAACCACTTCGGTGGTAATCATGGTCAAGATAATAGAAAAGGTGAGTCAAGTGGAAATTTCAAAAAGAGAAGATTCAACAATGACGGAAGGCGTCAAGCACCAAAGACCAAAGAACGAATTCTAGGGGAGGAGAAAGACAGCCAGTTAGATGCTACAGATGCGGAGAAGAGGGACACATAAGTCCAAACTGTTCACAACCTTCCAAGTTATGTTTTAGTTGTTGAAAGGACGGTCATATAGCTCGAGATTGTCCTGTAGCGAAACTAAGTCCAGCGGGGATGGTGAATCCAAAGGCTGTCCCAGACAAGTCAAAGTCATCGGTTCTTGGAAGAGCATTTTTCGTGACTTCTCAAAAAGTGAGTAACCCGAACGAAGTTAGCACAGGTTAGTTAATTATAAATTTTTGCGAAGTTATACTTTATTAGATACCGGTTCTACCCATTCATTTATCTCTCCTGCTTATACTCAACGTTTAAACTTGACTCTGGAGAAAATTAGACTTTGACTTATTTGTTGAAACTCCGTTAGGAGAAACTTTCGTTACATCCACTGTTTATAAATCTTGTTTGATCCAAGTTGGCACCATCACATTACCTGTTGACCTTATATCTCTAAAAATTCTTGCATTTGATGTGACCTTAGGGATTGATTGGTCAACCACTCATCATGCTAAAATTGATTGCTTTTGTAAGGTTGTTAGTTTTCATATTCCTAAGCAACCCGTTATTTGAATTTAAGCAACCAAACCATTGAAGTCAAACTCTTTTATAACAAGCCGTAAAGTCATTCGTTTATTAAAAAATGGATGTCAAGCTTTCTTAGCCATGTTATGGACTTGAACAAAAATACGTCAGATTTAAATGATATTTCTGTTGTTAGTAAATTTCTTGACGTATTTCAAAAAAATTTCCGCCTACTCGAGGCGTGATATTGAATTTTGTATCGACTTTGAACCCCAGACAAAACCCATTTCTAAAATCTCATATAGAATGGCTCCTATTGAACTTCAGGAGTTAAAAACCTAACTACAGGAGTTGGTACCTTAGCCTCTATCTGGTGACTTTCTTTATGGAATGCACTGAAACCAAACTCTCTGTAGGGGACGTCATATTCGTGCGGTTGTAAACTAATAGGTGCCATTGTGACGTGCTATCCAAGATTGGGATATGAGTCACAGTTGAGAGCAACCTAAGTCAGTAATCAAAATAAGTAGCTTTCTAGGCTTAGCTGGTTACTATCGGAGATTCGTGGAAGGATTTTATCGAATCGATACTCTATTAACTCAGCTGACTCAAAAAGATACAAAATTCGAATGGAGCGAGGAATGTGAGAAGAGCTTCTAAGAACTCAACATGCGGCAACGACGTTGGCTCGAGCTGTTGAAGATTATGATTATACCATTCAATACCATCGTAGGAAAAGCGAACGTGGTAGCTGATGCGTTGAGTAGAAGATCGTATGCGTTTATAAGTGCGAATATACGAACCTACGTGAAGATAGTAAATATACGATTAGAAACGACTTTAATCGATAAATTTAAAGCTGCTAAAGTTACAGACCTAGAGTTGATGAATATGAAGAAGAAGATGCAAGAAGTCGTTATTCCAAAAGAGAGAATCGGCGATGTGAGGAAAGCTCAAACCTTCGATTTATTAGTCCATTTGAAATTCTCGATCGAATAGGAATTGTGGCATATAGACTCGTTTTACCACCAAGTATGACGCGTGTTCATAACATTTTTTGTGTATCGATGTTACGTAAATATGTGGACAACCCGAACCACATTATTGAGTTAGAACCAGACAAGATAGCAGAAGATTTAACGTACGAGGAGGTACCAGTCAAGATCTTGGATGGGAAGGAGCATGTCCTATGCATGTCAATTTTGAAGACGAAATTTCATAAGGAGGGGAGGTTGTAAGGCCCCAACTTTTTATAAATGAAGATTTGATTTTCTCTATTTATTATTTTGAAATAGTAAGGGTTGATTTGATTAATGTGGTTAGTTATGGGTAAAATGCGCAAATATTTTTAAATAAGCAAGTGGTTATAAAATACACATTGTTGTCGGAGAATATTCGTTTGGTCGTGGAATATTCTTCATTGTTGGGAATATCCGCATTTACTGACGCCAGTAGCGACTTTGTGTGGACCCCATAACGGAAAGCAATTGGATGAAGAAAACGAGAAGTATAAGTTGTTTATAAATAACGGCGTAGTTTTTACCGTTAATACTGTTGGAATACCCGGTAGTTAAAACACATGAATACGCGTTGTTGCAGACAAGAAAATATTACGGTATTGCACCAATTATTGATTCTTACGTAAGAAGGCACCACTCAATAAGCAATTACGATGAGTTCCGCTCAAAGATTTTATTTTATTGATTCAATAATTGTCGTTGATATTTTATATTATTGTTGTTTCAATAATTGTCACTACACAAGATTTTCCATTATCGAAGCAATAATTCATATTATCCGAATAATATTATTAGAAAACATTATTGGCAATGTCTAGAAAGTTTCGTCTAAAGAGAGGTTTGGTCACCTAATCATGCGCTTGAAGAAGAGAAATTCTTATCGAAAGCCCTCTTTCCGAGAGAACTACTGGTTGTCGATGATTGTGATTTCGTAATATTATTTGTGAATAATTAATTATTGATTTATATGATGAGGAAAATATTGATTTTATGTGGATATAGATGGAGAAAATTTTTAAAGTGACAATTGTTAAAAATTGATATTTTATCTTTTCTGATAAAATAATATTTTATTATATTATTATAATATAATAATGGTGATATTTTTACAATGAATGTGGGATATATGAGTATATGAGGAGGAAGAGTATTTTTGTTGCAAAAGTTGATTAACACATGTTTTGTGTGTCGGTGGACCCCATTTCTTGACAGAAATTTGATTATAGCCTGTAAAATCGTCCGTATGTGGATTTCGGTCAATTTCTGTCTGGAATTTGGAAAAACTTTCTTCTGCAAAGTTGTAGAGAATTGAATTTCCTATAAACAATTGCGAGATTCGAATTTTCTGATAAAAGGGCTATTTATTATAAATTATTGAAGTTCCGAAGTTCCGAAATAATTGATTTTTGGAGGTTTTAATAAATTTTTTTAAGAAAAACATTTATTTACATTTTTGGGCCTCATTAAACATGTGTTAAGTTGCTGATTTCAGATTCTTGGTGTACGTAGGAAATTTATATAAATATATTAATATTATATTAAAATTTCTGCTTTTGTGTTCTAAGCAATTTCCTATAAATAGGTGCTTAGCTTAGAATTGAAAATCACACCAAAAACTACAGATTTCTCTCTCTTTCTCTCTATATAATATTGAGCATATTTTGTGAGTATTTTAGTACTTTGAGTATTGCTATACGGTGCAAGCTCTTTCAGCACTATATCCAGTATTCCAGTCAGAAATACTGTTTTTGCAAGGTAAGGGATATTATTTTTTAAAAATGATATTATTTCTTCAATATTATTATGCCGAAATATTGGTTGGAACTTTTTATCAAATTTGGAACTTTTTCATGTCGGGGTTACTATTTATGAGTTACTATTCATGAGTTACTATTCACAAGTTACTATTCATGAGTTACTATTTACGAGTTACTATTCACGAGTACTATTCACGAAGCATGATGATTTTTTTTTGTGAAATTTCTATCTTTTAGTGTAGGAGTCACTATTCACGTATACGACACTATTCACATATACGGCACTATTCACGAATACGACACTATTCACAGAAAAATTAAATTTTCATTTTTCGTCCAAAATATCTATTATGGATACTAGCTTTGATTGTATCCATGTTTTGATCATTCTTGACTTTTACTCCACTCTGATTACTTATGAAGTATTTTTGAACTTGGATTGTGTAAAGTACGAATCCTTAATATTTATTCTTTTGTTTCACTAGATTCGTTTTCTTTAAAATATTTTTTCATCATCCTCAATCCTAAATGATGATATAACTGAATATCTTTGGCCCGTAGTGCAAAGATGAATGATTTTATGATGAATATCTTTGGCCCGTAGTAAAAAAGATGAACATGTGTTTAGATGAACAATGACTAACTGGTGAATATTTTTTGGCTCAGAGTGCAAAGATGAATATTTGATTTATGATGTATATTTATTGATGTTACAGGGATAAAATATCGATGATGGACTTTTAAATTCATAGATGATAGTAGATTTCATTCTCTACTTAACTCTTCTAATGAATTATTGTTTCCGCTGTAGTTGTTGATCTAAAACTTGTTGTTTATTGTATTCTATCAGATTTTTCCCTGTTGAAGACTAAGGATAATTTGTTGTACATTATCTTAGTCATAATATTCTTTACTGGGCTAGTTGAGCTCACCCTTTTCCTTTCTGTTCCATTTTTCTTCTCAGGAGACGAGAATATAGCGGGAACTAGTCGGGGTGTGGAGTAATGGTTCAAGACAGTTGTTTTAGTAGTCCTCACTATTTTGTAAAATGGTGTATCAATAATTGTAATGAGGACTTATTTGAGTGTGCATATTATCTAGAAGACAATATTTGTATTTAAACTCATAGTTTATGTGTTGTCGTATTTTGCACGACAATTGTATTAATGAAGTTGTAGTTGTTTCTGTACCGTGTATTTGGCGACTCAGAATGGGTGATGTATACCTATTTTGGGGTCGCCACGCTTAATATCGAGCTTAGGATATGATCTGGCATGAGATCTGGGAATAGAACTAGAGGGAGAGACGAGTAAATCCTTCGCTAAGTGTGTCCTACCTAAGCTTATTTGTTGGCTCATAATAATATAGGGGTATTATGTGATTTGTTAATTTGTTAAATTAACCCTTGTTTTATGGCAGTATTTAAGAATGTTAACTGAGAATGTTAACAGTGGAGTAAATGAGACCGTGGAGACACCTGTACTCACCAACGAGGAGAACGTGCAACAGGCTGGCAATGTTCCTCCTGTGAACAACACCACTGAGCAGATGATAAACGATGGTATGTTTAGGAATTTTCTAGAATTCATGCAAAACCAAACGAGAAAGACTACTGTTCAAAATGTAGGTGGAAACACTGGCAACTCACGGATGGTCACCGCTAAGCAGTTCAAGGAGTTAGGACCGCCGGAGTTTTTGGGAAAGCCAGAACCACTTACGGCAGAGACGTGGATAAAGCAGATCACTAAGATATTTGATGTCTTGGGATGCTCAAAGGAGCAAAAGGTTCCTTTCGCCACTTTCATGTTACGAGGAGAGGCAGATTATTGGTGGGAATGTAGAAGCGACTCACTCTACCGTGACTTGAAGATGTCTTGGGAGAAGTTCCAAGAATTGTTCAACGACAAGTACTTTCCCGAAAGTATTCGTCACATGAAGGAGGTAGAGTTCATCAAGCTGGAGCAAAACAATATGAACGTGTCGCAGTACGAAGCTAAGTTTGCCGAGTTGTCTCGATTTGCATCCCATTTGGTTGATAATGAAGAGAGAATGACACGAATGTTTCTACGAGGTTTGAAACCCAAAATACGTCAATACCTCATTTCTCACAAACATTGTTTATATTCAAATGTTGTGAATAGGGCTTAGTTATTGGAGCGCGATAATGAGTCAGCTCAACTGAAGAATAATGACCAACAACTCGATGATAATCGCATTGGGTGGTAACCGGCCATGAACAATGATAACCATCGTGGAGGAAATTATCATGCGAAATGGTAACCACCGGTGGTAATCATGGTCAAGATAATAGAAAGGTGAGTCAAGTGGAAATTTCAAAAAAGAGAAGATTCAACAATAACGGAAGACATCTAAGACCAAAGACCAAAGAATGTAATCTAGGGGAGGAGAAAGACTGCCAGTTAGATGCTACAGATGCGGAGAAGAGGGACACATAAGTTCAAACTGTTCACAACCTTCCAAGGTATGTTTTAGTTATGGAAAGGACGGTCATATAGCTCGAGATTGTCTCAGAAGTAAACCAAGTCCAATGGGGATGGTGAATCCAAAGGTCGTCCCCGACAAGTCAAAGTCATCTGGTTCTTGGAAGAGCATTTTTCGTGACTTCTCAAAAGTGAGTAACCGAACGGTTAGCACCAAGTTAGTTAATTATAAATTTTCGAAGTTATACCATATTAGATAATTTGTTCTACCCATTCATTTATCTCTCCTGCTTATACTCAACGTTTAAACTTGACTCTGGAGAAAATTAGACTTTGACTTATTTGTTGAAACTCCGTTAGGAGAAACTTTCGTTACATCCACTGTTTATAAATCTTGTTTGATCTAAGTTGGCACCATCACATTACTTGTTGACCTTATTTCTCTAAAAATTCTTGCATTTGATGTGACCTTAGGGATTGATTGGTCAACCACTCATCATGCTAAAATTGATTGTTGTTGTAAGGTTGTTAGTTTTCATATTCCTAAGCAACCCGTTATTTGAATTTAAGCAACCAAACCATTGAAGTCAAACTCTTTTATAACAAGCCGTAAAGTCATTTGTTTATTAAAAAATGGATGTCAAGCTTTCTTAGCCATGTTATGGACTTGAACAAAAATACGTCAGATTTGAATGATATTTCTGTTGTTATTAATTTCTTGACGTATTTCCTGAAAAATTTCCTGGCCTACTCCCAGAGCGTGATATTGAATTTTGTATCGACTTTGAACCGGTACAAAACCCATTTCTAAAATCTCATATTGAATGGCTCCTATTGAACTTCAGGAGTTAAAAACCTAACTACAGGAGTTGGTACCTTAGCCTCTATCTAGTGACTTTCTTTGTGGAATGCACTAAAACCAAACTCTCTCTGTAGGGACGCCATATTTAAATGCGGTGGTAAATCGATAGGTGCCATTGTGACGTTTATCCAAGATTGGGATATGAGTCACGATTGAGAGCAACCTAAGTCAAGAATCAAAATAAGTAGCTTTTTTAGGCTTAATGGTTACTATCGGAGATTCGTGGAAGGATTTTATCGAATCGATACTCTATTAACTTAACTCACGGTGACTCAAAAGATACAAAATTCGAATGGAGCGAGGAATGTGAGAAGAGCTTCTAAGAACTCAACATGCGGCAACGACGTTGGCTCGAGCTGTTGAAGATTACGATTATACCATTCAATACCATCATAGGAAAAGCGAACGTGGTAGCTGCCGCGTTGAGTAGAAGATCGTATGCGTTTACAAGTGCAATTCGAATGGAGCGAGGAATGTGAGAAGAGCTTCTAAGAACTCAACATGCGGCAACGACGTTATCTCGAGCTGTTGAAGATTACGATTATACCATTCAATACCATCATAGGAAAAGCGAACGTGGTAGCTGACGCGTTGAGTAGAAGATCGTATGCGTTTACAAGTGCGAATATACGAACCTACGTGAAGATAGTAAATATACGATTAGAAACGACTTTAATCGATAAATTTAAAGCTGCTAAAGTTACAGACCTAGAGTTGATGAATATGAAGAAGAAGATGCAAGAAGTCGTTATTCCAAAAGCGAGAATCGACGATGTGAGGAAAGCTCAAACCTTCGATTTATTAGTCCATTTGAAATTCTCGATCGAATAGGAACTGTGGCATATAGACTCGTTTTACCACCAAGTATGATGCGTGTTCATAACATTTTTTGCTTATCGATGTTACGTAAATATGTGGACGACCCGAACCACATTATTGAGTTAGAACCAGACGAGATAGCAGAAGATTTAACGTACGAGGAGGTACCAGTCAAGATCTTGGATGGGAAGGAGCATGTCCTACGCATGTAAATTTCGAGGACGAAATTTCATAAGGAGGGGAGTTTGTAAGGCCCCAACTTTTTATAAATGAAGATTTGATTTTCTCTATTTATTATTTTGAAATAGTAAGGGTTGATTTGATTAATGTGGTTAGTATGGGTAAAATGCGCAAATATTTTTAAATAAGCAAGTAGTTATAAAATACTCATTTTTGTCGGAGAATATTCGTTTGGTCGTGGAATATTCTTGCCGTTAGAATATTAAATGACGTAGCGACCTTTGTGTGGGCCCCATAACAAAAAACAATTGGATGAAGAAAACGAGAAGTATAAGTTGTTTATAAATAACGGCGTAGTTTTTACCAAGTTATCCGTTGGAATACCCTAGTAGTTAAAACACGATGAATACGCTGTTGTTGCACAAGAATATTACCGGTATTGCACCAATTATTGATTCTTACGTAAGAAGGCACTACTCAATAACTCATTGCTATGAAGTTCTTCGCTCAAAGATTTTATTTTATTGATTCAATAATTGTTGCGTTGATATTTTATATTATTGTTGTTTCAATAATTGTCACTACACAAGATTTTCCATTATCGGCTAATAATTCATATTATCCGAATAATATTATTAGAAAATATTATTGGCAATGTCTAGAAAGTTCGCCTAAAGAGAGGTTTGGTCACCTAATCAGGCCAAGAAGAAGGAGAAATTCTTATCGAAAGCCCCCCTTTCCCGAGAACTACCTGGTTGTCAAGATTATGATTCTCGTAATATTATTTGTGAATAATTAATTATTGATTTATATGATGAGAAAAATATTGATTTTATGTGGATATAGATGGAGAAAATTTTTAAAGTGACAATTGTTAAAATTGATATTTTATCTTTTCCGATAAAATAATATTTTATTATATTATTATAATATAATAATGGTGATATTCTTACAATGAATGTGGGATATATGAGTATATGAGGAGGAAGAGTATTTTTGTTGCAAAAGTTGATTAACACATGTTTTGTGTGTCGGTGGACCCCATTTCTTGACTGAAATTTGATTATAGCCGTAAAATCGCTTCAGATATGGATTTCGGTCAAATTCTGTTTGGAATTTGGAAAAACTTTCTTCTGCAAAGTTGTAGAGAATTGAATTTCCTATAAAAAGTCGCGAGATTCGTATTTTGTGAGTATTTTAGTACTTTGAGTATTGCTATACGGTGCAAGCTCTTTCAGCACTATATCCAGTATTCCAGTCAGAAATACTGTTTTTGCAAGGTAAGGGATATTATTTTTTTAAAAATGATATTATTTCTTCAATATCATTATGCCGAAATATTGGTTGGAACTTTTTATCAAATTTGGAACTTTTTCATGTCGGGGTTACTATTTATGAGTTACTATTCATGAGTTACTATTCACGAGTTACTATTCATGAGTTACTATTTACGAGTTACTATTCATGAGTACTATTCACGAAGCATGATGATTTTTTTTTGTGAAATTTCTATCTTTTAGTGTCGGAGTCACTATTCACGTATATGACACTATTCACGATACTCAAGACTATTCACGAATATTACATTATTCACGTAAAAATTAAATTTTCATTTTTCGTCCAAAATATCTATTATGTATACTAGCTTTGATTGTATCCATGTTTTGATCATTCTTGACTTTTACTCCACTCTGATTACTTATGAAGTATTTTTGAACTTGGATTGTGTAAAGTACGAATCCTTAATATTTATTCTTTTGTTTCACTGGATTCGCTTTTCTTTAAAATATTTTTTCATCATCCTCACCCTAAATGATGATATAATCGAATATCTTTGGCCGTGTAGTGCAAAGATGAATGATTTTATGATGAATATCTTTGGCCCGTAGTGCAAAGATGAACATGTGTTTAGATGAACATGACCAACTGGTGAATATTTTTGGCCTGTAGTGCAAAGATGAATATTTGATTTATGATGTATATTTATTGATGTTACAGGGATAAAATATCGATGATGGACTTTTAAATTCATAGATGATAGTAGATTTCATTCTCTACTTAACTCTTCTAATGAATTGTTGTTTTCGCTGTAGTTGTTGATCTAAAACTTGTTGTCTATTGTATTCTATCAGATTTTTCCCTGTTGAAGACTAAGGATAATTTGTTGTACATTATCTTAGTCATAATATTCTTTATCGGGCTAGTTGAGCTCACCTTTTCCTTTTTTGCTCCATTTTTCTTCTCAGGAGACGAGAATATAGCGGGAACTAGTCGGGGTGTGGAGTAATGGTTCAAGACAGTTGTTTTAGTAGTCCTCACTATTTTGTAAAATGGTGTATCAATAATTGTAATAAGGACTTATTTGAGTGTGGATATTGTCTAGAAGACAATATTTGTATTTAAACTCACAGTGTATGTGTTATCGTATTTTGCACGACAATTGTATTAATGAAGTTGTAGTTGTTTCTGTACCATGTATTTGGCGACTCAGAATGGGTGATGTATACCTATTTTGGGGTCATCACAATTTTCCAAAGATTTTAATTTCTAAAACAGTTTTTGACTGTACCTTTATGTGAGGTACCATTGTAAGGTCTTGTGGTCAAGGCACCAAAAGAGTTATATATATGTGTAGTAAAACTCACTATTTAACTGTGGTCGTTTTCTGCACAACAGTTGTATAAATGAAGTTGTCAGTAGTGTATTTTCTGGCGACTCAAGATGGGTGATGTATACCTATTTTGGGGGTGTCACAGTTTCTAGCATTTGGATGGCAAGTGAACTCTAATGAGTGGGGGATTACTTAGAAAAATGTGTGTTGGATGTAAGACCCCAACTTTTTGAATAAAGATTAAATTTTCTCGAAATATATTTTTGAATATAATGGTGTGGATTTGATATAATGTTATAGTTGTGGGTAATATTTACAAATTTTGCAAAGCACGCAAGTTGTTATATAATATTTGATTGGTCAAGGAATATTCGCTTTTAACAGGAATATTCGCATAACCAAGACAATCATTGGTGGACCCCCACAACGGAATTATTGTTTGATTGAGAAAATGACATAAAAAATACTTTTATGAAAATAACGGCGGAAGTTTTACCGTTAACTCGTTGAACTACCCAGTAGTAAAAGTACAAAGAATACGCGTGGTTACATAGTAGCACACCAGTATTGATTATCGATGCTTACGTGAAAAGTCACTCGCTTATACTCAATTATTGCATAAAGAATCACGATCATATCTCTCATATTATTTATTCGATTATTGTCGTAGTAGATCATCATCTGATAATATGTTATTTTATTAAATCAATAATTGAGACGACAAAGTTATTCATATTATTAAATTGCAATATTTACAATGTCTAGAAGTTCATCAAGGAGAGGTTTGGTCACCTAATTGCGCGCTACCAATAGGAGAAATCCTTATCGAAAGCCCCTCTTTCCGGGAACGACCGGTTGATAAATATTGTGAGTTATAATATTAATGATGAATGTTATTAAAATTGAAGTTGTGTTCTGAGTTGAATTTGGAGACACGGACGTGATATTTGAGTCCGTGAGCGATGAAATTAGTAAAATAGTCTATAAACACAAAATTTTCCTAATTCACTATTCGTCAAAGTCAACAAATTGACTTTTTTCGAGAAAAGTCAAACTTCAAAATTTCAAAATTTATATTTTGATAAAAATGGTTTCATTGTGTTGGAATTATTTGTGTTAGTGAAAATCGACAATTATTTCGATAATAATTAATGTCCGGAGGTTATATTGACCAACCGAGTATTTAACCTAGGATAAATGAGCAATTGATTGCTATAATTTCACATGATTATAACTATTTGTTCACATGTGTATACTATTGTTTCACATTCTTGTTACTATTAGGGGAGTTGGTGCAAGATTGATAATACTTGTATGACTAAGTTAAAATGGAGGTATAGATGGAGGTACTATATCGTAATTCGTATTTTCACATGTTCTAGAACTATTGATTCACATAATTTACTATTGAATCACATTATTTACTATTAGGGGAGGTGGTGCAAGTTTGATAATACTTCCATGACTAAATTATAAATAAAGGAAAAGTTGGAGGTATTGTACTAAAAATTTTTGAGCCCCAAAACGTGCAATTATCGAAACTATATTTTTCTATAAATAGAAGCTCATTCTTCCTTCATTTCTCACCAATTCACAAAAGCTTTAGAGCGATTATTATAGAGAGAAATTATAGAAAGAAGAAGAGAAGTCTGCTACCTCACTATTCCAGTATCCAGTTTTTCTAAAGGTAGGGAGTATTATTTCTTTCTTATCCATGAAGAGAACTTCTGTTATTCCATTCTTTATTATTCATTGAATAACTCAGATACGCCAAGCTACCCTATACTTGGTGAAATTCTTCGTTGTTCCATTCTTTATTATTATTCATTTGAATATCCGTCTGGCATTTTACGCCGGATTCGGTTCGCATTTTTATTATTCTCGCTGGAATATCCTGCTCATGCGTTTTACTTTAATTCGATTCCGCCTTTATTATTCTCGTTGAATATCCATTCGCGCGCTTTTACGCTTTACGCCGCGATTCCTAATTCCGCCTTTATTATTCTCGTTGGAATATCCTCGCACGTATGCGGATCTATCACATGCCCGGTGATTTCTTTTGTTATTCCATTCCTTATTATACTCAAATTGTTTAAAGTTTTGACTTCTATACTCCATGAAATTAGTGGAATATCCTCGATATTTACGCTTCATCCAAAGATCTTTTCATGGAAATATTTTTCTCGAGCATTCTTGAATTTTACTCTACAAAGCAAGAGATCATGTCGACAATTTGGACGTTATTAGTTCCTCGGATAAATTAATTCTTGAACTTATTTTATTGAATTCTTATATCATTGTCATCATCCTCATGTTTATATTTTCGTTGAAAGTCATCTCGTGGCCTATAGTGCATAGATGGACTTGGTATGATTATGACTGTGTGATTATTCGGTGTAATCATGACCGTAATGTTACAAATGATATGGAAAAAGTCCTCATGGCCCGTAGAGCATTGATGGATGTTGTTGGCATGATCATGACCATTATTGAATACACAAATATTCTTGGCCCGTAGTGCATGGATAATTGTGGTCGTGATACTAAAGAATATCCTCGTCAGTAGTGTAGGGGTGATTCGATGATGTGGATTATTTATTTGTCGAGTCCCAAATGATAAAAGTGATAAAAACCTTCTAAATCATAAAAGATAGTAGATTTTATTCTCTATTTGACTCTTTTAATGGATTGCTTGTTCCACCGCAGCTTAAACTTAATGGTTGTTATATTGTATCGGTTTTTTAACATCGTTGAAGGCTAACGATAATATATTCTCGCATTATCTTAGTCATAATATTTCCCATCGGGCTAGTTGAGCTCACCTTTTTACTTTTTCATTGTTCTCTTCGTGAAATGAGAACGAAAGGTGGACTAGTCTGGGAACGGATATCCTCACTCGTGAAATAGGGTGATAATAATTGTAATGAAGACTCCTTTTGAGTTTGTATAATCTCTAGTAGACAATATTTGTATTCAAACTCATAAATTTTATGTTTTGTCGTATTGTACACATATATCAGATTATTAAGTTGTATTTGAATTATGTACCATGTATCTAGCGACTCAAGATGGGTGATGTATACCTATTTTGGGGGCGCCACAACAGTATCAAAGCTTAGGATATGATCCCTGGCTAAGATGTGAGACTAGAACTAGGAGGGGAGAGACGGGGAATTCCTTCGCTACTATGACCTACCTAAGTTTATTTGGTATTTAATTGGTCAGTCAGAGTGTAGGGATAATATGTTTCATGTCAATTAACCCTTGTTTTGTGGTAGTATTTGAAAATGGCATCCGAGAATGTTGAGAACATCAATGGAGCACAGGAGACCGTTGAGACTCCACAGATCAATAACCAGGACAATGTGCATCAAGAAGGCGACAATCCTCATGCAAACAACAACACTGACCAAATGATGAACGATGGAATGTTCTGAGGCTTCATGAAATTCATGCAACATCAAAGTAGAGCGGCTCCATTCCAAAATGCAGTGGAAACACCGGCAACTCTCGAGGACGGCCACCGCCAAACAGTTGAAGGAGCTGGGACCACCGGAGTTTATTGGTGAGCCAAAACCACTTAAGGCGTAAGCATGGATAAAGCAGATAACCAAGATATTTGATGTCTTGGGATGCTCCGAGGAACAAAAAGTTCCCTCCGCCACCTTTATGTTGCGTGAAGAGGCAGACATCGGTGGGAATCAGAAACGTACTCCAAACTCGACGACTCAAGATGTCTTGGGAGAAGTTCCAAGAGTCGCTCAACGACAAGTACTTTCCCGAAAGTATTCGTCACATGAAGGAGGTGGAGTTTATCAAGTTGGAACAAAAAATACGACCGTGTCGCAATACGAGGCTAAATTTATGAGTTATCCTTGCCAGCATCCCATTTGGTTGATAATGAGGAACGAATGACCCGAATGTCACTTGATTTAAACAAAAATACGCCGATTTGAAGGATATTTCTATTGTTAATAAATTTCCGACGATTCCCTCAAGAACTTCCTGGCCTACCCCAGAGCGTGAAGTTGAATTTTGTATCGACCTTGAACCCCAGATAAAACCCATTTCCAAAGCCCATATCGAATGGCTCCTATTGAACTTCGTGGAGTTAAAACCCAATTGCAGGAATTGTTACACATTGGTTTCATTCATCCTAAGACGTCTCCTCGGGGTGCTCCTGCATTCTATTCGTGAAGAAGAAAGATGGGAGTATGCGACTTTTTGTATTGATTATCTGGAGTTGAATCATGTCACCATCAAAAAATAGGTACCCATGCCACGTATTGATGACCCGTTTGATCGCCATACAAGGAGCACAATTTTTTCAAAGATCGATCTTAGATTCGACATCATCAATTTGAAGGTTAAAATTGAGGATATTCCAAAGACCGCCTTTCAAAACCCCAGACGGGCATTATGAATTCTTAGTCATGTCTTTTTGATCGACTAATGCTCCCCGCCGCCTTCATGGATATGATGAACCGAGTATTCAAGGAATATTTGGATCACTTTGTGGTCGCCTTTATTGATGACATCCTTATTTATTCCAAAAGCCGTGAAGATCATGAGCAACACTTGAGGTCGATACTCCAAAAGCTTCGTGAATATAAGCTTTATGCCAAGTTAAAGAAATGCGAGTTCGCTTGAGGAAGTAGCATTCCTTGGGCACGTAGTATCAAGTCATGGAATATCCGTTGACCCAAGCAAAGATCAAGCTATTCAAAGTCGGGAGTAACCCAAATCAATGATCAAGCACGTAGCTTTCTCGGCTTAATTGGTTATTATCTGAGATTTGTGGAAGGAATTTTCTAATCGCTACTCCATTAACTCAAATTGACTCTAAAAGATACAAAGTTCTATTGAGCGAGGAATGTGAGAAGAGTTTTCAAGAACTCAAAAGGAGACTCATTTCAAGACTGCTCGACAATACCATCCGGTTCGGAGGGATTTGTCATCTACAAGTGATGCTTCGGGCAAAGGGTTGGGGTGTGTTCTCATGCAAATGGGAAAGTCATAGCCTATGCCTCAAGATAACTCAAAGAATATGAGAGGAATTATCCTACTCATGATCTAGAGTTGGCAGCTGTTGTCTTCGCACTTAAAATTTGGAGGCATTACTTGTATGGAGAGAAAGTGGAGATCTTTACGGATCATAAAAGTCTCAAATATTTCTTCACTCAAAAGGAACTCAACATGCGACAACGACGTTGGCTTGAACTGTTGAAAGATTATGATCATACCATCCAATACCATCCCGAAAAGTTTAACGTGGTAGTCGACGATCGAGTAGTAAGATCATATGCGAGTACGAAGTGTAATATTCACAACACAAAAGCCCATTTTGTGTGACTTGCAAAGGATGGAGATAGAGTTAAAAAATCTAGGGACCCATGTAATGATGGCGAATATACGAGTAGAACCGACTTTAATTGATAAAGTTAAAGTTGCTCAAGTTATAGATCCGAAGCTGATGCGTATGAGAAAAAAAGTGCAAGAAGGTGCTATGCCGGAATCAAGAATCGATGAAGAAGGAATACTTGAGTCAACTCCTGCACTTTGTGGTTCCTAACGACCCTCGATTTAAAGTATAAAATCATGATGGAGGCGCACAACACACCGCTTGTAATCCATCTCGGGAGTACCAAATGTATCGTGATCTTCGTCATACATTTTGGTGGAGCAATATGAAGAGAGAGATAGCGTTATTTATCTCAAGGTGTCTAATTTGTCAACGAAGTTAAAGCGAGCATCAAGTACCAAAAGGTCCATTGCAACCACTTGAAATTCCAGAATGGAAGTGGGAGCACATTACCATGGATTTCAAGCATCGGCCATTCCCAAAGTTTCTCAAGGCATAGATGCGATTTAGGTCATTGTTGATAGATTGACCAAGTCCGCTTCATTTCTTACCGATACGAGAAACTTATACACTTGAACGCCTTGCTCAGTATGTACATAAACGAGGTTGTAAGATTGCATGGTATGCCAAGATCCATAGTTTTCGATCGAGACCCAAGATTCACTTCAAGATTTTGGGTTAGTTTGCAAAAAACTATGGGCACCTAATTTACGATTTAGCTCAAGATATCATCCTCGTAAGAACGGGCAATGGAGAGGACGATTCAAACTCTCAAGATCTATTAAGACTTTATGTCCTCGACTTCAAGGGAAGTTGGGACAAGTTCTTACCATTGGTGGAGTTTTCCTACAACAACAGCTTATCAAGCAAGTATCGCATGGCTCCATTCGAGGCGCCAGATGGAAGAAAGTGTCGCTCTCCAAAGATGTCTTTGGGATGAGGTGGGTGAAGCAAAGTTGTTGGGACCATAGTTGGTACGTATGACTATTGAAAAGATTCAAATGATCCGACAACATATAAAAACCTCACAAGATCGACAAAAGAGTTATGTTGATCTTCATCGATAGGATGTAGAATTCGATATTGGAGATCATGTGTTATTACGTGTTGCTCCATGGAAAGGAGTTAAAAGATTTGGAAAGAGAGGAAAGCTCAATCCTCGATTCATCGGCCCATTTTTAGTCCTCGATCGAGTAGGAACTGTGGCCTATAGACTCACTTTACCACCAAGTATGTCTCGTGTTCATAACGTTTTTCACATATCCATGTTACGTAAATATTTGAAAGACCCGAACCACATTATCGAAGTTAGAACCGGACGAAATAGAGGAAGATTTAACGTATGAAGAGGTTCCTATTCAAATCTTGGATAAGAAGGAACATATTCTACGCTCCTAGGTTATACCTCAAGTCAAAGTTGTGTGGAGAAACCACGATATTGAGGAAATGACCTGGGAGTTAGAATCTGAAATGAAATCAAAGTATCCTCACCTCTTCGACATACCGTGTGCACGCACCCTAATTTCGAGGACAAAATTTCATAAGAAGGGAGGTTGTAAGACCCCAACTTTTTGAATAAAGATTAAATTTTCTAAATATATTTTTGAATATTATGGTGTGGATTTGATATAATGTTATAGTTATGGGTAATATTTACAAATTTTGCAAAGTACGCAAGTTGTTATATAATATTCGATTGGTCGGGAATATTCGCTTTAACAGGAATATTCGTATAACCAAGACAATCATTGGTGGACCCCCATTAACGGAATTATCATTTGATCGAGAAAACGACAAAAATACTTTTTATGAAAATAACTACGGAAGTTTTACCGTTAACTCGCTGAACTACCCAGTAGTAAAAGTACAAAGAATACGCTGTGGTCGCATAAGAAGCACACCAGATTGATTATTGATGCTTACGTGAGAAGTCACTCGCTTATACTCAATTATTGCTACAAAGAATTGTCAGATCATATCTCTCATATTATCGATTCGATTATTGTCGTATAAGATCATCTCGCATAATATGTTATTTTATTAAATCAATAATTGAGATAACAAAGTTATTCATATTATTAAATTGAAATATTTACAATGTCTAGAAGTTCTGACAAGGAGAGGTTTGGTCACCTAATTACGCACCAATAGGGAGAAATCCTTATCGAAAGCCCCTTTCCGGGAACGAACTCGTTGATAAATATTGTGAGTTATAATATTAATGATGAATGTTATTAAAATTGAAGTTATGTTCGAGTTGAATTTGGAGACGCAGACGTGATATTTGAGTCCTGAACGATGAAATTAGTAAAATAGTCTATAAACACAAAAATTTTCTAATTCACTATTTCGTCAAAGTCAACAGTTGACTTTTTTGGGAAAAGTCAAACTTCAAAATTTCAAAATTTATATTTTGATAAAAATGGTTTCATTGTGTTGGAATTATTTGTGTTAGTGAAAATCGATAATTATTTCGATAATAATTAATGTCTGGAGGTTATATCGATTAACCCAGTATTTAACCTGGATAAATGAGCAATTGATTGCTATTATTTCACATGATTATAACTATTTGTTCACATGTGTATACTATTGTTTCACATTCTTGTTACTATTAGGGGAGTTGGTGCAAGATTGATAATACTGTGCATGACTAAGTTAAAATGGAGGTATGTATGGAGGTACTATATCGTAATTCAGATTTTCACATGTATAGAACTATTGATTCACATAATTTACTATTGAATCACATTATTTACTATTAGGGGAGGTGGTGAAAGTTTGATAATACTTCCATGACTAAATTATAAATAAAGGAAAAGTGGAGGTATTGTTTTAAAATTTTCGAGCCCCAAAACGCAATTATCGAAACTATATTTTTCTATAAATAAGCTCATTCTTCCTTCATTTCTCACCAATTCACAAAAGCTTTTTTAGAGCGATTATTATAGAGAGAAATTATAGAAAGAAGAAGAGAAGTCTGCTACCTCACTATTCCAAAGATCCGCTTTTTTCTAAAGGTAGGAGTATTATTTCTTTCTTATCCATGAAGAGAACTTCGTTATTCCATTCTTTATTATTCTATTGGAATAACTCAGATACGCGCTGGCTACCCTATACTTGGTGAAATTCTTCGTTGTTCCATTCTTTATCATTCTGTTGAACATCCCGCTCAGACGCTTTCACGCCGGACCGGTTCCGCTTTTTATTATTCTCGTTTGAATATCCTGCTCACAGGCTTTTAATTCGGACTGGTTCCGCTTTATTATTCTCGTTTGAATATCTCGTCTCATGCGCTTTACGCCGGACCGATTCCATCTTTTATTATTCTGTTGAATATCCCGTCTCGGCGCTTTTACGCCGACCGATTCCGTTATTTATTATTCGTTGAATAACTCGCCTGCTGCGCGGCTCATCGCATGCTCGGTGATTTCTTTTGTTATTCCATTCCTTATTATACTCAGTTGGTTAAAGTTTTGACTTCTATACTCCATGAAATTAGTGGAATATCCTCGATATTTGCGCTTCATCCAAAGATCTTTTCATGGAAAATTTTTTCCGAGCATTCTTGAATTTTACTCTACAAAGCAAAGATCATGTCGACAATTTGGACGTTATTAGTTCCTCGGATAAATTAATTCTTGAACTTGTTTTATCAATTCTTATATCATTGTCATCATCCTCATGTTTATATTTTGTTGAAAGTCATATGTGGCCTATAAAGTGCATAGATGGACTTGGTATGATTATGACTGTGGATTATTCTATTGTAATCACGACCGTAATATTACAAATGATATGGAAAAAGTCCTCATTGGCCCGTAGAGCATTGATGGACGCTTGTTGGCATGATCATGACCATTATTGAATACACAAATATTCTTGGCCCGTAGTGCATGGATAATTGTGGTCGTGATACTAAAGAATATCCTTAGTCAGAAAAGTGTGGGTGATTCGATGATGTGGATTATTTATTGTCGAGTCCCAAATGATAAAAGTGATGAAAACCTTCTAAATCATAAAAGATAGTAGATTTTATTCTCTATTCGACTTTTTAATGGATTGCTTGTTCTACCGCAGCTTAAACTTGATGGTTGTTATATTGTATCGCTTTTTAACATCGTTCAAGGCTAACGATAATATATTCTCGCATTATCTTAGTCATAATATTTCCATCGGGCTAGTTGAGCTCACCCTTTTACTTTTCATTGTTTCTCTCGTGAAATGAGAACGAAAGTGGACTAGTCGGGGAACCGAGTGATCGGGCCGATGATAAGATTATTAGTCCTCACTATTCTGTGAAATAGTGTGATAATAATTGTAATGAAGACTCCTTTTGAGTTTGTATAATCTCTAGTAGACAATATTTGTATTCAAACTCACAGCTTATGTTTTGTCGTATTGTACACGATAGTTGTATTATTAAGTTGTATTTGAATTCTATATCATGTATCTGGCGACTCAAGATGGGTGATGTATACCTATTTTGGGGGCATCACATTGGATGTTTATTATGAAGTTAACAACGAATGAAGCAACACACAAGGGAAAATACGAAGATCAATTCCAGTTTTTGATAGCAAGCATTGGAGGAAGATTTTGAAGGGATTTTCTAGACGATTACAGATTTAGGTTACGTGAAGGGTGTTTTTCACTATTCTTCTCCTTAGTCTTTTATTTGTAATTGAAAGAATGTTATCTTTGATTTATTCAGTTGTTATTTCATTTATGATGAACTAATTCACTTTTTAGGCTTATGGTGGAGTGTTTAACTTGTTTATATCTAAATTGTGGATTTAAGTTATTACGGTATTAATGCATCGAGAGGTGGCTAGTACTACATTCGTGTTCTTGGTTAATAAACTGGGATAGTGAGTTGAATAAGAGTAAAAGTGTGAAAATCGGAGTGAAACTTAGGGTGAAATCATAAGTTTAATTCTCTATTATTTGTTTGAAATTCTGGATTTTGATATTTGTGATTGTATTGTGATAGTTTATTTATTTATTAATTTAGTTTTTATAATTTTAAATCATTGAATTGAATAGTTTAATAGAATTAGGATTAATAGGAAATTGGTAATTGAAAAGTTAATTTCTTACTAATTTATCGTTGTGGGAACGATACTCTACTCATTACTATATTACTTGTTGACCACGTATACTTGCGTGTTGTGCGTATATAGATTTTACCCAACAAGTTTTTGGCGCCGTTGTCGGGGACAATTTAGTCTAGATTTTAATATTTTTATAATATCAGTTTAATTAGTCCAGTTTTACTTAAACACTTTTTGTTTTTGTTTAGGTTCTTCTTATTTCAAGTTTTTGACATTGGTTTATGCAAACACGATCCAAAAATCCAGACTTGCTTCCTTTTGAGGACGACATTGATAGAAGATTTCAGAGGTTAAGTAAGTGGATCAAGGAAATAAGGAACGAATTCGAAAAGTCTGACATAGAAGTGAAAGTAGTATGCACACAAGCCAATCATGTTTGATGATAAAGCATATACTTTTTAACAATCTTATTCATTTATTAATAAAAAGTATTAATTTATTAAAGGCTTTTAATTATCTACATGATGCTGTTTTATAATATGTGATAAACCCATAGTTTAAGCAATGCTTTTAGAATAATGATGATGATCATTCTAATGAGATCTAAATTCTTAGAAAGCTTAAAACTAAAATAGTTCCCAATCATTGGATTACTAAATTGGGGATTAGTGAATCCGGATAGATTGGTACACGTTGTTTGCTCTCATTGGATGAGGATGATTGATCTCATGATCATTTGTGTGGAGACACTAAAGCAAGTATGTAGGTGCTTATTAGAGAATAAGTTCATCGAACGTGGCTCGCTAAGGAATACCTAATGGAGTTTTACTTGCATTAATAGGAATTCTCAGTAGTGATAGTAGTACAAGTGATCCTTGGACTTGAGATCATCATAGTATCTTGTGTATGATGAGTTATACTTTGACTTATTCCTTAAGACCCTTAGGGTATATCAAAGGGTATGCTTGGGTATAACAAGTTGTACATGGAGATAATGAATGATCAATAAAGAATCTACCACTTCTAGTAAAAAGGAGAGATGTCCTATGTGATTCGATAAATGACAACCTGTGAATCCTTGGTTAAGGTGGAATGAAATTAGAAAGTAGTTTCTAATTTGCATTCATTAGAGTTGTTCATTTAGGAATCGAAATACATATAATTAAATAAAACAAGACTTGACAAAGAATTCCATGTCTTATATTTAATTGGGACATTGTATGGTGGAAGGATTGAATTGTACAGAACTATTTACTCAAAGGTTCTTTTATGATTAATGTTGAAATCTATATTATCCGGAAAGTCGTTGATCGCTAGGAGGCTTATCCCTATTGTAGAATAAATATTATTTATTTAAATAAATTAATTGTTTAATTTATTTATTTAAATAAGATTAGAATTGTTCTAATTGATTTATTCATGTAGGTTTAATATGGAGAACCTAAAGGGTCACACCATAAAAGGAAGAATAAATTAAATAGCTTAATATTTATTATTTAATATTTTAGAAATATTAAATATAAATTAATAAGAGGAGTCTTATTAATATTATTACAATTATTATTATTTTAATTTCTAAAAGAGTTTAGGAATTAATTTAATATAAGTACTCTCATTTATTCCTAATAGGATTAGGAGGGAAAATTAATTAAAGGCGTTTAATTAATTATCCCTAATAAGATTAGGGAGCCCATTTAATTAAAAGAGTTTAATTAAATAATACCTTATTTTAATAGGGTTACTTGATATCTTTATAAGAGGAGTCTTATATCAGATATTTAGAGTACGTAATAATTCCAATTTGTTGGAGAGTACGTTCTTTTCTATAGAGATAGAAAACTAGGGTTGAGCCAATACCCCTTCTTCTTGAAAATTCTTCTTTCTTGGTGGATCGCCTCTAGAGGCCAAACAATTGGGTGGCTAACGTTGATCAAAGGAAGGAACCAAACCCGGTGGATTCAAGTTGAACGCGAAAAGGATTGGAGGTGAACTTTTACCTGAGGAAGCTCGGATCTTCAAGGGTATGTTTCTTATTCATCTTTTTCGTTTAATTAATAATTGTGCATAAAGGGTGATCCGGGTATATGGTTTGTAAATTTTTAAAACTCTGATTTTATCTCGCTTCCGCTTAATTTGTGCAATTTAATTGCGTTCTTGAATATTACAAACCTAACAAGAAGAAGCAATGGCAGCTGAAGATCAGAAAGCGTTAAAGGACTTCGCCACACCCAAGGTGATTGAACTGCAGTCAAGCATCACCAGGCCCGCAATTGCTACAAATACATTCGAAATCAAGCCCGGGATGATTCAGATGATCTAGAATTCAGTTCCTTTTGGGGGATTGGCCAATGACGATCCGAATGAACATCTAGTCAACTTTCTGGAGATTTGCGACACCTTCAGGTATAATGGGGTGTCGGATGATGCGGTGAGACTTTGCTTGTTCCCATTCACCTTACAGGACAAGGCGAAGAGTTGGTTACACTCTCTACCGCCGGGATCGATAACTACGTGGGAAGACTTAGCTCAGAAATTCCTTACCAAATTTTTCCCACTGGCGAAAACTGCCAAAATGAGAAATGACATAACAATGTTTGAGCAACAACATGGGGAGTCGCTATATGAGGCATAGGAGAGATACAAAGAGTTACTCAGAAAGTGCCCGCATCATGGACTGCCTAAGTGGTTGCAAATGAATACTTTTTATAACGGACTACATGGGAATCTCAGGACTAGTATTGATGCAGCGTTGGGTGGAGAGTTCATGGCTAAGAGTTATGAGGAGGCCTACAATTTGATTGAGACCATGGCGGCTAACAACTACCAATGGCCCACAGCAGGAATGACACAGGCAAAGGCGGCTGGGGTGTTAGAAGTCAATGGGGTGACAGCAATACAAGCATAAATTTCTGCGTTGTCCAAGAAGTTGGATGCCATGACAGGGGCTCAGGTACAGCAGGTTGTGGTCGTGCGTGAATTGTGCGCGGGTGACCATCCTACAGGTCAGTGTGCAATCAATCCAGCGTCCGTGCAATTTGTAGGTAGCTCCAACAGAATTCCGCAGAACACATATCAGAATGCATATTAGAATCAGAATGCATATAATCAGGGGAATAGGAATCATCCAAATTTGTCGTGGAATAATAATCAGAATTAGCGAGCTCCATGACTGTCGTATCCCCCAGGATTTCAGAGTCAACCCCAACCAGCTCCACATCAAGAGAAGAAATCAGACTTAGAGGAAATGTTCGCAAAGTATATAACAAGCAACGAGGTTACAATGAAAAACCAAGCAATAGCTATCAAGAATCTGGACAATCAGATGGGATAGATAGCGTCTGCTTTGAACAACAGACCACAAGGAACTCTATCGAGTGACACCGAAAGGAATCCAAAGGGAAATCATGAATAGTGTAATGCAATCACGCTCAGGAGTGGTAAGGATTTGGGGTCTAAAGTTGATGAGAAAGCCAGTACAAGAGATGCAGGTGAAGACGCACGGAATGACTTAAAAATGAAATCTACAGAGAAAGGGGTGAAAAAAATAAAGGAAGATAAACAAATTCCAGATTCACCACATGTGCCCTTCCCTAAAAGGCCAGAAAGTGACAAGATGAAGAACCAGTTTTCGAGATTTATGGATATATTCAAACAATTACATATTAATATTCCATTTGCCGAAGCACTTGAGCAGATGCCGAGTTACTTTAAGTTCATAAAAGACATACTGTCGAAGAAACGCAAGCTCCAGGATTTCAAAACAGTGGCATTAATCGAAGAATGCAGTGCAATACTGCAGAGAAAGCTCCCTCCTAAATTAAAAGATCCGAGGAGTTTCACAATCCCGTGTGCAATTGGAAATCAAGATGTGGGGAGAGCGCTATGTGATCTAGGAGCGAGTATTAATCTTATGCCACTATCCATTTACCAAAAGTTGGGATTAAAGGAAGCAAAACCGACCAACATTAATCTACAGCTTGCAGATAGATCATTAACATATCCACTAGGAATAATTGAAGACGTATTGGTTAAGGTTGATTCATTGATTTTTCGGCTGATTTCATGGTACTAGACTTTGAGGAAGATAAAAACATCCCTATTATTTTGGGACAACCATTTCTGGCGACTGGATGAACACTAATTGACGTGACTAACGAAGAGCTGATAATGAAAGTGTTTGATCAGGTGATAAAGGTGAAGGTGTTTAAAGAAATCCCAATCCCGACTGATAACGAAGAGTGCGATTGGATCGAGAAATCTACATGCCTAAAGTTCTGGGATTTCAAAGAGGATAGTGGTCTTAGGCCGTTAATTGAGGATATAATTGCAAATTCATCAACCAACATTCAATTGAACGGACACGCATTACAACAGTGTTGGTGTTATACGATAAATAAAAATCATGCCGCAGATAGCCCAACCGACCCGAGATGAAACAAAGAGTAGTCAGGCTGAATGACTTAAAATAAAGCGCTAATTGGGAGGCAACCCAATCATTTCTTTTAGTTATTTTATTTATTTATTTATTTTAATTTTTTTTATTGATTTTCGTACTAGTTATATTATAGCTTAGGATATAAGTTTCATTAGGTAGTTATTTCGTTCTATGATTTCTTGGAAATCTCTCAATCATGCTCAAATCGATCAACAACCTACTCACGTATGTGTTTTATGGTTGCAGGAGGGTTAAATAGTGCATAATAGGAGCAACATATAAGAAAAGAAGAGAAAAGAGCAAGTTGCAAGGCCAAATTCGAAGTCACAAAAAATCGAAGTCAGAGGACTAGCCCGCCGTGGTGGGCTTATTTAGTCGTGTACCCCCCGCCGGGGCGGGGATCCTTAAATCTGGGTACTAAATTTTGGCAGTTACACATGCTGGTTCTTCTTCCCAACTACACGCCCACTACTCCCTCTTTCCCACCTAAACTGCCCATTCTCATACATAACCCCCACGAATCTACAACTCCTACCCCATTACTTCCACCCATCACCGCAATCCACTACCCCAATGCTTAACTCCACCACCATACAATACAACACCATCACTATATAAATTCTACTCTCACAAACCAAGTTCTTCATCACATACTTGCAATTTCATCTCCAAAAGCCACGAATTTAGATTCATTTAGAGGTACGTGTAGAGCAAGGACAACCTTGCACCTTGTCTTCAAACCCCTACTTTGTTAGCACCATAGTAGAACAAAACCACCAAGTTTGGGGGGGAAGAACTCAGTGTGCACACCAAGTGTTCGCTAAAGTGTGTGACTGAAATTTGGGGAGAAGGAAGTATATTCAGACATCCGAAAATCAATGGCTTCTCAACCTACATCCAAATGACAAAGAGGAGAAAGTTCGAGGCCGACTCCACCATCACGAAACTTCGACCGTCACAAGTTCAAAAGTACCGCTGCCGCCGACCGGTACGACTACATGGTCACAAAGGCTCTTACACCAGAGCGAGGCTTGGTACCGGATGCTCACGACGGTGAAATGATGCAACAGATTTATTAGAACAGGTGGGTCAAGTTCACTGAGGAGCCCGAGCCCGCCGCCGTTAATGTGGTCAAGGAGTTCTATGCGAACGCCGAGGACAAGGCACCGTTCAATGCTTTTGTGTGGGGTCAAATGGTCCCGTTCAGTGCCGATGCCATCAACACGTATTATCAGTTACGGGTGCCTCGAAAGTGTCAGTATGCTCATTTGAGGGATTTCGACCCTGACTTTGAGGAGGTTATCAAGAACATGACCAAGCCGGGTACAATGTGGATAAAGGGTCGGAAGGGAGGCACGGTGTTTCATAGCAAAGATCTTAGTCGGTATGGAAAAATTTGGTACGCCTTCTTATGTGCAAAACTATTGCCATCCACGCACACCTCCGATGTGACCAAAGAGAAGGCACTGCTTCTTTATGCTATTGTGCAAGACTTCATCATCGACATCGGGTTCATAATCAATTTTTCAATTTACCGATGTCTACAGGGCAATTTTCGGGTGGCTTGCCACACCCATCCCTCATTTGTGGGTTGTGTCATTAAGCAAGAGTTCGATGGTCTGATGATGAGCCAACTCAGATGTCGCTGTAGCTACTAGACAACAGAATGATCGCGCGGTATTCGGTGTGGCCCGGTAGCGAATCTCATCCTAAAGGTTTAGGATTTGTTTTTCCATCAGCTTCGGAGGACGAAGCTAACGCTGAAGACACCTCGGATGATGAGGATGCGACTATGGAAGATGAAGGAACTGAGGCACACCCAACTTCCGATGCTATATCTAACCCTTAGTTTCTTGCATTCCAGCAACACATGGAGGAGCACAACAAAGCAGCAAGACGGGAGATGAGGCGTCTTGCACTACAACAAGATCATATGTTTAATGCCATGAACATGTCGTTCGCTTCCTTGAAGACCACACTTCAGAGTTTCAATCTAGCTGCACAATTTCCATATCAACAGCCTATGCCCATGCCAAGGTTTCCACCAAGTGACTCAGAAGAAGAAGATCAACCACCACCTCCCTAGACTTAGGCGATTGCAGGGAAGTCCTCACGCACTTAATTATGATTATTCATCCAATGAGGGCATTGTATTACTTAAGTTTGGGGGATTTAAATTCTTGTTTGCATGCATATGTAGTAGTTAGGTTTAAATTTGTCATTGCATTCCAGTTTTGCATATTAATTAGGAATTATGATGTTGCATATAGGTTATGTTATGTTATGATAACTTAAGTGCATACATAGTAGCTTAGGTTATTTTTGTTATTGCATTGTTTTTTAATCCTGTGATTTTCAAATTTTGTTATGTTATTAAAATAAATAAAAAAGAAGAAGAAAATGAAAAGAGAAAAAAAATTTAGTTAAATATTGTGTTTGCATATGTCCAACAGTGTTGTAGTTCATGTTATTTGTGGGCCAATGATGAGATTGAGAATAAGTTAACCAATACAGTATTGATTATTAGAACTATGATATAATTTCTATTATGAATCGAATCTTGTGCTTGTTTGAAACTATTATAAAAAGGTTAGCACGATAATAACATCTTTGTTGACTGGTCAGTTCAAATTGATACATAAATAGTTTCTAAAAGACAATGCTAGGGTAAATGAGAAATCGACGACGATAGGCAGTTAAGGCAAAGATTAGGCAAGATCCTAAGTTTGGGGATTATATGTGGGGTATATAAGCTTTATATAAAATATATATATATATATAATATGATGAAACAGAGGGAAAAAAGGTATATATCGTGACTAGTAGTCTTGTTTCGGGGCGAGCAAGTACGCCCGAGGGGATTGTCTTTACACCTAGCGCCCTAAGGTCTTTTATGGTCTGGGAGTCGTTGGTCGAAAGCTCGCTAAGGGGTAGCACTATTAGCCTAATGGGATGAGACATTACATAGTCATGTATGTATATTAAAAAAAATAATAAAACAGGAAAAGCACAAAAAGCCCCCGTGTAAAATAATATAAATAAAGTATAAGTACCCTGCATGAACCCTTGATTTTGGTATTGTTTAGTTGTAGTTGGAATGTGCCTATTTTTGAAATTTTTAAGTTTGCACTGTATGATTCCTTCTAAGAAATTGATTATGTATTGAATTTGAGTTTGTAACAGTTATCATGGATGTTGAACACGCACGCACACTATACCAATGATGATGGTTTAAGATTTGAGAATTAATACGGAATTGTGGATTGGTTTTGGTGATTCATATTGTAGAGTTTGCTTGTTTTCTCTGAGGCCGATGTGATAATTTTGATTCTGTGATACTGTTGGATTCGAAAGCATATAGATTATATTCATTCCATCTCATTGCATTGCATTGCATAGCATGTAGTTTGTTTTGTGCTCGAGGACTAGAACAGTTTAAGTTTGGGGGATTTTGATAAGTGGATTTCATATCCACGAATCGTTGTCCATTTCACGCTTAATTGTTGCTATTTTCTTGTTTTCATGTTCATTTTTATTTGTTTTTGTGTTCTTTTATGCGTAGGGTGATTGCTGTGGCAAGTCGTGAAGAAAGGAGTCTTTTGGAGCAAAATTGGAAGCAAAATTGGAAAATGGCACAGTCAACTAACAGTGGCCATGCCCACTGGGGCGGGCCTATTTGCCTTATATACACCCACCGGGGCAGGGGGTAGCGAAATCTAGGCAGTCCTGTGTTGTTTTGGACTCTGCTGGGATATGGTTTCTAGCATTTGGATGGCAAATGAACTCTAATGAGTGGGGGATTACTTAGAAAAACGTGTGTTGGATGTTTATTACGAAGTTAACAACTAATGAAACAACACACAAGGGAAAATATGAAGATCAATTCCAGTTTTTGATAGCAAGCATTGGAGGAAGATTTTGAAGGGATTTTCTAGACGGTTGTTGATTTAGGCTACGTGAAGGGTGTTTTTCACTATTCTTCTCCTTAGTCTTTTATTTGTAATTGAAAGAATGTTATCTTTGATTTATTCAGTTGTTATTTCATTTATGATGAACTAATTCACTTTTTAGGCTTATGGTGGATCCTTAAGTGGAACGATGATTTTGTAATCTTTGATTTCCAGTTCAATAAGCTATTTTCTAGTTTATCTATATTAATTTGAGCTTGAATTTATGAATTGCCTGATCAACAATTCTTTGTGGATTTGTATGAACTCGAGAGATGAAATGCAGTCTAGACTTAGTTAATATAGCATGTGTTCTTGAATTTTGTGAATAGCAGAATCTTGATGAATGTTAAGGTAGAGATATGCTTGACATCGCATGTAATCGGATAGAGAACTTAATCTTAACCCTTCTTTAATTTTAATTCACATAGAGATATAGTGAGTTAGTTGATTAAGGTGTTTAACTTGTTTCTATCTAAATTATGGATTTAAGTTAATACAGTATTAGTGCATCGAGAGGTGGCTAGTACTACATTCGTGTTCTTGGTTAATAAACTGGGATAGTGAGTTGAATAGTAGTAAAGGTGTGAAAATCATAGTGAAACTTAGGGTGAAATCATAAGTCTAATTCTCCATTATTTTTTTGAAATTCTGGATTTTGATATTTGTGATTGTTTTGTGATAGTTTATTTATTTATTAATTTAGTTTTTATAATTTTAAATCATTGAATTGAATAGTTTAATAGAATTAGGATTAATAGAAAATTGGTAATTGAAAAGTTAATTTCTTATTAAATTGTCGTTGTGGGAACGATACTATACTCATTACTATATTACTTGTTGACCACGTATACTTGCATGTTGTGCGTATATAGATTTTACCCAACACAGTTAAACTTGATGTTTATTATATTTTATCAGTTTAACACTGTTGAAGGCTAACGATAATTTATTCTGCATTATCTTTGTCATAATATTTTTTATTGGGCTAGTTGAGCTCACCCTTTGTTTTCATTGTTCTCTTTAGGAAATGAGAATATAGCTGGGACTAGTCGGGGAATGGAGTGACGGTCCAGATGTTTGCATTAGTAGTCCTCACTATTCAGTGAAGTAGTGTGATAATAAATGTAATAAGGACTCCATTTGAGTTTGAATACTGTCTAGAAGACAATATTCGTACTAAAACTCTCAGCTTATGTTTTGTCGTATTTTACACGACAGTTGTATAATTAAGTTGTATTTAAATTTTGTACCATGTATTTGGCGACTCAGAATGGGTGATGTATACCTATTTTGGGGGCGTCACAATATATATGTTTGAAAAAATATCAGGGAAGTGGGGGGTGGGGAGAAAAAGGAAGAGTCACGGGAGGGAGTGAATTATTATT
Organism: Panax quinquefolius; assembly: GCA_020205615.1. Classification (NCBI taxonomy): domain Eukaryota; kingdom Viridiplantae; phylum Streptophyta; class Magnoliopsida; order Apiales; family Araliaceae; genus Panax; species Panax quinquefolius. The sequence continues at coordinate 122,985,179 of CM035167.1, forward strand.
ATTATTATTATTATTATTATTATAAGTTTTATTTTATATGAAAAATAGAATATATTATATTTTATTATGCATAGTATTTGCATAGTGTTTGCATAGTGTCTGCATAGTATTTGTATAGTAAAATCAAATATTTTTAGAAAATTCAGCCGAACGCCCGTGATGGTTTTACTGTTCACCCGTGATTTTCTAAATTCAAATAGTATACTTCCATTCTCCTATAAATAGGATGCTTAGTTTAGAATTGAAAATCACACCAGAATCAGAGAATTCTTCTTCTATAATATTGAGCGTATTTTTTTAGAGTTTAAGGAATCTTTGAGTGTAGAAAATAGTTTAAGTTTTCTTCAAGAATATATCCACCCTACCAGCCAGAAGTACTCTCTTTTTAAGGTAAGGGATATTATTTTTGTTCAATATTTGTAAGAAATAATATTTTCATCCATACTCTGTAGTATGTAAGTAATATTATTTCGTTTTAGATTCCGAATTCTACACTCATTTTATTAAAGTATGACTTCTATACTCCTTAAAATTAGTAGAATATCCTTGAAATTTGCGCTTCATCTAGTATCTTTTCATGAAAATATTATTCGGAGCATTCTTTATAATTTTTAATCTTTTCATGTCGGGGTACTATTCCTGAAGTACTATTCACTTAGGTACTATTCACCCGGGGTACTATTCATGACAAAAATTACTTTCTTTTCTGTCCAAATCATTTTTGATACAATATTATTCTTGAATTTTACTCCACAAAGCAGTATCATGTTGACAATTTAGACATTATTGAATTCTGGATAAATTAAATTATAAAATCTTTAAAATTTATCCTTGCTCTCATTTAATTGAATTCTTATATCATTGTCATCATCCTCATACTTATGAGGTGGTAAAAGTCCTTTGGCCCATAGTGCATAGATGGACTGTTGATTGGTATGATTGTGACCAGGGATCATTCGGTATAATCATGACATGTAATGTTACAAATGATGTGGTAAAAGTCCTCATTGGCCCGTAGTGCATTGATGGACAGTTGTTGGCATGATCATGACCATTGGTGATAACACGATTATCCTTGGCCCGTAGTGCATGGATAATTCAGTGATGTGGATTATTTATTGAGCTGAGTCTCAGCGATTAAATTGATGATAAAAATTTTAAATCATTGAAGATAGTAGATATCATGCTCTACTTGACTCTTCTAAGGGGTTGCTTGTTCCACTGTAGTTAAACTTGTTGTTTATTATATTCTATCAGTTTAACATTGTTGAAGACTAACGATAATTTATTCTACATTATCTTAGTCATAATATTTCTTACTGGGATAGTTGAGCTCACCCTTTTGCTTTCATTGTTCTTTTTAGGAAATGAGAACGTAGCCGGGACTAGTCGAGAAATGGAGTGACGGTCCGAGATGGTGGCTGTAGTAGTCCTCACTATTTTACAAAATAGTGTGATAATAATTGTAATGAGGACTCCATTTGAGTTTGGATATTATCTAGAAGACAGTATTCGTTTTAAAACTCTCAGCTCATGTTGTATAATTAAGTTTTTATTTGAATTCTGTATCATGTATTTGACAACTCAGAATGGGTGATGTATACTTATTTTGGGGGCGTCACACTTTTGGGGACTTAATCTGACAGTCAAATTAGATACGTATTACAATGTGTTATATTCAAAGTTAATCTTTCTCCAAGATATAACCCATATTGCCTCATGGTGCTCAAGTTTTGTTATGGTTTGTTGTGTAGGGACTTGATCAGAGTGAAAGGGTACATCCTACTAGTTACAGCCTACATGACTTGGGATGCAACGTAATGAACAAAATAGCTTCGATATCGCTAAACAGAAGAAATCCAAAATTATTTGTAAAATTTAATAATAGATAATAACTTTATATCTCTAAATTTTTAATTGTGTCCAATTAATATTAATTCCCAAACTTCATTAATTAGTATTACCCATTAGTTACTATTTGCCCAAGTAGATTAATCACAATTTGACCCAAATAAAAGACAAGTCTAATTAATATGTTTTAAAATATTTAAAATATTATAATTATTTACCAGGTATTACATTTTTTGCCTTGGTGCAAAGAGGAACTGTTGATTGGTGTTACAAGGATAAAATATTGATGGTGAATTTTTCAATTGGTGAAGATAGTAGACATTATGATATATTTGATACTTCTAATTGATTGCTCATTTCGCTGCAGTTATTTATGAAAACTTGTATTATCTATGTGACGCCCCCAAAATAGGTATACATCACCCATCTTGAGTAGCCAAATACATGCTACAAAATTCAAATACAACTTAAAAATACAACTGCCAGGTAAAATATTTACAAGACATAAACCGAGAGTTTTAATAATTAATATTGTCTTCTGCAGCGATGATTCAACTCAAATGGAGTCCTCAATACATTTATTATCACACTATTTCATAGAATAGTGAGGACTACTAATGCTATCATCTAGACTGTCACTCCGTTCCCCGACTAGTCCCGGCTACGTTCTCATTTCCTGAAGAGAACAATGAAAGCAAAAGGGTGAACTCAACAAGCTCAGTAAGAAATAGTATGACTAAGATGATGCAGAATAGTTTTAACAGATAAAAGAATGCTTAGAACCGGTATCAAATAAGGTATATACTTCGCTAGAGTTTATGATAAGCTTACCCGTGATGACCTCGTTCGGGTTCCTTACTTTCTGGGAGGATACGACAAATGCTCTCCCTTGAACTACCGGTTTTATCTTGTCTGGGACGGTCTTTGATGCTTCCATCCCAGCTGGACTTAACTTTGGTGCACGACAAAATCAGGCTAGGTGACCTTCTCTTCCACAATTATAACATGCTTTGGATTGCATCGCACAGTTTAGACTGATGTGTCCTTCCCCTCCGCATTTAAAGTATATGATAGGTGGTCGTTCTCCTTCCTTAACAACGGGTGCTGGTGCTGGCGTCTTTCCATCATTGTTGAATCTCCTCTTCTTGAAATGTCCACTCTTATTATCTTGGCCATGATTACCACCGAAGTAGTTAACATTTCTGGCATGTTGATTCCCTCCACGTTTGTTGTCACCACTTGATGATCGCTACCTTCGGTATTATCATTTTGTTTACCGCTTCTCTTGGTTGGGTTCACTCGTTATCGCGCTCCAATAATCGAGCCCTATTTATAACATCTGAATACAAACACAGTTTATGTAAAATTAGATACTGACGTATCTCAGGTTTTAAACCTCTTAGAAACATCCGTGTCATTCTCTCCTCATTATCAACCAAGTGAGACGCAAACCGTAACAACTCGGCAAACTTAGCATCGTACTGCGACACGTTCATATTGTTCTGTTCCAACTTGATGAACTCTACCTCTTTCATGTGACGAATACTTTCGGGAAAGTACTTGTCGTTGAATAGTTCTTGGAACTTCTCCCAAGACATCTTCAAAGGCAAAGAAAGTTGAGTACGCTTTTACCGATTCCCACGAAGAATCGCTCTCCTCACAACATAAAGGTGGCAAAGGGAACCTTTTGCTCCTCGGAGCATCCCAAAACATCAAATATCTTGGTGATCTGCTTTATCCACGCTTCCGCCTTAAGTGGTTTTGGCTCTCCAATAAACTTTGTTGGTCCCAGCTCCTTGAACTGTTTAGCGGTGACCGTCTGAGAGTTTCTAGGGTTTCCACCTACATTTTGGACAGGAGCCGCTCTCGCCTGATGTTGCATGAATTGCATAAAGCCTCTGAACATTCCATCATTCATCATTTGGTCAGTGTTGTTGTTTGCATGAGGATTGTCGCCTTCCTAATGCACATTATCCTGATTATTGATCTGTGGAGACTCAACGGTCTCCTGTGCTCCATTGCTATTGTCAATATTCTCGGATGTCATTTTCAAATACTGCCACAAAATAAGGGTTAATTAACATGCAACATATTATCCCTATACTCTGACCGACCAATTAAATACCAAATAAACTTAGGTAGGTCATACTAGCAAAGGAATTCCCCATCTCTCCCCTCCTAGTTCTAGTCTCACCACTTAGCCAGGGATCATATCCCTAAGCTTTGATACCAACTGTGATGCCCCCAAAATAGGTATACATCACCCATCTTGAGTCGCCAAATACATGGTACAAAATTCAAATACAACTTAATAATACAACTGTCGTGTAAAGTACGACAAGACATAAACTGAGAGTTTTAATGCGAATATTGTCTTCTAGACAGTATTCAACTAAAATGGAGTCCTCAATACATTTATTATCACACTATTTCATAGAATAGTGAGGACTACTAATGCTATTATCCGGACCGTCACTCCGCTTCCGACTAGTCCCGCCACGTTCTCATTTCTCAAGAGAACAATGAAAGCAAAAGGGTGAGCTCAACTAGCCCAAAGAAGAAATATTGTGACTAAGATAATGCGAATAATTTATCGTTAGCCTTCAACAATTGTTAAACCGATAAAATATAACAAACATCAAGTTTAAGCTGCGCAATGAACAAGCAATCCATTAGAAGAGTCAAGTAGAGAATAAAATCTACTATCTTCTATGATTTAAAAGGTTTTTCATCACTTTTATCGCCGAGACTCGACTTAATAAATAATCCACATCATCCCCGCACTACTACCAAGGATATTCATTAAGTATCACGACCACAATTATCCATGCACTACGTGCCAAGGATATTCAGTATTTTCATCAATGGTCATGATCATACCAACAATCATCCATCAATGCACTACGGGCCAATGAGGACTTTTACCATATCATTTGTAACATTACGGTCATGATTATACCGAATAATCCCTGGTCATAATCATACCAAGTCCATCTACGCACTACAGGCCACAGATGACTTTCAACATAATATAAACATGAGGATGATGACAATGATATAAGAATTCAATAAAACAAGTTCAAGGATAAATTTGTAAAGATTTATAATTTAATTTATCCGTAAATCAATAACGCCCAAATTGTCAACAAAGATCTTTGTTTTGTGGAGTAAAATTCAAGAATGCTCGTAAGAATATTTCCATGAAAAGATCTTTGGATGAAGCGCAAATATCCAGGATATTCTACTAATTTCATGGAGTATAGAAGCCAAAACTTTAACCAACTGAGTATAATAGAATATATGAAACTGCAAATGGATTTTTGCCCGCCATGCGGTAATCCATGTAGACAGATCATTTCCATAATTTAATAAGGAATGAATACGAAGGATCATTCACCATGCATGCGGTAATCCACATAGACAGGTTATTCCAACAGAATAATAAAGAATAGAATAACAGAAGAATTCACCAGGCGTGCGTAATCCGCACAGACGGGTTATTCCAACAGAATGATAAAGAATGGAACCAGATCATGCGTAACCCGCACAGATAGGATATTCCAACAGAATAATAAAGAATGGAACCAGGTCATGCGTAATCCGCATAGATAGGATATTCCAACAGAATAATAAAGAATGGAATAATAATAGAATTCACGGACATACGATATAATCGCATGCATAAAGTTATTCAACAATGTAATAATAAAGAATGGAATAACAACCCTTACAGTATTGAAAGAAAATAACTCTCTTCATGAATACGAAAAATAATACCCCTTACCTTTGTAGGAGATTGGATCTTTAATAGTGTAGTAATGAATACTCTTCTTCTTTCTCTCTTATTCTCTCTATACTTTCTCTCTCTGTAGCTTGAATGAATTGGTGAAAAATAATGAAGAAATGAGCTTCTATTTATATGCTTGGCAGAGTAAGGGTAAAATAGTTTTTTCGTCATAATTTATGACATCATCGCTGACATCATCGATCATAATACATCATGGCTTACCTCATTGTCTGATGACATCATTGCTTACCTCATCGTCCGATGACATCATCGCTTGCATCATAGGAATTCAAATTCAATTTGTTCTCTTCCACCTCCTTTTACTTTTATACCATGAATTTACTATAATAATGCTACCATTCAAATTATAAAAAAAACGTACTATTATATAATCACATCATACTACTATAATGTAATATTATAATAATATATTTGAATGAATTATTTTATCGGAAAAGATAAAATACCAGCTTTCAACAAATGTCACATGCTAAAAATTTCTCAGTTTAAATCCACTTCGAATAAATATTTTCTTATCAAATATATCAACAATTAATTATTAACAAATAATATTATAAAATTATAATATTGACAATCAGGTCATTCCCAGGAAAAAGAGGACTTTTCGATAAGGATTTTTCCTTATTGGCGCGCAATTAGGTGACCAAACCCCTTTCCTCGACAGAACTTTCTAGACATTATCAATAATGCAAATAATAATATTATTCAAATAATATGAATTATTGATTTAATAATTTGAAATATTGTGCAATGACAATTATTGAATCAATAATATAAAATATCAACGTAGCAATTATTAAATCAATAAAATAAAGTATTGATCAAAGAATTATTGTAACAATTATTGAGTAGTGACTTCACGTAAAGTATCAATAATCGAAGATATCGCATAATACCGCAGTGCTACTATGCAACCACGCCGTATTCTTTGTACTTTTACCACCGTGTATTTCAGCAGTTAACGGTAAAACTTTTCGCCGTTATTTTTATAAAAGATAATTTTGTCATTTTCTAACTCGATAATAATTATGTTGTAGGATCCACTAATGATTGTGTCATCGCATACGAATATTCCCTGCATAAAAAGAATATTCCCAGACCAAACGAATATTTTATAGAACTTGCTTACTTTGCAAAATTTATAAACATTACCCATAACTATAACATTATAACAAATTCAAACCTTAATATTCAAAAATATAATTCGAGAAAAATTAATCTTTATTTATGAAAGTTGGGGTCTTACAATCTACTATATATTTTAAAGGATTCTTTACACTACTATACAATAATTACAAGATTAGTGCATCATCTACAAAATAATTACAAAAAGAGTGCAAAAAGGGCGCCACGTGTTTCTCACATTCAATTATGGAGCGCGACATAAAAAATACATCAACCTAGGGTTCCCTCCCTTCTCTCTTAAAGAAAAAACTTTATATATATATACTATCTGCCTCCCTCGATTTTGCTCTCTCATCACTCTAAAATCTTTAAATCAACTCTTTGCACCACTGTGTTCTTCTTCTCTTCCTCCTCCTCGCTATCTTCTTCCTGGGCCCTGATAAAAGCAGAGGTGGTAGGGGTTAATAATAATAATAATTCAACCTTAAAGAAGCAGTAACCACCCCATCACACATGGTAATCAAAACTTTTACTTTTAATTGTATATCATATTTTATTTTTAATTCTTTGTGTTTATATTTACTTCTCGTGATTTATTTAAATAACAGAGGATTTGGACGACGGGGAGTTTTGACTTCCCCCTAAATTTCTTTCTGAAGACAACTTATTCATGGAATTTAGTAAAATCACATAAAAGAAGAACAACAATGGAAAGCTTTTTGGGGAAACAATGGCAGCTACGATTTCCCATATAGGTTTGGGTTGTACTGGCCCAACTTAGATCTGAGTTCACCCATTGAGTCTGTAGTGGGCTCCACGGAGACTGAGAGTGATGAGGAAGAATACCTCTCTGGGTTTAGTGCATCCACAAAATAATTACAAAAAGAGTGAAAACAATATGTTTCAGATTTATGGTTACTAATTAGATATATTTTGGTTACTATATAATGTTGATTTGGTCACCATTCACAATATTGTATTATTTTTAATGCTTCCATTGTCATAGTAAACAATGGATTTTTACTGTGAGTAACTAATAACCAGACATATGTTAACCTTTTTATTGAGATAAGGTAACTGAGATTGTGTTACACAATATTAAATATTATTTTGTATTTTTTTTCTTTTTATTTTAAGTAAGAAGAAAACCACACAACTACTCTCTGATTCCATCATAGTTTAACAAGATAAAAAAAATAAATACATGTAACATTTGGTAACTGTTCTGAAATTTTTTTATGACTATTTAGTTACCCACAAAAACTAAAATGGTTACCTTTGTATGAAGGTTTTGACTACCAACTGCACCATATTCAAAAATAATTTTATTTTTAAAAGGTTATTTATAAGTAACCAGCAACTACATAAATGAAAACTCTTACACGGCATTTCGGATACCATTTGCACTTTCTATTAAAAAAACTAAATTAATCATACATATATTACCATCACTATAAAATTGATCATTGGAATACCACAATGAGATTTATTGGTCACTATATATTGCACAATTGGACATCTGGGGAGAGAAAATGAAGTGTGAGGGTTGGGGCTCTTCTTCATAGTGATGTACGCCCACAATCAAAATCTAACAAACTGGGAAAGAAATGAAGAAGAAAACAAAGGGTATATAAAGAGAGAAGGAATTTAGATAGAGAAAGTGGTAGTAAAATGTGGAGAGAGGAGCAGATGCACAACCACAGTAGGGGTTTTGATGCCGCCAAATTCAACAGATGTGATATAGAGGGAGTTTGTAAATAAAATATTGAAAATGCACTAATTTTGTAAATAAAATATTAAAAATGTATTAATTCTGTAAATATTTTCTAAATGCATTTTTATTGTAATTTTTTTTAAAAATGTACTAGGAAGTGTAAATTTCCTTATTTGTTTAAATATCTAATTTATCACTATTAAAAACTAATGATAACTTATTTATCTTAGTCATAATATTCCTTATTAGGTTATTTGTGTTCACCCTTTTGTTTCATAATTTCTTTCAGGAAATAAGAGTATAGTTGGGTCTAGCGGGGAGAACAGGGAAATGGAATGATGGTCCGAGTTAGTAGTTGTACTAATTCTCAATAATTATAAAATAATGTGATAATAATTGTACTGAGGACTTAATTTGGGTGTAAGTACTGTCGTACTATATACAACACTAATTGTATTGAAATTTTAAAATATGTGTCTTGTTGAATTTTCACGACATTGTAATATTTAATTTTGACGACTCAAATTGGGTGGTATATACCCAAATTTGGGGGCGTCACATATTATGTAACATGAACGGCACTGTTGGTATTCCTGCTAAAAGTATGATCGGGGTGTCACTTTTATTTACTTAAATGTATTTGGAGGTTGTTATTATTATTTTTTAAAGTTTAGAATCACTTGTATAAATTGGGTAATAATTTGAAGGATAAATGTATTTAACCTTTTTTTAAATTTCTCCAAGATCTCTCCTTCAAATCGCTGTTCATGCTCTTTTTTCATCATCAACAACACAACCAAATCACTATTTTCAAGGTCATTTACCATTTACCATTTTGTTCTCGTGAATGACTATTTTATCCAACGATTTTGGGTAGTTTTAACACCTGATTTTGTACGCCTAACGAAATCACCCAAAAGGACAGGTCAAAATCGCGCCAACGGTTAATGGATTAATTGTTGTGAAATCAAACTCACGAAATACACTCACATAAACATAAATAAAGAAATATAAAGTATGAACACAAGAATTTACGTGGAAACCCAATTGGGAAAAAACCATGGGGAGAGAGAGAGAGAGTAATCCACTATAATAATATTGGGAGTACAAGTTGTGTATTTGTGTTGTATCTCTTGTACCCCTGTCATATCGTCTTCCCCCTTCAACCCTAGTTTGTAGCCGTATATATAGAAGCCACCTCCACCCGCATCCAACTAGGAGAAAGACTCCTTATCCCTCCAAATAAGGAATATCCCTCCAAATAAGGAAATAAAATCCTATTTTAATAAGGACACTCCTTATCCCTCCAAATAATGAAATAAAATCCTATTTTAATAAGGACTCTCCCACTGTCACAATAAATACATATGAGCCATCACCAGATTCAGACCATTAAATAGACTGGACTACAACTTGACTAGACCCAAATAATCAAACTCCAACATGTAAGATATGAGTAAACTGTGTCTCTTCATTCGACTTTTGTCAAATGGGAAGCTTTAATTTTTATTGTAATAAGTTTTGACAAGGGAAACTACAAATCACACAAAAATAACACACCTATGGCTGCGGTCGATTATGCAAATGTGATTTTTATTTTTAAAATTGAACATTGTGTTTGATTAATTAAGTTAGTAATAAAAAAAACTTGATTCAATGGCCTATACGGATTTATTGTGGATTAACTCTTTATTAACATGCCTAAAAGAATATATCTATACCTCTATATATCTATTTATAACAAGCCGTAATGCGATTCTAATTTGAGGGACTCTTAATTAATTAGGGAGTTATTTGATAAAAATAAATTAAGTTGGGTTTGTCATAAATTCTATTACGTAAAATTAAGTTTGTTAATTTTTTGTACGAGTTATATTATCCAATTTGGATAGTAAAATCGAAGAGTTGAGATCCTCGTAATATTTATGATTGAAATTCTAGGTACATGAATGTGTATATCTACCATGTTTTCATGCCAATATAAAAATAATGATAGTGTTAATTTCTTGTTCTTCTAGCATTCAGCACAATCTTTTCTCTTATCTTTCTCCTCGACCTCTAATATTTATATGTATAAAATAATTGATACTACTTCCGTTCTTAAAAGATTGTCGTTTAAGGTTTTTGCACATGAATTAAGAAAGTATCATTTATCAAGTAAAATTTGTTTGAAATTTCATCACTATCCCTTTATGGGAAGTTGAAAACTATTAATACAATAAATAGAATTTCTAGGACAATGAGAGAAAGTATGGGTAATATAGGAAAATAAATAATTTATTCTTCTCGAAAGTAGTAAACGACAAACTTTTTGAAACAATTTTTTTTCTTCTAAAACGACAATCTTTTAGGAACAGAGGGAGTATGTGACGCCCCCAAAATAGGTATACATCACCCATCTTGAGTCGCCAAATACATGGTACAAAATTCAAATTCAACTTAATAATACAACTGTCGTGTAAAATACGACAAAACATAAACTGAAAGTTTTAATACATATATTGTCTTCTAGACAGTATTCAACTCAAATGGAGTCCTCAATACATTTATTATCACACTATTTCATAGAATAGTGAGGACTACTAATGCTATCATCTGGACCGTCACTCCATTCCCCGACTAGTCCCAGCTACGTTCTCATTTCCTGAAGAAAACAATGAAAGCAAAAGGGTGAGCTCAACTAGCCCAGTAAAAAATATTATGACTAAGATAATGCAGAATAATTTATCGTTAGCCTTCAACAAAGTTGATAAAGCGATAAAATATAACAAACATCAAGTTTAGCTGCAATGAACAAGCAATCCATTAGAAGAGTCAAGTAGAGCATAAAATCTACTATCTTCTATGATTTAAAAGGTTTTTCATCACTTTTATCATTTGAGACTCAAATTTTAATAAATAATCCACATCATCGAATCACCCCTGCACTACGGCCAAGGATATTCTTTAGTATTACGACCATAAATTATCCATGCACTACGGGCCAAGGATATCCGTGTATTCATCAATGGTCATGATCATGCCAACAACTGTCCATCAATGCACTACGGGCAAATGAGGACTTTTACCACATCATTTATAACATTACGGTCATGATTATACCGAATAATCCCTGGTCATAATCATACCAAGTCCATCTATGCATTACAGGCCACGGATAACTTTCAACATAATATAAACATGAGGATGATGACAATGATATAAGAATTTAATAAAACAAGTTCAAGGATAAATTTTTAAAGATTTATAATTTAATTTATCCAGAATTCAATATTGTCCAAATTATCAACATGATACTGCTTTGTGGAGTAAAATTCAAGAATGATAATGTATCAAAAATGATTTGGACCGAAAGAAATTAATTTTTGTTATGAATAGTACTCCAGGTGAATAGTACCTGAGTAAATAGTACCCCGTGAATAGTACTTCAGAAATAGTACTCTGTGAATAGTACTTTATGAATAGTACTCGTGAATAGTACTTTGTGAATAGTACCTATGAATAGTACTTTTGTGAATAGTACTCATGGACAGTACTCTGGCATGAAAAACTTAAAATTTAACAAGAATATGCATAAAATATCCTTGTGTAGAGATACTAGATGAAGCGCAAATTTCAAGGATATTCTACTAATTTCACAGAATATAGAAGCAATACTTTAACCGAATGATGGTATAATCAGGAATACGAGACGAAATAATATTACTCAAATACTACAAAGTATGGTAGAAAATATTATTCCTATGAATACTGAATAAAATAATATCCCTTACCTCAGAAGAAGACTGGATACTGGAATAATGAGGTAGCAGACTTCACTTCTACTTTCTCTCTAAAGCTTCTCTCTATAAATGCTCTTGTGAGTCTTAGTGAATTGGTGAGAATGAAGGAAGAATGAGCTTCTATTTATAGGAAAACATAGTTTCGATAATTGCACATTTTAGGGCTCGAAATATTACGGTATAATACCTTCATCTTTTTCTTCATTTTTAATTTAGTCTTTCAAGTAATATCAAACTTGCACCACCTCCCCTAATAGTACACCTTGTGAATCAATAGAACAATCATGTGAATCAATAGTACAATCATGTGAAAAAAATAATTACAGTATAGTACCTTCATCTATACCTCCATTTTTAATTTAAGCATGCAAGTATTATCAATCTTGCACCATCTCCTCTAATAATACATGCATGTGAATCAATAGTACACACGTGTGAACAAATAGTTATAAGCATGTGAATTAATAGCAATTAATTGCTCATTGGTCAATATAACCTCCAGACATCCATTATTATCGAAATAGATGTCGATTCCTAGTAACACTAATAATCCCAACACAATGGAGCTATCAATTTCATCTTTAATCAACACGAACTTATTCATCATTAATATTATAACTCACAATATTTAACAACCGTGTCATTCCCGAGAAAGAGGGGCTTTCGAGATAAGGATTTCTCCTTATTATTGGCGCGCAATTAGGTGACCAAACCTCTCCTTGATGAACTTCTAGACATTGTCAATATTGCAAATAATAATATGAATAACTTTGTCGTCATAATTATTGATTTAATAATATAAAATATTATCGAGATGATCTTGTGACAATAATTGAATCAATAATATGAAAGATATTATCGCAAGAATTACTTTAGCAATAATTGAGTATAAGCGAGTGACTTCTCACGTAAGCATCAATAATCAATACCAGGTGTATCTTACGCAACTAACGCCAGACATCGCATCGTACTTTTACCACCGGGTAGTTCAACAATTTAACGGTAAAACTTTCGCTGTTATTTTTATAAAAAGATAATTCTGTCGTTTTCTAACTACGAAAATACTTTCGTTGTGGGGTCCACCAATGATTATGTCGTCGTACAAATATTCCCTGTTAAAACGAATATTCTACGACCAATCGAATATTATACAACCACTCGTATACTTTATAAAATTTGTAAATAATACCCACAACTATAAAATTATATCAAATCCACACCATAATATTCAAAAATATATTTCGAGAAAAATTAACCTTTATTCATAAAAGTTGGGGTCTTACAACCTCCCCTTCTTATGAAATTTCGTCCTCGAAATTAGGGTGCGTACCTGGTATGTCGAAGAGGTGAGGATACCTTGACTTCATTTCAAATTCTAGCTCTCAGGTCATTTCCTCAACATCGTGGTCTCTCCATAAAACTTTGACTTGAGGTATAACCTTGGAGAGTAGAATATGATCCTTCTTATCCAAGATTTTAACAGGTACCTCCTCATACGTTAAATCTTCCGCTATCTCATCCGATTCTAATTCAATAATGTGGTTCGGGTCTTTCACATATTTACGTAACATAGATATGTAAAAAATGTTATGAACACGAGACATACTTGGCGATAAGGCAAGTCTATAGGCCACAGTTTCTACTCGATCGAGTATTAAAAATGGGCCAATGAATCGAGGATTGAGCTTTACTCTCTTTCCAAATCTCGTAACTCCTTTCCATGGAGCAACACGTAACAACACATGATCTCTAATATTGAATTTCACGTCCTTTCGATGAAGATCAACATAACTCTTTTGTCGATCTTGTGAGGTTTTTATACGTTGTCGGATCATTTGAATCTTTTTCATAGTCATACGTACTAACTTCGGTCCCAACAACGTTGCTTCACCCACCTCATCCCAGCATACTGGAGAACGACACTTTCTTCCATACAACGCCTCAAAAGGAGTCATGCCAATACTTGCTTGATAACTGTTATTATAGGAAAACTCCACCAATGGTAAGAACTTGTCCCAACTTCCCTTGAAGTCAAGGACACAGAGTCTTAATAAATCTTCAAGAGTTTGAATAGTCCTCTCCGACTGCCCGTCCGTTTGAGGATGATATGCCGAACAAAATCGTAAATCCGAGCCCATAGCTTTTTGCAAACTAACCCAAAATCGTGAAGTGAATCTTGGGTCTCGATCAAAAACTATGGATACTGGCATACCATGCAATCTTACAATCTCGTTTATGTATATATGAGCAAGACATTCAAGTGTATAAGTTTCTTATATCGGTAGGAAATGAGCAAACTTGGTCAATCTATCAACAATGACCCAAATCGCATCTATACCTTGAGAAACCTTGGGAAGACCAGTAACGAAATCCATGGTAATGTGCTCCCACTTCTATTCTAGAATTTCAAGTGGTTGCAATGGACCTTTTGGCACTTGATGCTCCGCCTTGACTCGTTGACAAGTTAGACACCTTGAGATAAACCCCGCTATCTCTCTCTTCATATTGCTCCACCAAAATGTATGTCGAAGATCATGATACATTTTGGTACTCCTAGGATGGATTGCAAATGGTGTGTTGTGCGCCTCCATCATGATTTTATACTTCAAGTCAAAATCGTTAGGAACACAAAGTCTGGAGTTGACTCGAAGTATTCCTTCTTCATCGATTCTTGCTTCCGGAATAGCACCTTCTTGTACTTTCTTCCTCATACGCATAAGCTCCAGGTCTGTAGCTTGAGCAGCTTTAACTTTATCGATTAAAGTCGATTCTACTCATATATTCATCATCATCACATGGGTCCTTGGAGTCTTTAACTCTATCTCCATCCTTTGTAAGTCATACAAAATGGGCCTTTGTGCTGACAATATCGCACTCGTGTCCGCATATGATCTTCTACTCAATGTGTTAGCTACTACGTTCGTTTTTCCAAGATGGTATTGAATGGTATGATCGTAATCTTTCAATAACTCGAGCCAACGTCGTTGCCGCATATTGAGTTCCTTTTGAGTGAAGAAATATTTGAGGCTTTTATGATCCGTATAGATCTCCACCTTCTCTCCATACAGGTAATGCCTCCAAATCTTAAGCGCAAAAACGACAGCTGCTAACTCTAGATCATGAGTAAGATAATTCCTCTCTTATTCTTTGAGTTGTCGATGTGAGGCATATGCTATGACTTTCCCATATTGCATGAGAATACATCCTAACCCTTTGCCTGAAGCATCACTGTAGATGACAAATCCCTCCGAGCCAGATGGTATTGTCAGAACAGGTGCTGAAATGAGTCTCCTCTTGAGTTCTTGAAAACTCTTCTCACATTCCTCGCTTCAACCGAATTTTGTATCTTTTCGAGTCAGCTGAGTTAATGGAGTAGAGATTCGAGAAAATCCTTCCACGAACCTCCGATAATAACCAATTAAGCTGAGAAAGCTACGTACTTTGGTCACTGACTTAGGTTGCTCCTAGCTTTGAATTGCTTCAATCTTTGTCGGGTCAACAGATATTCCGTGATTTGATATTATGTGCCTAAGGAATGTTACTTCCTCAAACCAAAACTCGCATTTCTTCAACTTGGCATATAACTTGTTTTCACGAAGCTTTTGGAGTATCAGCCTCAGGTGTTGCTCATAATCTTCACGGCTTTTGGAGTAAATGAGGATGTCATCAATAAAGACGACCACAAAGTGATCCAAATATTTCTTGAATACTCGGTTCATCATTTCCATGAAGGCAGCAGGAGCATTATTCAATCCAAAAGACATGACTAGGAATTTGTAATGCCCGTACCTAGTTCTGAAAGCAGTCTTTGGAATGTCATCAGTTTTAATCTTCAACTGATGATATCCAGAACGAAGATCGATCTTTGAAAAGAATTTGGCGCCTTGCAACTAGTCAAATAGGTCATCAATGCAAGGCAACGAGTACCTATTTTTGATGGTGACATGATTCAACTCCTGATAATCAATATAAAGTCGCATACTTTCATCTTTCTTCTTCACGAATAGAACAGGAGCACCCCAAGGAGACGTACTAGGTCGAATGAAACCGATGTCTAACAATTCTTGCAGTTGGGTTTTTAACTCCTGAAGTTCAATAGGAGCCATTCGATATGGGGCTTTGGAAATGGATTTTGTACCGGGTTCAAGGTCGATACAAAATTTAATTTCACGCTCTAGGGGTAGGCCAGGAAGTTCTTCAGGGAATATGTCAGGAAATTTATTAACAATAGAAATATCATTCAAAACTGACGTATTTTTGTTTAAATCCGTGACATGAGCTAAGAAAGCTTGACATCCGTTTTTTAATAAACGAATAGCTTTATGGATTGAGATGACAGTGATTGATTTTAACGGTTTGGTTGCTTGAATTCACATAATAGGTTGGTTAGGAATATGAAAGCTAACAACATTACGAAAATAATCAATTTTTGCATGATGAGTAGTTAACCAATCAATCCCTAGAATTACGTCAAATGCAAGTATTTTCAATGAAATAAGATCGACAGGTAATGTGAGGGTACTGATTTGAACCAAACAAGACTTATAAACAGTGGATGTAATGAAGGTTTCTCCAAACGGAGTTTCAATAGATAAGTCAATGTCTAATTTCTCAAAGTTAAATTTAAACGTTGAGCGCAAGTAGGAGAAAGAAAAGAATGGGTAGAACCGGTATCAAATAAGGTATATACTTCGCTAGAGTTTATGATAAGCTTACCCGTGATGACCTCGTTCGGGTTCCTTGCTTTCTGGGAGGTCACAACAAACGCTCTCCCTTGAACTACTGGTTTTGACTTGTCTGGGACGGCATTTGGTGTCACCGTTCCAACTGGACTTAGCTTCCCAGTACGACAAAATCTAGCTAGGTGACCTTCTCTTCCACAATTGTAACACGTTTTGGACTGATGCGCACAGTTTGGACTGATGTGTCCCTCCCCTCCGCATTTGAAGCATATGATAGGTGGTCGTTTTCTTTCCTTAACAACGGGTACTGGTGATGACGTCTTTCCATCATTGTTGAATCTCCTCTTCTTGAAATGTCCACTTTTATTATCTTGGTCATGATTACCACTGAAGTGGTTACCATTTCTGGCATGTTAATTCCCTCCACGTTTGTTGTCACCGCTTCGATGACTGTTACCACTGGTTTTATCATTTTGTCAGCTGCTTTCTCTTGGTTGGGTTGACTCGTTATCGCGCTCTAATAACTGAGCCCTATTTACAAAATCTGAATACAAACACGCCAGAGAAATTAAGTATCGAGCGTATCTCGGGTTTCAAACCTCTTAGAAACATCCGCGTCATTCTCTCCTCATTATCAACCAAGTGGGATGCAAACGGGACAACTCAACTTAGCTTCACATCTTGTGACACTGCATATCATATTGTTTCGCTCGACTTGATGAACTCTACCTCCTTCATGTGACGAATACTTTCGGGAAAGTACTTGTCGTTGAACAGTTCTTGGAACTTCTCCCAAGACATCTTTAGTGCAGCAGGTTGAGTACGCTTTACCGATTCCCACCAGTAGTCTGCCTCTCTTCGCAACATAAAGGTGGAAAAGGGAACCTTTTGCTCCTCGGAGCATCCCAAGACATCAAATATCTTGGTGATCTGCTTTATCCACGTTTCCGCCTTAAGTGGTTTTGGCTCTCCAATAAACTCCGGTGGTCCCAGCTCATTGAACTGTTTAGCAGTAACCGTCCGAGAGTTGCCAATGTTTCCACCTGCATTTTGAACAGGAGTCGCTCTCGCCTGATGTTGCATGAATTGCATAAAGCCTCTGAACATCCCATTGTTCATCATTTGGTCATGGTTGTTATTTTCTTGAGGATTATTGTCATCCTGATGCACATTATTCTTGGTATTGATCGTTGGTGACTCAACGGTCTCATGTGCTTCATTGCTTATCTCAACATTTTTGGATGCCATTTTCAAATACTGCCATAAAACAAGGGTTAATTGACATATCACATATTATCCATATACTCTGACCGACCAAATAAATACCAAATAAACTAAGGTAGGTCATACTAGCGAAAGAATTTTCCGTCTCTCCCCTCCTAGTTCTAGTCTCACATCTCAGCCAGGGATCATATCCCTAAGATTTGATACCAACTGTGACGCCCCCAAAATAGGTATACATCACTCATCTTGAGTCGCCAAATACATGGTACAAAATTCAAATACAACTTAATAATACAACTGTCGTGTAAAATACGATAAAACATAAACTGAGAGTTTTAATACGAATATTGTCTTCTAGACAGTATTCAACTCAAATGGAGTCCTCAATACATTTATTATCACACTATTTCATAGAATAATGAGGACTACTAATGCTATCATCTGGAACGTCACTCTGTTCCCCGACTAGTCCCAGCTACGTTCTCATTTCCTGAAGAGAACAATGAAAGCAAATGGGTGAGCTCAACTAGCCCAGTAAGAAATATTATGACTAAGATAATGCAGAATAATTTATCGTTAGCCTTCAACAGTGATAAACTGATAAAATATAACAAACATCAAGTTTAACTGCAGCGGAACAAGCAATCCATTAGAAGAGTCAAGTAGAGCATAAAATCTACTATCTTCTATGATTTAAAAGGTTTTTCATTACTTTTATCGCTGAGACTCAGCTTAATAAATAATCCACATCATGGAATCACCCCTACACCACAGCCAAGGATATTGTTTAGTATCACGACCACAAATTATCCATGCACTACGGGCCAATGATATTCGTGTATTCATCAATAGTCATGATCATGCCAACAACTGTCCATCAATGCACTACGAGCCAATAAGGACTTTTACCACATCATTTGTAACATTATGGTAATGATTATACCGAATAATCCCTGGTCATAATCATACCAAGTCCATCTATGCACTACAGGCCACGAATGACTTTCAACATAATATAAACATGAGGATGATGACAATGATATAAGAATTCAATAAAACAAGTTTAAGGATAAATTTTTAAAGATTTATAATTTAATTTATCCAGAATTCAATATTGTCCAAATTGTCAACATGATACTGCTTTGTGTAGTAAAATTCAAGAATGATAATGTATCAAAAATGATTTGGACCGAAAGAAATCAATTTTTGTTATGAATAGTACTCCAGGTGAATAGTACCCGATGGAATAGTACCCCGTGAATAGTACTTCAGGAATAGTACTCCGTGAATAGTACGTTGTGAATAGTACTCGTGAATAGTACTTTATGAATAGTACCCGTGAATAGTACTTTTATGAATATTACCGTATAAATGAATAGTACTCATGGACAGTACTCCGGCATGAAAAACTTAAAATTTAACAAGAATGTGAATAAAATATCCTGGTGAAGAGATACTAGATTGTTGCCTCTTTTTCAGTTCTAACAAAAGAGCTCTAACTCATGCAAGCATACATGTGTCAACAAGTAATACAGTGCAAGTAAAGTATCGATCCCACAGAGAAAGTTGTCAAATTTAAACTACTATGCATCAATTAAATCACTATATTTATATGCTTAAACTAATGACTATAATTGGTTAATTACTCTAACTGCATATAACAGCTAAAACAAGAATAATAATGGAATAAATCAAATCTGGAAATAATGGGATCCTAACTTCATTTAATATTTCATCTAATTACCACTATCATGCAAGACTTTTCACATATCACAGGAAAGTAGCCAAGAGCACTGATAGAGTCATAGCCATTTTTCAATGTACTATGACCTACTTACACATCATCCATAAGCGATAGACTCTATGTAATCATCAATATAACCAAAATCACTATATGTCTATGTGAAATTGCAACCATATTGAATTTAAGCACAAGCCCTGATTTTAACTCATACGGTGAAATAGTATATGTCTATCTGGTTCATGAAATACACAAGCCATATAAAACAGCCCCATATACGTATGCTATCATGATTACAATCCATACTTGCATGTTCATTGTCAATTCCATACAAGTACTGAAACGAATGGTGATCAAGCATTCATACATACAAAATAATCATGATAGACATTCCATATGCTATGTAAAATAATCCAGCATTCAAGCATGCATCCAAACTACATATTAAAATCCGTTGGAATCCAATAATGGAGTTTAGTTCATAACTGAACCAAAAGCCATTATGGGATCAAATCTAAACATGGTTAAGAAATAAACAATTGAAAGATGAAGGATAGAAACGATCAAACCCAATTGCTGATTATAGACCAAAGTTAATATTCAAATCCTCATATAATATCCAGCAAAATAATAATAATAATCCACAATGATAGAAAATCCCAAAAAAGAATTGGAGAATAAGGTGTTTAACCTCTGTTCCACGTTAGAATCTCTCTCAAGGTGTAAACCCTAGTTACCAAATGAAAATACGTAAAAATGAATAATGCCTCTGACACCGGTCAGAAATCGTTTTTAAATCAATTACAACCCTTTTAATTAAAAATTAAAATAAAACAAATCAGAGTTACAGCATCGCACATGCACGCGCTTCCTGATGTAATCCTCGGCGCGCCAAGAACTTGCAGATGTAATAATGTCTGGCAAGTGCATAAGTTGCCTGGCGTCCCCAAGCTTGTCCTGTCACGCGGCTTTTGCAACTTTGGGTTACTGATTCGGTTTCATTCTTTTAATCGATCGTTCACGCTTCCTTCCTATGTCCATCCACGCTTAGTCTTCTGCTCCACTTGATCCTCACACCATGCGTCCATAGCCTCATGCCATTTACATCACCAAATCGTGCCATATCCTGCAATTTTACACCAAAGGAGTTTTAAGTAAATGCAATGCAAAATATCAAGAAATGCAACTAAAAACACATTAAAATGTACTTAAGAAGGGCACAGTACACGTGAATTGCTATCCAATAAGTAGGTATAAAGCCCACTTATCAAATACCCCCAAACTTGAACTGTTGCTTGCCCTCAAGCAATGCATACTAATGAACAATGAAAATGCAGCTACAATATTATGCAACTAAGCTATGATGCAAACTAGTCTCACATAGTTCCAGCTTTAGCAGAATTTCAGTCCAAATTACCTCAGTGAATTATCTAGATTCAAGAATACAGATTCAAACCAAACTATAGGCATAATGTCATACACTCAGATAATTCATAAATGCTATAGAGATGTTATATGTGTGTGTGTGTGTGTTGTGTTCACCAAAAACTTGATTTCAGCAAAGAATACACATACTAAATTGCTCAAAATAGAAAATTATAGTTTAAATCAAGACTCATGTATACATATGCAACGAAGACTATTCCAACATATCAAAACAAACTAAGGTTCAACAATGGGCTTAATCTGCTTTTTTTTTTACTCACGAGGCGATTTTCGCACTTTCATGAGGTTTATTGCTATTTTTTTTTCTTTTCTTCTTTTTTTCACATGACCGTGAAATGTCTTACTCCATTAGCAAACACAATGCTACCCCCTTGAGAGCTTTCAACCAACGACTCCTGGACCATGAAAGACCTTAAGGCGCTAGGTGTAGAGACAATCTCCTCGGGCGTACTTACTCAAGTAGCCAGGGCCCCGAACTAAGACTAGCCACATTATTACTATATTTTTTATTTTTTTTATTTTTTTTTTATAAATAGCATACCCATGTTTTCCACAAAGTTTGAATATCAATGTTTCATACAGTCTAAGATCACTTTCCACATATTTCTCTTTTTAAAACTACATTTTCTATTGAGCAATGCAACACATACTTCTTATACCTACAAGTGATTGTGAACACATTCGTGCAAACCGAAAGCATTTAAACAGCAACATGAATTTCATCGTGTAAAACATTATATCTAGGTTCATGTTGTTCACAATACTCAAGAATCTTTCAAAATTCACTATCATCATTGGCTAGACAGAAATTTCCATACAGCAAGAACTGTGAGACATGCAAATAAACATGCAAAAATAAACTATATGATGCAAACATTCAATTATTCATGCAAAAATTAAACTAATCATTCAAAAAATACATACAACTATACTACTACCCCAATACCCCCAAACTTATAATATTCAAAGCCCCATTGAATGAAGGTAAAGGGTAACGAAAAACTCCCCTGGTGATCAGTGGTACCACCCTCCTCGGGTGGTGGATATGGCACTGTGGTCCCAAACTGAGGCAACTCTAGCGTCGTTCCTTCACAAGAAAGGAAAGGCCAAGAGGCCCTCGTGAGTCTGTCGCCGTAAGCGTGCCAAAATTCTCGTACATGGCATCGACTTTTCGCTCCAACCTTCGGAGCTGGCGATCACCATGGGCAGCAGGTGCTTGCGTGGATGGGCCTACCTCATCTGTCTAAGGGGGCTGCTGTGACGGCTCTGGGAAGGTGGGTTGGAGAATAAATCCTCGTCCGTGTGGGTATGGTACACCTCCTGTCCAATCCTCAAATTTTGCAATGGTGGCATGAGTTATGTCCTGACTTGGGTATTGCATTTGTTTGTTGCCCCAGTTGCATCCCTGGTGAGCATATAGCATAGCAACCACTGATGCGTATGGAATGCTCCCAGTGGTGCCTTCCCGCAGATATTGTAACATATTCTGATGGACGAGAAGGCCAATGTCAATGTATTTCCCGGTGATTATGCCCCACAGTATAATTGCTCTCTCCGCTGTGATCTCGTGCTGATGAGAGGAAGGCACAAGCTTGGCACATATGAACAGATTCCATGCCTTTTCATATCGGTTCAGGGCTGCGGCTGGGAATATGCGGGGTTGAGTCGTGCTGACTTTATAGGTCCATTTCGTGCCAGGCATGCATAATTCAGCAATAACCAACTCCAAGTCTATCTCCAAATGTGCACCGGTGACCCAATTAGTAGCCCCAGTTGGCGGTGTATCGGTAAGTCTAAAAATGGTGCGGATGGCACGGGGTCTGTAATCTATCTCGACACCGCGAACCATAGCTATACTGCTCATGGTGACCTTGGCATTGGCATAAAACTCGTGGACTATGCTCATCAGAATGGGGGTGGGAGTGGCAGTCAGTCCACCCCAGCCTCTCTAATGAATCATGGCACATAGTTAACCATCTTGCCCATCCGGTTTGAAACTGCGCTCTTTGATGAACGTCTTCGCAACAATTCTGTAATACTCCTACTGAGCTTCTAAGTTTAGAAACTTGGTGTGATCAACAATATCCGCCCCTTGACTTCCCGAGGATGATGAAGAAGAAGATGAAATGGAGCGAGCTCGTTTGGGACCCATTTGCAATTGATAAATATAATGCAGATGATTTGACTGAGAATGAATGCTAGCAAAGGCTGTGATTTGCCCCACACTGATGTCGCACAACTCTCTCTTAAAACACTAGTTTTATAATGCACTGATGAGACGTGGGTAGATGTAGAACATGGAAGAAATTGTGGATAATCACGTGGGTGAGAGATTTACGGCTTCAATTTATAACTGATAGAGAAATAGAGATGTGAGTTATGGAGAGACACTGTGATTGCGTTTCTATTTTGATTGCAAATGAGAGTCCAACTGATCTCCATCACGTTTTTAAACTTAAAATTTTTCCACGTCTGATGTCGCGCGCGACCGCGTGAGGTTTTAACGGCCGTGAGGCCGCGAACTGCGGTTGGTAAATCTGGTCTAGTGCCATGGGCGCGGCGGGCGTAAGTGCGGCCGGCATATCGCAATGTCTCAGGTTGAAATTGTTGTATTGACGCAGCATGCGTCCACGATACCGCATCGCTGCTAGCTTTTATTTTTATTTTATTTTTTTTTAAAATCTATAAGACAGAAATGCATGCTCTCCAATACACCTGTAATAACATCAATAGACCTTATCAAAGCATGGTTTATTAAATAAAAATGAATGCCTATTCTGTCACCCTAATTTCAATGCAATGCACGAACATGCTCTTCTTGATTCGACTATAATGAATAAGCATATAAAGGTACTCATATTATCCTAACAAGTAATGAGAATAAACTAAACCAAACAACTTGAACTGAATAAATACTAAGTAGAGATGGAAACAATGGGTCGCCTCCCATCAAGTGCTAAGTTATAGTCAATTAGCTTGACTGTCTCTGAGTCTCATGTCGAAGATAGAATCGAGGTGACCTTCTTTCTGTCCACCTCACCACCAGGATCACTCTTCAATCTCTGGCCATTCACTTTAAGATGCTTGTCCAGAAACTTATCACATACTGAAATGGTTCCATACTGTGGAGTGGTATCCAGATATTGAACGAATTTATTTAATTCCTCATCATCCACATCTGAATTTTCAGCAATGATACTTCTCAATGGTTCACAATCCACTATACTTTGTACTTCATCATTTAGAACCCGGTTCACCACATCAACCCGGAAGCATTCTTCTTCATCTCTTGGGAACTTTATTATCTTAAAGACGTTAAAGGTCACCTCCTGATCATGTACACGCATCGTGAGTTCCCCTTTTTGCACATCTATCGAAGTCCTGCCTGTGGCTAAGAATGGTCTCCTCAGTATGATCGGTATACTTTTATCCTCCTCAAAATCCAAAATGATGAAGTCAGCTGGAAAGATAAATTTGTCCACTTTCACCAGTACATCTTCAATAATTCCTCATGGATACATGATGGATCTGTCAGCTAACTGCAAAGAAATGTTTGTCGGCTTAGAAGCCGGCAATCCCAACTGGTTGAATACTGACAAGGGCATCAAATTGATACTTGCCCCAAGATCACATAAACACTTACTGAAGCTCATCTTCCTGATTGTACACGGAATTGTGAAGTTGCCCGGATCCTTCAGCTTTGGAGGTAGTTTACACTGAAGCACTGCACAGCATTCTTCTATCAAGGCTACTGTCTCAAATTCGTCTAATCTCCTCTTCCTTGACAGTATACCCTTCATGAACTTTGCATAACTTGGCATTTGTTCCAATGCCTTGGCGAAAGGTATATTGATTTGCAGCTTTTTAAATATCTCCAGAAACTTGCTGAATTGCTTATCTTCCCTTTGCTTATTTAATCTTTGCGGATACGGAACTTGAGGGTGAATTGGTGGTACTGAACCCTTAAGCTTCTCTTCTAAACCTGCATTATCTTTCTCTTCCTGATGAACCTCAGACTTTTCCAGACTTTCTTTTTCAGCAACTGACTATTCTACCTCGCATGGCCATGCGGCCTCCTCAAGATAATTAGGGCGGCGGTAGCTGACACTGCGATGTCTGCGAGTGTTTTCCAGCACCTCAATGTGATAGCTTGACCTAATCGTTCCTTCCCGTCTCTTCGTGGATTTGTTTTTCAGATTACTCAAGAATGAACCACGGGGCTGTTGGTAAGCATGTTCGCCATCTTCCTATCTCTGGGTTTCAGATTCTTAATAGCCACTATTTGGCTTTTGATCATAACTTCAGATTTGCCATGTATTTCATCATCATCTCCTCCATTTCGATTTCTTCTCTTCACGAGGTGCTTGTTTGAGTGTGATGTTGTTGTTGTTGAGAAAATCCGAAATTTGAAAAGGTGGTCTAGGATTAAAGCGTAGGGTCATGTTGGTTGTGCCCGAAATTGATTATTTGTTTGAAACCGATTCTCATTGATTCCTTGGTTATTTGACCAACTAAAGTTTGGATGATTTCGGTTGTTGGGGTGGTATGTGTTTTGAAATGACCTTGGTCTTTTTCGTAATTGCTCACATATCGCATCGATTCGAGCTCGAGTGATAGCACATTGATCCGTCGAGTGTGACCCCCTCACAAATCTCACATCTGAATGGCAAGGCAACCGTCTTCGCTTTTACCTTCCGTTAATGTATCTATTTTCTTCGCCATGGGCGCCATCTCTTTGACAACCTGCGTGATAGCATCTACTTCAACAACACACCTACAACCTTGGTGCGTGGCATCCGAAGTTTGTAGGATTCTGATAGTCATTTGCAGCCATAGTCTCAATAAGTGTACAGGCCTCGTCATAGCTCTTTGCCCATAATGCCCCTCCTGCAGCTGTATCCACAATAGGTCTCGACTGCCATCCCAATCCATTATAAAATGAGTTGATCACCATCCAATCTGGCATACCGTGATGCGGACACTTCTTTAGCATCTCTTTATATCTCTCCCATGCTTCATATAAGGACTCGCCCTATTGTTGCTCAAACTGAGAGATAGCTGTCCTCATCTTTGCAGTCTTAGCCATTGGGAAAAACTTGGCTAAGAACTTCTGTGCTAAGTCCTCCCATATAGTTATAGATCCCGCTGGCAAAGAATGTAGCCAACTTCTCGATTTATCCCTCAATGAGAATGGGAATAACCTAAATCTGATAGCATCCTCCGTCACACCGTTGTATCTGAATGTATCACAAATTTCGATGAAACTCAACAGGTGTTCATTTGGATCATCTATAGCGGCACCCCCAAACTGTACCGAATTATGTACCATCTGAATAGTACCCGTTTTTATCTCGAATGTATTGGCTACTATCACCGGTCTGACTATGCTAGACTGTAGTCCGTTTATATTTGGCATGGAATAGTCCTTTAGAGCCCGGTGCTCTTCTCTTTGCTCAATTCTCGGTTCTTCTGCCATACTAACTATAGTACTCTCTAACTGAGCTTGCAAATTTCTCCGCACACTTGTTTTCCAACCTCTTCCATTAATGTTATCCTGCGCTGGAGTTAATTCTGAGTTGGATGATCGTGTGTGCATAAAAGTCTACAAGCACCTGAAACCAAAAACAAAACAAAAATAGAATTGAAAAACGATCAGAATTGTCTAAGTCATACAATATAGCTTGAAACTGATAATAATTATTTAAATTAACGCCTTTCCCCGGCAACGGCTCCAAAAACTTCTTGCCTCTTTTTTAGTTCTAACAAAAGAGCTCTAACTCATACAAGCATACATGTGTCAACAAGTAATACAGAGCAAGTAAAGTATCGATCCCACAGAGAAAGTTGTCAAATTTAAACTACTATGCATTAATTAAATCACTATATTTATATGCTTAAACTAATAACTATAATTGGTTAATTACTCTAACTGCATATAACAGCTAAAACAAGAATAATAATGGAATAATTCAAATCTGGAAATAATGGGATCCTAACTTCATTTAATATTTCATCTAATTACCACTATCATGCAAGACTTATTCACATATCACAGGAAAGTAGCCAAGAGCACTGATAGAGTCATAGCCATTTTTCAATGTACTATGACCTACTTACACATCATCCACAAGCGATAGACTCTATGTAATCATCAATATAACCAAAATCACTATATGTCTATGTGAAATTGCAACCATATTGAATTTAAGCACAAGTCCTTATTTTAACTCATACGGTGAAACAGTGTATGTCTATCTGGTTCACGAAATACACAAGCCATATAAAATAGCCCCATATAAGTATGTTATTATGATTACAATCCATACTTGCATGTTCATTGTCAATTCCATACAAGTACTGAAACGAATGGTGATCAAGCATTCATACATGCAAAACAATCATGATAGACATTCCATATGCTATGTAAAATAATCCAGCATTCAAGCATGCAAC
This sequence comes from Panax quinquefolius, assembly GCA_020205615.1. Taxonomy (NCBI): domain Eukaryota; kingdom Viridiplantae; phylum Streptophyta; class Magnoliopsida; order Apiales; family Araliaceae; genus Panax; species Panax quinquefolius. Next base: position 123,013,005 of record CM035167.1, read on the forward strand.
CAAACTACATATTAAAATCCGTTAGAATCCCATAATGGAGTTTAGTTCATAACTGAACCAAAAGCCATTATGGGATCAAATCTAAACATGGTTAAGAAATAAACAATTGAAAGATGAAGGATAAAAACGATCAAACCCATTTGTTGATTATAGACCAAAGTTAATATTCAAATCCTCATATAATATCCAGCAAAATAATAATAATAATCCATAATGATAGAAAATCCCAAAGAAGAATTGGAGAAGAAGGTGTTTAAGCTCCGTTCCACGTTGGAATCTCTCTCAAGGTGTAAACCCTAGTTACCGAATGAAAATACGTAAAACTGAATAATACATTTGACACCAATCAGAAATCGTTTTTAAATCAATTACAACCCTTTTAATTAAAAATTAAAATAAAACAAATCAGCAGCTACAGGCATCGCGCGCGGCCGTGCGCTCCCCCAGTGTAATCCTCGCGCGGGGACGCGTGTTAGGTTTGTAATATTCATGAACGCAATCAAATTGCAAAAATAAGCGGAAACGTGTAAAAATCAGAGTTTTAAAATTTTACAAACCATATACCCGGATCACCCTTTATGCACAATTATTAATTAAACAAAAAGGAAAGAACAAGAATCATACCCTTGAAGATCCGAGCTTCCTCAAGTACAAGTTCACCTCCAATCCTTTTCGCGTTCAACTTGAATCCACCGGGTTTGGTTCCTTCCTTTGATCAACGTTAGCCACCCAAGTGTTTGGCCTCTAGAGGTGATCCACCAAGGAAGAAGAAGAACTCAAGAAGATGGGTAGTTGGCTAAACCCTAGTTTTTCTATCTCTATAGAAAAGGAGCGTACTCTCCAACCATTGGAATTATTACGTAGTCTTGATATCTGATATAAGACTCCTCTTATCAAGTAACCCTATTAAAATAAGGTATTATTTAATTAAACCCTTTTAATTAAAGGGGCTCCCTAATCTTATTAGGGATAATTAATTAAACTCCTTTAACTAATTTTCCTTCCTAATCCAATTAGGAATAAATGAGAACACTTATATTAAATTAATTTCTAAACTCTTTTAGAAATTAAAATAATAATAATAATAGTAATAATATTAATAAGACTCCTCTTATTAATTTATATTTAATATTTCTAAAATATTAAATAATAATATTAAGCTATTTAATTTATTCTATCACCATAGATTAAATTAAATATACTTAACTATATTATTACGATTATGCCATTAACTTCTTAAATAATTATTCTTCCTTTTATGGTGTGACCCTTTAGGTTCTCCATATTAAACCGGTTGTGAATAAATCAATTAGAACAATTTAATCTTATTTAAATAAATAAATTAAATAATTAATTTATTTAAATAAATAATATTTATTCTACAATAGGATAAGCCTCCTTAGCGATCAACGACTTTCCAGATAATATAGATTTCAACATTAATCATAAAAGAACCTTTGAGTAAATAGTTACCGTATAATTCAATCCTTCCACCATACAATGTCCCAATTAAATATAAGACATGGAATTCTTTGTCAAGTCTTATTTTATTTAATTATATTTATTTCGACTCTTAAACGCACAACCCCAAATAATGCAAATTAGAAACTCCTTTCTAATTTCATTCCTTGGCCAAGGACTCTTGGGTTGTCATTTATCGAATCACATAGGACATTTCTCTTCTTTTACTAGAAGTGGTAGATTCTTTATTGATCATACATTATCTCCATGTACAACTTATTATACCCAAGCATACCCTTTGATATACCCTAAGGGTCTTAAGGAATAAGTCAAAGTATAACTCATCATACACAAGATACTATGATGATCTCAAGTCCAAGGATCACTTGTACTACTATCACTACAGGAATTCCTATTGACAGGCAAGTAAAACTCCATTAGGTATTCCTTAGCGAGTCATGTTCAGTGAACTTATTCTCTAATAAGAACCTACATACTTGCTTTAGTGTCTCCACACAAATGATCATGAGATCAATCATCCTCATCCAATGATCAAGCAACGTATGTACCAATCTATCCGGATTCACTAATCCCCAATTTAGTAATCCAATGATTGGGAACTATTTTAGTTTTAAGCTTTCTAAGAATTTAGATCTCATTAGAATGATCATCATCATTATTCTAAAAGCATTGCTTAAAACTATGGGTTTATCACATATTATAAAACAGCATCATGTAGATAATTAAAAGCCTTTAATAAATTAATACTTTTTATTAATAAATGAATAAGATTGTTACAAAGTATATGCTTTATCATCAAACATGATTGGCTTGTGTGCATACTACTTTCAATCTCCCACTTGCACTAAAGCCAATCGCCATGGTATCTCATACTCTTCTTTCTCTAAGTGATTTAATATCCTGTTTGTTGGATAAGCTTTAGTTAATGGATATGTAATGTTGTTGTTCATGAGAGTCCACTATCTCTATAGTGATTTCCCATCTTTCAATGATTCTAATAATCAAATGAAAGTGCCACAACACATGTTTAGATCCAAGATGAGACTTAGGAACTATTCCTAGTTACGTAATGAACTTTTATTCCAAACAATCAACTTGCAGACTTCATTTATAGCTATATACTTTGTCTTTATCACTAAACCAAAGAACTCTTTCTTTGTTTGGAACATTTCAATTCAATCGCACCACTATTCAAGGTAACCCTTTACCTTAAAGTGGATTTTTTTCGTCGTCTTGGTGCATCTCGAAAAACTTGAGTCTATTAAGCCCTCTAGTTTTAATTAAGACCCACCATGAATATGATCACATCCTTAGTGTGGGTTAAGCACTTTAAGATGTTTTCAGCGACTCATAGTGAACTTCTCCATAATATAACTGATCAACATCAGGTCTCGTACATTTCATTGCATACATGATTTTCACTTATGCGACCTCTCTTTTCAGGAGTCTGTGGGGACTATTAAGAGAGATACACTCCATAGCTCATCGACATGAGACATCTCTTGAGTTTGCCATGCTAAACGACTTTAGCATCAAATGAATATATCGTTCCTTGGGTTAACTCGAGCATCCTCTTAAATCTATCTATATAGATTTATATCCCAATTTAGATACTCTTCCAAATCATTCATGGAGGTTATGTTTAGACAACTTTATCTTTTCTTGATTGTAGCATTGGTATGTCATTCCTTATCCGTAGTATATCAACATATAGTATTAGGAATGTCACGATGCTCCCAATCGACCCTTTTGTACACACTAGGTTCATTCTTATTTTGATAAAATCAAACTCTTTTGATTGCCTCATCAAAATGAATGTTCCATATTTGAGAAACTTGCTTCAATCCATTTCTCGAAAGTGTCTACAACACTTACCTCATCGTATAATCTGGATCATCATCTTCTATGATGTGTACCTCATCATCATCATCTATGATGAATCCATACCTCCCAGGTATCTTGAGACTATTCTAGATTTACGATTCGGTTGTGGTATAATAGGTCTATCTACAGGTTCCTCTTATTTGACTTATAGTATTTTGTGGTTCTTGAACTCTTCAAGATCTATTATCCTCCCACTAGCCCCTTTTAATGATAAACACCTTTATCTTAGAAGGCAGCGTGTTTCGTAACAAACACCTTTTGCTAAGTAGAATTATAGAACATATACCCTAAACTTACTTTAGGATGTCCCACAAATCTGTACATGTCAAATCTTGTCCCAAGCTTATCCTTCGAAACCTTTTCACATAAGTTGGACAACCCCTTATCTTAACATACTTAAGATTAGGAATCCTCCCCGTCCATAACTTTTATGGAGTCTTGAAATTTGATTTTGAGGTTACCTTTTTTGAGATATGACCATTTCTAGGACATGATCCTGAAGGATCTTTGGAATGTCGGTAAAATCATTTTGGACCGCACCATGTTCAACAAGGTATGATTTTTCCTTTCGGATACATCAATCAATTATTACGTATCATGAGGTGTCCATTATGAGAGAAAACCATTTGAGATGATCTAGAAACTTATTGCACAAGTATTTATTCCTTGATCTAATCAAAGAATCTTAATACTTTGCCAATTTGTTTCATACAATCAATTCTTTGAACCTTTCAAATAATTCACACTTGTATTTCAACAAATACATACATTCAACTCTTTGAATGATCATCTCCTTTTCTTATACTAGTTTGTTCAATTTACAAAATAATTTTTCACGTAAGTCAAGTATACAAAATCCATTAAGTAATATTTCAGTTCTATACGAAACATTATTATTATAAATAGAACAACAATTGTTCTTAATTATAATACCAAAGATTTCATTGTCCAACAATAAAATGGAAATAATATTTTTAACAAGAACTGGAATACAATAACAACTTATTGACTTAATAGATTTTCCCGTAGTCATTGCTAAACTATAAGTTTCTATGGCTAATATGGCAACCTTTGTTACATTTCCCGCACATAGGTTTACTTATATTTGTTTAGCTTTCTACTACATTTGGTCCTTCATAAATCTATATTTATGATAACCAAAGTCGGTATCCAATACCCAAGTAGAACCTTGACTTAAAGAAAATTTATTTTAAATCATGAACAAATTTGTATTTATAACCTAGAAACTTCACTAAGCTTCTTTGGTTAGCCTCTGCAAGATGCTTCTCGCAGATTTTCTTTCCGGTGTCGTGCTTATTGCGGTGGAAGCAAACACCTTTCTTTATCCGTATCTGCTTTTGTTCTTATTATCCTTTATTTTTGCCTTTATATTTACCTTCTTAGAATCGTTCTTCTTTCGGAAGATCCTTAGGCCCCTACGAGTAAGACATGAGTCTTTCTTTCTTGGTTGGAAAGTCACTCTCAACATTTTCAACATGTTAAGCAAATCAGCGAGGCTGACATCTAGCTTGTTCATATGAAAAATTCACAACAATTGTAAAAGGAGTCTGGGAGTGAGTGCAAGATCAAATCTTGGCTCAACTCTCCATCCATGACAAAACCCATTGTCCTAATTGATCAATCAAATTGATTATGTTAAGGACTTTTTATGCATCTTGTAGTGTCATTGGTCATTCTAGATCGGAAGAGCTCCTTAGATATCTCGATATCTATCGGTCCTACTTTCCTCACCATCAACTACTTGATGTGGGGAATATAGTAGAAGCATCCATAGTTTCATCTTTGTATTTGAAGCTCGTTACTTTCATAGATGCGAGCATGATGCATTGAGCCAATGTGCATCATCTTGCCACTTTCTAAAAGTAGTAGCAATGTCTTCCTCGGAGGCATTATGCGCAACCATTCGAGGATAGGCGTATTAAGGACATAAGATAACTTTTCACCATGAGAACTATTCTCAAATTTCTTAACCAATCCGTTTAATACTATTCCAGATCAAATAACATCTAATATGTTTCGCAGTGATAGTAATTTAGACATTGTAAAATTCTGTAAATGAATTTGTAATTAACAACATTTTAACATACATTCTTTTATTAATTACCAAAATAATTTAGGTCTTGTTTTAAATTGGTATCTCCCACTATTTTCTTCAAACTATATTACCTCACTTATATAGTTAAGCAAAATCTAATTAAAGATTTGCTAGTGAGAATAAGGATCCCATTTCAAATGTATATAGCCTTGTGGTGACACAACAAACTATATATAAATAAATAGGTAGACAACTTTTGTCAATTACATCAACTATGCAACTCCTTTTCTTTTGCCTCTTAGATTATTTTGATCAAGTGGTGGCACATCCGAATCAAAATTATCCAAGTTAAGTCCAACTAGCACTCCATATATTCAAAAAAAGAAAAATATCATCCTTGTGGTGACACAACAAAACAATATTGTTCAATTTTCTTTATAAGCATCAAATGTGATAAATTAAAATCTTAAATACTTAATACTTGCCTTGTGGTGACACAACAAACTCATATTAAATATTTAATACTCTATTAATTTTATCATGCTAGAAGGCGACGTTCGATATTCCAAATATCTTTGAACGCTTAGGACTTAATAAAAAATTAAGGGTTTGTTATTAATTTGTCTCATCTTCTTGTTTAGCGGCAGCATGCATATATATATATAAAATACGCATTATATTAATGAACATGCGAAGCATGTTTGCATAATATATAATATATATAGTATAAGCATGCACATATAGAATACTATATTCTACCCGAATTGATTATGGACTTTTATTCTAGTTTGGTTCACTAGAGCCACCAAGTGAACCAAAAGGTCAAACCCTAGGAGTGCAAGAAATAATATTTAAATATAACTATTACATTTAAACCCGGGCTCCATTACAAACGGGTCTTCAAGCGATCCTTGCTCCTTGATCTCCAATTTTTCAAAATTAATTCTAACTATTCCTATTACAAAACTATTTAAAATAAATAGAAACCTTGATCAGCAGTCAAGGGAAAGTACATAGGAGGGAGATAGAATTTATATTCAGAAAAATTAGAGAAGACGAGGTACGCAGACCCCATTTAATAAAACTCATACATTCATGCATCCAACTAAAATAAAATCCAATCACATTGGTCAATTGTCCATAATCAATCTTATTTATTATCATACACATCACCATATGCATCAATAAATAACATTCATCTCATGAATAATAAACATTTAATATATATATTGATATCATTTAATGGGCAAATTTAGTTAGTATAAAATCTAATTTTGAATCAAAATAAACTCTTTTATTTTAATCCAAATTTAAATCAAAATAAAACTATTTTATTTTAATTTATCCAATTTTGAATAAAATAAACTATTTTATTTTAATCATAATCTTTAATCAAAATAAACTTCTTTATTTTCAATTAATTATGGAATCCAATTCCATGTAAAAAAACAAATTATTAAAGGAAACACGAATTTTCTTTCCTATTCACAAATAAACTCCTTTATTTTGAATAATATGAAATCTTATTTCATATCTAAATAAACTCCTTTATTTAAGGAAATTAGGATTTTCTTTCATATTCACAAATAAACTCTTTTATTTTGAATAATATGAAATCTTATTTCATATCTAAATAAACTCCTTTATTTAAGGAAAGATAGATTCACTTTCCTATTCACAAATAAACTCCTTTATTTTAGGAAACATGAAATCCAATTTCAACTCCAATTAGTTATCATGGAATCCAATTCCAACTCTAATTAGTTAGCATAAAATTCAATTTTATAATTAAAATAAATTTTTATTTTAATTATAAAATAATTAAAAATATATATTATAAATACATAATATATATTACGGTATAAGGGATGACATCCAGATTCATGATTTTGTTAAGAAATTTGTCCCCTTTGAAAAAGAAACATGTTAAAGTGAATCAATATATATATATATATATATTAATATATATATATATATATATATATATATTAATATATATACACATGAATGCCATAATATCAAATCATCCTAAGACATCCTGTTACCTTAAAGAAAGGATTCACGTTAAAAGTAATACTGAAGCACATGGGCACCATCCCTTGATTACCCTGAATTAATCAGACATGAACTTTTTTTACAAAAACGCAATCTTGTAATTTCATTTAATTTTTTTTTTTTTTTTTTTATAAATAAATTTTATATAACAAAATTATGCCCAATTAAATTGTTTTAAACACATATCAATATACATATCAAATTAAAATAATTAATAATTCGCATAAAGGTTTGGCTCTGATGCCACTGTTAGGTTTGTAATATTCATGAACGCAATCAAATTGCAAAAAATAAGCTAAACGTGTAAAAATCAGAGTTTTAAAATTTTACAAACCATATACCCGGATCACCCTTTATGCACAATTATTAATTAAACAAAAAGGAAAGAACAAGAATCATACCCTTGAAGATCCGAGCTTCCTCAAGTACAAGTTCACCTCCAATCCTTTTCGCGTTCAACTTGAATCCACCGGGTTTGGTTCCTTCCTTTGATCAACGTTAGCCACCCAAGTGTTTGGCCTCTAGAGGTGATCCACCAAGGAAGAAGAAGAACTCAAGAAGATGGGTAGTTGGCTAAACCCTAGTTTTTCTATCTCTATAGAAAAGGAGCGTACTCTCCAACCATTGGAATTATTACGTAGTCTTGATATCTGATATAAGACTCCTCTTATCAAAGATATCAAGTGTACCCTATTAAAATAAGGTATTATTTAATTAAACTCTTTTAATTAAAGGGCTCCCTAATCTTATTAGGGATAATTAATTAAACTCCTTTAACTAATTTTTCTTCCTAATCCAATTAGGAATAAATGAGAGTACTTTTATATTAAATTAATTTCTAAACTCTTTAGAAATTAAAATAATAATAATAAAGTAATAATATTAATAAGACTCTCTTATTAATTTATATTTAATATTTCTAAAATATTAAATAATAAATATTAAGCTATTTAATTTATTCTATCACCATAGATTAAATTAAATATACTTAAATATATTATTACGATTATGCCATTAACTTCTTAAATAATTATTCTTCCTTTTATGGTGTGACCCTTTAGGTTCTCCATATTAAACCGGTTGTGAATAAATCAATTAGAACAATTCTAATCTTATTTAAATAAATAAATTAAACAATTAATTTATTTAAATAAATAATATTTATTCTACAATAGGGATAAGCCTCTCCTAGCGATCAACGACTTTCCGGATAATATAGATTTCAACATTAATCATAAAAGAACCTTTGAGTAAATAGTTATCAGACAATTCAATCCTTCCACCATACAATGTCCCAATTAAATATAAGACATGGAATTCTTGTCAAGTCTTATTTTATTTAATTATATTTATTTCGACTCTTAAATGCACAACCCAAATAATGCAAATTAGAAACTCCTTTCTAATTTCATTCGCCGCCGCCAAGGACTCTTTGGGTTGTCATTTATCGAATCACATAGACATTTCTCTTCTTTTACTAGAAGTGGTAGATTCTTTATTGATCATACATTATCTCCATGTACAACTTATTATACACAAGCATACCCTTTGATATACCCTAAGGGTCTTAAGGAATAAGTCAAAGTATAACTCATCATACACAAGATACTATGATGATCTCAAGTCCAAGGATCACTTGTACTACTATCACTCTACAGAATTCCTATTGACAGCAAGTAAAACTCCATTAGGTATTCCTTAGCGAGTCATGTTCAGTGAACTTATTCTCTAATAAGCACCTACATACTAGCTTTAGTGTCTCCACACAAATGATCATGAGATCAATCATCCTCATCCAATGATCAAGCAACGTATGTACCAATCTATCCGGATTCACTAATCCCCAATTTAGTAATCCAATGATTGGGAACTATTTTAGTTTTAAGCTTTCTAAGAATTTAGATCTCATTAGAATGATCATCATCATTATTCTAAAAGCATTGCTTAAAACTATGGGTTTATCACATATTATAAAACAGCATCATGTAGATAATTAAAAGCCTTTAATAAATTAATACTTTTTATTAATAAATGAATAAGATTATTACAAAGTATATGCTTTATCATCAAACATGATTGGCTTTGTGTGCATACTACTTTCAATCTCCCACTTGTACTACTAAAGCCAATCGTCATGGTATCTCATACTCTTCTTCTCTAAGTAACGATTATCCTGCTTTGTTGGATAAGCTTTAGTTAATGGATATGTAATGTTGTTCATGAGAGTCCACTATCTCTATAGTGATTTCCCATCTTTCAATGATTCTAATAATCAAATGAAAGTGCCACAACACATGTTTAGATCCAAGATGAGACTTAGGAACTATTCCTAGTTACGTAATGAACTTTTAATCCAAACAACCAACTTGCGACTTCATTTATAGCTATATACTTTGTCTTTATCACTAAACCAAAGAACTCTTTCATTGTTTGGAACATTTCCAATTCATCGCACCACTTTATTCAAGGTAACCCTTTACCTTAAAGTGGATTTTTCTCGTCGTCTTGGTCCGTCTCGAAAAACTTGAGTCTATTAAGCCCTCTAGTTTTAATTAAGACCCACCATGAATATGATCACATCCTTAGTGCTAGGTTAAGCACTTTAAGATGTTTTTCAACGACTCATAGTGAACTTCTCCATAATATAACCGATCAACATCGTGTCTCGTACATTTCATTGCATACATGATTTTTCACTTATGCGACTCTCTCTTTCGTGAGTCTGTGGGGACTATTAAGAGAGATACACTCCATAGCTCATCGACATGAGACATCTCTTTGAGTTTGCCATGCTAAACGACTTTAGCATCAAATGAACTCGTTCCTTGGGTTAACTCGAGCATCCTCTTAAATCTATCTATATAGATTTATATCCCCAATTTAGATACTCTTCCAAATCATTCATGGAGGTTATGTTTAGACAACTTTATCTTTCTTCGATTGTAGCATTGGTATGTCATTCCTTATCCGTAGATATATCAACATATAGTACTAGGAATGTCACGATGCTCCCTAACGACCCTTTTGTACACACTAGGTTCATTCTTATTTTTGATAAAATCAAACTCTTTTGATTGCCTCATCAAAACGAATGTTCCATATTTGAGAAACTTGCTTCAATCCATTTCTCTGAGTGTCTACAACACTTACCTCATCGTATGTAACTGGATCATCATCTTCTATGATGTGTACCTCATCATCATCATCTATGATGAATCCATACCTCCTGTATCTTGGTACTATTCTAGATTTACGATTGGGTTGTGGTATAATAGGTCTATCTACAGTTCCTCTTATTTGACTTATAGTATTTTGTGGTTCTTGAACTCTTCAAGATCTATTATCCTCCCACTAGCCCCTTTTAATGATAAACACCTTTATCTTAGAAGGCAGCGTGTTTCGTAACAAACACCTTTTGCTAAGTAGAATTATAGAACATATACCTAAACTTACTTTAGGATGTCCCACAAATCAGTACATGTCAAATCTTGTCCCAAGCTTATCCTTGAAACCTTTTCACATAAGTTGGACAACCCCTTATCTTAACATACTTAAGATTAGGAATCCTCCCCATCCATAACTTTTATGGAGTCTTGAAATGGATTTTGAGGTTACCTTTTCGTAGATATGCAGACCATTTCTAGGACATGATCCTGAAGGATACTTTGGAATGTCGATAAAATCATTTTGGACCGTACCATGTTCAACAAGGTATGATTTTTCCTTTCGGATACATCAATCAATTATTACGTATCATGGGAGGTGTCCATTATGAGAAAAACCATTTGAGATGATCTAGAAACTTATTGCACAAGTATTTATTCCTTGATCTAATCAAAGAATCTTAATACTTTTGCCAATTTGTTTCACTTCAATTCTTTGAACCTTTCAAATAATTCACACTTGTATTTCAACAAATACATACATTCAACTCTTTGAATGATCATCTCCTTTTCTTATACTAGTTTGTTCAATTTACAAAATAATTTTTCACGTAAGTCAAGTATACAAAATCCATTAAGTAATATTTCGGTTCCATACTTAAACATTATTATTATAAATAGAACAACAATTGTTCTTAATTATAATACCAAAGATTTCATTGTCCAACAATAAAATGGAAATAATATTTTTAACAAGAATCGGAATACAATAACAACTTATTGACTTAATAGATTTTCCGTAGTCATTGCTAAACTATAAGTTTCTATGGCTAATATGGCAACCTTTGTTACATTTCCACATAGGTTTATTTATATTTGTTTAGCTTTCTACTTACTGCTTGGTCCTTCATAAATCTGTATTTATGATAACCAAAGTCGGTATCCAATACCCAAGTAGAAACTTGACTTAAAGAAAAATTTATTTTAAATCATGAACAAAATTTGTATTTATAAATCAAACTTCACTAAGCTTCTTTGGTTAGCCTCTGCAAGATGCTTCTCGCAGTTTCTTTTCTAGTGTCCAGGCTTATTGCAGTGGAAGCAAACACCTTTGCTATCCGTATCTGTTTTGTTCTTATTATCCTTTATTTTTGCCTTTATATTTACCTTCTTAGAATCGTTCTTCTTTTTAGAAGATCCTTTAGCCCCTACGAGTAAGACATGATCTTTCTTGGTTGGAAAGTCACTCTCAACATTTTCAACATGTTAAGCAAATCAGCGAGGCTGACATCTAGCTTGTTCATATGAAAAATTCACAACAATTGTAAAAGGAGTCTGGGAGTGAGTGCAAGATCAAATCTTGGCTCAACTCTCCATCCATGACAAAACCCATTGTCCTAATTGATCAATTAAATTGATTATGTTAAGGACTTTTATGCATCTTTGTAGTGTCATCGGTCATTCTAGATCGGAAGAGCTCCTTAGATATCTGATATCTATCAGTCCTACTTTCCTCACCATCAACTACTTGATGTGCAGGAATATAGTAGAAGCATCCATAGTTTCATCCGACGGTGAAGCTCGTTACTCATAGATGCGAGCATGATGCATTGAGCCAACTGTGCATCATCTTGCCACTTTCTAAAAGTAGCAATGTCTTCCTCAGAGGCATTGTCTGCAACCATTGCAGGGATAGACGTATTAAGGACATAAGATAACTTTTCAGCCATGAGAACTATTCTCAAATTTCTTAACCAATCCGTTTAATACGGTTCGATCAAATAACATCTAATATGTTTCGCAGTGATAGTAATTTAGACATTGTAAAATTCTGTAAATGAATTTGTAATTAACAACATTTTAACATACATTCTTTTATTAATTACCAAAATAATTTAGGTCTTGTTTTAAATTGGTATCTCCCACTATTTTCTTCAAACTATATTACCCTCACTTATATAGTTCGGCAAAATCTAATTAAAGATTTGCTAGTGAGAATAAGGATCCCATTTCAAATGTATATAGCCTTGTGGTGACACAACAAACTATATATAAATAAATAGGTAGACAACTTTTGTCAATTACATCAACTATGCAACTCCTTTTCTTTTGCCTCTTAGATTATTTTGATCAAGTGGTGGCACATCCGAATCAAAATTATCCAAGTTAAGTCCGACCTAGCACTACATATATTCAAAAAAGAAAAATATCATCCTTGTGGTGACACAACAAAACAATATTGTTCAATTTTCTTTATAAGCATCAAATGTGATAAATTAACATCTTAAATACTTAATACTTGCCTTGTGGTGACACAACAAACTCATATTAAATATTTAATACTCTATTAATTTTATCATGCTAGAAGGCGACGTTCGATATTCCAAATATCTTTGAACGCTTAGGACTTAATAAAAAATTGAGGGGTTTGTTATTAATTTATCTCATCTTGTTTAAGCGCATGCATTATATATATATAAAATACGCGTATATTAATGAACATGCGAAGCATGTTTGCATAATATATAATATATATAGTATAAGCATGCACATATAGAATACTATATTCTACCCGAATTGATTATGGACTTTTATTCTAGTTTGGTTCACTAGAGCCACCTGTTTAGGTTTTAGTGAAAATCAAAGTAGCAATCAAATTGCAAAAATTAGCGGAAGCGAGATAAAATCAGATTTTAAAATTTTTCACAAACCAATTACCCGGATCATCCTTTATGCATATTATTAATTAAACGAAGAATAAGAAATTATGAAATCATACCCTTGTAGAAACGAGCTTCCTCAGGTACGAGTTCACCTCCTACTTCTTCGCGATCTCCTTGTATCTCCGGGTAGATTCCTTCCTTTGATCAATGTAAGCCACCCAAGTGTATGGCCTCTATAGGTGATCCACCAAGAAAGAGGAATTTTTCAAGAAGAAGGGATTTGGCTCAAACCCTAGTTTTTCCTATATGAATAAGAAAAGGGGTGTACACATCAATTCTAGGAATTACATATCTTAGATATCTAATATAAGACTCCTCTTATAAAGATATCATGTAACCCTATTTTAATTAAAATAAGGTATTATTTATTTAATTAAACTCTTTTAATTAAATGGGCTCCCTAATCCTATTAGGGGTAATTAGTTAAACTCCTTTAACTAATTTTCTTTCCTAATCCAATTAGGAATAAATGAGAGTACTTATATTAAATTAATTCCTAAACCTTTTAGAAATTAAAATAATAATAATTATAATAATATTAATAAGACTCCTCTTATTAATTTATATTTAATATTTCTAAAATATTAAATAATAAATATTAAGCTATTTAATCTATTCTATCACCATAGATTAAATTAAATATACTTAACATATTATTACAATTATGCCATTAACTCTTAAATAATTATTCTTCCTTTTATGGTGTGACCCTTTAGGTTCTCCATATTAAACAGGTTGTGAATAAATCAATTAGAACAATTCTAATCTCATTTAAATAAATAAATTAAACAAATAATTTATTTAAATAAATAATATTTATTCTACAATAGGGATAAGCCTCTCCTAGCGATCAACGACTTTCCGGATAATATAGATTTCAACATTAATCATAAAAGAACCTTTGAGTAAATAGTTACCGATAATTCAATCCTTCCACCATACAATGTCCCAATTAAATATAAGACATGAAATTATCACAAGTCTTGTTTTATTTAATTATATGTATTTCGATTCCTAAATGAATAACTCTAATGAATGCAAATTAGAAACTACTTTCTAATTTCATTCCACCTTCGCCAAGGATTCACGGGTTGTCATTTATCGAATCACATAGACATCTCTCCTTTTACTAGAAGTGGTAGATTCTTTATTGATAATTCATTATCTTCATATATAACTTATTACACCCAAGCATACCCTTTGATATACTCTAAGAGTCTTAAGGAATAAGTCAAAGTGTAATTCATTATATATAAGATACTATGATGATCTCAAGTCTAAGGATCATTTGTACTACTATCACTACAGAATTCCTATTGACGGTGTAAGTAAAACTCCATTACGTATTCCTTAGCGAGTCAACGTTCGTTGAACTTATTCTCTAATAAGCACCTACATACTTGCTTTAGTGTCTCCACACAAATGATCGTGAGATCAATCATCCTCATCCAAACGAGCAAGCAACGTATGTACCAATCTATCCAGGATTCACTAATCCCCAATTTAGTAATCCAATGATTGGAAACTATTTTAGTTTTAAGCTTTCTAAGAATTTAGATCTCATTAGAATGATCATCATCATTATTCTAAAAGCGTTGCTTAAAACTATGGGTTTATCACATATTATTAAAACAGCACCATGTAGATAATAAATACCTTTAATAAATAATTCTTTTATTAATAAATAAATAAGATTGATTACACAGTATATGTTTATCATCATACATGATTGGCTTGTATACATAATACTTTCACCACCAAGTGAACCAAAAGGTCAAACCCTAGGGGTGCAAGAAATAATATTTAAATATAACTATTACATTTAAACCCGGGCTCCATTACAAACGGGTCTTCAAGCGTTCCTTGCTCCTTGATCTCCAATTTTTCAAAAATTAATTCTAACTATTCCTATTACAAAACTATTTAAAATAAATTGAAACCTTGATCGTGATCGAGGGAAGTACATAGGAGGAGATAGAATTTACATTCGGAAAAATTAGAGAAGGCGAGGTACGTGAGACCCATTTAATAAAACTCATACATTCATGCATCCAACTAAAATAAAATCCAATCACATTTGGTCAATTGTCCATAATCAATCTTATTTATTATCATACACATCACCATATGCATCGATAAATAACATTCATCTCATGAATAATAAACATTTAATATATATATTGATATCATTTAATGGGCAAATTTAGTTAGTATAAAATCTAATTTTGAATCAAAATAAACTCTTTTATTTTAATCCAAATTTAAATCAAAATAAAACTATTTTATTTTAATTTATCCAATTTTGAATAAAATAAACTATTTTATTTTAATCATAATTTTAATCAAAATAAACTTTTTTATTTCAATTAATTATGGAATCCAATTCCATGTAAAAAAAAAATTTATTAAAGGAAACACTAATTTTCTTTTCCTATTCACAAATAAACTCCTTTATTTTGAATAATATGAAATCTTATTTCATATCTAAATAAACTCCTTTATTTAAGGAAATTAGGATTTTCTTTCATATTCACAAATAAACTCTTTTATTTTGAATAATATGAAATCTTATTTCATATCTAAATAAACTCCTTTATTTAAGGAAAGATGGATTCACTTTCCTATTCACAAATAAACTCCTTTATTTTAGGAAACATGAAATCCAATTTCAACTCCAATTAGTTATCATGGAATCCAATTCCAACTCTAATTAGTTAGCATAAAATTCAATTTTATAATTAAAATAAATTTTTATTTTAATTATAAAATAATTAAAATATATATTATAAATACATAATATATATTATGGTATAAGGATGACATCCAGATTCATGATTTTGTTAAGAAATTTGTCCCTTTGAAAAAGAAACATGTTAAAGTGAATCAATATATATATATATATATATATATATATATATATATATATATATATATATATATATTAATATATATACATGAATGCCATAATATCAAATCATCACGAGACATCCTGTTACCTTAAAGAAAGGATTCACGTTAAAAGTAATATCTTTGAAGCACATGGGCACCATCCTTGATTACCCACGAATCGTGACTGTTTTTTACACAAACGCAGATCTTGGAATTTAGCGTTTTTTTTATATATAAATTTTATACAACAAAATTATGCCCAATTAAATTGTTTCTAAACACATATCAATATACATATCAAATTAAAATAATTAATAATTAGCATAAAGGTTTGGCTCGATGCCTTTGTTAGGTTTGTAATATTCATGAACCTTGATCAAATTGCAAAAAAAAGTTTAAGCGATGTAAAAATCGAGTTTTAAAATTTTACAAACCATACACCCGGATCACCCTTTATGCACAATTATTAATTAAACAAAAAGGAAAGAACAAAATCATACCCTTGAAGATCCGAAGCTTCCTCGGTACAAGTTCACCTCCAATCCTTTTAAGCGTTCAACTTGAATCCACCGGGTTTGGTTCCTTCCTTTGATCGGCGTTAGCCACCCAAATGTTTGGCCTCAGAGGTGATCCACCGAGGAAGAAGAAGAACAAGAAGATGGGTAGTTGGCTAAACCCTAGTTTTTCTATATCTCTATAGAAAAGGAGCCGCATACTCTCAACCATTGGAATTATTACGTAGTCTTGATATCCGATATAAGACTCCTCTTATCAAGTAACCCTATTAAAATAAGGTATTATTTAATTAAACCCTTTTAATTAAAAGGGCTCCCTAATCTTATTAGGGATAATTAATTAAACTCCTTTAACTAATTTTTCTTCCTAATCCAATTAGGAATAAATGAGAATACTTATATTAAATTAATTTCTAAACTCTTTAGAAATTAAAATAATAATAATAATAGTAATAATATTAATAAGACTCCTCTTATTAATTTATATTTAATATTTCTAAAATATTAAATAATAAATATTAAGCTATTTAATTTATTCTATCACCATAGATTAAATTAAATATACTTATATATTATTACGATTATGCCATTAACTTCTTAAATAATTATTCTTCCTTTTATGGTGTGACCCTTTAGGTTCTCCATATTAAACCCTAGGTTGTGAATAAATCAATTAGAACAATTTAATCTTATTTAAATAAATAAATTAAACAATTAATTTATTTAAATAAATAATATTTATTCTACAATAGGGATAAGCCTCCCTAGCGATCAACGACTTTCCGGATAATATAGATTTCAACATTAATCATAAAAGAACCTTTGAGTAAATAGTTACTGTACAATTCAATCCTTCCATTATCTGATGTCCCAATTAAATATAAGGCATGGAATTCTTGTCAAGTCTTATTTTATTTAATTATATTTATTTCGACTCTTAAATGCACAACCCCAAATAATGCAAATTAGAAACTCCTTTCTAATTTCATTTACGCTTTGCCAAGGACTCTTTGGGTTGTTATTTATCGAATCACATAGGATATTTCTCTTCTTTTACTAGAAGTGGTAGATTCTTTATTGATCATACATTATCTCCGTATATAACTTATTATACACAAGCATACCCTTTGATATGCAGAAGGGTCTTAAGGAATAAGTCAAAGTATAACTCATCATACACAAGATACTATGATGATCTCAAGTCCAAGGATCACTTCAGACTACTATCACTACAGAATTCTATTGACAGCAAGTAAAACTCCATTAGGTATTCCTTAGCGAGTCGTATCAAAGTGAACTTATTCTCTAATAAGCACCTACATACTTGCTTTAGTGTCTCCACACAAATGATCATGAGATCAATCATCCTCATCCAATGATCAAGTAACATATGTACCAATCTATCCGGATTCACTAATCCCTAATTTAGTAATCCAATGATTGGGAACTATTTTAGTTTTAAGCTTTCTAAGAATTTAGATCTCATTAGAATGATCATCATCATTATTCTAAAAGCATTGCTTAAAACTATGGGTTTATCACATATTATAAAACAGCATCATGTAGATAATTAAAAGCCTTTAATAAATGTAATGTTGTTCATGAGAGTCCACTATCTCTATAGTGATTTCCCATCTTTCAATGATTCTAATAATCAAATGAAAGTGCCACAACACATGTTTAGATCCAAGATGAGACTTAGGAACTATTCCTAGTTCTGTAATGAACTTTTAATCCAAACAACCAACTTGCAGCTTCATTTATAGCTATATACTTTGTCTTTATCACTAAACCAAAGAACTCTTTCTTTGTTTGGAACATTTCAATTCATCGCACCTTTGCTCAAGGTAACCCTTTACCTTAAAGTGGATTTTTCTGTCGTCTTAGTCTGTCTGAAAAACTTGAGTTTATTAAGCCCTCTAGTTTTAATTAAGACCCACCATGAATATGATCACATCCTTAGTGCCGGTTAAGCACTTTAAGATGTTTTTCACTGACTCATAGTGAACTTCTCCATAATATAACTGATCAACATCAGGTCTCGTATATTTCATTGCATACATGATTTTCACTTATGCAACCTCTCTTTTCAGGAGTCTGTGGGGACTATTAAGAGAGATACACTCCATAGCTCATCGACATGAGACATCTCTTGGAGTTTGTCATGCTAAACGACTTTAGCATCAAATGAATATACGTTCCTTGGGTTAACTCGAGCATCCTCTTAAATCTATCTATATAGATTTATATCCCCAATTTAGATACTCTTCCAAATCATTCATGGAGGTTATGTTTAGACAACTTTATCTTTACTGATTGTAGCATTGGTATGTCATTCCTTATCCGTAGTATATCAACATATAGTACTAGGAATGTCACGATTGTAAGACCCCGAAATTTTTTAAATAAAAAAGGAATTTCCTTTATTTATTATTTTGAAATAGTAAGGGTTGATTTGATTAATGTGGATAGTTAAGGGTAAAATCATAAATATTTCAAAATAAGCAAGTGGTTATAAAATATTCATTTTTGTCGGGGAATATTCGTTTGGTCGTGGAATATTAAATCTTTATCGGGGAATATTAGTTTGGTCGTAGTAGAATATTAAATCGCTTGTCGGGGAATATTAAATGCGACCGGTAGCGACCATGTGTGGGCCCCATGCGGAAAGCGATTGGATGAGGAAAGCGACAAAGTTTGGGTGGTTATAAATAATTGGCGTAGTTATTCTCAATTAAGACCATTGGAATACCCGGTGGTTAAAATACGATGTCTGGCGTGGTTGCACAAAGGCACCGCGGTATTACACAGTATTGTTGAATTATTGATCCTTACGTAAGAAGGCATTACTCAATAATTTTCACGATGAATTCTTATTCAATATTTTATTTTATTGATTCGATAATTGCTGCGTTGATATTTTATATTATTATTGTTTCAATAATTGTCTTTGCATGATATTTCCCATTATCGGATCAATAATTCATATTATTTGAATAATATTATTAGATAACATTATTGGCAATGTCTAGAAAGTTACATCTAAGGAGAGGTTTGGTCACCTAATTGCGCCAAGAAGGAGAGATCCTTATTGGAAAGCCCCCTCTTTCAGGAATAGCTTTGGTTATCATAAATGTGATTACGTAATATTATTTGTGAATAATTAATTATTGATTCATATGATAAGGAAATATTTATTTTATATGAATATAAATGATGGATTTATTTATGTGGTTATTAATGAAGGAATTAATGTTGAGGTGTTTTATCGGTATTTTATCGGATTGGAGGTATTAAAAATCAAATCGGGGTTTTGAGATATATTGCGGGGTTATAATTTTAATCCGTGAAGTTGGATTGTGGTAATTTTGGGTATGTTATACATACATAAGTTGAGTATATGTCCACAAATTTTGAGCAGTTAAAAATGCACGAATGATTTGTTGTGAATTTTAAGAGGTGTCGGATTTAAATTAGGTTTATAATTGATTTTGGTGGAAAATTCTAGAATTGAGTGGGCCCCACTTGTGGTTGGTGAAGAAATGTGCTGAATTTTATTTCAAATGTGGTGCGTGGTAATAATAGTAGCGAGTAAAAGCCATCGGAAGTAGTCAAGTCTGCTGCCTACGGGCTAACATTTTCTATAAATAGAGGCTAAGTTAGAATTGAAAATCACACCGAAACATAAGCTTTCTCTCTTTCTCTCTCTATATTATCGAGTGTATTTTGTGAGTATTTAGATACTTTGAGAGTTCTTTGTTGATACAAGTTTCATTCAAACATCACTTGAGCCTTTCCTTAGAAATCTTGATTCTTTGAGGTAAGGGATGTTATTTTCTTCTCAAATGATATTAATTCTTTGATATCATTATCTTTGAAATATTGGTTGGTACTTTTTATCAAATTTGGAACTTTTTCATGTATCGGGGTTACTATTCATGAGTTACTTATTCACGAGTTACTATTCATGAGTTACTATTCACGAGTTACTTATTCACGAAAGTACTATTCAAGAAGCGTGAAGATGTTTTTTGTGGAATTTCTATCTTTGGGTGTCGAGAGTTCTTATTCACGATACGGCCTTTATTCACGATATCTGACACTATTCACGAATCACGGCACTATTCACCTTAGAAAATGAAAATTTTCTTTTAAATCTAAAATATCTATTACGGATACTAGTTTTGATTGTATCCATGTTTTGATCATTCTTGAATTTTACACCACTATGATTATTTTTGAGGTATTGTTGGACATGGATAAAACAAAGTACGAATCCTTAATCCTTAATCCTTGTCATTTTGTTTCTTTGGATTCGTTCTTTAAAAATATTTTTATCATCCTCGGTCTTAAATGATGATATTATTGAATATCTTTGGCTGTGAGTGCAAAGATGAATGATTTCTGAAGAATATCTTTGGCACGTAGTGCAAAGATGAGCGGTGTTTAAATGAACATACATGACCGATCGATGAATATCTTTGGCCTTTAGTGCAAAGATGAGCAGTGTTGAGATGAACATGATGGATTGATGAATATCTTTGGCACTGTAGTGCAAAGATGAATATTTGATTTGAGATGAATATTGATTGATGTTACTGAGGATAAAATATTGATGATGGATTTGTTAAATTCATAGATTATAGTAGATTTCATTCTACGTAACTCTTCTTATGAATTATTATTTTCATTGCGAATATTGATCCGAAACTTGTTATCTGTTGTATTCTATCGATTTTTCCTGTTGGAGACTAACGATAATTTGTTGTATATTATCTTAGTCATAACATTCTTTACTGGGCTAGTTGAGCTCACCCTTTTCCTTGTTGTTCCATTTTTCTTCTCAGGAGGCGAGAATATAGCGAGTATAAGTCGGGGTATGGAATGAAGGTTTTAGAAAGGATTGTTTAGTAGTCCTCACCATTTTTGTAAAATAATGTATCAATAAATGTGATGAGGATTTATTTGAGTATAAATATTGTCTAGAAGATAATATTTGTATTTAAACTCACGATTTTATTGTTGTGATAATAAAGTTGTAGTTGTTTACGTACCATGTATTTGGCGACTCGAGAATGGGTTGGATGGAATGGACCTATTTTGGGGCGTCACGGTTGGTATCGAGCTTAGGGATATGATCTCTGGCGGAGATCGGGGAATAGAACTAGGAGGAGAGGCGAGTAAATCCTTCGCTAGTGTGTCCTACCTAAGCTTATTTATTTGTTGGTCAGTCATAATATAGGGATATTATGTGGTATGTTAATTTGCTTAATTAACCCTAATTTTATGACAGTATTTGAGAATGTCGACTGAGAATATTAATAGTGGTGTAAATGAGACCGTGGAGATGCATGTACTTACCAACGAGGAGAACGTGCAACAGTGGCAATATACCTCTGTGAATAACACCTTTGAAGCGAGATGATGAACGAGGGGATGTTTAAAAGCTTTTTGCAGTTCATACAAAATCAGACGAGGGAGACTCGTGTTCAAAATACATGAGGAGATGATAGCAATTCACGGGTGGTCACAGCCAAGCAGTTTAAAGAGTTGGGACCACCAAAATTGCGGGAAAGCGAGATCCGATCATGGCGGAAACATGGGTCAACAAATTACCAAGATATTCGATGTCTTGGGATGCACGGAGGAACGAAGGTTCCATTCGCTATTTTATGTTCCGTGTGGCGAGGCGATTCATTGGTGGGAATCGTGAAGCGTACCATTCAGTATTTTTCTTTCATGTCGTGGGAGAGCGTTTCAGAAAAGCGATTCAATGACAAGTACTTCCACGAAAGTATTCGTCTATATGAAGGAAGTGGAGTTTATTAGATTGGAGCGAGAATAACATGGCGGTGTCCCAAAGACGAGGCGAAGTTTGCGGAGTTATCCGGTTTGCACCTCATTTGGTGGAGAATGAGGAGCGTATGACGCGGATGTTTCGAGAGGTTTGAAACCCGGCATACGTCGATATCTCATTTCTCATAAATTTTCTCTATTCGGATGTTGTAAATGAGGCTCGTTGTTAGAAGCAAGATAACGAGTACGTTCAACCGAGGGACCATAACCGAGGATCATACCAAGAAGATAGCGATCATCGAATAACGATAACCGGCGGAGAAAGAAGAATCTGAGACAAAGGCGGTAACCACTCTGGTGGTAATCGTGGCCATGAAAATAGAAGAAGCGAGTCGGGAGGAGATTTTAAAAGAGGAGATTCAACAACGACCATGTGAAGGCGTCGGCGCCCGGTGGCAATTGGTTCCAAGGAGGAGAAAGACCATCGGTCGTATGTTATAAATGCGGAAAGAGGACATATCGGTCAAAGCATCCACAGCAGTTTAAGGTATGCTATAATTGTGGAAAGGAAGGACATATCGCTTCGAGATTATGCGATATCGAAACCCCATCCAAAGGAATGGTGACTCAAAAGATGTCAAGAAAAGTCAAAGTCAACGATTCACGGAAGAGCGTTTGTCGTGGCTAGGTTAAAAATACGAGGAACCCGAACGAAGTTAGCACGGGTTAGTTAATTATAAATTCTTGCGATGTTTATACCTTACTAGATATCTGGGTTCTACCCATTCTTTTCTCTCTCTTGCTTGCGCTCAACGTTTGAACTTGACTACGGAGAAATTAGACTTTGACCTATTTATGGAGACTCAGTTAGGAGAAACTTTCATTACATCAGTTGTTTAGAAATCTTGCTTGATTCAAGTTGGCACTATCACATTACTGTTAACCTTATTTCTATAGAGATATTTGTTTTGATGGGATTTTAAGGTTAACTACTCATCATGCCAAAATTGATTGCTTTTCGTAAGGTTGTTAGTTTTCATATTCTAAGCAACCTATTATTGAATTCAAGCAATCAAACCATTGTAATCAAACATTTTCATATCAAGCCATGAAGTCATTCGTTTATTACGGATGTCAAGTTTTCTTAGTCCATGTTATGGATTTGAATAAAGACACGTCGATTTGAATAATATTCTTGTTGTTATTGATTTTTCTGACGTATTTTCGAAGAATTTCTTGGCTTACTCCCAAAGTGATATTAAATTTTGTATCGAATTTGAACCGGTACAAAACTCATTTCTAAAATCTCATATCGAATGGCTCTATTGAACTTCGAGGAGTTAAAATTCAATTATAGAATTTGGCTTTGAGCCTTTATCTTGTGACTTCCTTTGTGGAATGCTGCAAAGCGCAGACTCTCTGTAAGGGACGTCATATTCGATGCGATAGTAAAGCGATAGGTGTCATTGTGACGTCTTATCCAAGGTTGGGATATGAGTCACGATTGAGAACAACCTAAGTCGGTATCGAAATGCGTAGTTTTCTAGGCTTAGTTGGTTATTATCGGAGATTCGTTGAAGGATATTCTCGAATCGCTATTCCATTAACGTAGCTAACTTCGTAGAGATACAAAATTCGAATGGAGCAAGGAATGTGGGAAGAGCTTGAAGAACTCAAGAGGAGACTCATTTAAACACATGTTACGACCATGCCATCTCGAAAAGCGAGCGTGTAGGCGGCGTGTTGAGTAGAAGATCGTATCTACAAGTCTGAGTACGATATTGTCAAAGACTAATTTCGTATAATTTACAAATAATAGAGATGGAGATGAAAACTCTAGGTACCCACGTGATGATATCTGAGTATAATCGACTTTAATCGATAAAGTTAAAGTCATTCAAGCTACACACGGAAGTGATGAATTTGAAGAAGGAGGTGCAAGAAGTTGTTATTTTAAAAGCGAGAATCGGTGAGGTGAGGAAAGCTCAAACCTTCGATTTATTAATCCATTTGAAATTCTCGATCGAATAGGGCATGGCCTATAGACTCGTTTTACCGCCAAGTATGACGGCGTGTTCATAACGCGTTTTCACGTATCGATGTTACGTAAATATGTGGACGACCGAACTACGTCATTGAGTTAGAACCAGGACGAGATAATAGAAGACTTAACGTGCGAGGA
Source organism: Panax quinquefolius (assembly GCA_020205615.1). Lineage (NCBI taxonomy): Eukaryota > Viridiplantae > Streptophyta > Magnoliopsida > Apiales > Araliaceae > Panax > Panax quinquefolius. The sequence goes on from CM035167.1 coordinate 123,037,970, forward strand.
GGTACTGTCTAGATTTTGTAGAGGAAAGAACATGACCTATGTCTGAGGTTATACCATATGTTAAAGTTTTGTGGAGAAACCATCTTTATTGAGGAAATGACACGGGAGTTGGAAGCGAAAATGAAAGCGAGGTATCTTTACCTTTTGAAACACCGGTAAATTTCATAAGGAGGGAGGTTGTAAGACCGAAATTTTTAAATAAAAAGGAATTTCCTTTATTTATTATTTTGAAATAGTAAGGGTTGATTTGATTAATGTGGATAGTTAAGGGTTAAATCATAAATATTTCAAAATAAGCAAGTGGTTATAAAATATTCATTTTTGTGGGGAATATTCGTTTGGTCGTGGAATATTAAATCATTGTCGGGGAATATTCGTTTGGTCGTAGAATATTACGTCTTGTCGGGGAATATTCATCACAACGGTATGACCATGTGTGGGCCCCATAACGGAAAGCGATTGGATGAGGAAAGCGACAAAGTTTGGGTGGTTATAAATAACGAGCGTAGTTATTCTGAATTAAAGGCATTGGAATACCCGGTGGTTAAAATACGATGTCTGGCGTGGTTGCGCGATGCTTTGCGGTATTACGCAGTATTGTTGAATTATTGATCCTTACGTGAAGGCATTACTCAATAATTTTCACGATGAATTCTTGTTCAATATTTTATTTTATTGATTGATAATTCTTTGCGTTGATATTTTATATTATTATTGTTTTGATAATTGTCCTTTAATGACATGATATTTCCCATTATCGGATCAATAATTCATATTATTTGAATAATATTATTAGATAACATTATTGGCAATGTCTAGAAAGTTACATCTAAGGAGAGGTTTGGTCACCTAATTGCGGCCGAGAAGGAGAGATCCTTATTGGAAAGCCCCTCTTTCTGAGGAAATACTTTGGTTGTCATAAATGTGATTACGTAATATTATTTGTGAATAATTAATTATTGATTCATATGATAAGGAAATATTTATTTTATATGAATATAAATGATGGATTTATTTATGTGGTTATTAATGAAGGAATTAATGTTGAGGTGTTTTATCGGTATTTTATCGGATTGGAGGTATTAAAAATCAAATCGGGGTTTTGAGATATATTGCGGGGTTATAATTTTTAATCGAAAATGGTTGGATTGTGGTAATTTTGGGTATGTTATACATACATAAGTTGAGTATATGTCCACAAATTTTGAACCGAATTAAAATGCACGAATGATTTGTTGTGAATTTTAAGAGGTGTCGGATTCGGAAATTAGGTTTATAATTGATTTTGGTGGAAAATTCTAGAATTGAGTGGGCCCCACTTGTGGTTGGTGAAGAAATGTGCTGAATTTTATTTCAAATGTGGTGCGTGGCAATAGTAGCGAGTAAAGCCATCGGTAGCGAAGTCAAGTGCGCTTGGTAAGCTAACATTTTTCTATAAATAGAGGGCTAAGTTAGAATTGAAAATCACACCAGAAACATAAGCTTTCTCTCTTTCTCTCTCTATATTATCGAGTGTATTTTGTGAGTATTTAGATACTTTGAGAGTTGCTTTGTTCAGTACAAGTTTCATTCGGCATCACTTGAGCCTTTCCTTAGAAATCCGGCGATTCTTTGAGGTAAGGGATGTTATTTTCTTCTCAAATGATATTAATTCTTTGATATCATTATCTTTGAAATATTGGTTGGTACTTTTTATCAAATTTGGAACTTTTTCATGTGGGGTTACTATTCATGAGTTCTTATTCACGAGTTACTATTCATGAGTTACTTATTCACGAGATTCTTATTCACGAGTACTATTCATGAAGCGTGAAGATGTTTTTTTGTGGAATTTCTATCTTTGGGTGTTTGAGTTCTTATTCACGATATCTCGGCCTTTATTCACGATATCTGACACTATTCACGAATACGGCACTATTCAGAGAAAATGAAATTTTTCTTTTCGTCTAAAATATCTAATACGGATACTAGTTTTGATTGTATCCGTGTTTTGATCATTCTTGAATTTTACACCACTATGATTATTTTGAGGTATTGTTGGACATGGATAAAACAAAGTACGAATCCTTAATCCTTAATCCTTGTCATTTTGTTTCTTTGGATTCGTTCTTTAAAAATATTTTCATCATCCTCGGTCTTAAATGATGATATTATTGAATATCTTGGCTTTATAGTGCAAAGATGAATGATTTCTGAAGAATATCTTTGTTGTGTAGTGCAAAGATGAGCGGTGTTTAAATGAATATGACCGATCGATGAATATCTTTGGCCTTTAGTGCAAAGATGAGCAGTGTTGAGATGAACATGACCGATTGATGAATATCTTTGGCTGTAGTGCAAAGATGAATATTTGATTTGAGATGAATATTGATTGATGTTCTGAGGATAAAATATTGATGATGAATTTGTTAAATTCATAGATTATAGTAGATTTCATTCTCTACGTAACTCTTCTATGAATTATTATTTCATTGCTGAATATTGATCGAAACTTGTTTGTCTGTTGTATTCTATCAGATTTTTTCCCTGTTGGAGACTAACGATAATTTGTTGTATATTATCTTAGTCATAACATTCTTTACTGGGCTAGTTGAGCTCACCCTTTTCCTTGTTGTTCCATTTTTCTTCTCAGGAGGCGAGAATATAGCGAGTATGAGTCGGGGTATGGAATGAAGGTTTTAGAAAGGATTGTTTAGTAGTCCTCACCATTTTTGTAAAATAATGTATCAATAAATGTGATGAGGATTTATTTGAGTATAAATATTGTCTAGAAGATAATATTTGTATTTAAACTCACAGTTTTATTGTTGTGATAATAAAGTTGTAGTTGTTTACGTACCATGTATTTTGGCGACTCGAGAATGGGTTGGATGGAATGGACCTATTTTGGGGCGTCCAACGATGATCTAATCGACCCTTTTGTACACACTAGGTTCATTCTTATTTTGATAAAATCAAACTCTTTTGATTGCCTCATCAAAACGAATGTTCCATATTTGAGAAACTTGCTTCAATCCATTTCTCCGAGTGTCTACAACACTTACCTCATCGTATGTAATTGGATCATCATCTTACATGATGTGTACCTCATCATCATCATCTATGATGAATCCATACCTCTCGGTATCTTGGTTATTTTATTCTAGATTCTACGATTGTGGTATAATAGAGGTCATCTACGAGTTCCTCTTATTTGACTTATAGTATTTTGTGGTTCTTGAACTCTTCAAGATCTATTATCCTCCCACTAGCCCCTTTTAATGATAAACACCTTTATCTTAGAGGCGGCGTGTTTCGTAACAAACACCTTTTGCTAAGTAGAATTATAGAACATATACCCTAAACTTACTTTAGGATGTCCCACAAATGCATACATGTCAAATCTTGTCCCCAAGCTTATCCTTGAAACCTTTTCACATAAGTTGGACAACCCTTATCTTAACATACTTAAGATTAGGAATCCTCCACATCCATAACTTTTATGGAGTCTTGAAATTTGATTTCGAGGTTACCTTTTCGTGAATGTCTGACCATTTCTAGGACATGATCCTGAAGGATTTGGAATGTCGGTAAAATCATTTTGGACCGTAGTACCATGTTCAACAAGGTATGATTTTTCCTTTCGGATACATCAATCAATTATTACGTATCATGAGGTGTCCATTATGAGAAAAATCATTTGAGATGATCTAGAAACTTATTGCACAAGTATTTATTCCTTGATCTAATCAAAGAATCTTAATACTTTGCCAATTTGTTTCACTTACAATTCTTTGAACCTTTCAAATAATTCACACTTGTATTCAACAAATACATACATTCGACTCTTTGAATGATCATCTCCTTTTCTTATACTAGTTTGTTCAATTTACAAAATAATTTTTCACGTAAGTCAGTATACAAAATCCATTAAGTAATATTTGGGTTCTATACGAAACATTATTATTATAAATAGAACAACAATTGTTCTTAATTATAATACCAAAGATTTCATTGTCCAACAATAAAATGGAAATAATATTTTAACAAGAAGCTGGAATACTGATAACAACTTATTGACTTAATAGATTTTCCGTAGTCATTGCTAAACTATAAGTTTCTATGGCTAATATGGCAACCTTTGTTACATTTCCGCACATAGGTTTACTTATATTTGTTTAGCTTTCTACTTACTGTTTGGTCCTTCATAAATCTATATTTATGATAACCAAAGTCGGTATCCAATACCCAAGTAGAACCTTGACTTAAAGAAAATTTATTTTAAATCATGAACAAATTTGTATTTATGGCAAAACTTCACTAAGCTTCTTTGGTTAGCCTCGCGCAAGATGCTTCTCGTAATTTCTTTTCGGTGTCGGGCTTATTGCGATTGGAAGCAAACACCTTTGCTTTATCCGTATCTGTTTTGTTCTTATTATCCTTTATTTTTGCCTTTATATTTACCTTCTTAGAATCGTTCTTCTTTTGAGGAAGATCCTTTGGCCCTACGAGTAAGACATGATCTTTCTTGGTTGGAAAGTCACTCTCAACATTTTCAACATGTTAAGCAAATCAGCGAGGCTGACATCTAGCTTGTTCATATGAAAAATTCACAACAATTGTAAAAGGAGTCTGGGAGTGAGTGCAAGATCAAATCTTGGCTCAATTCTCCATCCATGACAAAACCCATTGTCCTAATTGATCAATCAAATTGATTATGTTAAGGACTTTTATGCATCTTTGTAGTGTCATCGGTCATTCTAGATCGGAAGAGCTCCTTAGATATCGATATCTATCGGTCTACTTTCCTCACCATCAACTACTTGATGTGTAAAATATAGTAGAAGCATCCATAGTTTCATCTTGTATTTGAAGCTCGTTACTTCATAGATCTGAGCATGATGCATTGAGCCAACTGTGCATCATCTTGCCACTTCTAAAAGTAGCAATGTCTTCATCAGAGGCATTGTCTGCAACCATTGCAGGGATAGACGTATTAAGGACATAAGATAACTTTTTAGCCATGAGAACTATTCTCAAATTTCTTAACCAATCCGTTTAATACGGTCCGATCAATTAACATCTAATATGTTTCGCAGTGATAGTAATTTAGACATTGTAAAATTCTGTAAATGAATTTGTAATTAACAACATTTTAACATACATTCTTTTATTAATTACCAAAATAATTTAGGTCTTGTTTTAAATTGGTATCTCCCACTATTTTCTTCAAACTATATTACCCTCACTTATATAGTTCGGCAAAATCTAATTAAAGATTTGCTAGTGAGAATAAGGATCCCATTTCAAATGTATATAGCCTTGTGGTGACACAACAAACTATATATAAATAAATAGGTAGACAACTTTTGTCAATTACATCAACTATCAACTCCTTTTCTTTTTGCCTCTTAGATTATTTTGATCAAGTGGTGGCACATCCAGAATCAAAATTATCCAAGTTAAGTCCGAACCTAGCACTCCATATATTCAAAAAGAAAAATATCATCCTTGTGGTGACACAACAAAACAATATTGTTCAATTTTCTTTATAAGCATCAAATGTGATAAATTAAAATCTTAAATACTTAATACTTGTCTTGTGGTGACACAACAAACTCATATTAAATATTTAATACTCTATTAATTTTATCATGCTTTGAAGACGACGTTCGATATTCCAAATATCTTTGAACGCTTAGGACTTAATAAAAATTAAGGGGTTTGTTATTAATTTGTCTCATCTTGTTTAGCGGCGTATTTACATATATATATAAAATCGGCGTCGTATTAATGAACATGCGAAGCATGTTTGCATAATATATAATATATAGTATATAGCATGTGCATATAGAATACTATATTCTACTACGAATTGATTATGGACTTTTATTCTAGTTTGGTTCTACTAGAGCCACCAAGTGAACCAAAAGGTCAAACCTAGGAGTGCAAGAAATAATATTTAAATATAACTATTACATTTAAACCGGGCTCCATTACAAAGCGGGTCTTCAAGCGATCCTTGCTCCTTGATCTCCAATTTTTCAAAATTAATTCTAACTATTCCTATTACAAAACTATTTAAAATAAATAGAAACCTTGATCGTGATCGAGGAAAGTACATAGGAGGAGATAGAATTTATATTCAGAAAAATTAGAGAAGACGAGGTACGCAGACCCCATTTAATAAAACTCATACATTCATGCATCCAACTAAAATAAAATCCAATTACATTGGTCAATTGTCCATAATCAATCTTATTTATTATCATACACATCACCATATGCATCAATAAATAACATTCATCTCATGAATAATAAACATTTAATATATATATTGATATCATTTAATGGGCAAATTTAGTTAGTATAAAATCTAATTTTGAATCAAAATAAACTCTTTTATTTTAATCCAAATTTAAATCAAAATAAAACTATTTTATTTTAATTTATCCAATTTTGAATAAAATAAACTATTTTATTTTAATCATAATCTTTAATCAAAATAAACTTCTTTATTTCAATTAATTATGGAATCCAATTCCATGTAAAAAAACAAATTATTAAAGGAAACACGAATTTTCTTTCCTATTCACAAATAAACTCCTTTATTTTGAATAATATGAAATCTTATTTTATATCTAAATAAACTCCTTTATTTAAGGAAATTAGGATTTTCTTTCATATTTACAAATAAACTCTTTTATTTTGAATAATATGAAATCTTATTTCATATCTAAATAAACTCCTTTATTTAAGGAAAGATGGATTCACTTTCCTATTCACAAATAAACTCCTTTATTTTAGGAAACATGAAATCCAATTTCAACTCCAATTAATTATCATGGAATCCAATTCCAACTCTAATTAGTTAGCATAAAATTCAATTTTATAATTAAAATAAATTTTTATTTTAATTATAAAATAATTAAAAATATATATTATAAATACATAATATATATTACGGTATAAGTAGGTGACATCCGATTCATGATTTTGTTAAGAAATTTGTCCCTTTGAAAAGAAACATGTTAAAGTGAATCAATATATATATATATATATATATATATATATATTAATATATATACACATGAATGCCATAATATCAAATCATCCAAAGACATCCTGTTACCTTAAAGAAAGGATTCACGTTAAAAGTAATACTGAAGCACATGGGCACCATCCCTTGATTACCCACGAATCAGCAGCTTGTTTTTACAAAACGCAGTCTTGCAATTTCGCATTTTTTTTTTTATAAATAAATTTTATACAACAAAATTATGCCCAATTAAATTGTTCTAAACACATATCCATATACATATCAAATTAAAATAATTAATAATTCGCATAAAGTTTTGGCTCGATGCCATTTATTAGGTTTGTAATATTCATGAACGCAATCAAATTGCAAAAATAAGCGGAAACGTGTAAAAATCAGAGTTTTAATATTTTACAAACCATATACCCGGATCACCCTTTATGCACAATTATTAATTAAACAAAAAGGAAAGAACAAGAATCATACCCTTGAAGATCCGAGCTTCCTCAAGTACAAGTTCACCTCCAATCCTTTTCGCGTCAACTTGAATCCACCGGGTTTGGTTCCTTCCTTTGATCGGCGTTAGCCACCCAAGTGTTTGGCCTCACAGAGGTGATCCACCAAGGAAGAAGAAGAACTTCAAGAAGATGGGTAGTTGGCTAAACCCTAGTTTTTCTATCTACATAGAAAAGGGCGTCTCTCCAACCATTGGAATTATTACGTAGTCTTGATATCTGATATAAGACTCCTCTTATCAAGTAACCCTATTAAAATAAGGTATTATTTAATTAAACTCTTTTAATTAAAGGGGCTCCCTAATCTTATTAGGGATAATTAATTAAACTCCTTTAACTAATTTTCCTTCCTAATCCAATTAGGAATAAATGAAAGTACTTATATTAAATTAATTTCTAAACTCTTTTAGAAATTAAAATAATAATAATAATAATAGTAATAATATTAATAAGACTCCTCTTATTAATTTATATTTAATATTTCTAAAATATTAAATAATAAATATTAAGCTATTTAATTTATTCTATCACCATAGATTAAATTAAATATACTTAACTATATTATTACGATTATGCCATTAACTTCTTAAATAATTATTCTTCCTTTTATGGTGTGACCCTTTAGGTTCTCCATATTAAATAGGTTGTGAATAAATCAATTAGAACAATTCTAATCTTATTTAAATAAATAAATTAAACAATTAATTTATTTAAATAAATAATATTTATTCTACAATAGGGATAAAGCCTCAATAGCGATCAGCGACTTTCCGGATAATATAGATTTCAACATTAATCATAAAAGAACCTTTGAGTAAATAGTTAAATCACAATTCAATCCTTCCACCATACTGATGTCCCAATTAAATATAAGGCATTGGAATTCTTTGTCAAGTCTTATTTTATTTAATTATATTTATTTCGACTCTTAAATGCATGACCCCAAATAATGCAAATTAGAAACTCCTTTCTAATTTCATTACGCCTTAACCGAGGACTCTTTGGGTTGTCATTTATCGAATCACATAGGACATTTCTCTTCTTTTACTAGAAGTGGTAGATTCTTTATTGATCATACATTATCTCCCGTATACAACTTATTATACCAAGCATACCCTTTGATATACCCTAAGGGTCTTAAGGAATAAGTCAAAGTATAACTCATCATACACAAGATCTTATGATGATCTCAAGTCCAAGGATCACTTCATACTACTATCACTACTGAGAATTCTATTGTGGTGAGTAAAACTCCATTAGGTATTCCTTAGCGAGTAAATATTCAAATGAACTTATTCTCTAATAAGCACCTACATACTAGCTTTAGTGTCTCCACACAAATGATCGTGAGATCAATCATCCTCATCGATGATCGGCAACGTATGTACCCAATCTATCAGGATTCACTAATCCCCAATTTAGTAATCCAATGATTGGGAACTATTTTAGTTTTAAGCTTTCTAAGAATTTAGATCTCATTAGAATGATCATCATCATTATTCTAAAAGCATTGCTTAAAACTATAGGTTTATCACATATTATAAAACAAACATCATGTAGATAATTAAAAGCCTTTAATAAATTAATACTTTTATTAATAAATGAATAAGATTGTTACAAAGTATATGCTTTATCATCAAACATGATTGGCTTATGCATGCATCTTACTTTTCGGTGGCGTCCCCAAGCTTGTCTACTGCTAGCGGTAGTGCGAACCTCGCAACTTTGAGTTATGGTCCTGCTGCTGCAACTGATATGTTCCGCTGCTCCTTCCTCTGTCCATCCACGCTTAGTCTTCTGCTCCACTTGATCCTCACACCATGCGTCCATAGCCTCATGCCATTTACATCACAAAATCGTGCCATATCCTGCACTTTTACACCAAAGGAGTTTTAAGTAAATGCTGATGCAAAATATCATGAAATCTGACTAAAACACATTAAAATGTACTTACTTGAGAAGGCACGATTAAGCGTGAATTGCTATCCAATAAGTAGGTATAAAACCCATTTATCATAGATGAAGCACAAATTTCAAGGATATTCTACTAATTTTACGGAATATAGAAGCAATACTTTAACCGAATGATGGTATAATCAGGAATACGAGACGAAATAATATTACTCACATACTACAGAGTATGGAAGAAAATATTATTCCTATGAATCTTGAACAAAATAATATCCCTTACCTCGGAAGAAATTTGGATCTTTGGAATAGTGAGGGTGTGAGACTTTCTTCTACTTTCTCTCTAAAGCTTCTCTATCTATAAATGCTCTTGTGAGTCTTAGTGAATTGGTGAGAATGAAAGAAGAATGAGCTTCTATTTATAGAAAAACATAGTTTTGATAATTGCACGTTTTGGGGCTCGAAATATTACGGTATAATACTTTCATCTGTTCCTTCATTTTTAATTTAGTCCTGCAAGTATTATCAAACTTGCACCACCTCCCCTAATAGTACATCTTGTGAATCAATAGTACAATCATGTGAATTAATAGTACAATCATGTGAGAAAAAAATTACAGTATAGTACCTTCATCTATACCTCCATTTTTAATTTAGTCATGCAAGTATTATCGATCTTGCACCATCTCCCCTAATAGTACATGCATGTGAATCAATAGTATACACATGTGAATAAATAGTTATAAGCATGTGAATTAATAGTAATTAATTGTTTATTTATCCGATTAATTACCTGATTGGTCAATATAACCTCCAGACATCCATTATATCGAAATAGATGTCGATTTCTACTAACACTAATAATCCCAACACAATGGAGCTATCAATTTCATCTTTAATCAACACGAACTTATTCATCATTAATATTATAACTCACAATATTTAACAACCGTGTCGTTCCGTGAGGAAGAGGGCTTTTCAGATAAGGATTTCTCCTTATTGGCGCAATGATTAGGTGACAAATCTCTCCTCGTGAACTTACAGACATTGTCAATATTGCAAATAATAATATGAATAACTTTATCGTCTTAATTATTGATTTAATAATATAAAATATTATGCGAGATGATCTTTGTGACAATAATTGAATCGATAATATGAAAGATATTATCGTTGAATTACTTTAGCAATAATTGAGTATAAGCGAGTGACTTCTCACATAAGCATCAATAATTAATACTGGTGTACTTACTATGCAACCAACGCCAGACATCGTATTTTTTACCATAGGGTAGTTCAACAATTTAACGGTAAAACTTTCGTAGTTATTTTTATAAAAGATAATTACGTCATTTTCTAACTACGACAATACTTTCGTTGTAGGGTCCACCAATGATTGTCTTGAGTCATCTGAATATTCCATGTTAAAAGCGAATATTCTATAGACCAATCGAATATTATATAACCACTTGCTTACTTTGTAAAATTTGTAAATAATACCCATAACTATAAAATTATATCAAATTCAAACCATAATATTCAAAAATATATTTCGAGAAAAATTTATCTTTATTCATAAAAGTTGGGGTCTTACAGAATATATTTGATGGGAATTACTCCCTCCGTTCCTAAAAGATTGTCGTTTTAGAAGAAAAAATTTGTTTCAAAAAGTTTGTCGTTTACAACTTTCGAGGAGAATAAATTATTTACTTTCCTATATTATTCCTACCTTGTCTCATTGTCCCAAAAAAATTTCTTCCTTGTATTAATAGTTTTCAATTTCCCATAGAGGGGTAGTGATGAAATTTTAAACAAATTTTACTTGATAAATAATACTTTCTTAATCCATGTGCCAAAACTTTAAACGATAATCTTTTATGAACGGAAGTAATATCTATCAATTGATATGCAAAATCTGCATCCAGAGTTATACTACAAAACTTACGATAATTTGTCTTCTCATTTTGCGTCAAAGATCTTCTTCATGAGAGGTAGTGGTGCTCAAAGGTAAATAAATAATTTTATCATTATTTTAAAATAATTGATAATTATTAGCTTTTTAAAATATGGTGAATGAAATCGAAAGTTAAATTATATTTTAAATTGTTGAAAAATGAATCCTATCATTTAACTAATTATTTTTCAAATTTGTTCGTACTTTACACGGGTATCGTGCTTGTATAAATAATAAGGCAGAGGAAAAACCAAAAAAATAAATAAATCATTTGCTATGTTATATTTAGAAGCAATGCCATGAAAAAGATGACAACAAATAAAAAGCAAAGAAAATTGATATTCTTACTAATAAAATTTATTAGTGTCTTAATGTAGAATTTATTTACTATTCATACGAGAGAGTTACCAAACTATATTTGATTTTGGAAATATAAATTCCCAAAGTAAAATCCTTTCCTTTGTAAACTTAGAAGCAACGGCACGACGTCGTCTAGAAGAGAATTCAGCATTTCAGCTCTTGATGGTTTTCGGGAATCGGTATATAGTCAGCAGTCATCGACGGCACTTTCCCAATTCATCAAAATTCACATGATAAGATTCATATGCCACTTCACTTTAATCCCTCAAAGCTGATGATGGAACTCGATTTGATTTCAATTACTAGGACCAGAAAGTAAAAATCTCCAACAACACAAAAGAAAAGAAGGTGAGGGAAAGTAAAGGTCTCTTCAATATGAGCAGAAGCCACCCATCGGTGCACCCAGTAGATATTTCAGCGCCGCCACTAACCACCCCAGATGAAGAAATTGTGTTTGCTCCCAGGAGGGTCCGCATGAAAGATATTCAGGGCATGCCTGGTACCCCCACCAGCCTCGCCTTGCGTTCTGTTCAATTCGCTTTTGCTCTTGTTTCTCTCGCCGTCATGGCCACCACCTCTGACTTCCCATCCGTTACTGCTTTCCGGTATATATTTACATTTTTATGATCTGCATTGATTTTACTGAATTGGGTGTTTCAAAAATTTTGTTTACTGTTCTTTCTTATGCTGTTTTTGGGTTATCTATATTGGTAATTTGGTATTGTTTAATTTCTGTTATACGCTGAATTTCGATGGTGGTAAGTTCCTAATCGGGTTCGATTTCTTTGCCCAAAATTTAATGGGCTTTAGCATTTCTGAATGTGGATATTTTGACTGGAGTTGGATCAGGATAATTGGTGGGATTAATATGGTTTTGAGTTACTTTGGTGTAATTTTCATGATTTTGTGTATTGTTCTTAAATTTAATATGTTTTTGGAATAGTAGAAAAGAACCCATTCCTATTAAGAACATGATTTCCATCCCCTACTATCACGTAACGACTTCCTAACTAATAAAAACTGAGCTAATTCACATAATATAGCAGATCACTAATCTAGGAACTATGATGTTCAAAATGACAAACCTGGTTCAGGTTGGACCGTATTCTGAACTACATTATAATGTACTGGACATGGCACTATAGATTGAAATTTCGCATTCTAACTAACAAATCAGCTGCTAGTGCTATTTCCAATCTCATCCAAGTTAAGGTTTCATTAGTCTTTGGAAATTCTGGCCATGGGTTCCTTTTCTGATGGGCTAAACGTAAATTTTAATTTTATGTATATTTATATATATATATATGTAATCCTTAGAGCTGCTTAATGGCCAGTAGTGAATTGCAGGCCATCTTCTTAGACCAGGCTATTAACTATCTTAGAACTGTGATGTATTCAAATCAAGTCATTTAACAGCATGTATTTACTTTCTAGTTGTCCTCTTTATGCTAACATGTCTGTCCTTACAATTATAGAAGCAAATAATCTGTTTGTTATATCATTAGGGGTAATAATTATTCTATTGTTTCTTTGCCAGCTACCTTGTTGCTGCTGTAAGCTTGCAGGTCTTGTGGAGTCTATCACTTGCCATTGTTGATATATATGCTCTCTTGGTGAAGCGGTGCTTGCGGAATTCCAGAGTTGTCAGCTTGTTCACTATGGGGGATGGGGTAAGAAGAAAGTCAGATTCCAACTAAATTGAGCATTCGTAGCGGTGTTTACATACCTTATTTGTGTGTGATTCAGTACTCGCGTAACCCTTGGAAACTGGGCATACTTTCCTGTTGTCTACTTTTTTTTCCTGGCTATAGTTTTCTGCAGCATTAATAAGCAGTTATTCGACACCTGCAGTTTTTTGTCCACATTATACAGCTAGATGACCTTTTTACAGAATCATGTCTATAATTGTTAGTTTAGGGAAGGCCTCAAGTCATTGCGACTTAGAAATTGATTTCTAAGTCTGAAAATAACGATGAGATACCTCGTAAGAAGATTCTGTTCATAATGAAAACTCATGAATTAATCTAAATCGGCACTATTTAATATTTATCTATTTTTTGGGGGGGAAACAGAAATTTATTAGATGAAAAGAGAGAATACAAGCATAGGGAGACAAGGAGTCCACCCACCTTATAACAAGCGCAAAAAAGAGAGAGAAGGAAACTTAAAAAATTGGCAGAAGTCCCAATTGTATCATGCATAGGCTGGCTAACAAACTTAAAAATGGAAAGAACAATGCATAACCTAGCTAACAAACTTAATCCAATTGCTTGAATTTAATAATCCCCACTTATTATTATTCAAAGATCGGCATAACTTGAATAATGGGAAACTCATTTAAGTTCAAGAAATAGTCAATGAGAGATGAGGAAGACATGTCTGTTTTGTATTTGATATCAAAATGTATTGTTGGAAATTCAGATAGATAGATATGGGAGCAAGGGTGATACGTGGACAAGAAATCTATTTTTAATAACTTAGGAAATATTTGGATTGTATTTCCTGTCCTGCATAATTAGACTTAAAATCATATTGGGTTTCTTTATTGTAGTTGTTGTAGACTAGGAGCCTGTAGTATGTATTAAATAATTTAATTAGAATTAGATTACTTCTCCTACTTGAATATCTCCCCATTGCTCTTGTAGATTGGCACTAACGTTCTCTTCCTCCACTCGAGCATCGTCGTAATTTAAGAATTTTGTTAAATAGAGTAGTCAACCAACCTAAGGCCACATTCCCCAAACTCCTCCAAACTTCAATAGATACATTGTCAGGTCCCATAGTCTTACCTGACATAATCTTCTTTAAAACTTCCTTTACTTCGGGTATTGGAACTTTACACACTAACCTTCTATTTGCTTCATCAAAAGCATCCTCCAGTTCTTCCTCAACTCATTCATTCTCACCAATAAAAAGCTTATCAAAATAGCGCATCCACCTTTTCTCAACCGTCACAACTCTAAGTAGGAGTTTTGGTAGGTGGTGGAAGGTAAATTGTCATTAGAAAAAGCTTATCAAAATAACTCATCCACGTTTTCTTAACCGTTGCATCTCTAACTAGGAGTTTTGCTAGGTGAAAAGAGGGTAAATTGTTGTGAAGTGGTGCGATGTTTGCTGTGGTTTGATGTACTGTATTGAGCTTAATGCTTGGAATTTCAAGGACTCGGCTTCTTTCTTCATCTACATTGGGAATGTATAGTTGTCTTTTTTATTGTTTTAATTTTTTGTCCATGCCTGCATATTCAATTAAGTGACATTTTCAGATGTTCAATGGGATTGTAGGATCCTCCTTTACTGATTAAATGTTTTTCTTTTGTCTTTGGATGATTTGTTCCTCTTAGTTGTAATTTCTCTCCTGTCTATAAATGACTGTTGTAATACCACTATATAGTACCTATTGTGTTCCTTGAGTGAATAGAGCACTCGAATCAAGGCTATTACTGACTTTGAATATACATGTGTTTCTATAGGCTAAATTCCTGTAATTTCGCCTACTTTATTATATAAACTATTACTTTGAAAATCATAAATATGATGTTTCTTGGACTGATTGGAAAAGTTGAGCTACACTCCTTGTGCGTGTAGATGTTTTATTTAAATATAATGAACTGATTGGATAAGTTTTTTCTTGACTTAACTGATTGGATAAGTCGAGTTAAACTGTTCATGGCTTTCAGATTTTAGTATAATGGTCTGTTTTGCGATTTTTTTAATGTGCAGATTACATCGACACTTACATTTGCTGCAGCATGTGCATCTGCTGGTATAACAGTCCTCATTGGCAATGATTTTAATAACTGTGCCCAAAATCATTGTACTCGATTTGAAACAGCTACAGCTATGGCCTTCATGAGTTGGTTTGCCGTATCGCCATCCTTTTTCTTGAACTTTTGGTCTTTAGCATCCAGGTAATAATATTTTTTCGGGGACATGATTTTAGTCCCATACCATAATATCTTGGTGCCCTCCTATGTAAATTAAGTTGATGGTGTATTATGAACTGTTTGTATTACACGACTCTGCTGTTGGAAGTTTGTACTTTTTATTGCTCAAGAAAAGATTACTTGGCATATTGAGACTTAAAACACGAGTTAATTGAATTTATTTCAGCTATCTTTTACTCCCTAAATCCCATAAAAAGAGTCCCATTTAGAAAAAAAGAATTTGGTCCACAGAAAGAATCCCCAATCTGTTGTTGATAGTAGTATAAAAAATAACACAATCTACTCAAGTTTATGCTCATAATCTCATTAATATGCCACATACTAAACAATCAACCTTGTTATTTTTGGAGCAAATATATATATATCACTAATGTTTCCAAAGTTTTCAAGTGGGACTCTTTTTGTGAAACGGAAGGTGTATTTTTTTTATATGAAGAAATAGATTTCGAAATGGGATCTCCAACAAAAAACATATTCATGCAACAATATGAAACCCTACAATGTGCTTGTTATTATCTAAACTGCAACTTGGAATATTGACAATTTGTGTGCTTGAAAGAATGCTGTCAAAGGCACCTGTTTTTGCTAGAGATTGTTCTGAACGGTTTTATCATAGAAACTTTACACCCTATTTGTGAGTTTTTAAAAGAGAGAAGAAAAAGAAGAGAAGGTTATATAGAAAGAGGAGAATTTCTTCTTTCACTTCCTTCTCAAAAATTGAGAAGAAAATAATTTGGCAAAAATAACTCTTTACTTTTTCTGTTTTTCTTCTCTCTTCTTTTCAACAGCTGGACAATTTCCTTGTCAATAAGTCTAGGGGGCATTGTTTGTGACTTTTATTTTTTTGGTTTTTTTTTTTTCCGTAGTACCTCTCAAAAAATATATAGTATTTATTCCAACTGGATTTTTTACAGAAAACAGTGTTTTAGGTGTAATTTGGATACATACAAGAAACAGGGTTGTACACATACCCTGTTTCTTATATGTATCCAAATAACACCTAAAACGCTGTTTTTTTATAAAAATTCCAGTTAGAATAAATACTATACATTTTTTAAAAGGTACTACAAAAAAAAAAAACCAAAAAACCAAAACAAAAAAAAGTCAATAGAATTTTACTGGAAAAATGTCCCCCTAGAAGGACTCTTCTTATAAATTCTGAATAATTTCGATCCATAGACACCAAGAATCTCATGAATGCTGCACAAAAACGATAGAACAGATAAAATATCTGCAAAAGTCATCAAACAAGCTTGCACTGCGGCTAAGATTGAGAATTTTCACAACAAAACCGCGTTATAGATCCTATAGCGGTTATACATCTATAACGACACTTTTAATGTGGAAATATCAAAAAGTGTTGTGAAAATATCAGTTTTCAAAAAAAATATAAATCATCCCAGGGAAAAATCTCTTCCTGGAGTAAAATCTACAATTTAAATAAAATGAACCAAAATACGGTTTGAAGATGCATAGTGAAGAGAAGATACTAAAGTTTCAAAATTCAGGTATACGGTGAGATTAGTTTTTAACTAATAGTTTTAAACCATGCACTCTCATACAGACAAAGGGCACAGTAGCATAAGCAGAAAGATGTCACACAAATGACCAGTTAACAAATGCAATGGCCATGCAGCACGAACCCTCCTCGTCGTGAACCCTCCATGCAACAGCGTGTCCGTAAGAAATGTAGTGGCCCATCAAGGACAAGCAGAATCCAGCTGGTAAAACACCAAATTCCTGCAATGCATAAAGAAAGTAGGGCTTAGTTTGTCACAAATGAAAGCTATAATCAATCCCACCTTGACAGGTTAACTACAGAAGAAGCATTCATAAAATCTTGTTTTCTCGCAGTATGAAATGTGTTTCATTGCTAAATACCTGCTGTTTAAGTATCTCAAGAAAAAAGCATAGTGCCTTGACGCTAGCATTATCAAAAATCTGATGCAGCAAGATGTTCTGCACACCGACTGCTGTTGTCTCCAGCATTTGAAGCCCTGCTTGGTTGGAAAATATGCAGGCTGGGCTTGCCTGCAAAAAGCCAAGACAGGACAAATACAGCTAAGCAAATGAGAATATATGCATACATATTTTACAGGTTTTATAGGGGAATTAAATGAGACAGGTATAAGTTTTGCAGTACTAAAGGCCAAACAGAACCAGTAGGATTAAATGTAAGAATCGAACTTTATTTGTAACCATCTATCTTTAGAACTTCCTTTTTCGATATAAGAAATTGTGATTTTAGAAATATGATAGAGCAGTACAGTCGTACCTTGAATAAGAAGCATAATATGGCAGCCTGATGCTGCCACAGCCCCTTCAACATCGCATTACCAGTCTGGCAATCAAACCTTAGCAAATTACCACCACCCAAACCTAATTTACTTTCAACTTGCCAATAGCTTTGGCAGATCCTCCTGGCAAGGGCGACAGTTTCAGAAGGGAATGGGATTAAATTAATCCCCATATTAGGACTATATCCGGATTCTGTTACTTCTACGGCAATCATTTTGACACAGGAAATAACATTGCGGACATATTGCTGTGCTATGGTTGCAACATTGTCCTCCAGATGGCTCTCAAAAGGGAATTGAAATGCTGCGACCAAAACTGAATCTTTGGATGAGGGCGAACCTCCAGTTGTGTGATTTCCAGCTGTGTTTACAGCAGCATTTGATTCAAGATTCACTGCCTGTTGAGCATTCAATATGTCCTGCAAAGCACATTGAGAAGAAAACCAATATCACTTGAAACAAAAAGACCACCCATACTGAAAAATACAACACAAAAAGGGAATAATTAGCATATCTGTAATCAGTGTTAATTGATGGCAAAAGCACATAAATAGAAAATAAAGTACAAATTTAATCACTCACGTATTTAAAGAGGCATGAATAAGATTAAAAAAACAGTTTACTTCATTCTTCTGGAGTTTAACTCGGTTTAAACCAACATTGAGCTTGTTTAAATTTCAGACGATCACTTGGAGAGTTCTTTGGAGAGTTCAAAGAACTCGTATGCATGTTCCGAACATGGGATTTGCATCTTGATGCTTTCGATCTCGGTATAAACTCACTTTTACTGTTTTATAACTCTCAAGCTCTCATGCACATGCTTGTCATTAGAAATTATATGATAATGATAAGTTATCCCAGGGATATGAAAATCATGTATTTATACCCCTAAGATATATTAATATGACAAAATTACATTTATGCAAGCCAAAAAATTTGAAATGACAACAAGATGGCCAAAATGGTTGATGAAATCTATTATTAACATCATATAAATTATAGCTAAAAAATAATCTAAGAGTAGCCAAGTCAAAACTCAACTGTATTCGTATCCAATGCTATGACCCGGAATCCAGAGGACAGCAGCACAGACTCGTTAGGTTGGTTTCCGATGACTGGGGCAAAAATCAGCTCTGAGCAACCAAGCGCATCTTTTTGTACCCCTTCACAGATCTGTAGTGCATGATTTAGAATGTCATCTGTCCAGAATTATCTGCCTCAAAAATTGTAAATACAAGGTCCTATTATCCACCATATCTCTTTCCAGTTGGGCAAAATTGGAAAATGTTCCCTGAAGTATATATCATTGGCATTTATGTTTCAATTTTTGCTATTTCCTTCCTCCAAGTTTCCAAATTTCACAATGCTGTTCTAATTTGCAATTGATTTGGAAAAAGTGACCTACAAATCATACGCATGACTCTGTTTAAAGACCATTTATGTGGAGGGAAGATATCTTATTTATTGATCTGCCCATTTTAACCTTGAAGCGTAATCACACAGATGTCACATTAATCATTCTTCCCCCAATTAGTTTCATACTGGAATTACATCAAAAAACTAGGAAACATGGTGGAAGTGGGTGGCAAAAACAACATAGCAAACGAGTATAGTTCAAAGACAATGAACAATTTTGAATTGCCCTTTCCACTTCAGAAATTGTTAAATTCTCTTGGTCGATACAAACAACAGTTAATAGTTAAGCCACTGCCATGATTTCATTAATGATTTCAGTTCAACTTGGAAACAATGTTTAATACTCCCTCCGTCCCAAGATAAAAGTCCTGGTGGACTTTTCACGCATATTAAGAAGATGAATAAAATGACAAAATTGCCCATAATAATATTTCATTAATCATTTCCAATGTAGGTGAGAGAGTGACTTTCTAACTTTTCAATTCAAAATATACTTATTAAATATGGAGAGAGAATTAGAATAAGAAAAGTATGAGATATTTAATACTGAGGGTATAATAGAAAAAATTGTGTAAAAGTTTAGTTATTAAAGGAAAGTGGATATTTAACATGGGACTACCTAAAATAGTAATAATGACTTTTATCCGGGGACGGAGGGAGTACATTCAAATGCTTGTAGATAGAGATGTATATACTAGATACTTGTGAAAACACAAACACCTATAAGGTAGGCTTTTGAAGAAGTGTATATATATATATATATATATATATATATATATATATATACTCTATCCCGAGCGACCTTCCCTTATTTAGGACAATAGAAAGACAAGCCTTTGACGACGAATGGCAAGAATGTTTACCTATGGCATTAAGATCTCAATACGAGATTCAGAAAAAACCCTCACTGCAGTTTGAGAAGTTGCCAATTATCTGGGAACCATCTCATTCGTTCCCCTTGAACAAGGGATTAGATGGGATCCTACATGGAAATCATTCCCCAGTGCACATTTTATTTTGTCAACAAGTTGTTTGGAAAGAAACTCCGTAGTGTATATACGTATATATATATAACAGTAACCAAATATTTAAACTATCATTATTATACTATGTGGAGTTAGAAAATACAGAAGGGAGACTTAATGAACTTTAATTGTGAGAAACCCAACAAAACGGTTGCCACTAAACAGTGTAATGCACTGTATTGGTCCAACATTTAGTTGAGAGAGGTCCATGTGAGTTTTTATTTTATTTTAAATAAGTATCACTATAGCACCAAAAACGAGGGTGACAATGTACTGCTGAGGGAAGAGACATGTTACAAGTACAAAGAGCAACAAGGACAATAACCCAATCACGCAAACCATTAACACTCAACTCAACTCAAGAACGCCTTTTATCTCAAAGTAGTTGCGTTTAGCTCAAACCATTATCACTATGGCATAAAATTTCATACAGGATATTACTTTATATAGAGTCATATGAAAAAGGAAAAAGAAAAAAGAAAAAGGAATCCTCACTTGGCAATGTAAGAATGCTTTCTATAATATTGCAAGATCAACATATATAGAAATTTGCAAGCAGTTAATAACAATAAGGTGAGAAAAAGAAACACCTGCAAAATATATACATCTTGGGGCAGCGAAGCATCAGTGTAATGTAGAGCGTGATCGTTGAGTCGAGTTATTTCCATTACCTAGGGTGAGAATTATAATAGAAAGAAGCATTAACATATCATTAGAAAATGAAATCTGCCAACTAGTCTCTACTGTCTCTCTTCATTACGCTAGAAAAAAAAACATAGAATACCAGTTATGGAAAAATTGCACCAGCAAAATAACTTAGTAAGTTGTACAACGTAGCAAATTGAACGAAATTTAAAAGGAACAAACCTTATTGTCATTTGTTTGTTCAAGAACTACAATGTTCTCATGAAAATAAGCTGAATCCAACCCTTGAAACATAAATGAGGATGCAGCAACTTGTTCATCAAAATTGAAGTTTGCCCACTCAGATCGGCGCTCCCTCAAGGATTGTACCAGCAAAGCAGGACATACATTCTGAAAGAAACATATAACACCTCATTATTTCAAGAGTTGCAGAAAACCATATATATGTATATGTATATGTGTGTGTGTGTGTGTGCGCGCGCGTGCGTTTGTATGTACTGTTCTAGGATATTACCAAGTAAAAAAAATTCTATCATTCAATTGGAGAAAAACTAACTCTATTACTAAGATAAAGTCAAATGTAGACTGATATTCCTTTGTCAAAGTCTCCAAGAAGTTACTAAGAAGAGCTTCTCTATAAAATATATATATAAAAAAAATAGTTACAAGAGAACTTTGGGAATTTATGGAATACTATATAACAGAAAATTTGAGAAGTAAATATAATTTTCTTCAATAGGAGACGTAATATTTTGGGATAATCCCTTAGTTGGTCCCCTGACTATAGCCGTTTTTCCCTTTAGTCCCGTAACTAATTTTTTGACTTACTTGGTCTTCGAACATTATAAATGACTTCACTAGTCCTAAAACCTTATAATTTCTGCAATGTCAGTTCAATTTGTCAAAAATTAACGAAGAAGTCTATTTAATTAACAATTCATAATGTATTCATGGACGGCATATTAGCCATTTGGTGTAATGACCCTTCATCCAGCTAGCAACATTTCAATATCTCTTCTTTTCTCTCCTACTGTCTCAAGAAATCACCATCCATTTTACCAAAACAAATGACTATTTCTACCATCATCATCAACATCATCATCATCAACCACCAAAAGAACATTGAAGCAGTTGTCAAAAAAGGAGAAAGAAAAGGAAAAGGAAAAGAAGAATAAGATGGTTGTTGAAAAAAAATAAAGGAGAGGAATGGAATTAAGTTAGAAATGGAATAGAGAAGAGAATAAAATGACAATGGCAAAACTAATGAATTACCTACTGTAGTTGGCACGTTTTACTGATTACATCATTGAACTTTTAATTTTTCAAATTATTCCAGTAAACTAATTATTATTTTGAAATTGGGTCATTCCGTTAAAAAAATTAAACGGACGTTAATTTTTTATCGACAAAACTAATGAATTACCCACTTGACACGTTTTACTGATTACACCATTGAATTTTTAATTTTTTAAATTACCACACTAAACTAATAATTATTTTGAAATTAGGTCATCCTATTAAAAAAATTAAGCAGACGTTACTTTTTTATCTGCGGGACTCTGGAAAAGAAATTCAAATCAAAAATATTACTTTTGTGGTAAAAAAATAATAAAAAACTTGAAAGTGAGTAAAAAATTCAAAATATTTTGGGTACTCTGATCTCATATTTTTATCAATAGAAGAAACTTTCTCGCGAATAAAAAGCAATGCATCATCAGCAGAAATGAAAACACGGCAATTAGCAACATCCACCTCTTGCATCTGCCTCTGAATCCATCCGTAAAAACTCAGGCTCCTTTCAAATCATAAATACAATCCCAAAAAAATCAAATTAACCAAAATTACTACCACATGTGTGTATATATATATACACATAATAGATATAGAGAGATTGGGGAAGGACTGGACCTTGTGGAGGCGATCGAGAGTGAAGAAGAGGAGTTCGAAGACATAAGACTTCTGAGAGTCGTAGGTGAGAGGGAGGAAACCTACTGCAACGCCATTTACTACATTTGTTGTTGTTAGGGATTTGAACTCCATTGTTATATCTAATGATGAACTTTGAAGCTCAATTCAATGTTTTGGGTAGTCGGATCTCAGAATTTTCATAGATTTTAGAGAGAAAATACGCAGATATATTTGATCTGGAAGAAGGGGGAAAGAGAGATGAGAGGAAGAGAGAGAATAAATAAGATTTATCTATTTTCTTTTTTCTTTTTCACGTCCACGTAGGATAAAAACTGAAACGATTTAACAGTCGTGGGGTAGAGATAACAGAATCACTCAATTTCAAAATAATAATTAGTTTACTTGGATAATTTGAAAAATTAAAAATTCAATGGTGTAATCAGTAAAACGTGCCAACTACAATGGATAATTCATTAGTTTTGTCGATAAAAAATTAACGACCGTTTAATTTTTTTAACGAAATAACCCAATTTCAAAATAATAATTAATTTACTGGGGTAATTTGAAAAATTAAAAGTTCAATGGTGTAAACAGTAAAACGTGTCAACTACAGTGGGTAATTCATTAGTTTTGCCGAATGACAAATGGAATAGAACGAGTCATTCCACAATCCCCCTAAGGAATGAAAATCATCAATTTGGCAAGAATGATCCATTCCATGCAAATGGAACAACCAAACACATTTTTTCATTTCTATAGGTATGAGTAGGACTGTTCATAAATTTCGGTATTTTCGGTTTTTTAGGTGAACCAGACCGGTCCGAACCGGTCGGTTTGGTACAAAAGAAAACGGTTCGGGACCGATTCGATCAAGATAAACCGATTTAGGTTAGGTTACGATTTCATAGGTCCCAGACATATCTGGAACCGAACCCATTGCATTCTGGCCAAAAATCTTTTAAATAATTTTTTTACTTAGCCTTGTAGAATTGGCTTGAAGTCTTCTTCTCTATTTATATAATAGAAATAACACAAGAAAATACATATATAATAGAATATTTAGGACTTGATGAAATTATTGGTGGTCTCCCCTATTTATAAAATAGAGGTAAGACAAGAGAACACAAATTAGACAATGTGGGATATTGGTAAGATAAGAGAACACATATATATGGTTGTTTGAAAGTCCCACATTGATTAATAAAAGACTACCAAGTGAAGGTCAAGTATTCAAGTCCCACATTGGTTATTTATAAAAAGTCTAAGGAAGTTTTCCTTATAAAAGAGTACCAAGTGAAGGTCAAGTACTCAAGTCCTACTTTGGTTAATTTTTTAAAAGTCTTAAGGAAATTTTCCTTATAAAAGACTATCACAATCAAGTATAGACTACCAAGTATCAAGTAAAAATTTTTTATAAAAATAATACTAAGGGAAACATTAATAGTTGGTGGTTTACAAGTTCTATATTGATTGGTAAAAGTAAAAGAAATTAGATAAATTTCAATGTTTTAAAAGTATTTAGTCGAGGGGCGAATGACGAGGGGCCTAGCGCTAGGGGGCTCAGGCGGGACTCAGGCGGGATTTTTTATTTTAAGGTAATTTTAATATTTTATCTTATATTTATCCAAACAAAATAATAATATAAAGCAAAACAATCTATAATAAAGATAATAAAGGCCTTTTCTTATATTTCAAACACATCCATATTGCTAATGTCAAAGTTCAAACACATATCCATATTGCTAATGTCAAAGTTCAAACACAAACATGCAATTGTTCAAAGTTTAAACATATTTTTAACGTATTAGTTTTATTTATAAACAAGATTGCTATTAAATAATAAATTTTAAAATTTCAAGAATTTAATTCAATATTAAAACTTAAGAAACTAAACATAAATTTAAGAATTATAAAATTGAATTAAACTAAATATTACAAATGTATCCTCATTTATATAATTTGAAGTTAGTACAAGTTCAAAAAATTACAACTATAATAAAATTATCCATTTTGACTTGATATTGTTCACTTTGTTTGTGATTTGACACGCTACAACCTCAGTATTATGAATATGGTAATCATTAGAAAAATAAATATATCAAGATTTGGTTTGGGTAGTTATTAAAATAATAAAAATCTCTTCGCCTAGAACCCGCCTAATTTTCTAGATGGGATTTTTTTGTCGCCTTGAGCCTAGGTGAGGCGTCTGGGGGCTTAGAGGCGCCAAAGAGGGCCTAGGTCCTAGGCGGGGCGCCAAGGGGGGCCTAGCGCCTAGGCGGACCTAGGCGGAGATTTGTAGAACAGAGATAAATTTAAATAAATTAATAGTTGGTTGTTTACAAGTTCTATATTGATCAAATTGGTAAAAGTAAAAGAAATTAGATAAACTTTAATTATTTATCAAGGAAAGATTTGCTCCAAAGTTAGAATAAAAGTCTTACTTAATTGGATAGAATATGGTTGTTTGCAGTCAACATTGATTAATAAAAGACTACCAAGTGAAAGTCAAGTATTCAAGTTCCACATTGGTTATTTATAAAAAGTCTAAGGAAGTTTTTCTATAATAAAACTACAAGTGAGACCTTAATAGTCAAGTCCCACATTGGTTATTTTATAAAAGTCTAAGGAAGTTTTCCTTATAAAAATACTACCAAGTGAGATTTTAATAGCCAAGTCCCACATTGAGTTTTTTCATAAAAGCTTAAGGAAGTTTTCCTTATAAAAAGGCACATGACCTTAATAGCCAAGACCCACATTGGTTATTTTATGAAAAGTCCAAGTAAGTTTTTTTTATAAAAAGATTTCCAAGCCATTTATTTTTTATTGGGTCGAAATTTCTTGACCTTGGACCAATTTCTTGATCTTGGGCCGAAATTTGGCTGAAAAACAAGTCTTGGCTGCTCTTAATTGGGTCGGTTTTGGTTTAAAAGTGGGCTGAGTTTTGGTTAAAATTGTGGCCGGTTCTAGTAAGGTATAAAGTAAATGCAAATCGATTCGATGCATCGACCCATTATTCGATCCCAGATAATGGTTCAACCGTCTCCAGATGTCGATCATATTTTGGGTATTATCGGTATTCGGTCCGGTTTGGTTCGGACCGGTCCGGTCCGATTTTTTACCCGTGAACACCCCTAGGTATGAGTCATTCCATTCCACCACCTTAGATTCATGCAATCCAAACATACTATAGATGTAATAGATATGGCATTTGTTAGGGGAGTGAGGTTGAGGATTTTACATATTTAGGTTGGATCAGTTAATTGATAAGTTGTTGATCACTGGGATTTGTTTCTCCAACTCTTCGTTCTCCTTCCACGAAGAATGAAGGATTGAATACTTATTTGTTTATTTTGGGTAGGGACATGAAGCACTTAATATATATTGATAACATAAGTTATTTTTGATTTTCTAGTTTTTCAATATGAATCTCTCAGTGGGTTTTGCCCCTTATTTGTTTGGCAATGTTCTTGTTCATCTTGTGCTTCTTCACTCAAACGTGTACATAGAGATACAAAAAGGGGGGGCTATTAATTTGTCAAGTCAAGAACTTATTACAGATAGATGTATATGCTTATAGATAGATGAGATTGTTTGTATGACTATTACTAGGGGTGCTCAAATTTACCGGTTTTTTCGGTTTTTCGATTTTTCAAAACCATACCGAACCGGTCGATTCGGTATAAAAAAGAACTGGTCCGGTTCGGTATAAAAAAACGGTATATACCGATTTTTCGTTACTGGTTTCGATCCGACATTTTATGAGTTCTACTTGACTAAGTATATCTAGGTTTTTCTAATTTTTTATTATTATTAATAATTTATTAATAATAATAATAATAATAATAATGATTATAATAATAAAAATAATATTAAAATTAATAAAAATAAAAATAATATTAATAAAAATAAAAATAATAAAATAATAATAAAAATAATAATTATATTAATTTTCGGTAAAAGCAGTGCAGGCAACCTGCATGGGATTCGATATCTCTGGTCAACCTAGAATGCAGATTTCGAGACATGAAATTGGCTACTATCTCGGTGATTCGATGCAGTGCAGTTCGAGGCCTATCCGATTTTTTCTTAGATGAACACCCCTAACTATTACACACCTATAATTTAACGAATTATTAAATTACTTGGCTTTTTCAGTCGATTGGACCAAGTCAGCCAAACTATTAGTTAGTGGATGAAACATGAAAAACGCCTACAGTTAGAGGTCCAACGGAGGGTTTAATTATTTTCTTTCAACTATATGAAGTGGTAGTTTCTACATTTTCAACCAATTGACTGAATTTTCGGAATTAATTGAAGAGATTGAGGTAAGATAGATTAAAGATGATAAAGTACACCTTAAATAAGTTAATCTTCGAGACTAAATATACAAACCTAATGGGCTACTAACTGCCAATTGATTTTGAGCTGGATGATTCAAAATGGCATTAGTTCAAACTTCAGACAATTTCTTGGCCCACTGACCCACATGCCATGCACCAGCTGATATAAATCATGATGTTTGGCTCAAAATCATGTGTGGAGTGGATGGGCTTGTTGTCAAAACAAAATCCCACATGACAGGTTAAGCCCAGACACTCAATATGTACATTCTTATAATTGCCAATTAATTTAAGTTGAATGTTTTGACACACCTCAGTTATATCAAAAAATATTTTCAACTATATTTGCCTAGCATGCTCTTCAAGCTCCTAGATGGCGGCAACCCCCAGTCAAGCCCTGTTAAGCTTCTTCAAATACAAGCGAAGCGACCAGTCCTCTTTACTTATCTTGCCTGGAAGTGCAGTGTGGAAAGATTTTGTCTTATATAACCAGACCCACAATACTTAGTCTTATTGAGGCCTGGGCCAGACCAGGTCATTTCCCAAGAACACTAGCTAAAGGCCCCCACACTACCACTTGGATCTAGAACCTACATGTTGATGCTCACGATTTCGATAGCCATACCAATTATTTGGAGAAGATCTCTCGAAAAGTCTTTATTGCCCATTTTGGCCAACTCTCCATCATCTTTCTTTGACTGAGTGGCATGTATTTTTACGATGCTCATTTTTATGATTATGAAGCATGGCTAAGCGACCTGACTCCCATTGGGCCAATTGCCAAGGTGGTTTGGCCAGTAGTGGGCCAAGAAATATTGAATGGTGATGTGGGTGGGGGCTTCCGAGGAATACAAATAACCTTTGGATTTTTTCAGATTTGGCGAGCATCTGGAATAACTAATGAATTACAACTCTATTGTACTGCAATTGGTGCATTAATCTTTACAGAATTATTGCTTTTTGCCGGTTAGTTTCATTATCATAAAGTTGATCGCAGAGCCGTATACCCCCAAAAAAACGCTTATTCTTGCAAAAGGTCTCCTTGTGCCCACAATTTCTAGCAATAGTGGCGAAGAAATGTTGATTTATCCCGTTGTTACCCACAAAAAGAATGAAGAAATTTGTTGATAAGGATAGAAGGTCACGTGAATTCCAACTCAATCTTTTACACCGATGTATCGTACTTTCTCGATCAAGTCATCATAAGAAAATACTGCTAAATCTTTCCGAAGTGAGAGGAGCTTTAATTAATTGATTAGAGAGGCAAAATGGAAAGTCGTGCTAGTTAAATTAGGGGAAAATGGATATATTAGAGCCTTATGTTTAGTAATAACTAAGTAGATGGTTTATTGCAAATTATAATAATGGATCATGTGGGGGTTGGCCTTGTGCTGGCTAAAGGTATTGTACCAAGTAATGAATAAGTCTGAAATAAGAGCTTTTACCTACCAAGTATCCGGTTGAACTAGTTATAAAAGTTATAGCTTAACTATAGGAATTCCATACGATGACTACTGACTTCAAAGAGGTGCCAAATGAAAATTCATGCTTAGCACTTGAAGAGAGACTAGGGGTTCATCAAAAATAAACCAATTTGGAGGCTACCTTCTTCAAATATTCCTTTTTTTTTAATCTTTATTCTACTAAGTTTATGCTTGTTTTGGTTAAGTATATTTATAAGCTTCTATGACTCTATAAATTGGTAGGAAAACA
Organism: Panax quinquefolius; assembly: GCA_020205615.1. Classification (NCBI taxonomy): domain Eukaryota; kingdom Viridiplantae; phylum Streptophyta; class Magnoliopsida; order Apiales; family Araliaceae; genus Panax; species Panax quinquefolius. The sequence continues at coordinate 123,067,013 of CM035167.1, forward strand.
AACAACACATTAAGGATTCGTGTCTCGTAAAGGATAAAGGTTTCCTATGCTAAATAAAAAAGGTTAGAAAAAAAATAAATGGTGAAGAAATCATAGCTGGGGAAAAGGCCCAAGTGGATATCAAGCCCATAAATGTGATGGATTGTACTTGAGATCCTGGGTGGGTCCTAGGGGTGTGGGACCTAAGTGTTGCTCAACTGAGGTGGGACAAGATAATTTTCAAATTTTCTATCCATTATAGGGATTTTGGCACATTAGTCAAGGTACCTAGCATGTTGTCAAAGTATTTTCTTGAACAAAGTGAAGTTACCTGTTAGCAGCAAGTTAGTGGCTAGACCAGAAGAGACTCAATGGATATAAAACAAAAGATTCAACAACTTAATGGCCCTCTAATTGTTGTCAAAAAATGATTTAATGAGTTAAGATTTTCTTCAAGTGTCAAAAACATGGGTCTTCACTGAATTTGTTGGGTACCGCTTTTAAACACTAATCGTTCAAAATATCTAAGTCATGATCTCCAGTTATGATTGGAAATAGCTTTTTAACTTTGTGTCTAGTAAGCAAGGAGTCTTCAGGTCAGCGAATCCCCAAATCTAGATTCAAGGATTCTACTATGAGAATCTTCCATACTTTTTTTTAATTATAAAAATTAAAAATATTACTAATACTATATAACGTACTAATTAATACTCCCTCCATTCCAATACATAAGATCAATTTTTGAAGTCAATTTGAATTTTTTTTAAATATATAATTAATGAGACTCATTCAAGTTTTGAATATAATAAATCTTGTAATTAGCATTACTTTTTAGATAGTTTATAATAGTCATAATTGTACTGACTAAATTTAAATGAATTCATACTAATTTTGAATATGAAATTGTATCAAATTGACTTCAAAAAATCAAATCTTGTCTTATATTCTAAAACTAAGGGTGATGTTTGATATACTAATACTATCCACGAAATTAGTGTAAGAATTACTTGGGATATATTTCCTATACCTAGAAAGTATTAGTATTACAAAATTTTCAGTTTCTTCAATTTTTACATTGTATTATGAATTAATATTAAAATTTTAATATATGTGTGTGTGTGTGTGTGTGTGTGTGTGTATATATATATATATATATATATATATATATATATATGGTGTTAGGGCCCCTTGTGGGTCCGACCATAGCTCAATTCTAGATTAGTCGGGGTCTAATGGTTGCCAGATACCGGAAGGTGAGAACCGAAAAAAAATATATGTAATTCTAAGTATATGAAAAATGTATTTAATAAGTAAATATGTGCAAATCTCCGAAAATTCAAGTTTTGAGATTTGCTAAACTGCTGAAGGGGATAAAGCGAATCAGAATCCTTGCTTCTTAGCTTTGTGCTTAATGATGTGGCTATAAAGGAAAAAATGAGCAGGAAGCTAGAATGTCGATTAATGAAGCCTATCATCTAATTATGGATTGATCTTTCACAAAAGGACCAACAACCAAGTCAAGATCATGTCTGACTTCAGTTTTCTAGCCTTGAATCCTTGTATCAAATCATTTATGGTCACCTTCTACAAATTTCTTTTAAAGTGATTTGTCATTTCCTATCAAAGTGGTGGAGATGGTCTAAATTTGAAGTTTTAAAAAGGCAAAGATGTAGACTACCCAGTACCCATTACCACGATGGAAAGAGGAAAAGCTCCAACTTTGAGATCAAAGTTAAATACAAGGCCAGTACTGGGATATAAGAACCTTATATTAAGTAACTTTAAGAGGATAGCTGAGTTGAATATTAAATATGTGGGGGCTGGCCATGTGGCTGAGTGGATTGTCTAAGGAATGATTGAGTTCAATTTTAGGATAATGTCTAGGTTAGGAACTAAACTGAGGATAAAATCAGGGATAAATAATAAAATTATAGAGGATAATTGAGCTAAATGTATGTAACAGTGACTTATAAGCTGGGGGATCAAATTATGTTGTGCTTGCCAATTTGGAGGTTGGGGTTTACTTTTTCTTTTTTAAAAAAAGTATAGATTGAGAAAAAAGAAAACTGGAGTAGAGAGAGCATACAGAATAAGGGGAGGACGAAAAACCTCTAAAACAAAGTCCTTCACACAGGCAGCCCATAAGTCCCTCCAATTTTTTTCTTCCTTCTAAATTTTGCATTGTTTAAAGATGAAGTGTTTTATTATACCTAATCCCTCTCCTTTTCGTTTTTGCTCTTGAAAGCAAAGTAAGTGGGATCGTAAGGGAATTATCTTTCTAAGGATCTGGTCATGCTTAATTATGACACCTTATCTTTATAAACTTGCAGGCAGGGTCTAAATATTAGAATTAGCTTTATGTTCTTTGGGTGCAAGTTCACTCACACAAAAGTGATTATTTTGTAATAATTAACAAAAGTAATCTACCCCTTAAAAAATCTTGTATATACTAATACTTTTTAAGTAGTTTATAATATTCATAATTGTACAGTCTAAAATTAAATGAATTCATATCAAACTTGATCTTAGACAGCGGGAGAATATCATTACAGTTTACGGGAAGGAATCACCACAGATCAATCCACACTTTTCTGCCGGTCATGACCACTAGTGTTGCTTCATGAAAACTAGTGGTAACAACACTACGCGTGTCATTTTCCTGTGCCATCAGTACTACGATCACACAATCACTGTCACAACCTAGGACTCTAGGTCTGCAGGCACCATCAGCAACTGCCAATCCATAACCCATTGATAAGTGGATTTCATATCCACGAATTGTTGTCCATTTCACGCTTAATTGTTGCTATTTTCTTGTTTTCATGTGCATTTTTATTTGTTTTGTGTTCTTTTATGTGCAAGGTGATTGGTGTGATGAATGGTGAAGAAAGGAGGTCATTTGGAGCGAAAATGGGAGCAAACTTGAAATGGCAGAAATTATTTGATGATTGGACTAGCCCATGGGGTGGGCATGTTTGTTTATAGACCCTTCCTTGTATGGGGTCGCATGAAATCTGGACTCTCCTGTTGCTTGTTGAACTCTGCTGGGATACAACTTGGAGCATTGGAATAGCATATGGACTCTAATAAGCAGAGGATTTCGGCTGGGACTTGTGTGTGGGAGGCTATTTACTCAATTAACAACGAATTACACAGGAGGGAAGGCATATTACGAAGAAAAATTCCAGTTTTTGATAGCAAGCTTTGGAGGAGTATTTTGAAGAGATTTTCGGGACAATTGCAATTCTAGGCTACGTGAAGGGTGTTCATCACTATTCTTCTCTTTAGTCTTTTATTTGTAATTGAAAGACTGTTTCCTTTAGATTATTCAGTTTTTATTTCATTCGTTATGAACTAATTTACTTTTTAGCTTATGATGGATCCTTAAGTGAAACGATGATTGTGCAACCTTGATTTCCAGTCCAATAAATTATTTCTCGGTTTATCTATATTAATTTGAGCGTGAATTTATGAATTGCCTGATCAACAATTCTTTGTGGATTTGTATGGAATCGAGAGAGGATATTCGAATCTAGACTTGGTTAATATAGCATGTGTTCGTGAATTTTGTGAGTAGCAGAATTTTGATTAATGTTAAGATAGAGATATGCTTGACATCGCATGTAATCGGATAGAGAACTTAATCTTAAATCTTCTTTAATTTCAGTTCACATAGAGATATAGTGAGTTGGTTGATTAAGGTGTTTAACTTGTTTCTATCTAAATTGTGGATTTAAGTTAATACGGAATTAGTGCATCGAGAGGTGGCTAGTACTACATTCGTGTTCTTGATTAATAAACTGGAATAGTGAGTTGAATTGGAATAAAGGTGTGAAAGTCAGAGTGAAGCTTAGGGTGAAATCATAAGTCTAATTCTCCATTATTTGTTTGAAATTCCAGATTTTGATATTTGTGATTGTTTTGTGATAGTTTATTTATTTATTAATTTAGTTTCTATAAATTTAAATCATTGAATTGAATAGTTTAATAGAATTAGGATTAATAGGAGATTGGTAATTGTGAAGTTAAATTTCTTACTAATTTGTCTTCGTGGGAACGATACTCTATTCATTACCTTATTACTTGTTGACCACGTATACTTGCGTGTTATGCGTATATAGATTTTACCCAACAAGTTTTTGGCGCCGTTGCCGGGGACAATTTAGTCTAGATTTTAATATATTTACGATATCAGTTTAATTAGTCCAGTTTTACTTAAACATTTTTTTTGTTTTTGTTCTTATTTCAGGTTTTTGACATTAGTTTATGCAAACACAATCCAAAAATCCAGACTTGCTTCCTTTTGAGGATGACATTGAAAGAAGATTTCAGAGGTTAAGTAAGTGGATCAAGGAAACAAGGAGCGAATTCGAAAACTCGACATGAAGAAGCGATGGCAATTTGAAGATCAAAAAAGCGTTAGGGACTTCGCCACATCAAGGTGATCGAAGCTGCGATCGAGCATCACCAGCCCATGATTGCTGCAAATACATTCAAATCAAGCTCAGGACAATTCGGGATGATCCGAATTGATTCGGTTTGGGGATGGCTAATGACGATCCGAATGAACATCTAGTCGACTTTACGGAGATTTGCGACACCTTCAAGTATAATGGGGTGTCGGATGATGCGGTGAGACTTCGCTTGTTCCCATTCACCTTACACGGACAAGGCGAAGAGTTGGTTACACTCTCATCTTGGGATCGATAACTACACGGGAAGACTTAGCTCGAAATTCCTTGCCAAATTTTTTCCCACCGTGGCCAAAAACCGCCAAAATGAGAAATGAAATAACAATGTTTGAAAGCAAAGAACATGGGGAGTCGCTATATGAGGTATGGGAGAGATACAAGGAGTTACTCGAAAGTGCCCATGATCACGTGGATTGCCAAGTGGTTGCAAATGAATACTTTTATAACGGACTACATGGGAATCTCGTAACGAAGATTGATGCGTCGTCGGTGGAGCGTTCACGGTAAAAAGAGTTATGAGGAAGCCTACAATTTGATTGAGACCATGGCGGCTAACAACTACCAGTGGCCCACAGCAAGAATGACACAGGCAAAGGCAGCTGGGGTTAGGAGTGAGTATTCGGTTAATAACCGAACCGAACATGAATTTCGGTTATAACCGAAAATACTCTATTTTAAATATCTGAACAATTAACCGAAATCTGTAATAACCAAATTTTACAAGTTCTGCACTGTAGCAATGCCCTTCTATGAAACAGAAAAGGAAAATAAGAAACAAAACATTTTTGAAACAATAAAAACTAATTTCTTTTTTCTTTAGCAATTGACCTCATGAAACATATCACATCCATAATTACTGAGTCTGTATTCAATTATATTACTCACCCTTCCAACTAAATTCAGTTCGCTCCTGTCCTGCTCTATGGATCTATGGCTGAGTTTGCTCACCTGCTTTGTTTCTTTGCGTTTTCCTCCAACACCAGAACTAGAAGTCGGTTGTGAGTTGCCCCTCATATGTTCATCTATTGATCTGCCTTGACCAGAGTTAAATAGCTGCCTCAAACCCCAGTATCCTGTTTCCCGTCCATCATCACGAGAGTTCGGGATCAAAATTATGCATGCAAAGGCACAACCCGTTAGAACAGCAGACGCCGCACTACCACTTTCATGATAAAAGGCGGATGAGAAAAGGCAGGCGGAAGAGCTGATGATGCAGAGCCCAAAATTTGAGAGAATTCGAGATATGAGACTTCATATGTTTATAGATCTGACTCAGTAGAGACTTCTATTTAGTAAAGTAGAGTACTTTGTTCATGGTCATCTGAGACTTCTATTTAGTAAAGTAGAGTACTTTGTTTGATATGCCTGACATATATGGCCCACATGTATACTGTTTTGTTTATAGATATGGTCATCTGAGACTTCTATTTAGTAAAGTAGAGTACTTTGTTCGGTTATATCATTATTTCAACTTTGCCAAGTTTTGTTCGGTTATTCGGTTAAACCGAATAACCCAAAAGTAATACCCGTACAAACTAACCGAAAACCGTAAAAAAATTCGGATATAACCGAAATGTTAAAAATAACCGAATTATTAGAAAATTTCGGTTATATTATTTCGGTTCGGTAATTCGGTTATACCCGTTTTTTGCTCAGTCCTAGCTGAGGTGTTAGAAGTAGATGGGGTGACAGCAATACAAGCACAAATTTCTGCGTTGTCCAAGAAGTTGGATGCCATGACAGGGGCTCAGGTACAGCAGGTTGCAGTAGTATGTGAATTGTGTGTTGGTGACCATCCTACAAATCAGTGCGCAATCAATCCAGCGTCAGTGCAGTTCGTAGGTAGCTACAACAGGGGTCCACAGGATATGTACCAAAACACATATAACCAGGGGAATAGGAATCACCCAAATTTCTCGTGGAGCAATAATCAAAGAACATCAGCTCACGCACCATCATATCCCCTGAGTTTTTGAATCATCAACAACCGGCTCAACATCGGAAAGAAAATCGATTTAGAGGAGTTGTTGTCGAAGTACATAACTAGCAATGAGGCAGCAATGAAAAATCAAGCAAATGCCATAAAGAACTTGGAAAAATGGCAAATTGCCTTAGCATTAAATAACAGGCCACAAGGGACCCTACCGAGTGATACAGAGAGAAATCTGAAGGGGAACCACGAACAGTGTCAGGCAATTACGTTGAGGAGTGGAAAACATCTCGTTGGCAAAGATGCAGAAAATTCAGCAATATCGGATGAAAAAGTTGATGGCAGTAAAGTGATTGAAAGAGATAAGGGTGAGGATAAGCAAGGTGAGAAAACAAAGTTAGACGACAAACCAGTTGCATATCCTCCACCACCATTTCAGCAGAGGGTGTCGCGAAGTTTTTGGAAGTATTTAAAAAACTCCAGATTAACATCCCGTTTGCAGAAGCCCTAGAGCAGATTATGCGAAGTTCATGAAAGGGATTTTGTCAAGGAAGAAGAAATGGGAAGACTTTGAAACAGTGGCACTAACAAAGGAGTGTAGTGCGGTGTTACAGCAGAAGTTGCCACCAAAGCTGAAAGATCCGGGGAGTTTCACTATCCCATGCACGATCGGAAACATGTCTTTTAATAAGTGCTTATGTGATTTAGGGGCGAGTATGAATCTTATGCCATTGTCAGTATACATAGAATTGGGTTTGCCCGCACCAAAGCCTACGAATATCTCATTGCAGTTGGCGGATAGGTCAGTCACATATCCGAGAGGCATAGTAGAGGACATACTTGTTAAAGTGGATAAGTTTATATTCCCCGCGGACTTTATTATTCTGGATTTTGAGGAGGACAAGAACATCCCGATTATCCTAGGGAGGCCTTTCTTGGCTACGGGTAGGACACTCGTCGACGTACAGAAAGGAGAACTTACCATGAGGGTCCAAGATCAAGAAATCAAATTTAACGTGTTCAAGGCCATGAAATTCCCTACGGATGAGTAAGAATGTTTCAGCATGGATATAATTGAGCAGATTATCAGTGAAGACATGGGCAAGAGCCTGGTCAACGATCCATTAGAAACAACATTATTGGGGGATGAAGCGATGACCCGAAATTTGTGGACTACTTACAGATGTTAGATTCATTGCCACGAGTTAGTCGGTTCAGAGCACCATTTGAACTTTTACACACGGAGGAGATAGCAACGAAAAAATTGAAACCATCATTGTAGGAGTCACCAACTCTGGAACTCAAGCCACTCCCTGAACACCTCAGGTATGTGTATTTAGGCAATTCAAATTCTTTACCTATGATTATTTCTGCTGCACTTAACGATTTACAGGAAGAAAAGTTGCTGAGGGTGCTTAGGGAACATAAAGCAGCGATAGGGTGGACGATCGCGGATATCAAAGGAATCAGCCCTTCGTTTTGCATGCACAAGATTCTAATAGAAGATGATGCAAAACCGACGGTGGAGCAACAACGACGACTTAACCCGATTATGAAGGAAGTGGTAAAGAAGGAAATTCTGAAATTGTTGGATGCCGGTATCATCTACCCGATTTCCGATAGTAAGTGGGTTAGTCCGGTTCATTGTGTGCCGAAAAAGGGGGGAATGACCGTGGTACAGAATAAGGATAACGAATTAATTCCGACAAGAACAGTAACAGGTTGGAGGGTGTGCATCTATTATAGGAAGTTGAATAAGGCAACCCGAAAAGATCATTTTCCGCTACCCTTTATCGATCAAATGTTGGACAGATTGGCGGGACATGAATACTACTGTTTATTGGATGGATACTCGGGCAATAACCAGATCGCCATCACTCATGAGGATCAAGAGAAGACCACATTTACGTGCCCTTACGGTACATTTGCATTTAGGAGAATGTCATTCGGTTTGTGTAATGCACCTGCTACCTTTCAACGGTGTATGATGGCCATCTTCTCAGACATGGTTGAGAAAAACGTGGAAGTCTTCATGGACGACCTATAGAGACAATTTTGATACTTGCCTAGGGAATTTGGTAATGGTGTTACAGCGATGCGAAGATACGAACCTTGTACTTAACTGGGAAAAATGTCACTTCATGGTTGAGGAGGGCATAATTTTGGGCCACAAGGTATCGGCTCACGGACTGGAGGTCGACAAAGGCTAAGTTGGAAACAATTGAGAAACTGCCTCCACCAAGCTCAGTAAAAGGAATAAGAAGTTTTCTAGGACATGCTGGGTTCTACAGAAGATTCATAAAGGACTTCTCTAAAATGGCAAATCCTTTGTGCAGTCTTTTAGAGAAGGACTCTGTGTTTAATTTTGATGAGGAATGTAAGTCGGCATTCGAGTTGTTGAAGAAGTTAACTACAGCCCCCGTAATTGTCGCACCGGATTGGAATATGCCTTTTGAGCTGATGTGTGATGCAAGTGACTACGCGATTGGGGCTGTTTTGGGACAACGCCGAGAGAAGGTATTTCACGCCATATATTATGCAAGCAAAACGCTCACGGAGACTCAAAATGAACTATACAACTATGGAAAAGGAACTGCTTGCAGTGGTGTATGCGTTTGACAAGTTTCGGGCATACTTGATCGGGACTAAGGTGATAGTCTACACGGACCATTCGGCTATTCGGTACCTAATTGCGAAAAAAGATGATAAGCCACGCCTTATCCGATGGATTCTCCTGCTTCAAGAGTTTGATCTAGAAATAAAGGATAGAAAGGGGACCGAGAATCAAGTCGCCGATCACTTGTCTAGGCTGGAAAATCAAGGGAAATTGATAGAGGACAAGTGCGAAATCAATGAATCATTTCCGGACGAGCAATTGTTTGGGATAAATGCAGAATTTCCTTGGTACGCGGATTATGCGAATTATTTAGTGAGCAACGTTCTTCCACCTGATCTCACAAGACAACAGAAAAAGAAGTTTTTTCATGACGTAAAATGGTACATGTGGGACGAACCCTATTTGTTCAAGCAGTGCGCTGACAAAATGATTAGAAGGTGCGTGCCCTACTGTGAAGTGAAGAACATTCTGCATGAGTGCCACTCATCTGCGTATGGCGGACATTATGGTAGTGAGAGGACAGCAGCAAAGGTACTGCGATCTGGGTTTTATTGGCCTACATTATTCAAGGACGCCCACCAATTTGCCAAAACATGTGATAGATGTCAAAGGGTGGGCAACATTTCGAAAAGGAACGAGATGCCTCTACAAACGATTCTCGAAGTTGAAATTTTCGATGTATGGGGCATCGATTTCATGGGGCCATTCCCTTCCTCATTTTCCAATCAGTACATTTTGCTTGCGGTGGACTATGCGTCAAGGTGGGTTGAAGCAGTAGCACTACCTTCTAACAACGCTAAGGTGGTCCTTAAATTTCTACAGAAAAACATTTTCACGAGGTTTGGCACGCCAAGAGCAATTATAAGTGACGAAGGTAGTCACTTTTACAACAAATCATTCACAGCTCTATTGGCGAGGTATGGGGTCAACCACAAGGTAGCAACGGCGTATCACCCTCAAACCAGTGGACAAGCTGAGGTGTCGAACAGGGAAGTCAACAAAATATTGGAGAAAGTGGTGAATCTGAATCGTAAGGATTGGTCGCTCCGGTTGGATGATGCATTATGGGCATACCGGACTGCGTACAAGACATCGATCGGGATGTCACCATATCAACTATTGTACGGCAAGGCTTGTCACTTACCAGTCGAGCTACAGCATAAGGCTAATTGGGCAATTCAGAAACTCAATTTCGATCAAGCAACTGTTGGGGAAAAGAGATTACTTCAAATAAATGAGTTCGACGAATTTCGCCTTTAAGCCTACGAGAACTCCAAGTTATACAAGGAAAAGGTCAAGAGATGGCACGACCAGAAAATTATGCGAAGAACATTCGAGCCGGGACAATCAGTCCTTTTGTTCAACTCACGGCTGAGATTGTTCCCAGGAAAGCTCAAGTCGAGATGGTCCGGACCATTCACTATAAAGCGGGTGTTCTCTCATGGAGCCGTTGAACTTTACAGTCGAAATCCGTTAGAAACTTTCAAAGTCAACGGTCAACGATTAAAGCACTATTTGGGTGGCGAGTCCAACACCAATGTCATTGCCATCACATTGTCCGACGCACCGTGAACAGGAAGTAGTCAGGCTGAACGACTTAAAATTAAGCGCTAATTGCTAATTGGGAGGCAACCCAATCTTTCGTTTATTTTTCGTATTTTCATTCATAATTGTTAGAATATAGTTTTTATTAAGTTATTAGGTAGGTATTATAGAGTAAAAGTTTTGTTAATCTCTCAATCATACTCCAAGTGATCAATAATCTAATATCTTGCATGTTTTATGGTTGTAGGAGGTGTTAAAAGTGAGTAATAGCAACAACAAGCAAGAAAAGATGAAAACAAAGCTAATTTTGAACTGCACAATTCGAAGCCACAAGGTTGAAGTCAGGGGACTAACTCTACGGAAGTGGGATATTTTTGCTTGCACCCCTATAGGAGCGGGGTCCTTGATTTTGGGCAGACATTCTTGGCAGTTATACACGATGGTCCCTTCTACTTCCCAACTACACGCCCACTACTCCTTCCTTCTTTCTCACCTAAACTACCCATTCTCCTACACAACACCCACAATTTACAACTCCTACCCCATTACTTCTACCCACGATTACTCCATCCTCTCACCCCATTACTACACACAAACCCATTAACTCCATCAATCACTCATAACCTTCTCCCTCACATCATCCACTGTTATAAATTCACTCACTCAATCCCCAAATTCACCACATACACTCCACTCCTTCTACAAAAGGCTACGAATTCAACAAGACATTGGGGTAATTTTAGAGCACAATTTCACTTCATCTTCATCTTCTCTCACCAGAATCGCCATAGAAATCACCTTTGAGGGGAAGAAAATACTGTGCACACCAAGTATTCGACAATTTGTGTGAACCAAGTTTGGGGGGAATTATTGTGTCTAAAGCAATTCAATGGCTTCGCAACCCACACCGAAACGCCAAAGGGGAGAGAGTTCAAGGCCAACTCCACCATCCCGTATATTCGACCGCCGAAAGTTCAAAAGTACCGCCGCCGCCAACCGGTACGATTACATGGTCACCAAGGCTCTTACACCAGAGCGGGGGTTGGCACCGGATGCTCACGACGGTGAGATGATGCAACAAATTTATCAGCAAGAGTGGGTCAAATTCACTGAGGAGCCCGAGCCCGCCGCCGTTAATGTGGTCAAGGAGTTCTATGCGAACGCCGAGGACAAGGCACCGTTCAATGCCTTTGTGCGGGGTCGAATGGTCTCGTTCAGTGCTGATGCCATCAATACATATTATCAGTTGTGGGTGCCTCAACAGTGTCAGTATGCCCATTTGAGGGATTTCAACCCCGACTTTGAGGAGGTTATCAAGAACATGACCAAGCCGGGTACAACGTGGATAAAGGGTCGGAAGGGAGGCACAGTGTTTCGTATCAAAGATCTCAGTCGGTATGGGAAAATCTGGTATGCCTTCTTATGTGCAAAACTGTTGCCATCCACGCACACCTCGGACGTGACCAAGGAGAAGGCACTACTCACATATGCCGTTATGTGAGACTAAGACTTCATCATGACATCGGGGCCATAATCGCTTTTTCTATTCACCGATGTCTCACGGGCAACTTTTTTCAGGCGTCACTTGCCACCCATCTCTCATTTGTGGGTTGTGTCGTCAAGCCGGAGTTCGATGGTCCGATGATGAGCCCACTCAGATGACGCTGCAGCTACTAGACAACAGAATGATAGCGCAGTATTCAGTGCGGCCCGGCGGCGAATCTCATCCTAGAGGTTTAGGTTTTGTATTTCCATCAGCTTCGGAGGACGAAGCTGACGCTGAATATACATCGGAGGATGAGGATGAGGCTATGGGATAATAAAACCGAAAGCAGTATGCTGCATCGAGGCACTATCCAGTCCTCAGTTCCTTGACTTTCAACGTCAAATGGATGCACACAACAAGGCAGCACGTCGGGAGATGCGGCGACTCGCATTGAGGCAAGACCACATGTTTGATGCTATGAACGCGTCGTTCGCTTCACTCAACACGACACTCCAGAGTTTCAATCCGGTGCTGTAATTTCCATATCGTGGTGATGCCACCGTCGAGGTTTCCCAGTGATGATTCGTAGCGGAAGATCAACCACCACCTCCCGGACTTAAGGCGATTCTGGAAGTCCTCACACACTTAATTTTGATTATTCATCCAATGAGGGCATTGTATTACTTAAGTTTGGGGAATTTAAATTCTTGTTTGCATGCATATGTAGTAGTTAGGTTTAAATTTGTCATTGCATTCTAGTTTTGCATCTTAATTAGGAATTATTATTGCATATTTTTGTTATTGCATTGTTTTTATTCCTGTTATTATCGCATTCATTTTGTTATGTTATAAAAAAAAGAAAAAAAAAAGAAAAGAAAAAAAATTGTTTAGTTAAATATTGTGTTTGCATATGTCCAGCAGTGTGGTATTTTATGTTATTTGTGGGCCAATGATGAGATTGTGAAAAAGTTAATCAATACAGTATTGATTATTAGATTATTAGAACTGTGATATAATTTCTGTTATGAATCGAATCTTGCGCTTCTTTGAAACTAGTATAAAAAAGGTTAGCACGCTAATAACATCTTTGTTGACTGGTCAGTTCAAATTGATACATAAATAGTTTCTAAAGGATAATGCTAGGGTAAATGAGAAAACGACAAGGATAGGCAGTAAAGGCTAAAATTAGGCAAGAACCTAAGTTTGGGGGAGTATATGTGGCTGGGGTATATAAGCTTTGAAAAAAAAAAAGAAAAAAATGGAATTGAAAAAAAAAAGATGTATATTTTGTGACTAGTCTTGTTTTGGGGCCTTTGTTACTTGAGCAAGTACGCCCGAGGGGATTGTCTTTACACCTAGCGCCCTAAGGTCTTTTATGGTCTGGGAGTCGTTGGTCGAAAGCTCGCTAAGGGGTAGCACTATTAGCCTAATGGGATGAAACATTGCACAGTCATATATGTATATAAAAAAGAGAAAAATAAAGAAAAAACGGGAAAAGAGCAAAAAGCCCCCGTGGAGATAAAAGAAGTATAAGTACCATGCATGAACCCTTGAATTTGGTATTGCTTAGTTTTAGTTGGAATGTGCCTATTTTTGGAATTTTTAAGTTTGAACTTTATGATTCCTTCTAAGAAATTGATTATGTATTGAATTTGAGTTCGTATCAATTATCATAGATGTTGAACACACACGCACACTATACCAGTGATGATGGTTTAACATTTAAGAATTAATATGGAATTGTGGATTGGTTTTGGTGATTCATATTGTAGAGTTTGCTTGTTTTCTCTGAGGCCGATGGGATAATGTGATTCTGCGATACTGTTGGATTCGAAAGCTTGTAGATTATATTCATTCCATCTCAGTGCATTTCATAGCATGTAGTTTTTTTTGTACTCGAGGACTACCACAGTTTAAGTTTGGGGGATTTTGATAAGTGGATTTCATAACCACGAATTGTTGTCCATTTCACGCTTAATTGTTGCTATTTTCTTATTTTCACGTGCATTTTTATTTGTTTTGTGTTCTTTTATGTGCAAGGTGGTTGGTGTGATGAATGGTGAAGAAAGGAGGTCATTTGGAGCGAAAATGGGAGCAAACTTGAAATGGCGAAATTGTTTGTGATGGACTAGCTTTCAAATGAAATGTATTTCGTTTATAGACCCCTACGGGGGGGGGTCATGAAAATCTGGACTCTCCTGTTGCTTGTTGAACTCTCTTTGGGATACTGACTTGGAGCATTGGAATAGCATATGGACTCTAATAAGCGAGAGGATTTTGGTGGGACTTGTGTGTGGGAGGCTATTTACTCAATTAACAACGAATAAACACACAGGAGGAAGGCATATTACGAAGAAAAATTCCAGCTTTTTGATAGCAAGCTTTGGAGGAGTATTTTGAAGAGATTTTCGGAACAATTGCAATTCTAGGCTACGTGAAGGGTGTTCATCACTATTCTTCTCTTTAGTCTTTTATTTGTAATTGACAGAATGTTTCCTTTAGATTATTCAGTTTTTATTTCATTCGTTATGAACTAATTTACTTGGCTTATGATGGATCCTTAAGTGAAACGATGATTGTGCAACCTTGATTTCCAGTTCAATAAATTATTTCTCAGTTTATCTATATTAATTTGAGCGTGAATTTATGAATTGCCTGATCAACAATTTTTTGTGGATTTGTATGGAATCGAGAGAGGTCTAGACTTAGTTAATATAGCATGTGTTCATGAATTTTGTGAGTAGCAGAATTTTGATTAATGTTAAGGTAGAGATATGCTTGACATCGCATGTAATCGGATAGAGAATTTAATCTTAAACCTTCTTTAATTTCAGTTCACATAGAGATATAGTGAGTTGGTTGATTAAGGTGTTTAACTTGTTTCCATCTAAATTATGGATTTAAGTTAATACGGAATTAGTGCATCGAGAGGTGGCTAGTACTACATTCGTGTTCTTGATTAATAAACTGGAATAGTGAGTTGAATTGGAATAAAGGTGTGAAAGTCAGAGAGAAGCTTAGGGTGAAATCATGTCTAATTCTCCATTATTTGTTTGAAATTCCAGATTTTGATATTTGTGATTGTTTTGTGATGGTTTATTTATTTATTCATTTAGTTTCTATAAATTTAAATCATTGAATTGAATAGTTTAATAGAATTAGGATTAATAGGAGATTGGTAATTGTGAAGTTAAATTTCTTACTAATTCGTCTTCGTGAGAACGATACTCTATTCATTACTATATTACTTGTTGACCACGTATACTTGCGTGTTGTGCGTATATAGATTTTACCCAACACCCATACTCTAAACATTCAGCCTTCCTCAATATTTGGCTCTGCTTCAACGGGCTTCAATTTAGTTACTGATATATTATTCTAACATTACCAAGCATCATTCTAACCGTGTAAAAGTAATATTTATCTGAAAATCTTTGTAAACCCCCAATAGAATCCATAAAATTCCTTAGACATACTAAAGCCACTATTATAAAGTGAGATAAGTACTTTCCATTCATTATCCAAACAGTCAATAAGTTGAATATTAAGAAAGAAGAAAAAGTGCGAGAAAAGTAGTGAGTGCACTAAACTGAAGACTTGCTTGAGGTTTGTTCTTTATAGCATTCTCAAAATGGTTGTAACAGAGAACATTTATGCAACAAACATAATATATATTACTGAATTTGGGGCCAAATAAACATTGCAGTGCAGTAAATACAAATAACACAAAGGCCATAACTAGATCCAGTTGTTGCCTGCCTTCAAAACTTATCAAGCATTTTAAGTATATCATACAGATTTACAAATAATTTAATGATATGCAAAAATACCTCAAAATATCAGCTATTATTTTTGCAATAAATGGAGCACATGATATTGAAGATGTTTTATTAGAATAATTAGGTTACAACTCACTTGAAGCAATATCGAGACATTCACGCAAAAGACTCCTCCAAATAATGAAGATGAACTGCTAAAACTTGAACCAACGTCAATTCTCTTACTTTTATTAACGGATAGTATCAAATTGTCAACAGGGTCATACTTCAGCAACGACCATCCATCACCACTGAAACAATTGATAGCATCATTGAAGAACCTGAAAGGAAATGAGAATAAACAAACGTGGAGAACCACACCTGTAAGTTTTAAAGGGAGACAGGTCCATGTTTGCACAAACAAGACAAACACAAGTATAACATGCATATAAGAAAATTCTTGCCCAGTTACATACATTTATATCTAGAGAAAATCAAAACATGCAACAAATATCAGAAACTCTTTCTAAAGTGGAGACCAATCTAGTAGGTTGGTGGTTCAACAAACAAAGGAATTTACCTGCTAACTCTTTGGCCAAGAAATCGCAAAACAGAAGGATGCTTGCCAAAAATAACTGCTAGCTCACCTCTCCTTTCTTTAGCGACTTGACAAATATGATGCAATGCCTTTGTACAAATATTAAATTAAAAAATGCTTAGTCAGTCCATCTACAATCTAACAAAACAAATTTTGATAAGAAATAAGTAAAGCTATTTAAGGACACAATACCAGAACAGACGCAAGTGGATCCATTTCAAGATAGTTGATTTATGAAGCTTTCCTAGATCATGAAACATTGATACCATAATGCAATAGTGAAGACTTATCTTCAAACCTGTTCTATTAATAATGATCTCTAAAATTATCAAAGTAATGATCTCCATCATATCATATGTTTTGAAAGTGTATTCCCTCCCATCTACTTTGGGTCAAGTTCAGTGAAAATGTTAATTTATGTAACTCATAAACATCTTATACTGTATTTAAGGCACCTGGCAGAGAGGAAGACTAAACTCCATAAAAAAAGGGACTTGGTAACGATGGAACTTCGACCACAGTTTCTTAATTGAATTTTGTATTTTTGCATCTTTCCTAATAAAATCATCTTTTTCTTATTTAAGAAAAAAGTGTATTTTTGCATGTTTATCTTCAAATAAACCCTCTGCCCACTCACAGAGTGGGAGGGGCGGCAGCTTTAGGGGGGACCAAGTAGTTGCCTAAAAGTTCGCAATATTTATAGAACATTGACTTTTGTCCTAAAGTTTCACTATTTACAATTAACAGAAGTTACTTATTAAACATATAAAGAGAGACCCATTTAGGATTCAAGACACCATAACATTCCCCACTTACAGCAAGTGTCATCTTCTGGGCCACGAGGTTGGATAACTTATGACTAGATCTCACCATCTCAGGAACAGTTGATGCCTGCAAGGATCAATCCTTTAAGAGGATCATAGCAAAGAAGTAGGTTCAAAAAAGTTTTTGCTGGCTAGGAATAGACCTCGAGATCAAGGTGATTTATAATGTGAATGGTTGACCCGCCCCCCTCGTATGGCCGAATCAGTTGGCCACTGGTCAGCATCTTCGCTCTTAGAAATTTTGAAGAGTCGAGCAATCTTGGGACAACATTAGAACCAGAAATCGACTGCTCACATACCTGAAAATTTTATTGCCAAAAATAGTATTACACAATTAAATAGGAATAATTCAATTTGATATCAGTAAGTTTCTGGAAATTTGCCAATGGATTTTCGTATAACTATCAATAAGAAAAACGATCAAGGAAATGTCTTTTATGGTGGGAAATGTAAGTCGTTAATGGTTGATAAAACCCCAAAAGAAAAAGAAAAAGGGAATGTAGGTCATCTTCCAACAACTTTTTGTATCACTTCAATTCATGACTAAAAGTAATTTACTTTGAAACTGGTCCTGCTAGGAAAAACTATCTCCATGGCTCACATTATAAGCTGTTACCGCATTACACGTAATTATGATTAACTATATGATAATGTTCTCTGTGAAGCTTAATTTACTTTTGACTTGTGCATGAACATTAATATAAAGTTCTCTGTGAAGCTTAATTTACTTTTGACTTATGCATAAAATTGATACGTAGCACAAACAAGAAACAAAAGGTCTAGACTTGTGTTTAAAATTAATATAACAAAAATAAAAATATTTTTACAAAATTTTCTTAGATAATTATACTCCTGTGTTTCGTTAGAAAATGGTATATTGTTTAATTTTTGGGTAAAATATATATATCATTAATACTTTAATATCAACATTTACTTTTAAAGTTTCTATTGAGCAACAAGTATATTCTTTTCACTAACATTATAAATGTCTGTTTTTTTCAGTACTAATAAATACTATTTTCCGTTTACCCGAAAAAAAATAATAAAAATGTTACAATTAAAATACCACTTTCATAGTTTTTTCACTTCAAAACAACTCAGAATTTTCTATATATTAAAGTGCACCCACAACAGTCATGCTTGAATTTTACGTTTATAGAAGCACTTTTCTGTGAAGAAAGAAGAAGAAAAAAGCTGCGAATTTGTATCATTATGAAACACTGTGATCTAGGGCATTGACATTGGCACTACACCTTTTTGATACAAAAAGGTCATGTTGCTTTGATTATTTCACTTAATTGGTTCCATGAAATGTTGGAATGTGGGGTTTCACAAGTTTTATTCCAGCGAACCAAGGTGGGGTAACATTATAAGCTGTTACCGCATTACACGTAATTATGATTAACTATATGATAAAGTTCTCTGTGAAGCTTAATTTACTTTTGACTTGTGCATGAACATCTAAACAAGAATAGGGGAAAAAAATCAATCACATAAAGGAAGCTTTACCTTGACATAGTAAAAAATTCAATTCACTTCAAAGAAGTTTTAACTTGACATAGTAAAAAAATTCAATCACATCAAATTAGGTTTTCATAATAAAAGTAAGGATTGGAAATCAGATGATACCACAAGACTGCCATCTTCTAAAGTTGAAGTATACTTTAACGTCCAAAAGTCACGTGCAGGAGCTAAGGTAGTAGGAGCATAAAACTGAACATCAAATCTGAAATATCAGTGCTTGTTGCAAGAACAAGAAAGACAAAAAAAAAAATATATATATATATATATAAATATATATATTCTTAACGACAATGATTTTGCGAAAGATCAACAAAATCTGGATATTTCTAAATTTTTTGCTCACCTGCATGTATATCAGTTCAATTATTCCTCCATCTCTGACTGTTAATTTGGCGGAGACTTCCATCATTCGGCAATCCTGACACCAAGATGGACGATATTCAAGGATCTTCATTGCCTATCAAAAAAATAAAATCTAACTATCAGCTGTAAGAATTATAAAATAAAATAAAATAAAGTAGATTAAAAGAGAAATTAATGCAAGTTAAATCAGTGCCAAGACAGTCTTGAGATTCTTCGTTTCACGTATTCTTCTTGAGAAGATTTCTTTGGAAAGGGTTTGCTCAATATCTAAAATTTCGTGAGAAACTAGGGCAGATATTCTGTAGCAACTACGCAGAAACAGGAAATTCAATCATATAATATAATATCATACCTCTTTAGGATCCAAAGGGACTACAGTACAAGCACGTACAGCCGCCCCAACACATTTACATAAACAGGAAATAATTGGAAATGACTCCGGATCAGGCTGATAAAATTATAAAAATAAGAAAAGAATATGTAATGCTCAGAAAAAAACTTTAATGGAATTATTAATGAGTAAAATCAGCCATTGAATGTGACCAATGCAAGTAAACAAATTAAATGATATGAATTTATATAAAGCTATAAAATTAGTAGTTCGTCAATAAGATAGAACATTAAAAACCTTCTCCCTGGAAATTGGGACCCAGTCCATAGAACTATCTGTAGCTTTAAAAAGGAAGTCTCTCAAGATCTCCTTTGCCACCAGGTGCAGACTGCAATATACAGCAAAAAAATTAATCGGTAAGTGGAACAGATGATTGGGGTAGCATGTACACCACTAAGATGAAAATTGGCTCACTGGCAGAGTCAACTCCACCTTGTAAGATTATCAGCAGCGGTCAGATAACAAAGAGGAGTGTACACTGTCGACTCATAACCTGTGTCTGTAGCTAAAGGGGATGCCTGCAACAAAATTATTATTAGATTACTCTATTTAGCTTTCTCCTTAATATTTAATCAAGGAGCAAGATAGCATTTACTACACTCATAAATGAACAGTGCTTCGTTAATATGCATATCTTATTATGTTGGTTGTTTTCTTTTTGCATCATTAAGATTACAAGACAAGTTAAGCCACCAGTCTAGTGTCTCAACTACAAGAAGTTAGCTTCTATGACGTCTATCGATTATCACAGCCTAAAAGCTTATTTGTAATAGTTAAATTACATTTTCTCTTGCAATTATGATTTTATATGTACTAAACAAAAATTAGCTTGTCTATGCAAACAAAATATCCTAGCTCATACATTGAATCCCACTTTGCAATTGGAGTAAAATAATTATGTCAAATACACCATATTTACAACTTTGTACTGGACACACCATGCCATGGATAGTAAAGTAAAGTCATTTAAAGCAGAACCAGCATAATATACGTATTACCTTTAAGATCTTAAGGAAACAAAACTGTAAATTTGCAGATGAATTTGTATCTAGGATGACCTTGTATGATTTTAAACACAAAAGAAGTTCAGTTGTTGGCTATTCAGCCAAACAATGAATTATGCAAAGTGGAAAAGTATCCAAAGAAAGTAAGTTGAGAGAAAATATTTGAATGAACAAGGACTTCATGTTTCTTCTTTTGCTTCCTGTTTGGCAGGTACAACTGAAGTAGAACTCGCCAGAAGGGACGAACCTATCTTCAAGAGATGTAGGCAAAAGAAAAATAACCCAAAGTTTTAAAAATGACTATACGTAGGTAACCTCCCAAAGTCCAAAAAATAACCCACGAAAGAATGTGAATCCAATAGAATATAAGGCATAACATGAAGAGGGAAAAAATGATAGACATCCTCTAAGCATCTTCAATTCTTCTCCCTCTAAATAGAACATGCCAAACATAGCATATCAACATCTCCCTCATCCCTCCTTCAAGTGAGCACCATGTGACAGAAGTAAAGGCAAAGAGAATTGACCACATATCACAGCCATCTTGTGATAAATTAAAAAAGGACATTAACATGCTTGGTATCTAGAAAGAGCTAAACTATTTATAAGTGCCAAAACACAATACACAGCTAGGTTTACAACAAAAGCATACTTTTGAAAGTCAAACAAAGTGATTGATATAACCTTCATTTCTTGAAAGTCCGTCATAGTGGTAAAATACAATGCTGATTCTCTGCCACTAAAATCTTCCAAGAAGCTATTAACATTTTGCCTCAACGAAAAACCCTACTCCACCATAGGGGGGGGTTCTTTTCTTTGTGGACATAATAGTTTGATGTGCAAAACATTCGAAAAAGTGTGTTCCAGGGAGAGCTCGCCCCATTACCACTTCAATCATTGGCATGTTGGAGAAAAAAATAATTATATTGATATCTTATGTTCAATCCTCTACCAAAAATAGAATTTAAACACACTTGAAAGCTCAATTCGTTTTAGACGATGATTAGTTCTTCCATTCCCTTGGTTATGTTGGAATAAGCCAAGGAACTATTTCTTCTGGAGCAGCTAAAGATCTAGATTTTGAAGTTTCAATGGTTTTTCTAATGTTCATGAAGTACTCTTATCCGGTTAGATACTCTATTAAAGATACTGAAACAATGGAATAGTCTTAGAGGTTTTGAGGAGATTTAGAAAAATTAAACTTTTGTACAAACGATAAAGGCTTTGATATATATTTTTCCATCTATAGTATCATATACAATGCATAAAGTTACATAATCTACCACTTCTGTAATTATGCACTTTTTTGTTTCCTTGGTCAATTGATATATTACTAAATGTGAATACCTAACAGGCTGCAACGATTTTATTTTTTTCCATTTTAGTAGAAAAAATTAGACAGATAGCTTCAAGTATATAGCTATCATCGGATGAATAGTGATGCAAACAAACCTACTTCTATTTATCCTACCATGTCAATGTGCCTCTTTTTACACCTAGCTTTTTTCCCTCAAAATGTGAATATTGGGCAGTTCATTTCAACTCCTAAAAAAATAAGAAGGTCATCAGCTCCTTTCTTCATTATTGCTTATGTTTGTTTAGATTGTTTCCAGCAATAAGCAAGAGAAAAAAAGAAAAGCTAAAACAAATAGGCCCAATGTACATCAGGCATAGAAAATTATTTTAAAATTCAAACTCTCCATTTTATGCCCTCGTGACCTTTTATTTGGAGGGTGAGTTTAACAAAATAATCCTAATCAGGGTGCCTAACAAATCAGCCACCATCTAAGATGATTATCAACTAAACATCTAGCATAATATAAGCATATATATGATATATCATTAGCTATAGTGCTTTAGTAATGTAGGAAATGTCTACCATCAGCTGTAAGATTGTTTTGGGTCTGTTTTATCACATCACCATATAGTGAACTAACCACAGCTTATCATGTCACTGTGTGGTGAAGTAATCACAGGATTCCATGAATCATGACAGTCAAAATATGGAAGAATATCATAAATGTAATAATAGTTATTTCACTAATAAAAGTGCTGTTTTATCCTTCTTCTTTTCCCTTTAAGATTACACTTGACTTAAAGTTGACATCTTTTATCAAAACTACCCAAAAGGATATGCTCTAAATATAAAAGACAACTCTTTTTTGACATTTCCATATTTTCAAGACCACCATATAATAATTGAGAATTAAAAAAATCAGTCAAACACTGATATGCCATCATTTACTTCCACAATACACATCAATTATTCCGACATATATATACATATACGTACATATAATATCATTTGCTGCCTTCACTGATTTAGCAAAGCTGACAAAATCCATGATTATAGGATTCCAATAAATACTCGAACAAACCGACAAAACTTACTATTTCAGTAATAAGTCAATAAATCCAACAAGAATCAGCAATCATATGCTTCAAACAAAGATTCAATTCATCCAACATTTGAGTAAGCTACAAGAAAAGGCATAAGCAATAATTAATTTAAATTTGATTGTAATATTTGAATGACTAGGCATACATTTCGCAGTTGTAGCCTCGTGCATCCATTATCATATACTAGTTCTGTCACCTCATCCACCAATTGCTTATTTTCTTCAACTGACTTTTTGTACAAAGACTTAAGATCATTATTTCCCCTTTTGCGAGGATTTTTCTTCTCAAGACTCCTGTAGAGGAGAAATATAAGGAAAAAAATAAGTACCCTAAGCACTTTATCAGTAGTCTTTAATTGCATAAATGAAATTCACTGTAAATGAACTACTTGAGACCATAACACAAGATCCAAAGACAGAAGGCAGAAGAGTTGCTAAACATGATATAATTATAAAGGCAAGAAAGTTTATAATATAACATGCTTGGATTATCTCAGGCCAAAAAAATACATCAGTGTTGTACACTTGATTTTAGGGTTTATAGAGATCTTTGTAAAAACAAATCCTCTTGTGGCATGAACACAATATATACAGACATCTCAGTCTCGTCTCTATCAGAGTGCATTATTATCAGAACTAGATGTGAGAAAGAAAATTGTGAACAACCCAAATTAAGTATTCTTGAATCGATTGGATGAATATAGGGTACATATTTAATACAAAAGTGCTAACAAATAAAACACATCAATTCAACGAAACAAAATTAACAAATCAGAACAAGCAATTCATTCCATAGAAAGCAATACCTTCGATTCTGAAACCAATTTTGTATCTTCTTAGAGTCTATGTTCACAAACTCTGGGTGATTGCTTATTAAATCCATCCGTTGCAAGTGATTTGGATACGGACACACAGCATATAGTGTCTCCAATGCCTCAACCTGCTTCGCCGAGAAGTGATTCCGGCTGATTACATCACCACTGCGGGAGCTCCCCCTCACATTTGAAGAACTTGGCATTGCCGTTTCTTCCATTGAAACTCAACCCTCACAAGTACAATTGAACAAAACTTGAAATGCCAAAAAACAAGCAGCAAGCAGTTGTATATACTTTATACCAAGCTGTGATGCAATTGGGACCCTTGGAAACTCCGTCAATGTGCGCATATTTAGTGTATTAAGTGCAAGATGATAGCACTGGAGTCCACTCGAGTAGAAAAGATTCTCAAAAACACCTAAATTTGCATGTTCTACGCTGAAAGTTTCTTGTTTTTTTCTGAATTAAATTAAAGATAATTCAAAACCCAAGTCTTATTTTGTTCTCTTCTTCTACACAAGGCATATAAATTTAAGAAAAGCAGCTTAGCATCTTAAATGTATTCCCTTAAATGACTAAACAACAGCATTTTCAAATCTACCCATGAGATCACTGCAATTAATTCACTACTTTCTCTAATCCTAAACAATTCTGATAAAACATACACACATAAAAACATCCTCCTTATTAAATTCAAATCAAAAAGTTAAAAATTCACATAGAAATTCAGAATCAGTATTACAAATATGAATACATTTAAATACACTAATACGTAGAAATTCATATAAAGAAAAAGAAATTCATAAAAAAAAAAATCTTAAATTTACAACCAAAAAAAATCAAGCTAGGTTACATGATATGTTTTATTGTACTCCATTTCTCCAAGAATCATCAGGAATTTGAATTCGATCAGCTTCAGTAGAGAGCCCGTGAAACTTCAACAGACAATTGATTCTAACGGCCGTTCAATTTGTTCTGAATTCTCACCGGAATTTTGTTAAATTAGAAGTAATAAACGCTTTTCATCCCTAATAGTTTCATTCAACTGACACTTTGGTCCCTGATCTTCTTTATTATGCTGTATATGGCCAATTTCAACAAACTTACTTTGGAAGTTGTATCATTTATGTTGAGAAAATGTATCCCTCTTATTATTAAGATCAAAATTAAAATTAGAATGACTCTGACTCTGACTCTGAATTTGAATGAAAAAAAATTGTTTGATAATTAAGGTGTCTTAAACATTTGAATGACAGAATTTTATTATTTTAACCTTCTAAAAAAATTCAAAATTGTTGTAAATTTATTTAATATTACTTAATATAATAGTTAATATTATTTTTTTTATTCATGTGACGCCCCCAAAACAGGTATACATCACCCATCTTGAGTCGCCAGATACAAGGTACTGAATACAAATACAACTTAATTATACAACAGTCGTGTAAAATACGACAAAACATAAAAAATGTGAGTTTTAATACAAATATTATCATCTGTATAATATCCACACTCAATTGAGTCCTCATTACATTTATTATCACACTATTTTACAGAATAGTGAGAACTACTAATGCACCATCTAGGACCATCACTCTGTTCCCCGACTAGTCCCAACTACGTTATCATTTCATTTCCTGAAGAGAACAGTGAAAGAAAGGGTGAGCTCAACTAGCCTAGTAAGAAATATTATGACTAAGATAATGCGAATAAATTATCATTAGCCTTCAACAAGTGTTAAACCGATAGAATATAACAAACATCAAGTTTACTCATAATGGATCAAGCAATCCATTAGAAGAGTCAAGTAAGGTATAAAATCTACTATCTTCTATGATTAAAAAGTTTTTCATCAACTTTATCACGAGACTCGACTTAATAAATAAAATCGAATCATCCCTGTGACGCCCCCAAAATAGGTATACATCACCTATTTTGAGTTGTCAATACATAGATGTAAACAACTACAACTTTATTATTACAACAAGAAAAGCGTGAGTTTGAATACAAATATTATCTTCTGCAGACAATATCTATACTCAAATAAATCCTCATCACATTTATTGATACATTATTTTACAAAATGGTGAGGACTACTAAACAATCCTTTCTAAAACCTTCATTCCATACCCCCGGCTCGTACTTCGCTTATATTCTCGCCTCCCGAGAAAAATAGAACAAAAAGAGAAAGGGTGAGCTCAACTAGCTCAAGAAAGAATATTATGACTAAGATAATATACAACAAATTACCGTTAGTCTTCAACAGGAAAAAATTTAATAGAATACAATAGACAACAAATTTTAAATCAATATTCGCAGCGGAAGTAATAATTCATTAGAAGAGTTAAGTAGAGAATGCAAACTACTATCTTCTATGCATGAATTTAAAAGTTCATCGTCTATCTTTTATCCCTGTAACATCATTCAATATACATCTGGAATCAAATATTCATCTTTGCACTAAAGGCCAAAGATATTCATCTTTGCACTACAGGCCAAAGATATTCATCAGTTGGTCATGTTCATTTAAACACCTGTTCATCTTTGCACTACAGGCCAAAGATATTCTTCAGAAATCATTCATCTTTGCACCTGTGCCAAAGATATTCTTCAGAAATCATTCATCTTTGACTACATGTGCCAAAGATATTCAATAATATCATCATTTAAGACCGAGGATGATGAAAATATTTTTAAAGAAACGAATCCCGGTGAAACAAAATGACAAGGATTAAGGATTAAGGATTCGTACTTGGTTTTATCCACGTCCAAAAATACCTCAAAAATAATCATAGTGGTGTAAAATTCAAGAATGATCAAAACATGGATACAATCAAAGCTAGTATCCGAGAATAGATGTTTTGGACAAAAGAATAAATTTTATTTTTCTATTGAATAAGGTCAGATATCGTGAATAAAGGTCAGATATCGTGAATAGTCAGATACGTGAATAAGATCAGTATACATGAATAGTAAATCCGACACCAAAAGATAGAAATTCCACAAAAAAATATCTTCACGCTTCATGAATAGTACTCGTGAATAAGAATCGTGAATAGTAACTCATGAATAGTAACTTCGTGAATAATAACTCATGAATAGTAACCCCGACATGAAAAAGTTCCAAATTTGATAAAAACATCGATCAACATTTCAAAGATAATGATATTGAAGAAATAATATCATTACTGAAAAAAAAATAATATCCCTTACCTCAAAGAATCAAGATTTCTAAGGAAAGGTCGGAAGTGATCTTTGAATGAAACTTGTATCTTGAATAAAGAACTCTCAAAGTATCTAAATACTCACAAAATACGCTCAATAATATAGAGAGAAAGAGAAAACTTTGTTTACGGTGTGATTTTCAATTCTAACTTAATTTCTATTTATAGGAAAATGTTAGCCCACCAAGCAGACTTGACCGCACCGATGGCTTTACTCGCTACTATTGCCACCCACCACATTTGAAATAAAATTCAGCACATTTCTTCACCAACCACAAGTGGGGCCCACTCAATTCTAGAATTTTCCACCAAAATCAATTATAAACCTAATTTAGAATCCGACACCTCTTAAAATTCACAACAAATCATTCGTGCATTTTAACGGTTCAAAATTTGTGGACATATACTCAACTTATGTATGTATAACATACCCCAAAATTACCACAATCCAACGGTCGGATTAAAAATTATAACCCCGCAATATATCTCAAAACCCCGATTTGATTTTTAATACCTCCAATCCGATAAAATATCGATAAAACACCTCAACATTAATTTCTTCATTTATAACCACATAAATAAATCCATCATTTATATCCACATAAAATAAATATTTCTTTATCATATGAATCAATAATTAATTATTCACAAATAATATTACAGAATCACAATTATGATAAACCAGTAGCTCCTCAGAAAGAGGGGCTTTCCGATAAGGATTTTTCTCATCTTGGCGCCTTGCAATTAGGTGACCAAACCTCTCCTCGATGTAACTTTCTAGACATTGCCAATAATGCTATCTAATAATATTATTTAAATAATATGAATTATTGATCCGATAATGGAGATAATGTGCAAGTGACAATTATTGAACAACAATAATATAAAATATCAATATGAAGAATTATTGAACAACAATAATATAAAATATCAACGCAAAGAATTATTGAATCAATAAAATAAAATATTGAAAAGTAACTCGTGTGAAAATTATTGAGTAGTGCCTTCACGTAAGGATCAATAATTCAACAAACATGCAATCTGTAATACCGCGCTTGCCATCGTGCAACCACGCCAGACATCGTATTTTAACCAACGGGTATTCCAAAGGTCTTAATTCAGAATAACTACGCCAAGTTATTTTTAACCAACTTATATTTGTCGTTTTCTTCATCCAATCGCTTTTCAGTTATGGGGCCCACACATGGTCTGCTTGGCCGCATTTAATCCCGACGATGCAAGATTTAATATTCCACGACCAAACGAATATTCCCCGACAACAATGAATATTTTATAACCACTTGCTTATTTTTGAAATATTTGCGTATTTTACCCTAACTATCCACATTAATCAAATCAACCCTTACTATTTCAAAATAATAAATAAAGTAAATTCCTTTTTATTTAAAAAATTTTCGGTCTTACAACCTCCCTCCTTATGAAATTTCGTCCTCGAAATCGACGACGTACTGGTGTTTCAAAAGGTGAGGATACCTCGCTTTCATTTCCGCTTTCCAATTCCTGTGTCATTTCCTATATAGCATGATTCCTCCACAAAACTTTAACTTGTGGTATGACCTTTTGCGCGTAGGGACATGCTCCTTCCTATCCAAGATCTTCGACGAAAGTACCTCCTCACACACGTTAAGTCTTCTGGCTATCTCGTCCGGTTCTAACTCTATAACGTGGTTCGGGTCTTTCACATATTTACGGCACCGATATGTGAAAACACATTATGAACACGAGACATACTTGGAGGTAACGCAAGTCTATAGGCTACATTTCCTACTCGGTCAAGAATTTGAAATGGACCAATAAATCGTGGATTGAGCTTTCCTCTCTTCCCAAATCTTGTAACTCCTTCCATGGAGCAACTCGCAACAATACATGATCTCCTACATTAAATTCCACGTCCTTTCGATGAAGATCCGCATAACTCTTTTGTCGATCTTGTGTTGGTTTGTATATCGTTGTCGAATCATTTGGATCTTTTCGGTGAGTCATATACGTATTTAACTCGGGTCCCAACAATGTTGCTTCACCCACCTCATCCCAACATATTGAGAGAACGACATTTTCGCCCATATAATGCTTCGAATGGAGCCACACCTATACTTGCTCGATAATTGTTGTTGTAGGAGAATTCCACCAATGGTAAATACTTATCCCAACCGCCCTTGAAGTTCAGGACACGAGTCTTAATAAATCTTCAAGAGTTTGAATAGTCATCTCGATTGTCGTCTGTTTGGGGATGGTATGTCAACTAAATCGCAAACTGCGTGCCCATAGCTTTTTTGCAAGCTAACCCAAAATCTTGAAGTGAATCTTGGGTCACGATCCAAACTATGGATCTGAGGCATGCCATGCAACCTCACAATCTCATTTACGTACATACTAGCAAGACGCTCAAGGAATAAGTCTCCGTGATCGGCAAGAAATGAGCAGACTTGGTTAATCTATCAACAATAACCCAAATAGCATTGATGCCTTGAGAAACCCGTAGGAAGACCCGTGAATTAAATCCATGGTAATGTGTTCCCACTTCCATTAGGAATCTCAAGTGGTTGCAACGGACCCTTAGGTACTAGATGCTCCACCTTTACACGTTGACAAGTTAAACACATTGAGATAAACTTTGCAATCTCTCTCTTCATATTATTCCACCAAAATGTATGTCAAGATCACGATACATTTTAGTACTTCCGTGGATGGATTGCAAATGGTGTATTGTGTGCCTCCATCATAATCTTGTACTTCAAATCGTAGTCGTTAGGAACACAAAGTCTATAGTGGACTCAAGTATTCTTCTTCATCAATTCTCGCTTCCTAATAGCTCCTTCTTGTACTTTCTTCTTCATATGCATCATTTCGGCCCGGGTGGCTTGAGCAACCTTAATTTTTTCTATTAAAGTTGGCTCTACGCGTATACTTGACATCATCGCACTTTTCGTTCGCGATATGATCTTCTACTCAACGTCGCCTACCTACCGTTCGCTTTTTCCGGATGGTATTGAATAGTGTGGTCGTAGTCTTTCAATAGCTCGAGCCAACGTCGCCGCCAAGATGTTGAGTTCTTTTTGAGTGAAGAAATATTTAAGGCTTTTATGGTGCGAATATATCTCCACTTTCTCCCATATAGATAGTGCCTCCATATCTTTAGCATATGAACGATCGGGCCGCTAACTCTAGATCATGAGTAGGATAATTCCTCTCATACTCTTTAAGTTGTCGCGAGGCATAGGCTATGACTTTCCACGTTGCATGAGAACACATCCTAACCCTTTTTGCTCAAGCATCGTCAGAGATAACAAATCCATCCGAACGGATGGTATTGTTAGAACAGTGCCAAATAAGTCTCCTCTTAAGCTCTTGGAAACTTTTCTCGCATTCTTTGCTTCCAAACGAATTTTGTATCCTTCCGAGTTATTTGAGTTAATGGAGTAGCGATTCGAGAAAACCCTTCCACGAATCTCCGATAATAACCAACTAAGCCCAAAAAGCTACGTACTTGATCACCGAGCCGGTTGCTCCAACTTTCAGATTGCTTCAATCTTCACGGATCAACAGATACTCCATGTTTTGACACCACATGCCCAAGAAATGCTACTTCCTCAAGCCGTAACTCACATTTCTTCAATTTGGCATATAGTTGGTTTTCACGAAGCCTTTCGAGTACCAAATTTCAAATGGTGCTCATGATCTTCACGACTTTTGGAATATATAAGGATGTCATCAATCAATAAAAGACAACAACGAATCGATCCAAATATTCCTTGAATACTCGATTCATCATATCCATGAAGGTCCGCAGGAGCATTAGTTAGTCAAGAAAGACATGACTAAGAATTCATAATGCCCATACCGAAGTTCAAGGCGGTCTTTGGAATATCCTCGATTTTAATCTTCAAATTGATGATATCCGTAAGCTAAGATCAATTTTTGAAAAGAATTGTGCCCTTCTAATCGGTCAAACAAGTCATCAATACGAGGTAGAGGATACCTATTCTTGATGGTGACATGGTTCAATTCCGATAGTCAATACAAAGTCGCATACTCCCCGTCTTTCTTCTTTACAAATAAAACAGAGCACCCCAAGGAGATGTACTAGGGAGATGAAACCGATGTCCAACAATTCCTGTAGTTGGACCTTTAACTCCTCAAGTTCAATAGAGCCATTCGATATGGGGTTTTAGAAATGGGCTTTGTACAAAGTTCAAGATCAATAAAGAATTCAACTTCACGTTCGGGGTAGACCGGGAAGTTCTTCAGAAATACGTCCGAAAAGTCAATAACAACAGGAATATTATTCAAATTTGGACGTGTCTTTATTCAAATCCATAACATGGGCTAAGAAAGCTTGACATCCGTTTTTCAATAAACGAATAGCTTTATGATTAGATATGACAAGAATTGATTTTAATGGTTTAGTTGCTTGAATTTGCACAACAAGGTTGGTTAGGAATATGAAAACTAACAACCTTACGAAAACAATCAATTTTGGCATGATGAGTAGTTAACCAATCAATCCCTAAAATCACATCAAAAGCAAGTATCTTTAAAGAGATAAGGTCAACGTGTAAGGTGATGGTGCCAACTTGAATCAAACAAGATTTATAAACAGTGGATGTGATGAAAGTTTCTCCTAATGAGTTTCCACAGATAGATCAAAGTCTAATTTCTCCGAGTCAAGTTTAAACGTTGAGCACATGCAGGAGAGATAAATGAATGGGTAGCACCCAGATCAAGTAAGGTATAAACTTTGCAAGAATTTATAAATAGCTTACCCGTGATCACCTCGTTTGGGTTCCTCGCGATTATGACCGACCACAACAAACGCTCTTCCCGGAATCGTTGACTTTGACTTTTCGGGACGATCTTTTGAGTCACCGTCCCTCATTGAACTAGGTTTCGCCATCGCATAATCTCGAGCGATATGTCCTTCCTTTCCACAACTATAGCATACCTTGAATCTGTTGGGGGCGCTTTGATCGATATGTCCCTCTTTTCCGCATTTGTATATATATGACCGGTGGTCGTTCTCCTCCTTAGAATTTGTTGATGGTCTTGATGTCGCTGCCGACGCCTTCCGTCATCGTTAAATCTTTCTTTTTAGATTGGACATCTCTTTCCATAATATCAAACGTCGATGCGCTTTTTACCCATGCATCACTCATTCTCACTCGTTCAGTTATTTCTTCTTTCATTTCGATTCGACTTTATCATCTTATACTCGCCAAAGAGTGCTTCATTCAACATCACATATCGGGTAACACAAGCTTGAATCGTTGCATCCTTTTGCTCACCACATCGCCGCAATGATTCTTGACCGCTCTTCTAACTCATGAATACGATTTTGCAATTCTACATTTTGATCGTAAAATACCTCTAATAAACTCTCTTCGTGTACCTCTTCTTTCTCTTCTTCCTCACTCTCATTTGTTACATCTGCGATTATCTAAGGGTGCAACTATCAATTCTTCACTCACCACATGGATATCTCTAATTCCTTCTTCGCCTGACATCACATTATCCTGGTTGGCGATTAGAGGTGTCTCCACGATCTCATTCACTCCATTGTTAACGTTCTCAGCAGTCATTCTTAAAAACTATCATAAAACAAGGGTTAATTAAATAAATTAACAAATCACATAATACCCCTATATTATGACCAACCAACAAATAAGCTTAGGTAGGACACACTAGCGAAGGATTTACTCGTCTCTTCCCTCCTAGTTCTATTCCCCGATCTCCGCCAGAGATCATATCCCTAAGCTCGATATTAATCATGACGCCCCCAAAATAGGTATACATCACCTATTTTGAGTTGTCAATACATGGTATGTAAACAACTACAACTTTATTATTACAACAAGAAACGTGAGTTTGAATACAAATATTATCTTCTGATAATATCTATACTCAAATAAATCCTCATCACATTTATTGATACATTATTTTACAAAATGGTGAGGACTACTAAACAATCCTTTCTAAAACCTTCATTCCATACCCAGACTGCACTCGCTATATTCTCGCCTCCCCGAGAAAAATGGAAAAAAGGAAAAGGGTGAGCTCAACTAGCTCAAGAAAGAATATTATGACTAAGATAATATACAACAAATTACCGTTAGTCTTCAACAGGAAAAATTTAATAGAATACAATAGACAACAAATTTTAAATCAATATTCGCAATGGAAGTAATAATTCATTAGAAGAGTTAAGTAGAGAATGCAAACTACTATCTTCTATGCATGAATTTAAAAGTTCATCGCTCATCTTTTATCCCCGTAACATCAATCAATATACATCCCGGAATCAAATATTCATCTTTGCACTACTCTGTGCCAAAGATATTCATCATTGGTCATGTTCATTTAAACACTGCTCATCTTTCAGACTCTAAAGCCAAAGATATTCTTCAGAAATCATTCATCTTTGCACTACTGTGCCAAAGATATTCTTCAGAAATCATTCATCTTTGCACTACTGTGCCAAAGATATTCAATAATATCATCATTTAAGACCGAGGATGATGAAAATATATTTTAAAGAAACGAATCCAAAGTGAAACAAAATGACAAGGATTAAGGATTAAGGATTCAGTACTTGGTTTTATCCACGTCCAAAAATACCTCAAAATAATCATAGTGGTGTAAAATTCAAGAATGATCAAAACATGGATACAATCAAAGCTAGTATCCGGAATAGATGTTTTGGACAAAAAAGAAGAAATTTTATTTTTCTATTGAATAGTGCCGATATCGTGAATAGTCAGATACGTGAATAAGACCGATACATGAATAGTAAATCCGACACCAAAAGATAGAAATTCCACAAAATATCTTCACGCTTCATGAATAGTACTCGTGAATAAGAATCGTAAATAGTAACTCATGAATAGTAACTCGTGAATAAGTAACTCATGAATAGTAACCCCGACATGAAAAAGTTCCAAATTTGATAAAAACATCAGATCAACATTTCAGATAATGATATTGAAGAAATAATATCATTACTAAAAAAAAATAATATCCCTTACCTCAAAGAATCAAGATTTCTAAGGAAAGGCTCAAGTGATTTGAATGAAACTTGTACTGAACAGCAACTCTCAAAGTATCTAAATACTCACAAAATACGCTCAATAATATAGAGAGAGAAAGAGAGAAAACTTTGTTTCTGGTGTGATTTTCAATTCTAACTTAGCCCTCTATTTATAGGAAAATGTTAAATTACCAAGGCAGACTTGACTCGCTACACGATGGCTTTTTACCGCTACTATTGCCACCACCACATTTGAAATAAAATTCAGCACATTTCTTCACCAACCACAAGTGGGGCCCACTCAATTCTAGAATTTTCCACCAAAATCAATTATAAACCTAATTTAATCCGACACCTCTTAAAATTCACAACAAATCATTCGTGCATTTTTAACGGTTCAAAATTTGTGGACATATACTCAACTTATGTATGTATAACATACCCAAAATTACCACAATCCAACTATTTCGGATTAAAAATTATAACCCCATAATATATCTCAAAAACCCCGATTTGATTTTTAATACCTCCAATCCGATAAAATCTCGATAAAACACCTCAACATTAATTTCTTCATTTATAACCACATAAATAAATCCATCATTTATATCCACATAAAATAAATATTTCTTTATCATATGAATCAATAATTAATTATTCACAAATAATATTACGTAATCACAATTATGACAACAGTAGCTCCTCAGAAAGAGGGGCTTTCCGATAAGGATTTCTCCTTCTTGGCAAGCAATTAGGTGACCAAACCTCTCCTCGATGAGAACTTTCTAGACATTGCCAATAATGCTATCTAATAATATTATTTAAATAATATGAATTATTGATCCGATAATGGAGAGAACGTGCAGTGACAATTATTGAACAACAATAATATAAAATATCAACGCAAAGAATTATTGAACAACAATAATATAAAATATCAACGCAGCAATTATTGAATCAATAAAATAAAATATTGAGCGAAGAATTCATCGTGAAAATTATTGAGTAAGTGCTATTCTTACGTAAGGATCAATAATTCAACAATACTTTATGCAATACCGGTGTCTTCACATGCAACCACGCCAGACATCGTATTTTAACCACCGGGTATTCCAACGGTCTTAATTCAGTAATAACTACGCCGTTATTTTTAACCAACTTATATTTGTCGTTTTCTTTCATCCAATCGCTCAGTTATGGGCCCACACATGGTTTGCTACTTGGTCGCATTTAATATTCCCGACAAAGATTTAATATTCCACGACCAAACGAATATTCCCAAACAACAATGAATATTTTATAACCACTTGCTTATTTTGAAATATTTGCTATTTTACCCCTAACTATCCACATTAATCAAATCAACCTTACTATTTCAAAATAATAAATAAAGGAAATTCCTTTTATTTAAAAAAATTCGGTCTTCTAATCCTCGCTCTCCACGGCCAAGGATATTCATGTAATCATCAATGGTCACGACTATCTTGAATAATCCTCGGTCATAATCATACCAACAATCGTCCACCAATGAACTACATGTGCCAATGAGGACTTTTACCACATCATTCGTCGTCACATTACGGCCATGATTATACCGAATAATCCTCGGTCATAATCATACCAAGTCCATCTACGCACGTAAGCCAAAGAAGATGACTTTCAACATAATATAAGTATGAGGATGATGACAATTCAATAAAACAAGTTCAAGAATAAATTTTAAAGATTTTTAAGTTAATTTATCTTGAACTCAATAACGTCCAAATTGTCAATATGATACTGCTTTGTGGAGTAAAAATTCAAGAATGCTCGTAAGAATATTTCCATGAAAAGAATCTTTGGATGAATCGCAAATATCAAGGATATTCCACTAATTTCATGGAGTATAGAAGCCAAAACTTTAACCAACCGAGTATAATAGAATATATGAAAGCGCAAATGGATTTTCACCCACCATGCGGTAATCCACGTGATCTGAGATCATTTCCACAATTTAATAAGGAATGAATATAAAGGATCATTCACCATGCATGTAGTAATCCACATGTATATGTTATTCCAATGAGAATAATAAAGAATGGAATAACAAAAGAATTCACCGCGCATGCGATGTATCGCATGCAGACGAGTTATTTCAAATGAATAATAAATAATGGAACCGGTCAAAGGTGAACGCACGCAGCGAGGATATTAAACGAATAATAAATAATGGAACCAGTCCGACGTACGAACGCATGCAGCGAGGATATTACGGTGAATAATAAAGAATGAAATATTTGAAGAATTTCACCATGTATGCGATACTTCGCATAAACAGGTTATTCCTGTAAGAATATGATACTGCTTTGTGGAGTAAATATGATTTTTTTTTTCAAAATACGCAAGTGGTTATAAAATATTCATTGTTGTCGGGGAATATTCGTTTAGTCGTGGAATATTCTTTTTGTCGGGGAATATTCGTACGACGGCGTAGCCATTTGTGGGCCCCATAACAGAATAACTGTCGGATGAAGAAAATAACAAATTTGAGTTTTTATAAATAACTGGCAGTAGTTGTTTCTTAATTAACTTTGTTGGAATACACGGTGGTTAAAATACGATGAATACGCCAGTAGTTGAAAGTAGTAGCATTACCGGTATTGCAAGACGATATTTTTTAATTATTGATTCTTACGTGAGAAGGCACTACTCAATAATTGTTACAGTAATTACTGTTCAATATTTTATTTTATTGATTCAATAATTACTGCGTTGATATTTTATATTATTTTTGTTTCAATAATTGTCACTGCACAGTATTTCCCATTATCAGATCAATAATTCATATTATTTGAATAATATTATTAGATAGCATTATTGGCAATGTCTAGAAAGTTCTGTCAAGGAGAGGTTTGGTCACCTAATTGCGCGCCAGTAAGGAGAAATTCTTATTGGAAAGCCCCCTCTTTCCTGGGAACTGCCTGGTTGTCATTATTGTGATTCTGTAATATTATATATGAATAATTAATTATTGATTTATATGATAAGAAAATATTTATTTGATGTGGATATAAATGATGGATTTATTTATGTGGTTATAAATGAAAGAATTAATATTGAGGTATTTTATCAGTATTTTGTCGGATTGGAGGTATTAAAAGATCAAGTCGGTGTTCTTACAGCTCTATTGTGTGAGTTATAATTTTTAATCCGACCGTTGGATCGTTTTGATTTTTGGATATGTTATACATATATAAGTTGAGTATATGTCCACAAATTTTGAACCGTTAAAAATGAACGAATGATTTGTTATGAATTTTAAGAGGTGACTGATTCGGAAATTAGGTTTATAAATGATTTTGGTGGAAAATTTTAGAAATGGGTGGGCCCCACTTTTGGTTGTTGGGGAAGATGGCTAATTTTTTGTGGGTGGAATAGTAGCACGTAAAGCCATCAGGTAGCAAGTCAAGTCTGTTTCGGCGTGCTAACATTTTCCTATAAATAGAGGGCTAAGTTAGAATTGAAAATCACACCAGAATTCATAAGTTTTCTCTCTTTTTCTCTCTAGATTATCGAGTGTATTTTGTGAGTATTTAGATACTTGGTGAGTTTCTATTCATCAGTGCAAGTTTCCTTCAGCTTTATATCCGATATCCAGTCAGAAGTGATGCTCTTTTGAGGTAAGGGATAGTAAGGGATGTTATTTTCTTTCTAATGATGTTATTCTTTAAATATCATTATACTGAAATATTGGTATGGATTTTATTGTAGAATTTCTACCTTTTTGAGTCGAGGTTACTATTCACGATATCTGAAGACTATTCACGATTATCTGACTATTCATGTATATGACACTATTTATGTATATGACATTATTTACGATATACGATACTACATATATTTAAAAGCGAGTACTATTCACGAGTTACTATTCATGAGTTACTATTCACGAGTTACTATTCACGGGTACTATTCACGACAAAAATTGGTTTATTTTTTTGACCAAATTATCGTTGATTTATGATTGTTGCTCTTGCAAATAAATGCAGTTGTTGATCATATTATTTTTATTATCATATATATCATTTTTATAACCCTGATGTTGAATTTCTCTTTCACTTGAGTGTAAAGATGGGTAGATTATTGGTATGATCGTGACTATGGGTTCTCTTTGGCCAGTAGTGCAAAGATGAATTGTTAACTGGTATGATCATGACCATTGATTTTATAATTGAATATCTTTAGCTTAAGTGTAAAGATGAATTTATTAACATGGTTATAATTATTGTTTATATAAATTCTGAAATGAATATATATTTCTTTGAGATATGAATATATTTGGCCTGTAGTGCAAATATGAACTGTTGATGAATATATTTGGCATGTAGTGCAAATATGAACTGTTGAAGAATATCTTTGGCCTGTAGTGCAAAGATGAATTATTGATGAATATCTTTGGCCCGTAGTGCAAAGATGACCTGTTGTTGAATATCTTTTGCCTGTAGTGCAAAGATGAAATGCTAATGAATATCTTTAGCTTGTAGTGCAAATATGAATTATTGATGAATATCTTTGGCTCGTAGTGCAAAGATGATTTGTTGTTGAATATCTTTGGTCTGTAGTGCAAAGATGATTTGTTGATGAATATCTTTGGCTCATAATGCAAAGATGACCTGTTGTTTAATATCTTTGGCCTGTAGTGCAAAGATGACTTGTTGATGAATATCTTTGGCCCGTAGTGCAAAGATAAATTTATTAGTATGATTATGAACATGAACTATGATTTGGTATAACCATGATCTTTGATGTTTCAGATGATGAAAATTATCTTTGTCCTGGATGAGAAAAGGAATTTAGAACTACAATTACGATTATGAGTTATACATGTAATGTGGACAGGAATTGTTGATTGATGTTACAGGGATAAAACATTGTTGGTGGACTTTTAACATGGAGAAGATAATAGATTTTATGGTCTATTTTACTCTTCTAATGGATTGCTCGTTCCGCTGCAATTATGGTTGAAAAGTTTTATCATCTACCATATGTTCTAAATCTTTGATTTATTACTGATGAAGGCTATTGATAATTTAATTATCTTTAGTCATGATATTCTTTATTGAGCTAGTAGTGCTCACCCTTTTGTTTCACAATTCCTTTCAGGTAATAAAAGTGTAGGTCATTTGGGTCGAGTGGGGGATAACGGGGAATAGAAGCGGTGGTTCATAATTTGTTGAGGGTGGCGAACCCAACATTGGAAGTGTGTTTTGTCACTATCATACAAGATGTCTAATGACATACAACCTCGTATCATCATAAAGGCAGGATGTGCTCATCCACTTCTGCTGAGTATATATACGAGCACTACCTATATAATCTTGGTGTTTGTTTGAAGTATAATTCTCAATTAGAGACAGTGGAGATAATGATATATCAAGAGAAGACTCACCATTGGAAAGAATATGATAGTAATCTTCTTGTTTTTCTTTGGGGTCTATTACGTCAACCAAGGATAATTCTGTGGGCATATGATATCTATCATAACCTAGACGCA
Source organism: Panax quinquefolius (assembly GCA_020205615.1). NCBI lineage: Eukaryota > Viridiplantae > Streptophyta > Magnoliopsida > Apiales > Araliaceae > Panax > Panax quinquefolius. The sequence continues at coordinate 123,106,517 of CM035167.1, forward strand.
TGGCCTCCCATGTACGAAGGTTTTCTTTAGCACTTCCCAAAGATTTTAATTTCTAAAATAGCTTTTGACTGTACCTTTATGTAAGGTTCCATTGTAACGTGCTATCCAAGGTTGGGATGAGAGTCATAGTTGGTATATATTTGTATCAAAACTCACAGCATATGTGTTGTTGTATTTTGTACGACAATTTTTGTAATAAAGTTGTTGTTATTTTCTGTACCATGTATTTGGCGACTCAGAATAGGTTGGATGGTATGGACCTATTTTGGGGTCGTCACAATTCCAACAGAATAATAAGAATGAAATAACAACAGAATTCACCAGGCATGCGATAGACCACACAAACAGGTTATTCCAACAGAATAATAAAGAATGGAATAACAGAAGAATTTCACCATGTATGCGGTACTTCGCATAAACATGTTATTCCAACATAATAATAAAGAATGGAATAACATAAGTTCTCTTCATGAATACGAAAGAAATAATACCCCTTACGAGTACAACAAATAATATCCCCTACCTTAGAAAAACTGAATACTGAAGTAGCAAAATACTTTTCTTCTTTCTCTCTATAGTTTCTCTCTCTAGAGTTTCAGTGAATTCGTAAGAAATAATGAAGGAATGAGCTTCTATTTATAGAAGAATGGACTACATAGTAACTAATTCATGAACAATTCAAATTGATTTACTTTTAATCGGATGGAATACATATTTAAAGCAAAATCTTTTAAATAAAATATAATATATTCTATTTATAATCTAATAAAACGAATAACTTTATAAAAGTATTACATTTTATATAAAAAGATTTTACTATGCAAAATACTATGTAACCTTTATGCAACACCTTATATGCACTATGCAAAATAAAATATAATATATTCTATTTATAGAATAACTTTATAAAAGTAATACATTTTATATAAAAGATTTTATGTGACGCCCCCAAAACAGAATACATCACCCATCTTGAGTCATTGAATCGTAGTACGTAATTCAAATACAACTTAATAATACAAACGTGGTGTACAATACGACAAAACATAAATCGTGAGTTTGAATACAAATATTGTCTACTAGAGAGTATACAAACTCAAAAGGAGTCCTCATTACAATTATTATCACACTATTTCACGCGAATAGTGAGGACTACTAATGCACCATATAGGACCATCATCACTGTTCCCGACTAGTCTCTCGCTACGTTCTCATTTCAAGAAGAAACAATAAAAGTAAAAGGGTGAGCTCAACTAGCCCGAGAGAAAATATTATGACTAAGATAATGCGAGAATATATTATCGTTAGCCTTCAACAATGTTAAACCGATACAATATAACAACCATCAAGTTTAAGCTGCGGTGAACAAGCAATCCATTAAAAGAGTCAGTAGAGAATAAAATCTACTATCTTTTATGATTTAGAAAGTTTTTCATCACTTTTATCGCTGAGACTCAGCTTAATAAAAAATCCACATCATCGAATCACCCCTGCACTACGGCCAAGGATATTCTTTAGTATCACGACCACAATTATCCATGCATTACGGGCCAAGAATATTTGTGTATTCAATAATGGTCATGATCATGCCAACAACTGTCCATCAATGCACTACGGGCCAATGATGACTTTTACCACATCATTTGTAACATTACAGTCATGATTACACCGAATAATCCATGGTCATAATCATACCAAGTCCATCTATGCACTATAGGCCACAGATGACTTTCAACAAAATATAAACATTAGGATGATGACAATGAGATAAGAATTCAACAAAACATGTTCAAGAATTATTTTATCCAGGATCTAATAACGTCCAAATTGTCAACATGATACTGCTTTGTAGAGTAAAATTCAAGAATGCTCAGAAGAATATTTCCATGAAAATATACTGGATGAAGCGCAAATATCAAGGATATTCCACTAATTTCATGGAGTATAGAAGTCAAAACTTTAACCAACTGAGTATAATAAAGAATGGAATAACAAAAGAAATCACTGTGCATGCAGACTTCGCATGTATTGCAAGTTATCCCAATGAATAATAAATAACGGAACCATATCGGGGCGTAATACGCACCGGATTGGGATATTCCAATGAGAATAATAAAGAATAGAATAACAACATAAATCACCATGCATGTGGTACTTCGCATAGACAGGTTATTCTAACATAATAATAAATAACGAAACCAGGTCCGACGTAAAACGCATTGCATATAATGATATTCCAGCGAGAATAATAAAGGCGAAATCGGTCCCACAAAACGCATGCAAAGACAAGATATTCCAACAGAATAATAAAGAATGGAATAATAGAAGAATTTCACCATGTAAGCGGTACTTCGCATAAACAGGTTATTCCAACATAATAATAAAGAATTGAATAATAGAAGAATTTCACCAAGTATAGGGTAACTTGGCAGATATGAGTTATTCCAATAGAATAATAAAGAATGGAATAACAGAAGTTCTCTTCATGAATACAAAAGAAATAATACCCCTTACGAGTACAACAAATAATATTCCCTACCTTGAAAAAAAATTGGATACTAGAATAGTGAGGTAGCAGATTTATCTTCTTCTTTCTCTCTATAATTTCTCTCTATAATAATCGCTCTAAAGCTTTTGTGAATTGGTGAGAAATGAAGGAAGAATGAGCTTCTATTTATAAGAAAATATAGTTTCGATAATTGCACGTTTTGGGGCTCAAAAATTACAGTACAATACCTCCAACTTTTTTTTTATTTTTAATTTAGTCCTGCAAGTATTATCAATCTTGCACCAACTCCCCTAATAGTAAATAATGTGAATCAATAGTTCAATCATGTGAATCAATAGTATAATCATGTGAAAAAATACGAATTACAAATTATAAGTACCTCCATACATACCTCAATTTTTAACTTAGTCATGTAAGTATTATCAATCTTGCACCAACTCCCCTAATAGTAAATAATGTGATTCAATAGTACACATATGTGAACAAATAGTTATATAAGCATGTGAATTAGTAGCAATTAATTGCTTATTTATCCGATAAATTATCCGATTTATCAATATAACCCCTAAACATTAATTATCATCAGAATAAATGTCGATTTTCACTAACACAAACAATTCCAACATAATGAAACTATTTTTATCAAAAATATAAATTTTGAAATTTTGAAGTTTGACTTTTCCCGAAAAAGTCAACTGTTGACTTTTTGACCAAATAGTGAATCTCGAAAAATTTTGTGTTTATAGACTGTTTTTACTAATTTTATCGTTCTGGACTCAAATATCACGTTTGCGTCTCCAAATTCAACTCCGAACACAACTTCAATTTTAATAACATTCATCATTAATATTATAATTCACAATATTTAACAACCAGGTCGTTCTCAGGAAAGAGGGGCTTTCAGATAAGGATTTCTCTTTATTGGTAGTGATTAGGTGACCAAACCTTTCCTCGATGTAACTTCTAGACATCATTAATAATGCAAATAATAATATGAATAACTTTATCGTCTCAATCATTGATTTAATAATATATCATATTATGTAGATGATACTGTAACAATAATTGAATCAATACTATGAAAGATATTATGCAGCAATTACTGTAGTAATAATTGAGTATAAGCGAAAGTGACTTCTCACGTAAGCATCAATAATCAATACCGTGTGCTCTTCTTGCAACCACGCGACATCTTGTACTTTTTACACGGTGTTTCAACAGTTAACGGTAAAACTTCCGCCGTTATTTTCATAAAGTATTTTTATGCGTTTTCTCAATCCGACAATAATTTGATTCATGAGATCCACCAATGATTGTCTGTAGTAAATCTACGAGATATTTCCTAAGAAAAAGAATATTCCCCACCAATCGAATATTATATAACAACTTGCGTGATTTTGCAAAATTTATAAATACTACCCACAACTATAATATTATATCAAATCCACACCATAATATTCAAAAAATTATTTCGAGAAAATTAAATCTTTATTTATAAAATCTGGGGTCTCACATTTTACTATACAAAACACTATGCATAATAGAATATAATATATTTTATTTATAGAATAACTTTATAAAAGTATTTTGTTTTATATAAAAGCTTTTACGTTTTATTACATTAATAATACTAATAAAAAAACAACGTAAAGTGACTTTATCACGTAAACATCAATAATCAATATAGTGTCTACTATGCAACCACGCCAGACACATCGATTTACTTTACTACCAAGTAGTTCAACAGTTTTAACGGTAAAACTTCCGCCGTTATTTTTATAGAAAGATAATTTTGTCGTTTTCTAACTACGACAATACTTCCGTTGTGGGGTCCACCAATGATTGTGCCGTCGTACAATATTCCCTGTTAAAACGAATATTCTCCGACCAATCGAATATTATATAACCACTTGCTTACTTTGCAAAATTTATAAATATTATCCACAACTATAACATTATATCAAATCCACACCATAGTATTAAAAAATTATTTCGAGAAATTAAATATTTATTCATAAAATCTGGGGTCTCACAATTCAGCTGCTCATAAATTCAGTCATTCAGCCACAAAAATCTAACTTAGCCATTTAGCTCAATCATCTGACTGATTCAGTTAGTCAGACGTTTTTTTTTCAAAACAAACGCACTTAATGGCTGATCGATTCAACTATTCAACCATTTAGATGTATTCAGTCCTAAGTAAACAGCCCCTTACTCAATTAAATGTTTGAAATAGTATTTCTACTAGTTAAATTTTTATTATTTTAGAAGATTATGCGAAGATAACAAAAAAAAATTGTATTTACTTTAAAAAAAATTCTCTATGGAGTGTTATTTTCATAAATATTTATGAGTATGGGACCTAACTATGATTTATGTGAGATAACCTTGTGTAAATTTCAAACACACTTATTTAAATACCTATTTTTTTTGTAGAAACAAAATTAATTAGGTTTAAAATTTCCATTAATACTCCCTCCCTCAGCAAAGTACAATTTGCACCCATTAAAAAAAAATAAAAGTAGAGGAAAGAGAAAAAGTTTCAAATTTATCCTTAATAGCCCACAAAATTATATAAAGTGATAAATATTTTTATTTTTTTATATTAATGACCCCCATTAAATAACATATTTACTCTTCACTTTAATTTTAATTTTAATTTTAAACCCTTCGTATCATGCATTAATTTTAAACTCTTCGTATCATGTGGATGTAGACCTAACAATATAGTTGGTTAACTGTCGGGTCAACCCATATTAACTGGAACCAAATGGGTTGGTTAAGTGTTTTTATTTATTTGGGTTGGTTAAAGTTTGGAACCATATTTTTAAAAAGAAATATAGTTCCAACGGTTAACCATTTTTCGACTTATATTTTATTCCAAATTCAAATCAAAAGTTCTTTCTATCCATATTTACATATTCAAGAAGTTCAACCACCCACTCCCACCCCACTCCACCCCACCCCACGCCACCCCACGCCCCCACCCCCACCCCCACCCCCACCCCCAATCAAAAAAAATATTATGTGATTATGCATGTGTCCCTTACCACCACCCCCACCCCACCCCACCCCACCCCACCCCATCCCATCAAATTAAAAAAAATAATATTATGTGATTATGTATAGACCTCTTACCCCACTCCACCCCACCCCACCCCCACCCCCACCTCACACCTCACCCTCACCTCACACCCCACATCCCACACCCAAAAAATATATTATGTGATTATGTATACACTCCTTACCACCATCCACCCCCACCCAAAAAAAAAAATAATATTATGTGATTATGTATACATCCCTTACCCCCACCCCACCCTCTACCACCCCCACTCCCTACCTCCCGCACCAAAAAAAAATATTATGTGATTATGTATAACCCCTTACCACCACCTCCACCTCCACCCCACCCCCCACCTTACCACCACCCCATTTAAAAAAAATAATATTATGTGATTATGTATACATCTTTTACCCCCAATTCATCCCACCCCATCCCATCCCATTTCACATAACCCATATTAATATAATTTTTAACTATAATAAGTATATGATTTCAATCCATGTAACTCATGTTAAAAATAATTAATATAATTTTAATTTTTAAATAGAACCATAAGTATGAAAACCAAAACCAACCCACGTACTCACAGTCCAATAGTCGATCTCTCACTCTATGCTCTAACCCAAAACCCCAAATCGTGACTCCGCCTCCGCCTCTCCCCGACTCGGCGACTCCGCCTCCTGCCTCTCCCCGTATCCGCCTCCGCTCCATGTCTGGGTAACTGGGTTGTAGACTTCTAGCTGCGAACTTACGCCTTGTTGTAGTTGTTTTCTTCATAGTTCGATAGGATTCTTTGCAGAAAATTCTCAGGTAGTCCTCTAAATCGCCTTGTTCATTTACGCTGATAATTTCATTTCCTGTTTAGGTAGCATATTGAGATAGTGTTGAGACTGTGTTTGGTTACTGAAATGAGATTGAGACCTGCTTAGCTGCTTACTTCTGCTGTTGACTGTTGTAAATTATTGGCTTACCTCTGCTGTTGACTATTGGATAGTACTACCTCCGTTCTTAAAAGATTGTTGTTTAAAGTTTTGGAGTTTTGGCACATAGATTAAGAAAGTATCATTTACCAAGTAAAATTTGTTTGAAATTCATTAATACAAGGGAGATAATTTTTTAGGACAACGAGAGAAGGTAGGGGTAATATAGGAAAGTAAATAATTTATTCTCCTCGAAAGTTGTAAACGACAAACTTTTTGGAACAATTTTTTTTTTCTAAAACGATAATCTTTTAGGAACGGAAGGAGTATAAGTTTGTAATGCGCCCTCAGCCGTGTCGGTATTGTCATCCTTTTGACACAAGTAATTTTTGCTTAAAAAATCTTTCCTTTGTTCTTAGTTCTTACCTTTATTAGCTATTATGATCATTACGAGTTATGTTAGCGGATTTCCATTTGAGAGCTGTATATTTCCTATTAATTGTATTAATTTCGGTTATTAACCGATTTTGGTTACCTCACAATTTGGGTAGCTTTTAGGATATTAAAAACATACAAATTTCGGTTATAATCGAATAGGCTATTCGGTTTGGTTAATTTAAATTGGTACCATTTGACTCAAAAAACAAACAAACTATAGGACGCCTCCTCTCTCAGGCTCTCACCCTCCTTCCTCCTCTTCTCAACCTTCCTTTTTAACGGTGTTGCTTCTCTCCCCAACACCTCTGACAAGCAACAAGTTGATCTCTTCCCCTCTGCGGTTAGCTGCTGCAATTGAGATGGAATTAAAAAGTAATCCTTCTCCATTCACTAAGTCTAAGCAATCCCCATATAAATTTGTCGCTTTTTGTGTACCTCAGTTGAGTTAGAAATTTCAATTTTGATGTTCAATTTACAGTATTTTTCTTGGGATATTTGATATATATATATATATATATATATCAGTTAGCTTTATGTATATAGAAGTATTTTCAGTGATTTCTTATTTTCTAAATCTCAGTCTTTACTCCCATATTTCCGTCTCTCATTTAATTTTGCCTGAAAATTGTCAATGAATGAGAACTCCATCTGACAAGGTAACTATAGTTTCTGTAAAAAAGGATGACCTCCATTACAATGTACTATTAGAAATGTAAATTATGGTATTATGCATATTACGTGTTCGATAAAATGCCAATAAGACGAGAAACATGTAAACCTCCATTACATGCATTCATTTGTTTTGATTAATAGTATTAACAGAAATGAATTTAGAAGAAAAGTAATGAGTCTCTTTCTTGTATTACAGAGGAAATGTTACATTACTTATTTATATATCTATGTTGCTTACAAATAAAGCTAACACTTAACTATAGGTAGTCTAACTATGGTTTAATAACTGACTCTAGTTCTTACTAACTAGCTAATACATTTATCACATGTCACGATAAATTTTATGAGCCAAATCTGAACTCAATACTCGGCTCGACTCGACTCGGTTCATTTGCACCCCTAGGTGAAGACTATATCTTCAATTTCTACCGTGGCTTCAGTTTCTTTACCCTATACCTATTCTATTGGCCTCCATTTTTTAAATGTACTTTGATGAAATGTGTAGATAATATATAATCACCATGGATGTCACCTTACATTCTGAACCCTTTTATTTATTCCTTCTAATTATGATATTGTTGACATTTCCCTTGCGAGTTATTTTCCAGTATAATGGGATGTGAAGAAACAAAATCAACATCAGAAATGGAAAAGATTTTCCAAATTTTCTCAAATTTTATGACAAGGTAAATTTACATCCAGAATTTACGTGCTTTCAATTTTTTTATTATCATGCTAATTGATTTGTCCGTTCCAGAATAAAAAATTTATTTTGATTTTAGAAGTCAATTTAAGATATTTTCAAATTCAAATTTGATGTGATTCTTTAACTTTTGAAAACAATAAAATCTTGTAATTGGTAGTTCTTTTTTAGACACTAGTCTTAAATTAAATGATTTCATGTCACTTTTGTATTTGAAAATATTTCAAAATTGACTTTAAAAGGTCAAAATTGATCCGAACAAGGAGTACCAATGTACAATACATTATAGCTTTTCTTTAGTAGTATACTTGCTGAAGTATCTATTTTTGAGTTTCTTAGAGATAGAAGGATCTTTTATGTTGTTTGTTATTTTTCTTTTCAGTATACTGTTATGTGGTAAAAGTTTTTTTTTTGGATTTCAAGGTTTCTAAATGGGATCATTTGTTTTTCATCTTATTTATGTTTTTATTTCAATTATTTTAGCAGTTCATCAAGTGTGCAAAGGCTAACTGAATATTCACATTATGCGACAAATGATTTGAGTGGAAAAATTCATCTAGAATGCAACATTAACATTTTCCGATTGAAACTTTGTCATAAGTGATGTTGATAATAACATCGTAGGATACTGTAAACGTTAGGACCTTGAAGTATCCTACCAATTAGATAGATAAATTTAGAAGAATTAGAGTTTGAAAAACAAATTAAGCAGAGGAAGAAGGAAGCATAAAAATGGACTAGGAAGGTGTGGAAGGAATTAGGAAGGCGCTTCACAAACGTGTTAGCTCTTTTTTTTTATTCAAAGATTAGAAATGCTGATATTTATAATAGAACTAGATAGGCTTATCCTAGCAAATCTACTAACCCGAGCATGAAAAATTAAACTACACTATGACTCAACCAACTTCACATGGTCAACATCGAGTCTAGAAACCTCTACCCATAACTGTTTCCCTATTTTAACCCTGACTTGCCCTTCCCTCTTCAATTTAGTCCATGATCTCATGGATGTTGATTGGTTCTACACATGCTTCCCTCCCATATATTCTAGAAGGGTGAAATGTAATTTACCACCAACTGTGGTTTAGGGGTTTTTACACTTCATCCCATGTGGTTTAAAAACCACCAAATTACCACTTGTGGTTTATAAAAATTTGCACGTTACCTCTTTTCCATCCAAGATGACAGTGAGTGTATTACACTCGCCCACAAGCCAGTGATGAAGCTATCCAAATGCTATATTTCATATCCAAAGGTCTAAACTACTTTAACTCATATACAACTTTAGAAATTAAACTAAATTACTTTTGACTTCTTGCTTTGAATTAATCACCAAATAAACAGTAATTAAACAGAACTAAAATAACTAATTTAAATTAAACAATAACTAAAAGAAACTCAACCACTTGAAATTAAATATTGCATAATAAAAAAATTAAAAAAAAGTAACAGTTCTTGAGGGTAGTACACAACTAACAATTTCTAAATAAAAACAATTTATAAAAACATAATTCAAACATAATAACCCTAAATTGCAGTAGACACAACTCCTATCTCACACAATCATCTTCACTTTGAAATTTAGTATTTCTTAAATGACCAAGGAAAAAAATTAAATGAGACAATTTTTTAATTTTAAATCCATATGTTCTGAGAATGATACATTGGAAAACATAGCACTGCTTTGTGCTTTGTTATATGTTGCTTTGCAATCCTATTGCAACATTGCTGGAATTGGACAGGCAAGTTCCTTGATGGATGAGATTGAAACTAGGTTTCCTTATGATTTTTTTGGATGGTTCTTTGTCCCCTCTCACTACTTTTGCTTCTCACATGAACATCATCCTATTCATGTTATATTGTTAGCTTTTCGGCATTTGTTTTGTTCTTAATTACTGTTTTTTATATGAGTTGGGTTATATTGAATTTACAAAGTACTCCCTCCGTCCCAGGATAAAAGTTCTGGTGGACTTTTCACGCATATTAAGAAGAGGAATAAAATGACAAAATTGTCCATAATAATGTCATTAAATATGGAGAGAGAATTAGAATAAGAAAGGTATGAGATATTTAATGCTACGGGCATAATAGGAAAAAATGTGTAAAAATTTGGTTATTAAAAGAAAGTGGACATTTAACATGGGACAACCTAAAATAGTAATAAGGACTTTTATCCTGGGACGGAGGGAGTATTATTTAGTTACAAAGATTTCTTGGTTATCTGGGGTCCTAAATTTGAGATTTTGATATGAGGTATTGTGGACGAGTGTGTTTCAAATGAACAACTGATATATATGTACATAGTTTTTGTTTTTTTTAATCGATAAAAAGAAATTTTATTAAAACCCAAAGTCATACAATATGTGTGTACTTGCCACATATAATAGAAATTTTATTCGTATCTTTTGGATTTGCCATATATATATATATATATATGTACATAGTTGTATACTTGTAAAACTATACGTGTTCTATTTATATTAATTCATTTTATACGTGGGTAGATTGGGTTTGAGTTCATAGTTCTGTTCTATTGTATAGATTAGGTTTGAGCTCACAGTTCTATTCGTGTACAAGTTTTGAGCTCAACTCGTGTAGATCTGGATTTGATCTAATAAGAGAACCACCGGTAACAAAAATTCTAATAATGGTTACATGAGTTGTTTTTAGTTTTTGGTAAATTGAGTTTTAAATTTGATTAAATATTGAATAAGGTGAAATTTGTTTTTAATTTGATTAACATAACTTTTAATTATTGATTTGGGGTTTTAAAGTGTTGGATTATGTTTTATATTCAGTTTTTGTTAAGTTAATTATTTTTTGATACGATTGCTAAGTTTAATTATATTAAAATAGTGATTTACTAAATTACTTTCTTCAAAATCTGAAAATTGAGTATTAATTTCCAATATCGAATAAAAATCCACCCAAGCTACCTAGTCCAAGAAATCAAAGCATTAAAGTATAAGCAAGCAGTATTGTAAAGGGTAAATCATACATTAGCCATCTTTTTTAATGGTGTTAAGACAAAAAATTGAACAGAAGGTGGTATGCAATTAAAATACAAAAGTAAGTGGTATAGTTTGGAGGTTTTCAACCACAGGTGGTGACATGCTACATAGTTTAAGCCACATGTGGTAAATTGCATTTTACCCATTCTAGAAAGGCTATCTGCAACTTTAAGTATCCATACCCATTAGGGTCAAAGCAGAAACTCAAGTACTTGTTTAGCTTAATCACTTCTTTTTCCTTCCTCCTTTCTTCTGTTTCATCATCAAATTTGATTCCTTTCTTGGTTGCAGAAAACTTCTTCCCTTTATATGTTTTCAGCGTTCCAACAGCATTAATCTTCAATACCATTGATTGTGAAAAGTATATTACAATCCTTCTTTTTCTACTCCACCCATAATGGTGAATTCTCCCTTACAGACCTTGTACTATGTTCCAATTCAGCATGGTAGGGATACCTATAAAATCCCCTCTCCATGTTATTAATGTATCTTCTTTCAACTTCTCAAAAGGTTTTATGTTCTCAAGGCTAAGGTTCAAGGCCTAAGGCCCTTTGTCTTAACATCTCTGTGATGTAGCTGAGGAACCTGTCCATTTTTTTGATACGTGGACTAAAATCTCCCCATAACAAATTTTCTGAAAATAAAGCGACCTGCTGTAGCAGGATCTTCCTATGCATAGATTCATTTTGTGGTTGTCAACTTTATATAGATTAGTTACGAGAGAAAACTCAAATGGTAGGGAGAATTTATGAAGACAATTGCATTCTATTCGGAACAAGATTCAAGGCTCTGAATCATCTATTCAGTGGTCCTTACGCGATGAATATTTGGAAGTAAGAAGCAGAGAAGTTCCCCCTCAAGAAAGAGAAGATTGAATGGGAAGTGCAGAAGGGAAGTACGTATCAGCTATTGTTAATTGCAGTCGAGCCACATTTTTACTCTGTTAATTCAAAAATTAACAGAATCTTTAAATGGAGGATGAGAACAGGGGACCAGATTATGAATGACAACATGTTTGATATAAAATTCAAACTTATAGGCTGGTAATCATAGTTGGATATCCAGATATGTAGAACCTAAGATCTAGCTATTAGCTAGTTTTTTGGGTTGTCTTCCATGCTAAGATGTGTTTTAAGGAGTTTTGTTGTTTAGCTTTTGTGGAGGTTATATCTTAGTGTTATGTGCATTCTTTGTATATCCTTGTATTCTTTTTTTTTTTCAATTAAAATTTAACAGAAGGCAAAAAAAGTTAAAAAAAGAAGAAGCTGTGTTGTACATATGATAAGTTTACATTCGCTGTTCTTTGTAACTCAAGTCAATACGGAGTTTCAACAGCTTAATGGTAGATATCACTATATTTAATCTTGGCATCTGTTGCTAATTCTAAATGACTTGAACAATATCAGTCCATAGATAAATTCCAATGTCTTGTCAATTTAAGTCATGTTTGCATTATCATCTTATAGCTGTCCTTTTATTGTAGGGTCACAAAATTTGAGGAGCTAGTGGATGTGGGAAATAGGCTCCTTGTTGGTTTTCAACAAGGACTTAGTAATATTTATTTATTTATTTCATAATCTGTTTACATTGACTACAAGTAATTGGATGAGATTATTTGTTAACGAGTTTGTTTCTGCTGTTTATTGATACAGTGTTTCTCCGTAAACCTCCCATTGACAAAGCATCTAAACTGATCGAGTGCATCATCAAAGCTAATGCAACCGGGAGGCTTTTATCCTATGTAGAAGCTGGATGTGTTAACACTCATGACAGAATACAAAATATAATTAAGTGTAAGTTTGCCAGTTTTTTTCATATTTGATTTTTCTCGATTAATTAATTCAGGAAGAGGGATAGCTTATCAAAGAACAGAGATTTGACATCAGTAGATATATGTCCTCAATGGAAGCCAAGTCTCCTTATAATCTTTGTAGATGAGATCAGGAGTATGGTGCTTTTATTTCTGACTTTAAAATTCTAATAAAGAAAATCTTTTTTCTTAAGAAAGCATTTTCAGTACTACATATGGGATTGTATGCTCTATTTATCGTGTTGACACACATGTATATTTTTTTTCCTTTTTAAAAGTTAAAGTTCTTGGTCCATTTGAATTTTATCACACTCACTTTCTATCCAAAATAAATAAATAAAAGAAAAATGATATGAATATATGATGTTCACTGTTGCTGCAGTGTGTTGAATTTTTGTATCTATCCTTTTTAGTAGTAATTTTATTCTATTTCTTCTAATTTATCACTGGGAAAATATTGTTAACATTTTTGGTTTTGAAAATATTGTTAACATTTCTTCTAATGCATGTGGTGCTCTACTACTCTTTAATTGATCAATATGCTTTGATGAAAACCTAGGTTCAAAATCTTGTTGTTTTGGCTCCTTACAATGGTTTGTTCTAGTGGATAAGTTAAATTTTTTGAATTTTGAGAATCTCTGTAATTGTGACAGTAGCAATTTAAAAAATTAAAATGCACGTTTTATTTGATTGATCAATCTGGTTTAACGAAAACCTAGGTTCAACAATCTTCCTCGTTGTTTTGGCTCGCTATGATGGTTTATTCAAGTGAATACTTGAACAATCATGTGTGGGCAATTGCTAAATTACTTAATTTACTGTTCATTAGTTTAATGGTCTTATTGAGTTTTTCTTTTCTGTTTTCATGATTTGGGACCTGCATAGAAGTGCATACATGCCAAGTTGGACTACTGAAAAATTTAAGTCAAGGTAGCACTTTCTTTCCTTATTTCATAAATATTTTCTCAGTCTATCATAGTGGATAATGTATTGAAAATTTGTGTAAATTGTGCTCTGCGTATATAGCTAAATCATTGTTGTGTTAATTGAAAGGATTAAAATCATTTTGGGTGGCATGTAGAATGTAAAGATTCTTTATGGGAAATTTTGCCTAGTTTTTTAGTTTGTTGCCAACTAGGAATACCAAACTCCCCTCTGAAATTATCTTCACATTAAGCTCTCCACTTCTTCAAGAGCAATATAAATAAGATTATGCCTTAACTTGGTGCTTCATTTTGTTTTGGTCGCAGTGTCTATGCGTAGTCTTTAACCTATACTTCTCTCAAATATTGTTCTCCTCTCTGATGAATGCTTCATCTTGTTTCTTCATTCCCCACTAATGTAGGACAAGATTTGAAGAACAATTGCTAGAAATAATTGATAAAACAAGAGATAGTTAACTTGGGTGAGGCTCCGCACCTCACTACCCAAAGGATCTTTTACTTGGGTGATGCTGTGCCTCCACACATCAGTACCCCAAGGATTTTTACTTTTTAGAAGTCATACTTAGATTCCAAATCACCTCATAACAAATTAACAGCCATACAAATCCAACCTAGCATATAATGTTTGGATTATGCACTGTACGCTGCATGCCCGTTTCATGAGCAAACTTTATAATATCTTCTCCAACATTGCTGATTCTTAATCATATAGGTGCATAATTATTTGAATATTATACTTTGGGCATTTTGGTCTTTGTATGGTTTTGTGAAGTCCTAATTAAGAATGCTATTTTTTTGGTTGAATATTCAAGTAGACCATGGTCACCAATAAAAAGGTTGAGGTGCCAACAGTTAGTAATAGGTCATAATGCTACCACATGTGTTGTAATTGGTTAATTTGTTAGTCTAGAATATGGTTTTTGGAGCTAGAATGCATTGTGTGGCTTATTTGGTATATAATATGTTTTCTTTATGGTATGAAATGTTCTGTTTTGTTTGGATTATAATGCAGTTTTGCTTTTCTTACCCCGCTGAGAAAACTTAATTTTCTTTTGCAACTTTCTGTATTATATATTATCATGTTTCTTTTCAAAATATAAATAAAATAAAATTTGAACTTAATTTTGGTAATTGCAGCAAAAGATGTAGTCAACGAACTTGAATGCCTTGTCAATGATGCAAGTGCTGCGCTGAGAACTTCTAGTGAAAATTTGGCAAATTTGCAGAATGAGGATACTAGTCATGTGTTGGATGTAGTAGCAACTACCTATGACAAGGTAGTTTCCTGGTTTTACTATCTATGCTATGTAGGCGTTTATAGTTACGTATGCTTTTTTCTTTTATTCATCGAGTAAGTTATCATTTCATACCATAAAGAAAATTCTTCAAGGAATTGTTTCTTCATTTGCCTTGCTGTTTTTCATTCTCTGTGTCTCTGCCTTTGTCTTTGTCTCACTCACGCACACACACACTGACGCTCACTCTCACACACACTCGAGGATTTGTACATTTATGAGCATTTAACTTTTGAAATCTCAAAATTTGCTTGGTTCTTTGTTTCTTTAAAATTCCTGCCTAAACTGTGACGAAAGTTGTTTGTTTTGCAAATGTTACAACTATAAAGTACAACTAATGTGATGTGATCTCTCCTTTTGAACATAGTCTAAACGTAACGTGATCTCTCCTTTTGAACAGAGTTTTGCATAATCAACAGGATAATTTGAAATATGTATTTAAGATTGCAATATAACTTCAGACTGCTTATGTATTCTTTAGGAAATAACGGTGCCTTCAGATCTTCAGAAACCTGAAATTACTGATTATGCAGCCACGATGGCCATTATATACAGTATGGTGATGCAAGATTACTTGATGCAGGTAATAAACTTTCCCATTCTCTGGTATTCCAATTTTAGATAGAAAAGAATCGACATCTCCATTGCTCAAATGGAGAAAATATATATTTGCATCTTAAGATACCTGCTTGATCGGCCCATTTCTTTGTTGCAGGAAAAGATTGTTTTGTCTCTTAATCTCAAATCATCGTCCGAAGAACTGGAGAGCTATTGCCTGATGTGGTCTCTACGTCCATTTATTAATGATGAAGTTATGTATCAAGCTTGGAGACTTATTCCCTGAATTTATAGCTCTTTTAATTTCTTCATCTTCAAGACAGTCTAGGACATTGTTGTGGCCAACTTCTTATCAATACTGATAAAAGCATCTCCCGCATTTGATGTCAAAAACTCCCCTGACCATTTACCGGAATAGCTCAAGTGATTTGATTTGCGGTTGTGGGGAACAATTTCATGCGCAAAGTCTACTATGGAATCCATATTTTAGGGCTAGCGACAACATCTATATATTGGCGTAAAATCTATTCGGGCAAAAGTTAAATTTGTAGCATGGTTTTTAGATGGATAAAACCATTCTATTTTTATTTATAAGCAATAATAGTTGTTCTATCAATGATTATTGAGTTTTGAAAGCCAGTTTGAGATATTTTTAAATTCAAAATTAAGATGATTCGTTAAAAATTTTAAAAATAATAAAATTTATAATTAGTATTTTTAAATTTAAAAATTTCTTAAAGTTCACTTTAAAAAGCAAGTATTTTATATATCTTAGATTTTAAGAGGGTGTATTCAATTAAGACTTTTAAAGATTTTTAAAAATTTTTAAAGTTTGGTTGTATTCCATCAAGACATTTAAAGAGTTAATAAAAGTTTACTGGTATTCAATTATAACTTTTGTAATGTCTTTAAAGTTAGGTGGTGTTTAATTGAAACTTTTATAAAGTCTATAAAAATATTTTGGTATTCAAAAAGTCATTGATTTTTCAGATTTCTATTAAATGGTAGAGTTTGACAGACTTTAGAAGAAAATTTATAAGTATCAACACATATCCAAAGTCTTACCTCATCTCTAAAGACTTCCAAATATTAAACACAAAGGTAGAAATTCAAATCGCCAATAAAAAAATTGCAGAGAGATTTTATGGAAAATTTAAAAGTCGCAAAACTCTCCGGTAAATTTTTAACTTAAAATGAATATAAATTAATCTAATTTTAGAAAATATAATTATTAAAATTATAAACCGTTTATATTTTTTTTACTAAATTTATTAAAAATTAGATAAATTACACAAACTTTTATTATAGGAATATCTCGTTATGACTTTGAAAAATCAAACAGTAAATTTTGATTTTTAATATTATATTATATATATTTTATATTATATAGATATAGTATATGATATATACGAATCTTGATAAATTCTAAAACTCATCAAAATTAAAAAAACTAGTTAAAAGATGACAACGATTGATTGTTAAAAAATTACTTACGTAGCATTTTAATTAATTAATTTCTAACATCATAAATAAATTAAAAAATCGCAATAATTATTTTTAACGGTCAATTTTGGATCACTAACAACTATTAATAATTTTAAGAAAAATAAAATCTCTCTGGCAATTTTGTCTGTGGCTAATCGACGACTACAAATCTCTCTGGTAAATTTTTTATAACTTGGTGGCAATTTATTCACATATATGAAGTTTTGCGATCATATAGATTTTCATTGTCATATTATTTTGTGAAAAATAGAGTTTGGTACTCCTACTAAAAAATCGTACACATATATAGTATATATAGTTCAATAAAAAGTGAGCTTAATTTTTGTATTGCGTCTGTAGCTTCTAAAATTTTATTCGTATTCGAGTATCCAAATTTATCATGAAATGAGAATAATATGAATGCTTTCAACATATATAAAATCTCATGCCACAATAATTTAATGAAATAATGAGATTTCATGTAGTTCATGAAAAAAGAGTGAGAGGTTGTACACATGAGCTAATTAACAATTAATATAAGCTACAAAATATATGAGAAGTATATATAAAAGTCTATCAAAATCTTGGTAAAGAGTCTATTAAAGTATGTCACTTATTTCATGGAGCCTATAAAAATCATTTTAAAAAAGTCTTTAAAATCTTTAAGGGGGGTATATTCAATTAAGATTTTTAAAGACTTTTTTTTTAAGTGACATACTTTTGTAGAATTTGTGGGATTTTAATGACTTTCACATACTTTAAAGATTTTTTTAAAATAACTTTTATAGACTCCATGAAATAAGTAATATATTTTTATAAACTTTTTATCAAGACTGTGATAGACTTTTATATACTTCTAATATATCTTACAACATATATTAATTGTTAATTAGTCCATGTGTACAACCTCTCACTCTTTTTTCATGAGCTAGAGTAAATCTCATTATATTATTGTGGCATGAGATTTTATATATGTTGAAAGCGTTCATTATTCTACTCATTTCATGATACATTTAGATACTCGGATACCAATAAAATTTTAGAAACTACAGACGCAATACTAAAATTAAGCTCACTTTTCATTGAGTTATATATACTTTATGCATATGCGTGCGCTTTTTACTAATAATTGATTACTTTTTTATTATTGATTGCTTTACTAATATATATATATATATATATATATATATATATATATATATATGTTGATTGTGTGATTCTATCAACCCAATTTTTCATCTTAACTGCTGCTAATTTTGTTTGATTGTGTGGACCTTTTTTATGCGCCTAACATATATCAAAGCAGTGCGTTTTTCCCTTTTTTAGAAGGGAAAGATAACGATTCTGTCAATTTGTCATGCAGTAATACAACCACATGTTACATTATTTCACTATGATACACCAAAGACACTTGAAGACGAATATGAATGATGTCTCAAAAATTAACAGTGATTTTCTTCGTTTAAAATGTCAGAAAACTAAAAAAAAACATACACATACACATCTTATATTTTCTATTTTCATATATTATAATACATAATCTTTACAATTGATATGAGAGTTTTATGATTTTATCTCACCTTTGTTGAACAAATCTCTTTCCTCTTTTTATTGGAAGCTTTCGAACGGCTGCTTTTTTCCTCACCAATTCAGATTAGGTCTAGTTATTTGTTTACTTATTAATATATCTTGTTAATTCTCTTATAATAAAATTATAATAAATTCAATTATTTTTATGGCCCAAATTTTATCAAATTATTTATCCATCACATATTAATATTTATTAGCTCATATAAAATAAATAACTAATTTGACCTAATAAAAGATAAAGTCCAATTAAGAACTAATTTTATCCACCTTTGTGTTTATTTGAAAGTCTTTAGAAATCTTTAGAGATGAGGTAAGATTTTGGATATGGGTTGATAGTTATAATTCTTCTTCTAAAGTATGTCAAACTCTACCATTTGATAGACATATTTAAAATCTATGACTTTTTGTATACCAAAAATACTTTTATAGACTTTGTAAAAATCTTAATTCAATACCACCTAACTTTTAAAGACATTAAAAAAATTGTAATTGAATACCACTAAACTTTTATAAACTCTTTAAATGTCTTGATTGGATACAACCAAACTTTTAAAGTCTTTAAAAGTCTTTAAAAATCTTAATTGAATACACCCCCCTAAAAGTCATTAAAATTCACGAATTCTACAAAAGTCTATCACTTAAAAAAAGTCTTTAAAAATCTTAATTGAATATACCCCTTTAGATTTTTCTGAAAAGCTTCATATTCATCCAATATCATAACTGTGTGACTGTATAAGTAACTCAGCATCTTTAGCCATCCTGTCTTTATCAAATTTAGGCTACCATTTAAAAGAGACTTGCCTTAGAAGACGATTTACTCTTAAATCTGGATGTTGATTGATGAGTGGGAAATATATCAATGAATCAGATGTTTTTGAACTTAGTTTTATGCGTGTTTTGAGTAAGTTTAGTGTATTTTATTTATTTTTATGTTATTTTGTAGAATAGGCAAAGAAAAGACAAATCTGGCAATTTTGGGAAAGCAGTGGCAGTTTCATAAATAAGTGGAAGTTGAATGCTGGGGCATTCGTTTTGTGAAGGATTTGAATGCTGGGACATTAGAAGGCAGAAAGTGGACGAAAATTCTTTCCAGTTGGGTCAAGGATTTATGATTTCTACTAGGATTTGGATGTTGTAAAGCCTAATTTTTGAATGGGAATTAATTGTAGATTTGGAAAAGAACTTGTATTATAGTATTTTATTAAAATTAGGATATTATGTATGTAAATTTAATTAGAATTGTAATTCTGACAATTTTGGGTTAGGAAAAATAAACTTCTATACATAGTCTTATTTTGGGATTTTAAAAGTTGTTGGAAAAAAATCAATAAACACCATCTGAGGCTAATTCTCTTCCAAGTTCAAGGACAAGCAAAATATCATCAAAGATGGAGGTCATGGATTGATGAAGCTTGGAGATAGAAGATTTACGGGCGACAATTTTTCTTCTCTAAACCTTTATTTATTTTTGTCTTTCATTGATGCGGAATATTTTGTGAATTTTAATTTTATCTGCTATGAACATGTTTTTAATTTAAGTTTTTAATGGAATCTCATATGTAGTTTAAATTGAATTTCTTTCTATTTGATTGGCACCATATGAATTGGTTTATCATATTTTGTGCGTTCATGTATTAATTAACTAACTAGTAATTAATGGGACAATCTATATTAAATTGGAAGATGGATTATAGATTTAGATCTTAATATGATAACATATGTTTGTTTTTTCTGCATGTGATGAAATTCATGATTCGTGTATAAGATAGAAATATACCTATATGTCATGTGTAACCAATTGGAGAATCTATGCTTAAAATTCATGTTAATTTAATTCACATAGGAATATAGTGAGTTATTTAGCTAGGATGTTCATTTTCGATTCTATTCCCATTGTGGTGAATTTAGAAAGGATATGTTTATATGACCATCGGAAGAGGCGTATAAATACTAACGAATTCTCGATTAACAATTTATCGTGACCGTATAATTAAATGGAGAGTTATGATATTTGAATGAAGCATGAGATGAAATTGAATTCTTAAATTTATTTATCTATGTAATTATATTTTATTATTTAATTATTTATGTTTAGTTAAATTAGTAATTTTAATTAATTCATCTGTTTAAATAAGATTGACTTGATATAAAGTTGGTACTTGAGAAAACGTTAGAATTAACTCTAGGGAACGATACTCTTTTTATCATTTTATTACTTGTTGCCGTGTATACTTGTTCGTATTTATTGATTGTTAAATCAACCAACAAATTTTTTGGCGCTGTTGCTGGTGAGTTATCTTTCTAATGTTTTTCCAATATTGATTTTAATCAAATTAATCTTAATTTAAGCTTGTATTTTTATTGTAATTAATTTGTTTAATTTTTTGTGTTTTTCAGATCACGCATCTTAGCAGATAAAAAGAGACGGTTGCGGACAGCTACAACAGACCTTTTTTCGAGGAAGTTCTTGCATTAATTTCTTTTATTGCATACTTTAAGGATAATGTCAGTTTCAAGTTTGGGGGTCTTCCAATATTTTGTTTTGATGTGTAGATCTATGTTGTGATTTTATTTTATTTTTATTTTAAATTTCGTGGGTATATTCACTGCAAACCCTTACGAGACACAACTCGTCCACTTGGGGTAACTTTAAGGTTTAAAGGCTTGTTGCACATGCTAAGTGCAATCGTGTTTCCTACGAAAACGGTGTTGTATTGTTTTTAGGTAGTGTCTCTTGGGTAATGGATTAACTGAATTTGAAGATTTTTTTTGTCAATGATGAAATTTTGATTTTTATTTAATAATTCTTAGAAAAAGAGATAAATATTGCTTAGTCTTTGATTTTTTTGTTAGTTTTTGTTTTGTTTGAGACATTTAATTGTTTTATGCACATATCCATTTGGTTGAGCTAGTTTTAACTTTGATGAAGTTTATATGTTAAATGTTTGTGAAAAATATTTATGAACTTTATATCTTGTTTGATCATAACTTAAAGTGTAAAACGAAAGAGAATACAGTTTGGGGGAAATCTTGGTTAATTTGAAGATTTTTTTAAAGAAAATTTGAACCTTCCCTAGTTGAAACAATGGATCATGTGATGGGTTGAGATGGAGCGTAAAACGCACTCACTAAAAAAAATAATAAAATAATAAAAAGAAAAAAAATGTGTTTTTGAATTCTCGAGGAAGGGTTAAAAGGGGCTTAAATGTTTTAAAACCTTGGGATCCTATAGTTATATTTTTTTATTCACTTTAAGTTGTGGGCGATAACCATATAAAGTTCTTGTTGTAATACTAATTTTTTTGATATCTTTTATGATGCATTTGCTTATATGAGTTTTTTTGAGTTTTTTTCTCTCGCTAATTTGATACATTTAGATTCACACACACACACGAATGGTCTTGAATGAAGTATGACTAATAAGATGTTGGATTTTTAAACTTTGCATAGTTTTAAAATTTTCTAGGAGTTATCATTTAATTAAATATTTGAGGCCATGTTCAATTTCAAATTGGTTCATTGCTTGTTGAACAATTAGTTATTAGTTTTATTTTTATAGTTTTTGTTTAAACTGCTCGAGGACAAGTAAATATTTAAGTTTGGGGGTATTTGATGAGTGAAAAATATACCAATGAATCAGATTCTTTTTGACATAGTTTTGTGCTTGCTTTGAGTAATTTTAGTTTGGGGGTATTTTATGCGTGCTTTCAATAATTTTAGGCAAAGAAAAGGTAAATTTGTCAATTTTTGGAAAGCAGTGACAGTTTTGTAAATAAGTGGAAGTTGAATGCTGGGGCAATCGTTTTGTGAAGGATTTGAATGCTGGGGCATTGGCAAACAGAAAGTGGATGCAAATTCTTTTCAGCTGGGTCAAGGATTTATAATTTCTACTAGGATTTGGATGTTGTAAAGCCTAATTTTTGCATTGGAATTAATTGTAGATTTGTAAAAGGAATTGTATTATAATATTTTATTAAAATTAGGATAATATGTATGTAAATTTAATTAGGATTGTAATTCTATTAGGGTTAGGAAAAATAAACTTATATAAATAGTCTTATTTTGGGATTATAAAATTTGTTTGAAAATAGCCAATGAAGACCATGTGAGGCTAATTCTCTTCATAGTTCAAGGACAAGCAAGATATTATCAAAAATGGAGGTCATGGATTGACGAAGCTTGGAGATAAAATATTTGCAGGAGAAATTTTTTCATCTCTAAACCTTTATTTTTTTTGTCTTTCATTTATGCGGAATATTTTGTGGATTATAATTTTATCTGCTATAACATGTTTTTAATTTTAGTTTTTGATGGAATCTTATATGTAGTTTAAATTGAATTTCTTTCTATTTGATTGGCACCATATGAATTAGTTTATCATATTTTGTGCGTTCATGTATTAATTAACTAGCTAGTAATTAATGGGACAATCTATTTTAAATTGGAAGATGGATTATAGATTTAGATATAAATATGATAACATATGTTTGTGTTTTCTGCATGTGATGAAATTCATGATTCGTGTATAGGATATGGATATACATATATATGCCATGTGTAACCAATTGGAGAATCTATGCTTAAAATTCATGTTAATTTAACTAACATATGAATATAGTGAGTTATTTAGCTAGAATGTTCCTTTTCGATTCTATTCCCATTGTAATGAATTTAGAAAGGATATGTTTATATGACCATCGGAAGAGGCGTATAAATACTAACGAATTCTCGATTAACATTTCACCGTGACTGTATAATTAGATGGAGAGTTATGATATTTGGATGAAGCATGCGATGAAATTGAATTTTTAAATGTATTTATCTATGTAATTATATTTTATTATTTAGTTATTTATGTTTAGTTAAATTAGTAATTTTAATTATTTCATCCATTTAAATAAGATTCACTTGATATAAAATTGGTATTTGGGAAAACGTTAGAATGAATTTCTCGTGGGAACAATACTTTTCTTATCATTTTATTACTTGTTGACCGTATATACTTACTCGTATTTATTGATTGTTAAATCAACCAACAAGTTTTTAGCACCGTTGCTGGTGAATTATTTTTCTAATGTTTTTCCAATATTGATTTTAATTAAGTTGATCTTAATTTAAACTTGTATTTTTATTGTAATTAATTTGTTTAATTTTTGTGTTTTTCAGATCATGCATCTTAGCAGATAAAAGGAGACGGTTGCGGACATCGACAACTGACCTCTTTTCGGGGATGTTCTTGCATTAATTTCTTTTATTGCATACTTTAAGGATAATGTCAGTTTCAAGTTTGGGGGTCTTCCTATATTTTGTTTTGATGTGTAGATCTATGTTGTTATTTTATATTATTTTTATTTTCAATTTTGTGGGTATATTCACTTGCAAATCCTCACGAGACACAACTCGTCCACTTGGGGTAACCTTAAGGTTTAAAGGTTTGTTGCACATGTTAAGTGCAATCGTGTTTCCTACGAAAACGGCGTTGTATTGTTTTTAGGTAGTCTTTTGGGTAATGAATTAACAGAATTTGAAGATTTTTGGTCAATGATGAAATTTGATTTTTATTTAATAATTCTTAGAAAAAGGGATAAATATTGCTTGTTCTATGTATTTGTTGTTAGTTTTTGTTTTGTTTGAGACATTTAATTCTTTTATGCACATATCTATTTGGTTGAACTATGAAAGTCCAATAATAATTTAGAAGGGGGGTTGAATAGATTATTACAGGTTAAAAAATTATATTAGGCCTTTTTGAATTTTTAATAATCAATTTGCAGTTTTAGTAATTAGCATGCAAGATAGTAAAAATTCAATCACACAATGCACATAGATTTATCTTGTTCACAACATACATCCCTTGGTATGTTGCTACGTCCAATCTCAAGTCCCTACTTAGAACTTGATATCCTATTACTATTGTTGGGTAAAATCTAATTACGCACAACACACAAATATACGTGGTCAACAAGTAATAAAGTGATAAGTTGAGTATCGTTCCCATAGAGAATTATTTAACAAAAATCACCAAGTACTAACTCGTAACCAACTCAATCTTATTTAAACGAATGAATTTCAAATTATATAAATTAAACTACTATTAAATTCCACTAGTTAAATTAAGATAACGGAGATTCAAGATCACAACTTCACTTATTGCTTCATTTAAGTTAACACACTTCTCATCAAATATTATTCTCTATCCTGAATTATTAATCAAGAACACTAAAGCAGATAAAACCACCTCTCGATGGATAATACCCATATTAACGTCAATCCACAATTAAGATAGAAATCCGTTAAACACCTTAATCAACTAACCCACTATATCTCTATGTGAATAACAATTGAAGAAGGTTGAAGAATAAGTTCTCTATCCGATTACATGCGGTGTCAAGCATATCTCTACCTTAACACTCATCAAGTTTAAGCTACTAACAAAATCCTGAACACATGCTATCATGATAAGATCTAAATCAATACTTCATCTCTCGAGTTCATATAGATTATCACGGTAATTGATGGCCAATCAATTAAACAATTAAGTCCAAATCATAATAGACAATCCTCACAATAGAATATAATAATTGATAACGAAGCATATTAAAATAAACTACACAATAAGATCCATTGTAATCTCAAACAAAGAATTAGTTCATGATTATTGAATTAAAACTAAGAATCCATAATTGAATAAACAATAAAAGACAAAGATAGAAGAAGATAAGAAGATAAAATCTATTGTCTGTAGATTTGATGCTCCCTCCTTGCTCCTACTTTTAATCTTCAATGATCTCCAAGTTGCTTTAATCTCCAAAACTCATTAGAACTAGGGTTATGATCTAATTTACTATAATCTAATCTAATGGAATCCTCTCTCTAGTCTCTCATCTCCCCTAATCCTTGTGATTCTCCTCCTCTTATAAGTCTCTTTATATGTCTTTAAGTTCTCTTGGAAGTCCTTGTGTCAATCGGATCGAAACAATCCTTCCCGGACTCAAATTGGACTAAAATTAGATTTTCAAGCATTTTACAGGCATACCCCGCCCCGTGGAACTTAGGGAACTGTCTTGTGACTTGCATGCCCACCCCGGCGGCGGTTTTGTGAAAGAAAATTTTCTGCTCTTACGTCCTTTGGGAAAACGGCCATAACTTTTGATTCGGGAAGAGTTACGAGGCCTGCCACCTATCAAATCGAAGATATCGACAACTTTCATTCTTTAAGAATGTAGAAATAATGGATGGATGAAGGTCAAAATTGGCCTGGAAGTGACTGCTATGCAAATGACCACCCAAAACAGTGACGTTCGACGTCCGTTGGTATAAATATCATAACTCTTGCATCCGAACTCCGATTGGGATGATTCAAGATGTTCTAAAAAGCTAATAAGAAGCTCTACAATGTAATCCAAGTTCCAAACCAAGAACATGAAATAAACATAAAAGCCCAAACGATGTCCGAATTGCTTTTCTTTACGTTTTCATATCGATTCTTTACGATTTCAACTCCCAAGCATATAATCTACAAAACGAACACAAAATGCATGAAAAGTAACTAAGAAACATTAGATTAAGGAAATAATTCAAGTAACAGATACCGGATAAGTAGGTATAAAACCTACTTATCAACTATCAGTAATAAAAACTCCTTCAACAGGCGGAGAAGTCTTTATAAAATTTTCTAGACAAACTTCCAACTATTCAACAATTCTATCTTGGACAACAAGCTCCCTTCTCCCTCCTCAATTTTAGTTGTACCTTCTTTAGAGTTCAGTTCTATTCTATGTTTTGGTCTTGAAACAATAGCCTTTTCGTCACCTCACAAGTACACTAGAGACCCAACTTCCCGCTGACCTCTCTAAGACTCTGGTGTTGGTCGAAGAATTACTTGTCTTTCTCACAGGTACATAAAATAAACTAACTTCTGACCTTTTCTCATTTTACAAATGATTTTACAACAATATGCTTCTTAAATAAGCATATAAGAATTTAGTATAGATTGATGCTTCTCAAATAAGCAGATATCAATTAAAGAACTTCTTAGCAAGTAGATAGTAATTTATGTTTAGATCAAATAATGCTTCTAATTAAGCAAATATGTAAAGTATGCACAGTTATAAAAGTTCAAATAACTTTTATGTTTTCGAGAGATGCTTCTTGAATAATCAGATAAGTCAATTTTAGCTTTAAATCAAAAGTGCTTCTTTTTAAGCAGATATGAAATTTTAATGCAATTTATAAAGAATTATTTACTCTTTAAAATAAAGAGTGTTTTTCTATGGATTAAACATGATTGTTTCTCAGATAATCTTTAACAAGTATTATATGAATGATTTTTATGTATCAATACTTGTATATAAAAAGAATCAATCAATTCAAATAATATTTATCAAGTATAATAATTAAATCAGTTAAACATAAACTGATATAACAAATATTATTGTTTAACTCAGATAATATATAAGAATATTTTATCTATTATGTGAATTTTTATAAATAATGTCACTTAGTACTATAAGGAATCATATGGTTCGAATTCCTCTTTGCAGATGTGTATCTCCGTAGCCTTGCGACGTCTAAGTACGACAAATTTTATAATTTCACAATTGATATTTATATAAATATTTTCAATAGATTACTATGATTCTCAAATCCGGTTCGGATGACTCCTCTTTTTGGAGGAATATCTCAGTGTTGTTTTGAGCTATCAAGTGTCGTAACTATTTTAAGATATTTATATAAATAATGTCGATAAAAAGTTACTGAAGACTATAAGGAATTGTACGGTTCGAATTCCTCCCCGTAGATGTGTCTCTCCGTAGATGTGTATCTCCATAGCCTTGCGGCGCCCAAGTATCCTTTTATCTGACAAATAGATAGAATATAGATATATAAAATTGTGTATAACAATGTATATTCGTATATCTATATTTATATAAAGCAAGTAAGAAATAACTCAACAAAAGTTAAACTCAAATGACTTATCTTAGTACTTGGACCAATTTTCTCTTCTAAAAATAATCAGAACTTTTGTAAGAAGAGATATAAAGCTTTTAGAGAGAATGTAGGCAAGGAGAGTATGCTTTGCTTTTCACTAAATTGGTAAAAACAAAATGAATGAAATACTCTCTATTTATAGATTTTTTGAAGTCGGGGGCAAAAATATAATTTGTGAAAATTGATTTTTTAATGCATGGTTTGGATGATGTATTTTTGATTTCAACGGTCCAGATGAAAACTAGAATATGCGGTTCATTTATGGTCAGTACTCAAAAATCTGCCCATTCCTTTTTCAAAGTACTTGGCATTTAATGAATAAATTTGACCAAAAGCTTATACACGTATGCCAGCACACAGTTTTTGATGTCCCAAATTGAAGGTCACAAAGTTTTGCCATCACATGCATATACTTATGATACAATGCATGCAAAGGTATATATATATATATATATATATATATATATATATATATATATATATATATATTAATGCACATAGTATTATATGTATGCATGAATGCAATAAATCATTTTTGCCCAACTTTATTTTTTGAAAATAAATAGGATCTCTCGCCTTAAATATTTATATGAATCAATTTATTTAACACTTGACATTTAAGTTATCAAGGTCAATAAAAATTAATTCAAATAAAACTAGAAAATAGTTTAGATAAAAAAATTAAATAATTTATAAATTTATTTTATTACTACATAATTGTTATCATCAAAATATATAAAATAAAATGAGACCTATCAATCTCCCTTTTTGATGATGACAATTATAATTTTTTTTTATTCTTAAGAAGCTCCCTATCAAATTATGAATACTTTTAATTCCTAAACTTAGCAGTTTATAATAGTTTATCCAATCTCATAGCAGTTTATATAATGCTTATAGCAATTTATATTTATATACAATCTCATAGCAGTGTATGTAACAATTATAACAGTTATAGCAGTTTATAATAGTTTATCCAATCTCATAGCAATTTATATAATAGTTATAGCATTTTATATTTATATCCAATCTCATTGCAGTTTATGTAACAGTTATAGCAGTTATAATATTTTTCTTCTCCCCCTTTGTCATCATAAAAAATGATGGAAAAAAAAGACTTAATCCTGCAGAAAATTTAGGTAAGTAATCCTGCACAGAGAGTTAGTAACCAAAATATATAGAAAACTAGAAAAGATATTTCTAGCAACAACAGTAGTAGTAATAGTAGTAGTAGTAGAGAGGGGTTAGGGGAGTTAAGTTACAGTCATCCCGAATAGTTAGAAATATTACAGTTAGTTCAAATAGTTAGATTTCCTCTAGATTTAGAGGAGAGAAGTGAGAGATTTCAGGAATGTGAACATCTGGAGCTTCTGGAAATGGTGGTGGCACAAGATCATCTGGGTCATCAGTGACATTAGGATGAAATTGGTAGGGACCCATGAGCAAGCTATTATTCTCCATCAGACAACATACCATGGTCTTAACAACATGTAGAGATAACTGCACATCTTCTAACTTTTTTAACAAAAGATTTTGGTTTTGTAGAAGAAGTTGATTCATGCTATTAAGTGAATAAATTTTAGTGGCCATTTTTATGTTGGACTCAATAACCTCATGATCAATAGGTTTAAAAACGATTAAGGACTGAGGTGGCAGATTTAAATGAGAGACAATATTACTGGTGGGAACAAGTTGGGATTGATGTTGTGACACAGTGATGTCCACATAATTGAAAATATGAGTAAACAACAAACCAAATCCAAGACAGTTGTTATTGAAGCATAATTCAAAGGATGATAATAAAAAATAGGCCAAGTTATAAGGCATGCACTCATTCAAAATGCTCTTGATGATTTCCAAATCAAAGGGCAACAGTTTCCTATCATCTCTAACAGGCATGAAGTTGTTTCTCAGAATTTTACCCAGAAATTGACACTCAGCAGTAAGAAACTCCAATCTAATTTTGCAAGGAAAATCAAATAACAAATGCAGACACCATTTGATCAATCACAACATACAAGTTGTGCTTAAATAACATGCATTCTTCTACAGAAATGCCAGATGGATGAAGATAGGAGTTGATCCTAGGTAATTCTAAAGTAGAGGGATGCAGTTGAAGTGCATGGACAAGAAACATGTTAACGCCAAGTTTCGTCTACGCGTCCAATCACAGAATCCACGCGCTGAAACCTGCACAATAACAGATCACACAAAAGCTTGACGACTTGTGCCGCCCGGGGATAGCTCCGGTGTGAGAATAAGTACAGGCCATTCACAAGGTTTAACAATGGAGGCTAAGTGTTTAGTGCTCAAAAGTAGGTATTACCTGTTAATTGTAGTTAAACCTTATATTTATAGCCATTCTCATCTCCCAAGAGTTCCTCTCTGAGTCGGAATAGGACTCCTAAATATGGTAGTTACCTATACTTGGACTCAACACAATCACCTTAAAAGGTGCAAGTAGAATCCCTTTCCAATACTACCTTTGGAGTTGCCTTATTAAGGTATAGTTAGGGTTAGAACCCTTAACCAGTAAACCCCTTATCACTCCCAACTCTGCACATAGGCTACCCAACTGCACAGGCCCAATCCCACCAAGCCCGTTATTTGGTTCGGGCTTCGGTCCAAAGGACTCGAAGGCCCGACCCCGAACGCCTACCTCTCCAGAATAAGGTACCGACCCAAAGGACTCGGATACCCGTACCCAACCACTATGGCTTTGCTGAGTCCGGTCCAGGAGATCCAAACGCCCGAACTCTTCCCTGGGTTTCTGCCCAATGGTTCTGTTAACCCCTTCCAATGTCAGACCTTCGGCCCACTTGCAGGCCGGTAAAATACTCCCGAACATTGTCCCCCAGTCTCTGGTTATAATGTATTTATAATTGGAGACTTGAGAGGTCATGGATTCGAAGAGACACGACAACAAATGATGAGTTGTCTGGGGAATCCCAACGGTCTGTCCTCGTTCATTGAAATGTTGCACGTCCTCCCATGCCTGGTCCCACTTTGGGCATTTAATATCCGCCCTTGGGTAGCGTGTGACTACACCTATAAAAACCCCCTTCCATCAATCGCTGTCACTTTTCTAGACTTCTCTTCTTCAAAACCTCTGTTCAAATTTTTCGACGAGGGCGATTTCCGGCGAGCTCACTTCTCCCCCAAACTTCACTGACTTTATCTTCCCTGTCAAACTTTGAACATCGGTTTTGTTCATTTTCTTCTAAGATCCAATCACATTTGTGTCTCCTTCCCTTCCTGTCACACCAAATGGCTGATTCAAGCACTAATCCCCTGCCAGTGAGTCAGTTACTCCCTCCGTCACCACCGACGACCTAGTTCCAATTGAGTTACCGGTGGCCCCTTCCGACGCCATTCCCTCCATGGTCCTGCCTACTCCAATAAGCTCCAAGGCTAGGATCCGAAATGCTTATCACTCCCAAGAGGAGTTTTCATATATGCACACTCCCTCCACCATCACACCTTCTCAGCTCTTTGACGTTCGAATCCTTTACAACATCCCCCCGAATACAAGCTTCGGGTCCCGAAGCCCGACGAGAAGATGTTCTGGGGGCCTGAGGGTGAGTGGGTTGCCGTTCCCCTTTATAATCTGAAATATGGGATTCAGTTCCCTCTTCATGAGTTCATTTCATCCTTTTTGAACTTTGCTGGCCTCAGGTTCGCATAACTCGTGCCGAACTTATACATCCATCTAATCTCTTTCATTGCACTGTGCCAAGAGATCGGGATTACTCCTGGTCTCAACTTCTTTTTTGCTCTTTTCACCATTACCAGCTTGAAAGAGCCCGGTTTACGACAATTAAACAAACGGGCCAATCGCCCCGTCATCATCAAAACCCCTTTGAGTAACAAGGGATGGCACGACAAGTGGATCTTTGTCCGAGGGACCGATCTTCAACTTCTTCCCCGTTGGGCTCATCCCGAGGACCCCATAGCCAAGGTGTTAAAGTTTTTGAAGGATCGAGCCGACGCCTTCAAGGCTTTCTACAAAAAATGGAGCAAAACTGAGTGGAGCCTGACGGTTTTGTCTAGTGAAGCTTGGCTATACAAACATGGATGTAAGTATCTCCCTTCCTACTGATCAGTTCCAACTTACTTTTTCATCATTTGCCACATATATTTTATGTCTTATCCCGCTCTCTTCTGTGCAGTGACAATTTTTAAGCCCGAAGGGACCACTGAATCCCTAACTCCTCCACCTGCTATCGCCGAACCCATTCATCCACCGGTAACCGATGGTTCCCCCGACGAAGAAACCATCCCCATCACCGAGCTGTCGGTGGGGTCCACTTCAAATCCTGACCCCTTGTCCACCAAAAAGGTGGCTTTAAAGATGAGTCGGGCGGAGAAAGCGGCCTTTTTGAAGAGGTCCAAGAAGCCTTCTAAACCTTCTGCGATAGTCCCCGCCAAGGTCATCCCTTCAATTGTAAATTCTACTCCTCCCCCTCCTACTCAAGTTACTGTGGTTGAGGATTCGGAGGATACTGAGGAGGTTCCTTTCGGGCCCAATCCGAAAAAGCCGCGACTCACCCAAGACCCCGAGCCCCCACCCCTCGAACAACGAGTTGTTGAGGCTGACCCCCTTCCTACTGCCACTCCCCCTTCCCGAGTGAACTCTTTTCAAGGGACGCCGACTACTTATTGGCCGAAGAGCCCTTCAGACGTTTTTCCTTTCCACCTGTTCGATCAGTTCAAGCTTTCAAGCGATGACGAACGGTTCAGAGGATTCACTTCCGAGGAGTATCTGGTGGCATACGTCCGGGCCCAATGCCAGGTAATTCCATGGTTATTTATCTTATAACTGAAACTTTTAATTTTCATGGTTATAATGCTCATGCTTGTTGCAGGCCAATGCCATTCTTGCTCGGGCCATCCCTCCATTGGCTGAATAACTAAAAAGAAATTGTTGAGGGCATGATTCTTTTTGTTGCTTGAGGCTGAGGTTCGGGGTTTGACCTCGGACCTGAAGAATGAAAGGGACCATCATGCGGAGACCCAAAACAAGGCCACCCAGGTCCAACGACAGGTCGATGAACTGAAAGAACAATACTCCCTACTTCAATAGGAGTTCGTTGGCCTTGAGGGTCACGTTAAGAAGCTGATCAAGGAGAAGGAGCACCTGGCTTCGGAGGTCAAGGATCGGGAGAAGGCGGTTGATACCATCGCAGAGAAATATGCTGAGGTTCTTGACAAGATGAGGCATCTGATAAGGGAAAACACCGCCCTATCTCTCGAAGTCGACTCCCTTCCGAGGAAGCTTTCTGAGGCCAAGCAACAGGCAATTGCCGAATATGAAGAGTCTGATGCCTTGAGCGAGAAGGTTATGGCCCAATTTGGTGAAGGGTATGAAACCTATCGGGAAAAGGCTCAGGTGAAGCTGATAGCTGCTGGTCTCGATGCCTCCCTACTTGATTCCTCGGACGAAGAGTCCGAGGCCGGGGACGATCCTCTTCCGAGTAGCTTCTTTTAAGACATGTAATTTTTTTGTACTTGTAAATTTTCTTTTCTTAGTTTTGTAACTTGCTCGATCAGTTATGCTAGTGATAGGTGTATCCTAAGCATGTCTGATCGAAAATTATAAAACACTTGGATATGAATGAAAATAGCAGATCTTTCTTAGTTGTTATCTCGGTTAGTTTTGCTTGCGACTTTTATCGAACAGTTAGGTCATTTCTGACCGTCTGGTCAATTAATGCCCGAAGCTTACAAGATCGGATTTATAACTTTATCAATTAGTTGTACTTGTGATCTTTACTGGTCAGTTAGGTCCTTCCGGACGGTCTAATCAGTTTGTGTTCAAAGCTTATCTGATCGGATTTGTAACTTTGTCAATCAGTTACACTTGTGACCTTTACTGATTAGTTAGGTCCTTGCGGACTGTCTGATCAGTTTACGCCCAAAGCATGTCTGACTGGTAAAGCATTATGAATTTAAATGAAACATAAATATTTCTCGAAGAGAAGTTTTTATTTCATTGATAAATTGCATAAATTGCATAGGTAAAGGAGAGAATAGATATGCATTTACTGGTAACATTTTCTAAGTCTTCCAGCATGCCATATATTCTTTACCTCAGATCCATCCATAGCTCGAAGACGGTAAGTCCCTGGCTTCGGCACCTCCATTACTTCGTAAGGCCCCTCCCAGTTAGGCATTAGCTTGCCTGTGTTCTGGGGGGTTGATGCCTCTGACTCCTGAAGCACCAAATCTCCTACCTCAAACCTCCTCAGCTTCACCTTCTGGTTGTAGTGTCGGGCTATTCTCTGCTGATAAATAGCCAACCTCAATATAGCAGAGTCCCGAGCTTCATCCAGCAGATCCAAATTTGTTTTCAGGCCTTCATTATTGTATAGTTCCTTGTATTGACTGACTCGAAGAGTGGGGGATCCGATCTCGATTGGTATGAGTGCATCAGTTCCATATGCCAGTCAGAATGGAGAGTCTCCAGTTGTTGTCCTCGGAGTTGTCCGATATACCCTGGCTCTTCGAGTAGTTCTTCGGGCCACCGACCCTTTAACTCATCCAACCTTCTTTTTATTCCGTTGAGCAGGGTTCGGTTGGTCACTTCTACTTGGCTATTCGATTGAGGGTGAGAAACTGAAGTCTTACGGTGTTGAATTCCCAACTCTTTCAGAAAACATTCAAATTTTGATCCCACAAACTATCTGCCATTATCAGAGACCACTGCCCTCGGAATGCCGAAACGGTAAACGACTCCCTCCTTAAAAAATTTCAAGCATTCTTGTTCGGTGATCTTCTGTAGTGGTTTGGCTTCGACCCATTTTTTCATATAGTCAATAGCCACGATTACAAAGCTGACTTGCCCCTTGGCCTTTGGCAAAGGCCCTAGGATGTCGATTCCCCATACAGCGAAGGGAATCGGGGATAAGACCGAGTACAACTCTTCAGGGGGTTGATGTGGGATATTGCTATTCAGCTGACACTTGGGACACCTTCTGACGAATTCCTTGGCCACTGTGTAGATAGTCGGCCAGTAATACCCCTGCCTCAAAATCTTATGTGCCACTGACTTGGCCCCCATATGATCTCCACAAATCCCTTCGTGTACCTCTCGAAGTGTATAGTTTGCTTCTGACGGTGTTAAGCACTTGAGTAATGGAGAACTGAAAGCCCTTCGATACAGATCTCCATCAATAAGTACAACGTTTGAACTTTGGTGCTTGATCTTCCTTGCTAGAATGCAATTCGAAGGCAACACCCCGTCGGCCATGTAGAAGATGTATGGCGTAAGCCAGCAGTCCAGCCGATCAATACATAGTACCTCCTCTTTCGGAACACTTGGCTGCTCCAATACTTCCAGATATACTAATCCACTGAAAGAGCTTGCTTCTGTCGTTGCCAGTCGAGCCAAGGTATCTGCCACTGTGTTGTTGGATCGATTCACTCCCTGACAGCTGACTAAACTGAAGTATGCCAGTTTACTCTTTGCTTCGGCTAAATACCTTGTCATTCTTGCCCCCCGGGCCTCATACTCCCCCGATATCTGTTTGATGACCAACTGTGAATCACTATAGATGACTAAATTTTGTACTTTTAGGCTCTGTGCTAACTTCAGCCCGGCTAGAATGGCTTCGTACTCTTTTTCGTTATTGGTCGCTTTGAATTGGAACCGAATGACCTGTTGGACCTTGAATCCTTCGGGACTCATCAGTATGACCCCTGCACCACTGATGTCCGAGGTTGATGAGCCATCTACATACAGTGTCCATGAAGTCCTCACATGTTATGTTTCGGTGACCGATCCCACATCCGGTTCTGTGAACGAGCATTCCACGATGAAATCGGCCAGTGCCTGCCCTTTGATTGCTGTCCGGGGTAGATACTCCAATGCAAATTATGTTAATTCCATTGCCCATGCTGCCAGTCTTCCCGAAACCTCTGATCGGTGTAGGATTTTCTTCAACGGCTGATCCGTGTATACCACCACCACCCGACCTTGGAAATAATGCCAAAGTTTTCTTCTTGCTATGATCAAAGCGTTGGCAAATTTTTCCAGGTTCAGGTATCGAATTTCTTCATCTCAAAGCACGTGGCTTACGTAGTTTACTGGGAACTGATTTCCCCCTTTGTCCCAAACTAATGCCGCCCCTACCGCCATCGAACTTCATTTGCCGGACATCTGATACAAAGGTTCGAAGGATCGGTTTCGTCGTGATGGGTGCCGAAGATAAATAGTGTTTGATCCCTTGGAACGCGTCTTCACACTCCGAAGTCCATTGGAAGCTTTTCTCGTTCTTGGGCCCTTTCAAGGTGTCAAAAAATGGTAGGCATCTCTCTGCTGACTTGGAAACAAACCTTCGGAGGGCCGCGATCCGACCCGTCAGTCTCTGCACATCCTTATACGACTTCAGAGATTTCATATCCAGGACCGCCTGAATCTTCTCTAGATTCACTTCAATTCCCCTCTTACTGACCAAATATCCTAAGAACTTTCCCGATCCCAATCCGAACGTGCACTTGGTCGGGTTCAACCTCAGGTTGCGTTTCCTGACTGTTCCGAAGCAGTTTTCCAGATCCTTGAGGTGGTCACGGATTGACATGCTTTTGAAGATCATGTCATCCACGTAGACCTCCATACCTCTCCCTAACTGTTCCGTGAACACGAGATTCATCATTCGCTGATAGGTAGCCCCTGCATTCAGTAGTCCGAAGGTCATCTTCCGATACACATATATTGCCCGATGCGTGATGAAACTGGTCTTCGAGATGTCTTCCTTACTCATTGAAATATGATGGTATCCTGAGAATGCGTCCATGAAGCTCAGTATACCGTATCCCAAAGTTGTGTCTATCAACTGATCTATATTGGGCAAAGGATAGAAATCCTTCGGACACGCCCTGTTCAGGTCTGTGTAGTCGATGCATAGTCTCCACTTCCTGTTCTGCTTCTGGACCAAGACTATATTGGCCAACCACTCCGGGTAATCAATTTTGAAGATAAATTCGGCCTCCAGGAGTTTGGCAATCTCCTCATCAATGATTTTCTGTCTTTCTGGGGTGAAAACTCTTCGCTTCTGTATGACCGATTTTTTGCTTGGGTCCACATGTAATTTTTGTAGGGCCACCAATTCGCTTACCCCTGGCATATCACTCGGCTCCCATGCGAAGATGTTGGCGTAGACTTGGAGCAATTCTATCAATCCTGTCCTGAACGATTCTGCTAATCCCGACCCGATCTTGATCATTTTTGCTGAATTCCCTGGCACCAGTTCTATATCCTCGGTTTCTTCAGCTGGCAGAGCAAGCGGTTCTGTGCTACTTTCAGTGAATGGCTCTATTTCGATAGCCATTGTCTATTTCTGTTTGCTGACCCCGACCCCTGAGGAAATCAAGCTATTTCGGTAGCACCTTCGAGCAATGTCTAAATCTCCTTTTACCTCCCCGATCCCGTTCGGTGTTGGAAACTTGATTTTGAAGTGGGGTATAGAAGTCACTGCTTGCAAGGCTGCTAAGGTCGGTCTTCCGAGGATTGCATTGTAGGCCAAGTCCACCTAGACTACGAAAAATCTGACCATTATTTTGACCTGATTGGGTACTATGCCGAACTTAACAGGTAATTCGATGGTGCTTGACACATACACAGGATCTCCACTGAAACCATACATGGGTCCTTTGCCTCCCAAATCCATCTTCTTCCCTTGCAGGTCCATCCTCTAGTAGGCGTGGGTGTATAAGATGTCGACCGAGGATCCATTGTCTATCATCATCCGTTTCATATCCACGGTCCCGACTTGGGCAGTTATCACCAATGCTCTGTCATGCGGCTCGATGAGGTCTGTCGGGTAATCCTCGTCCGAGAAGGAGATAGGTGTTCCCAGATATGCCCGATCCTTTCTTGTAGTTGACCATGTAACCGATAACACCGCCTCTAGATGCCCACTCCTTTTCTTTCCAGTTACTCGCCCAATTGAGCCGCCTGATATCACATCAATTACGCCTCAGGCTGGCGAATTCTGTGGAGGCTGGGTGTCCTGATCGTGATCCCTGCTTTCCACTCTTGGTGCCGCCGCATTACCCCGACCTGCTAAATATTGTATCAACTGTCCGTTTTGAACATTCTTCTCTATCATATCCATCAGGTGGGTGCATGCCTCTGTCGAGTGCCCGGTACTCTGGTGATACTCGCAATACTTGTCCCGACCCCTCCTCCCTGGTTTGGTTCGCCTCGAGCAGGGCTCATAGAATGGTTTATTTTTTATCTCATCCAAAATTTTTGTCCAAAATACTCCTAAACAAAACAGTTCATCAATAATGTATGTTTGACCTTGAATGCAAGTAGTGATGCTTTTTAACAAACTAGAAGAATCCGTAGAATTCCATATGTGAGTAAAATTCAGCTATAAGACCAGGATAAATGGCTTTATCATAGAAATTTACCAAACAATTCCACCCAATATTTTTAAACTTTTCAAACAAGTCGGGAAAACTATGAAAGGTAATTACATTTTCGGGACACATATTATGTCTCATGACTCTTTATTTGGCCTGTGCAGATGTAGTAGTGAGATGAGGAACAACATTAGAAAATTGTAACTTAAAATGCAGAGGAAGTGTTTTTCGTTTAGATGAAAAGAGGTTAGACATTATTAGTAAAGAAGTAGGGAAGATTAGACTCAGTAAGGACTGGACATATGAATATGAATGCACCATTTTTGAAAGAACTTATATATAGATAGAGAGGGATAATGTGATGATATGATGTAGGCAAGATACATGAAATGTAGTCAGGCAAGAGTAGCAGTTAATAGACGTATGTAGTACCAAGTAATATGACTATACTGTAAACAGTAGTGAGGAATAGAAATCATTTAAGTTAAACAGTAAGGTGGATAAGTTTTTAAAACTTTTATTTAAGAGGGTAGGAAAACAGTAACGCATAGATGAGCCACACGTCACATAGTTAACATAGAGAGCAATTAAGTTTAGTCAATTTCAATAATGATTACAAAAGAATGCAACATCATGTATCATTTAAAATATTCTTTAGTAAAACACTACAAAGGATTGGTTTATAGAGAGGGATGGACCTTAATTGTATCAGAAGATACATGACTGACATTTAAAAGAAAAAATATATAGTGGCAGGTAGTATGTAAAATCTCGCATTTATAGCAAATCTCAGGAAGATAGACCACACAACAGTTAGTGCAATAAATAAACCCAGTGGAGATCAGTATCCACACAATATATAAGACATTCAAAAATAAACCCAGTGGACATCAGTATCCACACAATTCATAGTAGATAGTACTTAAAAATGGAGGGTTATACCTGAGTGAGTGAAAGAAGCAACATTATACTAGTAAAGTGCAAAGCTCCGAAGAAAAATGATCAAGTTGCATGCACAACCTTGTGCAGTGTAGTGTTTAATCACCGCCATATACATTTTCTCAAAGAGAATAACACTTGGGCAAGTAACAGTTAGTAAATATATACAAACATGTATGTATATATATATATAATAAACATATATCTATTAGTAAAATTTAAATATGTATAAAATGTATATATACGGAAGGGTATCAATAAGTATATAGAAGAAATAATTTTGAAGAGAAGAATTTAAACAATTAGGGTTTTTGAGAGACAAATGCTGGTTAAAGAAATGTTTAGATTTTAGGGTCTTTGTTAAACAAAATTTGAGATTTTATTTTAAGTAATAGGAAATGAAGCCCTAAACATAAATTTCACAGATGAGGAAACTTTAAATAAGAAATCGAAAAGTTTTAATCAAAACTTGATGATTTAAAATACATACGAAAA
Source organism: Panax quinquefolius (assembly GCA_020205615.1). Taxonomy (NCBI): domain Eukaryota; kingdom Viridiplantae; phylum Streptophyta; class Magnoliopsida; order Apiales; family Araliaceae; genus Panax; species Panax quinquefolius. Next base: position 123,146,312 of record CM035167.1, read on the forward strand.
TCAGTTAGAGTTTTTGGTATAGACAAAAAATTGCCCTTTTTTTTTAAAAACGAAACCTATAGACTTTTAGATCAAAACCATTTCTGAACATAATAGATTTGAGATGAAAGCGGGTTAAATTTTTTTTATAGGATGAGTTTCCAAGATAAAAAATACATAAGTATCAGAAGAAATTAGGGTTTAAAAATGGGGTTTTACCGCAAGTAAAAGAAAGTGAAACATAAATTTTTAGACGAGGGTTTGAAAAAAAATTATGAATTGATAGAAGTTTAAACAGATTTTGGAAGAGAATTGTCTTTTTGTAGAAAGTTGAAAATCGAAAGTTTCACAGATCATAATAAGATTTAGATTTAAACAAATTATTTGAACGGGAAAAAAAGCTAGACTTGTTAAAAATTGGATGTGAAAACAGAATCAGAAATAATTTTGAAACCTTAAAAGTATAACAAAAAATCCTAACCATAGATCTGTCGATCTTTTGATTTAGGCGAGAAGAAGAAAGAAAAACTTTAGCATCCGAAATCAACTGAAGACCCTAACCAGACCGACAGAACAAAGCAAACAAAAAAAATTTCATTGTTGAAACCCTAAAAATTTTAAGAATCACGATTAATCAGACCGATCAACCATATTAGAAACAAAGTTTGTAAAACGTATTAAGATGTTGAGAATCATGATCAGAGAGAAGAGAAGGGACAGAAGCCGGAGACAGAGATTAGAGAAGGTGAGGGAGATCAGCGGTGAAGATGAGAGAGAATAGAGAGATAGCCGAAGGCGTGAGAGAAGAGAGAGAAGTAAGAATAAGAAAATGAATTAAAAAATGAAAAAATTATATATATAGTTTGACTTACCTTCTTGATCCAACGTTGGAAAGCTGGAAGAGATTGAGATCATATCAATGACTAAAATTTAATCTGATTGATGAACAGTTGAGCTTCTTTTAAAAACATGATCCAATGGCTGAGATGAAAGCTCAGTTTTTATCTAGCGGTTCTAGTTCATGATCCATGTGCCCTTGATGACTGATTCTCATTGGCACAATAGATAGGGCGCGGATTGGTCATTTTTGACCATTGGATTTATTTTAATGGTTCAGATTTGCTCCTTAAATATATATATATATATATATATATATATATATATATTGTCGACGTCGGGATTTTTTAGTTGTCCCTTTTCGTTACTTGTTCTTTGGTGTTCTCATTTTAGGTGAGATTTGTTTGAAAAAATAAGTGAAAAAGGTCCGACATGTATAATGTCGACGATGGACTGTTAAGAGTCGCCAATTGATTTTCTAAATGGTTGTACCAACACAACCAAGAAAAGGTTTGCACATTGACCTTGTGATGTGACATTGCTAAACGGGTTGGTGAAACCGAGATTCATTAGGGTACGGGGACTTGATTATGCGGAGGGAAGGTGTTAGGCACCCCCTGACATCCGTGTTACCACGGTGACCGCCACTTTTCAAGAAATTGTTTTATGAATATGTGTGTGTGTGTGTGGGTCAATGTGCTGTTTATTTGGAAGTAGTGCGAAGCCTCGTTCGTACCTATATACACATGGTTTAAATTTGTGTCAAAATTCAATTTTTAGCAAGGTATGGCAGTGATGTTTTATAAAAGAGGTTTTTCAAACCCTTATGCTCAATAGTAATTGAGACCTTTTACACTTCTATTTTATTAAGTGTTCGGCTTGATTGCTTTTATTTTCGAGATGCGAAGCATCTATAAGAAAATAATGTACAACATAGTGCCAAACTCCTCGTGGGCAAGAAAACCATCTGAGGAAATCCTGACACCGTAAATAAATTTACAAGCTGCTTACACCTGAAAATGTCCATCACGGGAACCGAATCTAGATCCAATAGACTGAATCTGTGATCACATGATTCCTAGGCTCACATGATGCCGCAATTTATATGGAAGCAGTAAGCATGTATATATATATATATATATAAAAGCTGTAAATATATATATACAGACATGATCAGCCACCACGAAGCACCTCTATGGGGGATCAGAAAATGTAAATAAAGTTGTAAAAGCCATTAACCGCCACGGAGGAAACTCCAAACGGGACGAAACATAAAGAAAGCAATAAAAGCGATCAACCACTACTTAAGTAAACTCCATGCGTGGGCAAAATATATATATATATATATATATATATATATATATATATATATATATATATATATATAAACGCAATTAAACGCTCAGGATGTAAAATCCGGGCTCATCGAATGAGTTCGACACACGATTATATATATATATATATATATATATATATATATTAAAGCATTAAATGCTCCAGACATAAGTCTAGGCTCATCGAATGAGTTCGACATACGATTAATATATATATAAGTATCTATATATATTAAAGCAGTAAACGCTCTAGACCGAAGTCTAGGCTCAATCGAGGCATAACTCAATAATGTTAGTCCATATAATATATATATATATATAAATATATATGTATATACAAACTGAAATAAAACCACGGACCGAAGTCCGTGCAAACACACGTAACACGACTCTCAACGTGAAGAAGGGTGTGTGCAAAGATGAAGAGAAATGCTTTAAAGTGTGTGAGAAGGCTTACAATGGGCTGCCAAAGAAGACTTCTATATCTTTAAAGTGGATGAACACTCGTGTGAGACCCCAAATTTTATGAATAAAGATTTAAATTTCTCGAAATATTTTTTTTAAATATTATGGTGTGGATTTGATATAATGTTATAGTTGTGGGTAATATTTATAAATTTTACAAAGTATGAAAGTTGTTATAAAATATTTGTTTGGTTGAAGAATATTCTTTTTGTCGGGGAATATCCGTACGACGGCACAATCATTGGCGGACCTCACAATGGAAGTATTGTCGTAGTTAGAAAATGACAGAATTATCTTTTTATAAAAATAACGGCGAAAGTGTTACCGTTAAAACCGTTGAACTACCAAAGAGTAAAAAACAACGAATACGCGTGGTTGCATAGTAATAACACGGTATTGATTATTGATGCTTACGTAAGAAGTCACTCGGTTATACTCAATTATTGCTACAAGAATTGCCGTGATCATATCTCTCATATTATTGATTTAATTATTGTCACAAGATCATCTCGTATAATATGTTATATTATTAAATCAATAATTGAGACGACAAAGTTATTCATATTATTATTTGCAATATTGACAATGTCTAGAAGTTACAAGAAGAGGTTTGGTCATTTAATCATGGCTACCAATAAGGAGAAATCCTTATCGAAAAGTCCCCTCTTTCCTGGAAACGACCTGGTTGTTAAATATTGTGAATTATAATATTAATGATGAATAAGTTCATGTCGATTAAAGATGAAATTGATAGTTCCATTGTGATGGAATTATTAGTGTTAGTGAAAATCGACATTTATTTCGATAATAATTGATGTCCGGAGGTTATATTGATTAATCAGGTAATTAACTTAGGATAAATGAGCAATTAATTGCTATTGATTCACATGATTATAACTATTTGTTCACATGTGTGTACTATTTATTCACATTCAATTACTATTAGGGGAGTTGGTGCAAGATTGATAATACTTGCATGACTAAGTTAAAAATGGAGGTATAGATGGAGGTACTATACTGTAATTCATATTTTCACATGTCTAGAACTATTGATTCACATGATTTACTATTAGGGGAGATGGTGCAAGTTTGATAATACTTGTAGGACTAAATTAAAAATGAAGAAAAAGTGGAAGGTATTATACTGTAATATTTTGAGCCCCAAAACGTGCAATTATCGAAACTATATTTTCCTATAAATAGAAGCTCATTCTTCCTTCATTTCTCACCAATTCACTAAAGCTATAGAGCAATAATTATAGAGAGAAATTATAGAGAGAAAGAAGAAGAGAAGTCTGCTACCTCACTATTCCAGTATCCAATTTTCTTTTGAGGCAAGGGGTATTATTCTTTCGTATTCATGAAGAGAGTTATTTTCTTTCAATACTCGTAAGGGTTGTTATTCCATTCTTTATTATTATGTTGGAATAACTTGTCTATGCGAAGTACCGCATACATGGTAAAATTCTTTTGTTATTCCATTCTTTATTATTCTATTGGAATAACCTGTCTGTGCGGTCTATCGCATGCCTGGTGAATTCTGTTGTTATTCCATTCTTTATTATTCTGTTAGAATATCCTGTCTGTGCGGATTACGCATTTGACTCGTTCCATTCTTTATTATTATATTGGAATATCACATGCGTGTGGGACTCGGTTTCGCATTCTTTATTATTCGGTTGAATATATCCGTGCGCATGCGGATTACTGGCATGACCGGTTCCATTCTTTATTATTATTTGGAATAACTGCCTATGTGGATTATCAGATGCATGGTGAATGATCCTTCGTATTCATTCTTTATTAAATTGTGGAAATGATCTCATCTCACGTGGATTATTGCATGGCGGGTGAAAATCCATTCAGTAGTTTCAGATATTCCATTATACTTGTATGAGATATCATTTCTTTTGTACTCGCCAATGAAATATCATTTTCTTTGGTATTTTTTCTTTTACGAGTTATTATTCAAGTTACTATTCACCCGATTACTATTCACTCTAGTATTATTTCACTCGGGTATTCGGGGCACTTTTCGTGTCGAGTACTATTCACGAAGTTACTATTCATGAGTTACTATTCACCCAATTACTACTCACTCTAGTATCATTCACTGGTATTTTGGGACACTTTTAGGTTCGGGTACTATTCACGGGTACTATTCTCAAGTCTTATTCACGGGATACTATTCACCTAAAAATATATTTCTTTTTCTCATTCAAATTATTTTGGTACATGAATATTATTCTTGAATTTTACTCTTCAAAGCAAAAGATCATGTTGACAATTTGGACGTTATTGATTTACGGATAAATTAAATTATAAATCTTTAAAATTTATCCTTGAACTTGTTTTATTGAATTATTATGTCATTGTCATCATCCTCATGCTTATATTGTGATGAAAGTCATCTTTGGCTTACGTGCATAGATGGACTTGGTATAATTATGACCAGAGATTATTCGGTATAATGTTGACCATAATGTAACGAATGATGTGATAAAAGTCCTCATTGGCCCGTAGTGCATTGATGGACAATTATTGATATGATTATAACCAAGGATTATTCGGTATAATCATGACCATTGATGATTACATGAATATCCTTGGCCGTAGTGCAGGGATGATTCGATGATGTGGTTTATTTATTAAGCTGGGTCTCAGCGATAAAGTTGATGAAAAACTTTTTAAATCATAGAAGATATTAGATTTTATGCTCTACTTGACTCTTCTAATGGATTGCTTATTTCTGCTGCAGTTATTGATCTAAAACTTGTTGTCTATTGTATTCTATCAGTTGTTATACTGTTGAAGGCTAAGGATAATTTATTCTGCATTATCTTATTCATAATATTTCTTACCGGGCTAGTTGAGCTCACCCTTTCTTTCACTGTTCTATTCAGGAAATGAGAACGTAGCCGGGACTAGTCGAGGAACGGAGTGACGGTCCAGATGATAACATTAGTAGTCCTCAGTATTCTGTTAAATAGTGTGACAATAAATGTAATGAGGACTTCATTGAGTGTGGATATTGTCTAGATGACAATAGTCTTATTAAAACTCTTAGATTATGTTTTGTCGTATTTTACACGACTGTTGTATAATTAAGTTTTATTTGAATTTTGTACCATGTATTTGGCGACTCAAGATGGGTGATGTATACCTGTTTTGGGGGCGTCATAGTTGGTATCAAAGCTTAGGGATATGATCCCTGGCTAAGATGTGAGGCAAGAATTAGGAGGGGAGAGATGGGGAATTCCTTCGCTAATATGACATACCTAAGTTTATTTGGTATTTAATTGGTCAGTCAGAGTATAGAGATAATATGTGATATGTTAATTAACCCTTGTTTTGTGGCAGTATTTGAAAATGGTATCCGAAAATGTTGAGATAAGCAATGAAGCACATGAAACCATTGAGTCACCAACGATCAATACCTAGGGTAATGTGCAACAGGAAGACAATAATCCTCATGTAAACAATAACACTGATGAAATAGTGAACGATGGGATGTTTAGAGGCTTTATGCAATTCATGCAACATCAGGCGAGAGCGGCTCCTATCCAAAATGCAGGTGGAAATACTGACAACTCTCGGACGGTCACCGTTAAGCAGTTCAAGAAGCTGGGACCACCAGAGTTTTTGGGAAAGCCAGAACCACTTAAGGCGGAGACGTGGTTAAAGTAGATCACTAAGATATTTGATGTCTTGGGATGCTCTGAGGAGCAAAAGGTTCCCTTCGCCACCTTTATGTTGCGTGAAGAGGCGGTCTTGGTGGGAATCAGAAACGTACTCCACTGGACGCACTCAAGATGTCTTGGGAGAAGTTCCAAGATCTGTTCAACGACAAGTACTTTCCCGAAAGTATTCGTCACATGAAGGAGGTGAAGTTTATCATGTTGGAGCAAAACAATATGACCGTGTCGCAATACGAGGCTAAATTTTCGGAGTTATCCCGGTTTGCATCCCATTTGGTCGATAATGAGGAGCGAATGACGCGGATGTTTCTAAGAGGTTTGAAACCCGATATACGTCAATACCTCATTTCTCACAAACTTTATTTATATTCAGATATAGTGAATAGGGCTCAGTTATTAGAGCCCGATAATGAGCCAGCCCAACGAAAGGATAACGAGCAACAACACGATAATAATCGTACCGGTGGCAACGGCCATCGGAACAATGATAACCATCGTGGGGGAAATTATCATGCCAAGAATGGTAACCACTTCGGTGGTAATCATGGCCAAGATAATAGGAGTGGAAATTTCAAGAAGAGAAGGTTCAACAACGATGAAAAGACAGCAGCACCAACACCCGTTTTCAAGGAAGGAGAGCGACCACCAATTGTATGCTTCAAATGCGGAGGGGAGGGACATATCAGTCCAAACTGTGTGATGCAGTCCAAAACATATTACAATTATGGAAAAGAAGGTCACCTAGCCTGATTTTGTCATGCACCAAAGTCAAGTCCAGCTGGGATGGTGGCACCAAAGGCGGATACGGACAAAACAAAGTCGGTGGTTTCAGGGAGAGAGTTTTTCGCGACTTCTCAAAAAGTGAGTAACCCGAATGAAGTTAGCACGGGTTAGTTAATTATAAATTCTTGCGAAGTCTATACCTTATTAGATACCGGTTCTACCCATTTTTTTATCTCTTTTGCTTGCGCTCAACGTTTAAATTTGACTTCGGAGAGATTAGACGTTGACTTATCGGTTGAAACTTCGTTAGGAGAAACCTTCGTTACCTCTACTGTTTATAAATCTTATTTGATCCAAATCGATACCCTCACGTTACCTGTCGATCTTATCTCTTAGAAAATACTTGCCTTTGATGTGATTTTAGGAATCGATTGGTTAACTACTTATCATGCTTTTCGTAAGGTTGTTAGCTTTCATATTCTTAACCAACCTGTTATGCGAATTCAAGCAACCAAACCACTAAAGTCAATAATTATCATATCAAGCCATAAGTAAAGAGCCCGAGCCCTTTGCTGGTTGTTGGGTAAAATCTATATACGCACAACACGCAAGTATACGTGGTCAACAAGTAATAAAGTGAAAGTAGAGTATCGTTCCCACGAGGAATTGTTGAATAGAAAATTACCAAGTACTAACTCGTAACCAACTCAATCTTATTTAAACGAATGAATTTCAAATTATATAAACTAAATTATTTAATTACACTAATTCTAATTATCACTAATTAAAAATCAGATTACGGAGATTTAAGATCACAACTTCACTTATTGCTTCATTTAAGTTAACACACTTCTCATCAATTATTCTCTATCCTGAATTGTTAATCAAGAACACTAAAGCAGATACAACCACCTCTCGATGCATAATACCCATATTAACGTCAATCAACAATTAAGATAGAAATCCGTTAAACACCTTAATCAACTAACCCACTATATATCTATGTGAATTACAATTGAAGAAGGTTGAAGAATAAGTTCTCTATCCGATTACATGCGATGTCAAGCGTATCTCTACCTTAACAATAATCAAAAATCTGCAATTGACAAAATTCATGACACATGCTATCATGATAAGATCTAAATCAATACTTCATCTCTCGAGTTCATATAGATTATCACGGTAATTAATGGCCAATCAATTAAACAATTAAGTCCAAATCATAATAGATAATCCTCACAATAGAACATAATAATTGATAGCGAAGCATATTAAAATAAACTACACAATAAGATCCATTGTAATCTCAAACAAAGAATTAGTTCATGATTATTGAATTAAAACTAAGAATCCACAATTGAATAAACAATAAAAGACAAAGATAGAAGAAGATGAGAAGATAGAATCTATTGTCTGTAGATTTGATGCTCCCTCCTTGCTCCTACTTTGATTCTTCAATGGTTTCCAAGTTGCTTCATTCTCCAAATCTAACAAGAACTAGTGTTTTTGATCTAATTTACTCTAATCTAATCTAATTGGATCCTCTATCTAGTCTCTAATCTCTCTAATCCTTGTGATTCTCCTCCTTATATAAGTCTCTTCATATGTCTTTAATTCCTCTTGGAAGTTCTCTTGGAAGTTCTTGTGTCAATCGGATTGAAACAATCCTTTCCGGACTCAAATTGGACCAAAATTCGCACTTTTCGTGCATTTTCTGGGCTACCCCCGCCCCAGCGGGGGTTTATGCTTGATTTGGGCCCGCCTCGGTGGGCTAGGGTTCTGACTTGTGGCTGGTACGCCCACCCCAATGGCGGTTTTGTGATGGAAAATTTTCTGCTCTGATGTCCCTTGGGAAAACGGCCATAACGTTTGATCCAGGAAGAGTTACGAGGCCTGTCACCTATCAAATCGAAGATATCGACGAGATCTACAACTTTCAGTCTTTGAGATTTTAGAAATAACGAACAGATGAAGGTCGATATTGGGCTGGAAGTGACTGCTGTGCAAATGGCCATCCAAAACAGTGACGTTCGACGTCCGTTGGTACAAATGCCATAACTCTTGCATCTGAACTCCGATTGGAATGATTCAAGATGTTCCGGAAAGCTAAGAAGAAGATCTAAAATGTAATCCAAGTTCTAAACCAAGAACATGAAATGAATATATAAGCCCAAACAATGTCCGGATTGCTTTTATTTGTGTTTTCATACCAATTCTTTGCGATTTCAATTCCCAAGCATATAATCTACAAAATGAACACAAAATGCATGAAAAGTAACTAAAAAACATGAGATTAAGCAAATAATTCAAGTAATAGATACCGGATAAGTAGGTATAAAACCTACTTATCACTGGTGACTTCTAAGTCTTGGAATACACCGAACCTAGAATATCCATAGGGGACATCATGAATAACGGTGGCAAGTTGATAGATATCAATGTGACGTGTTATACAAGTCTTGGATAAGCGTCACAGTTTTGAATGACATTTCTATTGTTAATAAATTTTCTGACGTATTCTCTGAAGACTTCCTAGCCTACTCCAGAGCGTGAAATCGAATTTTGTATTGACCCCAGTACAAAACCCATTTCGTATAACTTACAAATGATGAAGATCGAGTTAAAGACTCTAGAGACTTACGTGAAGATAGCGAATATACGAGTAGAATCAACTTTAATCGATAAAGTTAAAGCCGCTCAAGCTACATACTCAGAGCTGATGAATGTGAAGAAGAAGGTTCAAGAGGGCGTTATTCTAGAAGCAAGAATCGATGAATAGAGGAAATCTCAACCCTCAATTTAATTGGCCCATTTGAAATCCTTGATCGAGTAGGAACTGTGGCCTATAGACTTGTTTTACCGCTAAGTATGTCGCCTGTTCATAACATTTTTTTTTCACGTATCGATGTTACGTAAATATGTGGATGACCCGAACCACGTTATTAAATTAGAACTAGACGAGATAGCAGAAGATTTAACGTATGAGGAGATACGTGTTAAAATCTTGGATAAGAAGGATCGTATTCAACACTCAAAGGTTATACCTCAAGAGTTAGAATCGAAATGAAGTCAAGGTATCCTCATCTCTTGGCATACCAGTATGCGATCACGTAAATTTTGAGGGCAAAATTTCATAAGGAGGGGAGATTGTGAGACCCCAAATTTTATGAATAAAGATTTAAATTTCTCAAAATATTTTTTTTTAAATATTATGGTGTGGATTTGATATAATGTTATAGTTGTGGGTACTTTTTATAAATTTTGCAAAGTTTGCAAGTTGTTATAAAATATTCGTTTAGTCGGGGAATATTCTTTTTATCAGGAAATATCCGTACGTCGACACAATCATTGGTGGACCCCACAACGGAAGTATTGTCGTAGTTAGAAAACGACAGAATTATCTTTTATAAAAATAACGGCGAAAGTGTTACCGTTAAAATTGTTGAACTACCCGGTAGTAAAAGTACAGTAATACGCGTGGTTGCATAGTAGCACACGGTATTGATTATTGATGCTTACGTAAAAAGTCACTCAGTTATACTCAATTATTGCTACAGTAATTGTTGCATCATATCTCTCATATTATTGATTCAATTATTGTCACAATATCATCTGTATAATATGTTATATTATTAAATCAATAATTGAGACGACAAAGTTATTCATATTATTATTTGCAATATTGACAATGTCTAGAAGTTCTGTCAAGGAGAGGTTTGGTCACCTAATTGCGTGCCAATAAGGAGAAATCCTTATTGGAAAGCCCCCTCTTTCCTGAGAACGACCTGGTTGTTAAATATTGTGAATTATAATATTAATGATGAATAAGTTCGTGTTGATTAAAGATGAAATTGATAGTTCTATTGTGTTGGAATTATTAGTGTTAGTGGAAATCGACATTTATTTCGATATTAATTGATGTCTAGAAGTTATACTGACTAGTCGGACAATTAATCGAATAAATGAGCAATTAATTGCTATTAATTCACATGATTATAACTATTTGTTCACATGTGTGTACTATTGATTCACATTCAATTACTATTAGGGGAGTTGGTGCAAGATTGATAATACTTGCATGACTAAGTTAAAAATAGAGGTATAGATGGAGGTACTATACTGTAATTCGTATTTTCACATGTCTAGAACTATTGATTCACATGATTTACTATTAGGGGAGATGGTGCAAGTTTGATAATACTTGCAGGACTAAATTAAAAATGAAGAAAAAGAGGAAGGTATTATATTGTAATATTTCGAGCCCCAAAATGTGCAATTATCGAAACTATATTTTCCTATAAATAGAAGCTCATTCTTCCTTCATTTCTCACCAATTCACTAAAGCTATAGAACAATAATTATAGAGAGAAATTATAGAGAGAAAGAAGAAGAGAAATGTGCTACCTCACTATTCCAGTATCCAGTTTTCTTTTGAGGTAAGGGGCATTATTCTTTTGTATTCATGAAGAGAGTTATTTTCTTTCAATACTCGTAAGGGTTGTTATTCCATTCTTTATTATTATGTTGGAATAACTTGTCTATGCGAAGTACCGCATACATGGTGAAATTCTTCTGTTATTCCATTCTTTATTATTCTCGTTGGAATAACTTTTCATATGATCTATCGCATGCACAGTGAATTTCTGTTATTATTCCATTCTTTATTATTCGTTGGAATATCCATGCATGCGTGATTACGCATGACTGGTTCCATTCTTTATTATTATGTTGGAATATCACATGCATCTTTGATTATGCATGACTTTTGGTTCTCATTCTTAATTATTACATTGGAATATCACATGTCTGTGTAATTACGCATTTAATTGGTTCCATTCTTTATTATTCTATTTGAATAACACGTCATGTGGATTATCAGATGCATGGTGAATGATCCTTCGTATTCATTCTTTATTAAATTGTGGAAATGATCTGTCTACGTGTATTACCGCATGACAGGTGAAATTTTATTTGCAGTTTCGTATATTCTCTATTATACTTGTATGAGATATCATTTCTTTTGTACTCGTCATGAAATATCATTTCTTTGGTATTTTTTTCTTTTACGAGTTATTATTCACGGGTTACTATTCACCCGATTACTATTCACTCTAGTATTATTCACTCGGGTATTCGGGGCACTTTTCGGGCCAGAGTACTATTCATGAGTTACTATTCATGGGTTACTATTCACTCAATTACTATTCACTCTAGTATCATTCACTTGGGTATTCGGGACACTTTTCGTGTTGGGGTACTATTCACGGGGTACTATTCCCGAAGTACTATTTACGGGGTACTATTCACCCGAAAAATATATTTCTTTTCTGTCCAAATTATTTTTGGTACCTGAATATTATTCTTGAATTTTATTCTACAAAGAAGTATCATGTTAAAAATTTAGACGTTATTGATTTCTGGATAAATTAAATTATAAATCTTTAAAATTTATCCTTGAACTTGTTTTATTGAATTATTATGTCATTGTCATCATCCTCATGCTTATATTGTGATGAAAGTCATCTTTGGCTTACGTGCATAGATGGACTTGGTATAATTATGACCAGAGATTATTCGGTATAATGTTGACCATAATGTAACGAATGATGTGATAAAAGTCCTCATTGGCCCGCAGTGCATTGATGGACAGTTATTGATATGATTATAACCAAGGATTATTCGGTATAATCATGACCATTGATGATTACATAAATATCCTTGGCCGTAGTGCAGGGATGATTCGATGATATGGTTTATTTATTAAGCTGAGTCTCAGCGATAAAGTTGATGAAAAACTTTTTAAATCATAGAAGATAGTAGATTTTATGCTCTACTTGACTCTTCTAATAGATTGCTTATTTTCACTGCAGTTGTTGATCTAAAACTTGTTGTCTATTATATTCTATCAGTTGTTATACTGTTTAAGGCTAAGGATAATTTATTCTGCATTATCTTAGTCATAATATTTCTTACTGGGCTAGTTGAGCTCACCCTTTCTTTCATTGTTCTCTTCAGGAAATGAGAACGTAGCCGGGACTAGTCGAGGAACGGAGTGACGGTCCAGATGATAGCATTAGTAGTCCTCAGTATTCTGTTAAATAGTGTGACAATAAATGTAATGAGGACTCCATTGAGTGTGGATATTGTCCAGATGACAATAGTCTTATTAAAACTCTTAGATTATGTTTTGTCGTATTTCACACGACTGTTGTATAATTAAGTTGTATTTAAATTTTGTACCATGTATTTGGCGACTCAAGATGGGTGATGTATACCTATTTTTGGGGCGTCACAACTCGACTCCCGCCGGTACAAAAGTAGCTATATGTGAGCTCACAAGTGTTTAAAATGAGAAAGCACTCAGTATAGGGTGAGTACGGAGCAAATTTGACAGGGTTTCCTCGCCTTTTTTCTCTTAAAAATGGCCACCCCAAGCCCTTTATTTATAGAGGGGGCCGCAGTTGTACCTGCGGCTGGCCGGGTTTCCCTGGGCTTCGCGGGTCACGTCGTCTTGAAGTACATGCACGCATGCACTGTAATGTCCGGTCAAACTTTTAGAATTGCAATCTGGGCATCCGATTGAGGTATGTAAGACCTATTTTGGACCGTCGTTGTCGAGAGGTACGCAATGACATGGGATTAGAGGTTGTATGAAGTTAGGAAGATGGGACGGTGCCCTCCGGTCTTCAAGCTTCAAATTCTATCCGTTACCCTGCGTAATAGTCACTCGGGATTGGACATCCTTGGTTCTTGTGGGACATTGTTGTGTAGAGATGTATGCATGAAATGTTGAGACGACGCTATGTGGCGTCAAGGTGGAAAGATGATGACTTTGCCCCTCACCAGGGTTGTCTCTAGTTTGGGCTGATAAAGCAGACGTTGCTTAGGGTTATCACTGAGATTAGACTGCTGAAAGTGTTGAAGGTCCTCAGTGTCATCTTTGAGGTATGCCTGTCTTCCCAGGGTTATGTCTGGGTCTGGTACTGAGTGCCTCGGTGTGAGTGCCGAGGTTGTAGCTGATTGCATACATTTGAAACAAGCAGTTCTGGGGTTATCTCCGGAACTGCAATTGCCTTCCTTGGGGTTATCACCAAGGTTAGTAAATGCTACTCCTAGTGTTGGGACTGAGACTAGATACCTCAGGGTTATCTCTGAGATTAATCGGTTTTCTCCGGTGGAATTTTCGGTATTGGATCTGCACGCCTCAGGGTTATCTCCGAGGTTGGAACTGTTACTTCCAATGTGTGTTTCGGGGTTGAGACTGAACTTCCGATAGTATCTGGACTTGACGTGAACTGTCTTCCAGGGTTATCTCTGAAAGATGAATTTGCCCTCCTGTAATGTCAATGACAGGTGTGCAAAAAATTTCGAGTGTCTACAGATGCCCCTCTTTATCATATTCATGCAATGCAATGCATGGGTAGGATAAAGAATCCTAGAAACTGGAAATGCAACAAGATAAACATGATGCCAATGTACAATAACATGATGCAAATATATAATGAATGTGTGCGGGGTTGTTTCCCAACATACTGGGGATGATTGCCGGCTCCCTGTTGCTTCTACTAGGGATTGGCAACTATGACATGACCATATTAGATGTGTAATCCAAATCTTTTAGGATGTTGACATTGGAGTTATCACCAAAGTCCTTAATCCTTGATACAGACTTGATTCCAAAGAGGTGCCTCTTATGTGTAAGAGATATGTGGGGATACAACTTTGTCTGTTTGAGGATGTGTATAACATATTCCATCATCGATCCTCCTCGATGATGTTGACCTTTCTTGGTTTTTATCTCCAAGATATGTCAAGGTTCTGTTGGATTTACTGTCAACAACATATGCTGTCAGGGTTGCCCGACCTTCGTTGACATGTACTTCACTGACGTGTGAATCAACAGATAAAAACCCTATGGGACAGACTGTCAAGGCTGCTTGACCTTTACTGATGTGTGAATCAATGACTGATATGCGTTGTAACCCCCACCGGGGTTTGAACCTCAAAATGCATTGTGACCCCCGCCGGGGTGTGTTTGATCATCGCTGATGTGTGTATCAACGACTGAAATCATCTGATGGCTTCCGACGTTTCATTGGATTTACTTGCCAACGGTTACACCGATGTCAAGGCTGCTTGACCTTCGTTGATATGTGTGTTAACAGATGACATTGTGTGATACCCCCGTCGGGGATCTCTTCTTGAGACTGCGTGATGCCCCCGCCAGGGAACTGATTGAAAATTAGGGTGACGACCCTGAATTGGCGGCACTTGACCTACGTAAGGTATTGCCGAGCGTGACTTGTAACATTTGAGATCATTGACATAGTGTACCCTATGCTTGGGTGAATACCAATGAGTGACGTGCATACCCAAGGTTCAATCCGAGAAGATCAGGATTTGTAAGCCATTCTGCTCAATCGCGTAGCATTTTTATTCCTGATTTGACCTTTTCAGTCTATAAGAACTCCTTTGAAACTCAAACTAGACCGAGCTGGAGGTGTGGGATCCATATAGGGGTGCCATAGGTACACCTGCTGCAGCCACAGATGGACCTGCGGCCAACCGTGGATACTAAAGGCTAACAAGTTGCTTTCCTAAGTCATTTTTAAGTTGCGCCACGAAGAAAATCCGAGAGCTCTTCTTGGATCTCTTTGAGTTTGGGTGACTTTTCAAAAATTTCATCCACCGTACAAGTGTTCTACACTATCCTGGTAACGTATGCATGTATTGTTTCCAGTTTTTATCCGTTGGAAAATGACTTATCACATGAAATGCATCTAAACACATAGTAGTGATTATGTATGCTCAAATGACTTGATAAAAAATATTCAACATAGTAAATGTTAGTATTAAACCATGTTGAACATAATGATGTGAAAAAATTTGACTTTTGAGACAGTCAAATTGGCACCTTTTTCTGCTATTTCTTATCATATTTGAGGACAAATGTGCAAAAGGTAAAAAGGCAAAGTACTCCTGGTATTGAGGTTAACTTTATGGATTGATGACTTTGATTTTTAATGCATACATTATGTATATGACTGTGGGAAGGTATGCTACTGAATGACCACCTAGTCATGCCTATGTGCACGTGGATAGTCCGATTTACAAATGGGACTATGGCAAAATTTTCAAAAATGTAGGCATTTGATTAATCATGCATTTTTAACTCTACTATAGATGTATGTTAAAGTAAATGCATGCATGCATGTAGTCATAAAATGCATTTTGAAAAGCTCCAAGTTAGAAAATACCACACCCTTTCTGAGGTGATTTAGAGACTTGTTGTCCAGATATTATGGATCCGGATCAGCCGAGTAGTTCCCACGGGACCACTTCTGGTGTACGGAGGAGGGCTTCTGAAGTGCCTCGACCCCGTTCTATTAGACAGCCTCGTCAGTTGGTGGAGTGCCGGACGTCGAGGACGAGGAGGAGGATGTTCCAGTTGCGGACTCTGCTCCTGCTACACATGTTCCCTGTAGGGACCTCCTGAGTATTCAGGTAGCTAACCCAGAGCTTCTGGGTAATTTGAGTCGACATCCCTCGATGTATTTTTATGCCAACGAGGTATGACGTTAGATCTCAATCTTCCTTCTTTCCTAACGATGAGGATTAAAGGGTTTTGATGTTGATCTATATTTCATGTAGGTTTTTGGCTTTACACAGCCTCGAGGGAACTGATTCAACATACACTCCATGTACCAGGCTCTTTATCTTAACTATAGAGCGATTGTGCATGATTGGGGTTTTGGAGCATTCTTTTCCATCCTTTCCCGCCGTTACCCCTGGGGTTACCTCAGGGCATTGTCGAAAAGCGTTGGTTTCACCGGACTTCGGTTACTCAATTCTTGGATTGTGAGGTGATGATGACGCTGATGGATTGGCGGTTTATCACAGGTATGGAGTTTGGAGGGGCACCAGTGCCTTGCATGACAGATATTACCCCTACTGCCGTTAGATCCTTGCTAGGAGTTCCCACGGAGGCGTTCAAGGGCAGGACTGTCCGTACGGGTCCTTTGAGCGTAGATGCTATGAGTGGGCTATTGAGCGAGCCTATGATAGATGATGTCAGAGTCAGGGATCACATTCTTTGGCGATTGTTCCTGATGATCATTAGGGGTTGCTTCATAGCAGATAATTCCTCTACAGTGTCGTTCACTTTGATCAGCGCCACGCGTTATGTGGACCGTATTGGAGAGTATGATTGAGGTTCCTACACCTTTGCCTATTTCCTCAGGGGCATGCATATGTGTTCGTAGGGTTTGACTGAGGCTTGGTTAGGATTCTACCCATTTCTGCTGGTGAGTATTTCTCTTGTCATTTCCCATTTATAGGTTAAGAGTGTTTACTGACCGCAGATGTTTTGCCATTGTGTTAGCAGTTTTGGGCCTATGAAAGGCTCCCATGCTTGCGTCCGGTGAATGTGTTAGGTTTAGATACCTATCCACGAGGATGACGATGGCATCATTCCATATTGGTAGAGGTCCCTGTAGCTGAGAGTTTTACTCATTGCCGCCTACAGCTGGAGTTATTGACAACTGATGTTATTACATGGATTCCCTATTCTGGGGAGCACTTGGCCATTGGATTCGAGGATGGATACCTGATTGGCGTCGAGTATGTGATTTCCACATGAAGAGTTCCTCTCTTTACAGATGGAGGATGGGAGCTCTATTTAAGAGAGTGTGCTATTAGGAGCACCACATGAGAGATCCGTATACCGATATTGTCTCCTGCCAGGCGTCATTGACCTGTGTCGCAGTTACCCGTCATTGATATCCCATTATTGGGGGTTGACGACTTTGCATTGTCAAAGGGTCCCTGCACTCAGGAGATGTTCCAGCGTTGGTGGTTCCTTCGTACTATTGGAGCCCAGACCCGCGCCACTCAGTTCATGGGGATATGGTTCTAGGATCTGTGATGATGATAGATTGGCTAGCCAGTGTCCGAGATCCGACTCATGCGACACAGATTGACAGTTTGACCCAGCGACTGGACCGGGCACATTTCTTTATCCGATATTTAGGAAGAGATCTGACAGAGGCAGATTCATTTGATCCTTCCAGCGCAGGCGCTGGCCCCTCAGATGACCCATTTGGCTTTTCCAGCACAGATCCTACTTTGTATAGGCCTGACATCCCTGTTGATAGAGATCCAGTGACTCAGGAGGAGTTGCATCAGGTGGACAGGATTGATGATGTAGACATTGACACTATTGTCTTCTTCTGATGTGTATTCTCGTTATCTCTTTTGATAGGCCTCTGTTAGATATTGGGTGGCTGTGCCCCATTCTCGCTATATCTTTTGATAGGCCTCTGTTAGTAGTAGGGCGTCTGTGCCCTATTTCCTATATATTTTAGGCATGTATGAGAGATGATGTATTAGATGATGATATACTTAGGAATGCATGCAAAGTTTTTCATTCCCTATATCATATTGCCATCTATTATCTGCAATGCATGTATCATGTTATGCATATGTATGTATGTCCAGAGATATTCAGTATTGACCCCTGGATGGTCTTATGACACCACCCGTACAGATGTCTTCTTCGACAGTTAGCCGTATTGATCATACCCCACCATTATTGGTGGCATCTGGTATGCGATCGTGGTATGATAGCATGTCACCATCAGACAAGGTGACCGTAGATCACTTGTTGTAGCATACTATGACCCTATTGATGTTTCAGTTTCCCACATGATTCGTGGATGGTATGCTGGAGCACTGGGTATCGAAGAGGCAGGTTTTTTGATTTGGGACCTAGGAGTTGACTCCCAGTCTGGAGGAGTATGCACGTTTGACGACGCTACCATTGGACAGACCTTACGTGCATATGGCTTTTGGGGACATGAGTCGACGGTTCATGACACTTACTGGATTGAGGTGTAGGGTGGTGTAGGATGAGCTTACATCTGGCCATGTTATATCCCAGCATTTTTTGTTTGACAGATTTAGCTCTGAGGATAGTTATACACGACATTCCGGGGATTTCACCACACCAGAGGATCATTGGCGTCTGGCCAGGGTGGATGTACTGCTATTATGTGTACTGTCATATATCTATATGCTACGGTATATGGATGAGTTGGACATAAGAGTTATCATGGCACTGAGAGCTCTCAGGGAGGGTCGTACCATCATACCGATGATCATAGCAGAGACTCTGAGGTCAGCCACATACTGCTGCACTTATCCGATATGAGTGTTTACGGGCAGCTCGGTCATGCTGTATGTGTGGTTTATGTCACACTTGAGACCGATTGGCACTTTTAGACGGCATGGGTATTGTTTCACCCATGATATAGCCATGTCATACTCCTTTCAGCCTGCAGAGTGTTTGGACGCTATGTCTTGGTCGGTATTTTTGACAGAGATCAGTGATCTATTTAGTATACTGCCGTGCTCAGGGCTCAGCTCACCTTATAACTTTATTACTCACGCTTCGAGCATGGATTATCTCCCTCTGGCTGGTTTGAGGGGCATGACTACCTACCACCCGATGGTCATGATGTCGCAGTTTGACCAGTTTTAAGATTTTCATCCTTTCGAGGGGGCGATGGGCCAGCGTTTAGCTTCTCGATATCTTTCAACAGAGGATTGATCCCGTGTGTATGCTTGTTGGGATCAACGCAAGATAGCTGATTTCTCTGTTAGCCATCCGGGATGTTCGCCAGAGTATTTTGCGTGGATGGAGATAGAGACTTCATTGGCTGCGACAGTATCCACATTACCGAATAGTGATTCAGATGATGTAGAGCCTGTGTAGGACATTGATTCCCACATCGAGGAGGAGCTAGTTACTGGGTTGCCAACATCTTCTTTAGGTCCTCCCAGTACTATTACTGTTGTGATTCAGCATTCAGCACAGTACTTTGAGCAGAGTCTTCAACTGATGACCTTTGAGAGAGATCAGGCTAGAGCCTTGATGTTGACTGCCCTTGATGGGAGAGACGCAACTCTGTTAGAGAGAGACGATGCATTAGCTCATAGAGATGCCGCTGTTGTTGAGCGGGATGAAGCCAGATCAGCCAGAGATGTAGTGATAGTTGAGAGGGATAGTGCCATATTTTCCCGGGATGTAGCCATCACAGATAGTACTGCATTGAGGTCCCTTACCACTGGCATGATTGCAGAGATGATCACTTACATTGATGAGCATATGGTCACCATGCAGATGGCTGCAGATCTGTTGGGTTGTGTGGATACCCTCGTACAGGAGACCATAACTTTTCCTCCTTCTTCTAAGAGGGATGCCATATTAGTCTGATTTCATTAGCTCGCATTATATATATAGGGAAATATACGACTTGTAGATGGGCTTGCTTGATATTTTTCGTGGCTTGTGACCTTGATGTATTCTGGATTCCTCCTAGATGGATGGACATTGAGTTATCTCTGGACAGTTCAGAATGGATCATTGATCTGTGTGTATCCCTACCATCTTTGGTGTCTTGGGACTGGTTCCTGTATGGAAATGTAGAGAGGAGTGTGGCTTTCCTCTCTGAGATTGACCGCACCACATATGGTTTCCAGTACCCCTATTCAGGAGGAGCCTAGTTAATTCCATCTCTTATGGATTGGTGTTGCTTTTCAAGGTACAACCGCAGCTTAGATGGTCGCCGAATCTCCTATTTGGGAGGAGTTCAGGTAATTCCATCCCTTTGGTTTGAAGCCAATGAAATGTAGTTGATTGAAGTTTGATCCCAGTACCAGATGACAAGTGTTTTTGTTTTGGTAGGGGGTGAGATCGAACTATGAATGGCTATCTACGTACTCCTATTGAAGAGGAGATCAGGTCTGCGTAGTTTGAACATGGTGTAAGAGGTTCAATGTTGTATGGTAGAAAGGGTGTAGGAATGTTTTTTTGTTGTTTTTGTTTTTGTAAGGAGAAGGGGGTAGAAATGTTTTTTTTGTTTTTTGTTTTATTGCCATCGAGCCATATGAAATGGTTGCCTACGTACTCATATTAAAGAGGAGATCAGGTCAGCGTAGTTCGCCCCTCAGGACGAGTTGAAAAGCGTGATCCCATGTGCAGGTCAGACTGCGGGGAAGAGAAAGTTTAATCCTAAGTCTAGGATAAACTGCATGTGTGAAAAGTTTGATCCCATGTTTTGGGGGACAAACTGCAAGCGTGAGAGGTTCAATCCCTAGTGGGATGACCGAAGTCGTAGGAATGCAGTGAAGCCAGGCTGCTAGCTTGAAAAGTATGTTTCCCTGAGGGGCAAAGTGTGGAAAAGAGTTGTATGTGGTAAAGGGTTAAAGAACCGGAATGACTGGTGATCTGATGATCCAACACCAGGATGTTTGTTTGATGGTAACTTCAGACATAGTACCGTTTCACGGTGTCCGAGTTGATGAGTTGTGGAAATTCATCGCTGTCCATTTCTTACAATCTGAGAGCGCCTCCTGTCAATACTTCCTTGACAACAAATGGGCCTTACCAGTTAGGAGCGAATTTTCCCTTAGATTGATTTTAGTTGTCAATGATCTTCTTCAAAACCAAGTTATGTTGTTTAAACTGCCGTAGTTGGACTTTTCTGTTGTAGGATCTGGCGATCCTTTGTTGATATAACTGACCATGGAAGATAGCCGCGGTTCGCCTTTCGTTTATTAGAGACAATTGGTGATACCTGTCTTGTACCCATTGGTTTTCTTCCAGCTGAGTGTCTATCAACACTCTGAGGGATTCCATTTCAACTTCTATGGGGAGCACTGCTTCCATCCCATAGGTTAATGCGTAGGGGGTTGCCCCAGTGGAAGTGCACATTGAGGTTCTGTAGGCTAACAGAGTAAGAGGCAATAAGTCAGGCCATCCTTTGTGATTGGCGGACATCTTTTGCATAATCTTCTTAATGTTTTTGTTAGCCGCTTCAACAACACTATTCATCTTCGGACTGTAGATGATAGAGTTAAGATGTTTGATGTGGAATTTACTGCATAACTCCTCCATCATCTTGTTGTTGAGGTTCTTAGCATTGTCTGATACAATCACCTCAGGTTGTCCGTATTGACAAATGACATTATTTCTGATGAGAGCAATGATGACTTCTTTGGTAACCCTGGGGAAGGAGGCTACTTCTACCCACTTAGTGAAGTAGTCGATCATGGTGAAGATAAATCGATGCCCATTACTGGCTTTAGGCTCAATGGGACCGATCACGTCCATTCCCCACATTGAGAAGGGCCAAGGCGAACTCATATTATGGAGTTCCCGTGGAGGGGCGTGGATAGCATTCCCATAAATTTGGCACTGATAACATCTCCTGACATGGTCATTGCAGTCAGCTTTGAGAGAGAGCCAGTAATGTCTTGTCCTGAGGATCTTCTTAACAGGGAGGGGGCCACTCATGTGTGGGCCACAGACTCCACCATGGATCTCATCCATAAGCCTTTGAGCTTGGTCTTTGTCTAAACATCTGAGGAGACCTTGTCCTGCATCTCTCTTATAGAGTGCATCTCCACTCAGGTAGAATTTCATAGCAAGTCGATTGATCCATCTTTTCTCATTCAGGCTCGCCTCAGCGGGTGTAAATCTATCTCGTAGGTACACCTTGAGATGCTGATACCAAGGATGCTGGATGGGAGGTAGCTCATCCGATACTTCTCCAATGTAGTTCCCATAGGCTGGTGCCTTGTGCTGGGCAATTGTGACGCTTGGAAATTATCCCTTGTTAGGTATGTGAATCAAGGAGGCCAAAGTTGCTAATGCGTCTGCAAAGTCATTCCTATTACGAGGAATGTGTAAAAAGGAGATTTCTTCGAACTCCAAAACCATCTGTAAAACTTGCCGATGGTAAGGCATCAAATGTAGCTCTTTTGTTTGATAGATTCCCGTGGATTGTCTGACCATGAACTCTGAATCTCCAAAACAGTTAACCGCCTGATGCCCATTGAACGGGCAAGTTTTAGCCCCATGAAACAGCCTTCATACTCAGCTGTGTTGTTGGTGCTGACAAACTGCAATTTGACGGCGACGGGATACTGCTCCCCCGTACTGGATACTAGAACTACTCCAGCTCCAGAACCTTCCATATTAACAGCTTCATCAAAATACATCTTCCATGTTTTGCGTGTATCGTATTGATGGTATTGCTGAACTATCATTACCCCTTCATCGGGGAAGTATGTCTCCAAGGGTTTGAAATCCCCTAAAGGTGCGGCGGCCAGTTGATCCACAATTCCTTGACCTTTGACGGACTTTTAAGTCACGTAGACGATGTCAAATTGTTGTAGGATCAACTGCCATATGGACAACCGTCAATTTAACATGGGTTTATTGAACACGTACTTGAGAGGATCCACACGGGATATGAGATGGGTTGTGTGACCATGGAGGTAATGCTGTAACCTCATGGAAGCCCATGCTAAAGTGCAACAAGTCTTCTCAATCAGAGTGTACTTGTGTTCACTGCTACTGAATCTTTTGCTGAAGTAATAGATAGCTCGTTCTTGGCCTCTGTCGTCTTTTCTGTCTCAAAGATGACCCGTGGCATTGTCACTTATGGACAGTACATGAACATGGGAACATCATCCACAGGTGGTACCAAAATGGGAGCTTTGACTAGTTTGCTTCTTTGATCGTAAGGAAGGCCTTCTGGCAATCATCATTCCATTTCATGGAGGAGTTCTTCCTTAATAGCCTGAAGATTGGCTCACAAGTTGCGGTGAGTTGAGAAATGAACCTGCTAATGAAGTTGATTCTTCCCAAAAATCCCCGTATTTCCTTCTCTGTCTGAGGAATGGGCATTTCCGTGATGGCCTGGATTTTGGTGGGATCCAGCTCAATCCCTTTGTGGTTGACTAGAAATCCTAGGAACTTGCTTGATTTAACGCCAAAGGCGCACTTGGCTGGATTCAATTTCAAGTTGTACTTATGCAACCTGTTGAAAAGCTTCTTGAGATGGTGTAAGTGGTCTTCCTCCTTTCGGGATTTGACAATGATGTCATCCATGTAGATTTCTATCTCTTTGTGCATTAAGTCATGGAAGAGATCCATCATAGCTCGCTGATAGGTGGCTCCGGCATTGATGAGGCCGAATGACAACCGTCTATAGCAAAAGGTTCCCCAAGGTGTGATGAAAGTAGTTTTCTCATGATCTTCCTCAGCAACCACGATTTGATGGTACCCCGCAAAGCAATCAGCAAAGGAGTACATGCAATATTGAGAAGTATTGTCAATGAGAATGTGGATAAATGGCACGGGAAAGCTATCTTTAAGGCAAGCTTTGTTCAAGTCCCGATAATCCACGCAAACTCGCACCTTTCCTCCAAGTTTAGGCATGAGAACGATGTTGGATATCCACTCAGGATATGTGGACACCATGATGATGCCAGCTTGAAACTATTTCACAATTTTTTCTTTCACCTTTAAACTCCACTCAGGTTTCAATTGCCTGAGCTTTTGCTTGACTGGCTTGAATCCTTCTTTAATGGGAAGGCGATGAAGGACAATGTCAGTGGACAATCCCACCATGTCTTCATGAGACCATGCAAACACATCTTGGAATTGGGTTAGTAGCGTAACCATGTCATTCCTTTGGTTTGGGGTAAGGTCTGAGCCAATTTGGATTAACTTAGGGCTTTTTAAGGTTCCGAGATTGAAGGAAGTGGTTTGATCAAGGTTGGGTTTAGGTTTGTCTCCGACCCATTCTTGAATTTCTGGAGGCACCTTAATGTCCTCATGTATTTCCATTAAGGCTGAATTCATCTCTACATCAAAGTTATAATCTTTGTGGAGGAGAGGCACCATATCAGCAAGTACATGCACATCTAAATTCAGGGTCCTGAAACAAAATATACTTTCACTTAGTATATATGAAATGGTTTGATCATACAAAGTGTTAGCATGTACTGGCAAAACGACTGCTAATACTGTACAGAAAAGTAAGCAGTTATGATATCTACAGGCGTAAAGAGTTCTGCCGTTTTACCTGTCGACCAATGCAAGGAGTCTTTGCTCCAATTAGCGAGGGCAAAGTCCGAGTGGAATTTGCGGTGATGGAGGGGTCATATCGTCCTCCTTATCCCGAATGATGACCATTATGTCTGGGCAATCATCGTTTGGGGTGTGTCTGTTTGTATGTTTATCATGAATGATGATGCGTATGCTTGACATCATTCTGACTATATCTTGCTTGATTCTTCATTCCTCTTCTTCTACTGCGGCATCTGGAACAAAGACTTCTTTCACCTTCACCGGTACCGACTTGGGAAATAACATAGCCATTACGTTGGTTGACACCTTTACCGGAGGTTGTGTGGACTCAGAATTCGAAGATGAAGATAATCGCCATGGGGCTGAAGCAGAAGGAATCTGCTGATGCTTATGAGGGTTCCTATGACTAGAACTGGCAGAATAGCCTAGTCCAGCTGTCCCAGTTTGTCTGGCTACTTGAATTTGGTGCTTGATACCCTGGTGATCTTTACCCATCCCTTATCTCGGCTGATGACCCAATGACATCAATTCTTAAGTAGCCGACATTACTTCGGCAGAAATCTTGGTTACGGGAAATGGCGTTTCAATAGCATGGTACTGAGTGTTGCTTACTTCCAAGGCATGAAAACTGACCGGTTCAACATCTTAATTAATGTTGATGTATGGTATGTCACCATGTTGAGGACATTCCGGTTCAGCGTTGACCGTGACTAGGCTATTGTTGATAATGTATTTCAGTTGTTTATGAAGGGTGGAAGGGACTGCCCTGGTCATTAGAATCCACGGTCTTCCCAAGAGCAGGTTGTATCCTGAATCTATCTTGAGTACGTGAAAAGACACGCAAAATGTGTGGGGACCAATTTTGATTGGCAGCTCAATTACTCCGACCGAATTTTGGCGGGCCCCATCAAAAGCTTTAATAACCTTATAGCTGCTCCGGATTCGGTTGAGATTGACCTTCATCTTCAATAATGTAGCGTATGGACATAAATTTAGAGATGAACCTCCAATTATCAAGACTCCAGCTAGCATATACCCAGAGGACAAGACCGCAATGTGTAACATCTTGGAATGACCGGTCCCTTCGGGCGGTATATCATCATTAGTGAAGGATATCACATTGTTGTTAAAAATGTGATCAACCAAATGTTGAAATTTTTCCACATCCACTGATTTTGGTAGATAGGCTTCTTCTAAAACCTTCAACAAGATCTTTCGGTGATCCTCGGAAGGCAAGACCAAGTCCAAAATTAAAATTTGGCTTGGAGCTTCTCTTAAGCTTAAAACCACCTTGGCTTCGTTATGACCCATAGTGTGACGCCCCCAAAAAAGATCCACACGACCTGTCGACGTCGGGATTTTTAATTGTCCCTTTTCGTTACTTGTTCTTTGGTGTTCTCATTTTAGGTGAGATTTGTTTGAAAAAACAAGTGAAAAAGGTCCGACATATATAATGTCAACGATGGACTATTAAGAGTCGCCATTTGGGTTTTTAAATGGTTGTACCAACACAACCGAGAAAAGGTTTGCACATTGACCCAGTGATGTGACACTGCTAAACGGGTCGGTGAAACCGAGATTCATTAGGGTTTGGGGACTTGATTATGCGGAGGGAAGGTGTTAGGCATCCCCCGACATCCGTGTTACCACGATGACCGCCTCTTTTCAAAAACTATTATCTGAATGTGTGTGTGTGTGGGTCAATGTGCTGTTATTTGGAAGTGGTGCGAGGCCTCGTTTGCACCTATATATACAGGGTTTGAATTTATGTAAAAATTCAGTTTTTAGCAAGATATAGCAATGATGTTTTATTAAAAAGGTTTTTCAAACCCTGATGCTCAATAGTAATTGAGACCTTTTACACTTCCATTTTATTAAGTGTTCGGCTGGATTAATTTTATTTTCGAGATGCGAAGCAGCTGTAAGAAAATAATGTACAAAAATAATGCTAACTTCCTCGTGGGTATGAAAACCATCTGAGGAAATTCAAACACCACAAAATAATTTACAAGCTGCTTACAGCTGGAAATGTCCATCATGGGAACCGAATCTAGATCCAATAGGCTGAATCTGTGATCACATGATTCCTAAAGCATATGATATTGCAATTTGTATGAGCTTGAAGAAGCATGTATATATAAAAGCTGTAAATATATATATACATACATGATCACCAACCACGAAGCACCTCCATGGGGGATCAAAAATGTAAATAAAGCTGTAAAAGCTATCAACCACCACAGAGGAAACTCCAGGTGAGACAAAATGTAAATAAAGCTGTAAAGCTATCAACCACCACGGAGGAAACTCCAGGCAGGACAAAATGTAAATAAAGCTGTACAAAGCAATCAACCACCACGAAGTAAACTCCAGGTGGGACAAATATATATATATATATATATATATATATATATATATATATATATATACTCGCTTGTGTGTGTATATATATATATAAAAGCGAGTAAACGCACCAGATGTAAAATCCAGGCTCATCGTAATGCAGTCCAGACACACAGTTAATATATATATATATATATATATATATATATATAGCAAGAAACGCCTCGCATCAAGTCAGGCTCATCGAACAAAGTTTGAGACACAGTTCATATATATATAAGCGATAAATGCTCGGGGCACAAGTCTAAGCTCATCGAACAAAGTTCGACATTACGATTCATATATATATATAATATATATATATAAGCAAATAAACGCCTGCATCAAGTTCAGGCTCAATCGAGGCATAACTCGATAATGTTAGTCCATATATATAAATATATATATATATATATATATATATAATATATGTATATAAAAACTAAAATAAAACCACGGACCGAAGTCTGGGCAAACACACGCAACACGACTCTCAACGTGAAGAAGGGTGTGTGCAAAGATGAAGAGAAAGGCTTTAAAGTGTGTGAGAAGGCTTACAGTGGGCTGCCAAAGAAGACTTCTATATCTTTAAAGTAGATAAAACTTGGCTCCCGCCGGTACAAAAGTAGCTATATGTGAGCTCACAAGTGTTTAAAATGGGAAAGCACTCAGTATATTGCAAGCATGCGAGCAAATTTGTGAGGCTTCCTCGCTTTTTTCTTCTTAAAATGGCCACCCCAAGCCCTCTATTTATAGAGGGGAGCCGCAGTGTACTGCTGACCCACCGCATGAGTGTACCGAGGCTTCTCTGTTGCCCCGGGTTTCTCGGGTCGGGTCGTCTCGCAGTTCGTGCATGTAGGCACTGCAATGTTCGCTCGAACTTTCAGAATTACAATCCGAGCATCCGACTGAGGTATATAGGACCTATTTCGGACCGCCGTTGTCGAGAGTTGTACAATGGCATGGGATTAGAGGTTGTACGAAGTCATGAAGATGGGACGATGCCCTCCGGTCTTCAAGCTTCAAATTCTATCCGTTACCCCGCACAATAGTCACTCGGGATTGGTTTTCCTTGATTCTTGTGGGACATCGTTGTGTAGAGATGTGTGTATGAAATGTTAAGACGACGTGATGTGGCTTTAGAGTGGTGAGATGATGCCTTGGCCCCTTACCGGAGTTATCGCCGGTTTGGGCTGATAAAGCATACGTTGCTCAAGGTTATTACTGAGATTGGACTACTGCAAGTGTTGAAGGTCCTCAGTGTCAATTCTGAGGTGTGCCTGTTCTCCCTGTGTTATCTCCGGGTTGGTACTGGGTGTCTCGTTGTGAGCACCGAGATTGAAGCTGGTTGCATTTGAAACAAACATTTCTGGGGTTATCGCCAGAACTGCATTCCTTGGGCTGATCACCAAGGTTGGTAGCTATTCCCATGATTGGGACTGAGACTGGATACCTCGAGGTTATCTCCAAGATTAATCGGTCTTCTCTGGTGTGTGTTACAGTATTTGATCTGCACGCTTGAGGGTTATCTCTAAGGTTGGAATTGTTACTCCCAGTGTGTGTCCTGGGGTTGATGCTGAACTTCCGGTACTATCCGGTATGGATATGAACTGTCTTCTAGGGTTCTCTCTTGAAAGACGAATCTGTCCTCCTGCAATATTAGTAATAGGTGGGCAGAAAATTTCGAGTGTCTACACGACCCATTCCGAGTCACCAGATATCACACTATAGAAAAATCAAATACAGACTTCATTTATACAACTGTTAAACTGTCGTACAGAATATGACCACAGTTAAATTGTGAGTTTTAATACAATATTGTCTCATAGACAGTATCCAAACTCAAATTATTACAATGCCATATAAAATACAGCAGCAAATATTTCAAGACCCCAAAGAAGAACAAGAAGATTACTATCTTGTTCATTCTAATGAGGTGCACTTTTGACGCTTTCAAAGTCGGGTTCTCATCACCCTATTGTTGTTCACCAAAATCAATTATTAAGTGACGTATAAAATACGACACACACATCTTAGGTCCTCAATACAATTATATATTGCACGTCATGCCGTTTTATAATGTATTGAGAAACTTCGAATGTCTCGAACCATCACACTATTTCCCTGTTATCCCCGCTCGACCCAGCTACACTCTTATTACCTTAGTAGAAGACTGAATACTACAATAGTGAAGTAATAGACTACTCTTCTTCTTCCTCTCTATAGTTTCTCTCTCTATAGCTTCTCTTGTGAATCTCAGTGAATTGGTGAGAATGAAAGAAGAATTAAGCTTCTATTTATAGGAGAAATGACTAAATAGTAACTAATTCATGAACGATCCAGATTGATTTACTATTAGAACGGATGGTCCAGATTGATTACTATTAAAACCACAACCGACGGTCCAGATTGAATACTTTTAAAACAACCACCGACGGTCCAGATTGATTTACTTTTAAAACCACCATCGACGGTCCAGATTGATTTACTATTAAAACCACCATAGACAGTCCAGATTGATTTACTATTAAAACCACCATCAATGGTCCAGATTGATTAACTATTAAAACCCCCATCAATGGTCCAGATTGGTTTACTATTAAAACAACCACCAATGGTCTAGATTGATTTAACTTATTACACTTTAGTACCCCTAAATTATTTCAACAAAATTTAAATCTTTATTGATAAAATCTGGGGTCTCACAATCTCCCCTCCTTATGGAATTTCGCCCTCGAAATTAGGGTACGTACCTGATATGATAAAGAGGTGAGGATACCTTGAATACCTTTATCGTTGAAAATATTAAGTTCATCTTTGCAATCCGGCCAAAGATATTCATTAACAATTCATCTTTGCACTACAGGCCCAAGATATATAAGCGTAAAACCAATAATATCGAGAGACTTAGCTTAATAGTATCACGACCACGAATTATCCATGCACTCACCGCCAAGGATATTCGTGTTTTCAATCTGATCATGATTATACCGAATAATCTGTGGTTATAATCATACCAAGTCTATCAATGCACTACGACCAAAGATGACTTTTACCACATCCATGAATTAATATTTCATTGCTGAGACTCAGTTCAATAATTAATCCATATCATCGAATCATCCCTGCACTACAGGCCAAGGATATTCATTAGTATCACGACCACAAATTATCCATGCACTACGGCCAAAGATAATTGTGTATTCATTAGTATCACGACCACAAATTATCCATGCACTACGGCCAAAGATAATTGTGTATTCATTAGTATCACGACCACAATTATCCATGCACTACGGCCAAAGATAATCGTGTATTCATTAGTATCACGACCACAAATTATCCATGCACTACGACCAAAGATAATTGTGTATTCATTAGTATCACGACCACAATTATCCATGCACTACTACCAAAGATAATCGTGTATTCATTAGTATCACGACCACAAATTATCCATGCACTACTACCAAAGATAATTGTGTATTCATTAGTATCACGACCACAAATTATCCATGCACTACTACCAAAGATAATTGTGTATTCATTAGTATCACGACCACAAATTATCCATGCACTACGACCAAAGATAATTGTGTATTCATTAGTATCACGACCACAAATTATCCATGCACTACTACCAAAGATAATTGTGTATTCATTAGTATCACGACCACAAATTATCCATGCACTACTACCAAAGATAATTGTGTATTCATTAGTATCACGACCACAAATTATCCATGCACTACTACCAAAGATAATTGTGTATTCATTAGTATCACGACCACAAATTATCCATGCACTACTACCAAAGATAATTGTGTATTCATTAGTATCACGACCACAAATTATCCATGCACTACTGGCCAAAGATAATTGTGTATTCATTAGTATCACGACCACAAATTATCCATGCACTACTACCAAAGATAATAGTGTATTCATTAGTATCACGACCACAAATTATCCATGCACTACTACCAAAGATAATTGTGTATTCATTAGTATCACGACCACAAATTATCCATGCACTACTGCCAAAGATAATTGTGTTTTCAATTCTGGTTATGATTATCCAAGAACAATCCACGGTCATAATCATACCAAGTCCATCTATGCACTACTGGCCACGAGATGACTTTCAACATAATATAAACATGAGGATAATGATATAAAGAATCAATCAAATGAGATAAAGGATAAATATTAAACATTTATAATATAATTTATCCAGATTCAAGAATATCCCCATGTTATCAATCACTTAATAATCTCATAATCTAATAACATTAATATTATAACAAAATTTTAATCACTTCTTAAATTTATAAACAATTTATCTCAATTGTTTACGCTTTTACCATATAATGCATTTAATCATTCAAAATGCCATACTCATAAGATATCATCACCAATTATCAAATCCTCATCAAAAAAATATGCATATACTCTATATAGGATTCTCTAGCCATAAAATCCTATTTTCAACTTTGTTACTTCACATAACATATTTAACTCATATGTTCGTAACTAAACTATTTTCATGAAAAATACCAAATCAGTCCCAAAAATATTTCTTTTCTGGGATTTAGCATAATATAGTCCCATAATGAAAATATATTTTTCTCGGAATTTTTAAAATTCATTTACTATTTTTTAAAAATCAATTTCTAATTAATTCCTTAAGAAATTAGCTACCTCAAGTTTAATTCCAAAAATTCCCAAATCTTGGCAAGACCTTACACATGTTAACGTGAGCTTCCAGTTTAAATTTCATGGTCATCGGAGTTATAGAACTCCGGTTATAGCATTTTTCGTCGGAAAAACCTAAATATTGAAATAGTCATAACTTGCTCATTTTAAGTCAGAATGAGCTCATTTTTGGACAGGAGGTACTTTATACCATATACTTTCATGTCCCAAAAGGCCAGAATTTTTCTCATAATTTAAGTGGCCGAAACAGTCCCTTAAAGTTTCTGGGCAGTAGCATTTTCGAAATTTACAGCTTTGGCCTCCTTTGCTAAAATCAGTCCACACAAAAATCTACATCACCTTTTCCAGTAATTCCACTTGGATTAGTTAGGTAACTCATAGATCTAACTCTAGGACTTGACCACACTCAAAAATTCAAAATATAATAGGAGATATGGTCAATTGAATTTCATATTACGTTTTCACCAAAATCTGATTTTCAACTCTTTGTGATTTCTAAGAAATTTTCATGTTTTCACATACTAACCAACATAACTCATCATAAAACTTACTAATACCTCATATACCCATGATTTTCATTAGTCCAATGCTTTTATTATGACTTTCATCATAAACCACGTGAACTGTTCATTTTAGTTGAAGAAATATTTGAGGGTTTAAGAAATGGGTTTTGTACTGGGGTCAATACAAAATTCGATTTCACGCTCTAGGGTAGGCTAGGAAGTCTTCAAGAATACGCCAAGAAATTTATTAATGATAGAAATATCATTCAAAATCATTACTCTCGTCCAAGACTTGGATAGTACGTCACATTAATACCAACTGTGACTTCTATCCCTTAACCAGATGGCACCTCACAATGATACCTATCAACTTGCCATCTTGATCACGACGTCGCCTCTGTAAAGTGCGGCCCGGTGCATTCCACACAAGGAAGTTAACAACGAAAGGATCGGGGCTCTTTACTTATGGCTTGATATAATAGTGATTAACTTTAGGGTTTGGTTACTTTGAATTACAGTATAACGAGGTTGGTTATGAATATAAAAGCTAACAACCTTACGAAAAGCATGATGAGTAGTTAACCAATTGATTCCTAAAATCACATCAAAGGCAAGTATTTTTAAAAAGATAAGATCGGAGTAGCGTGAAAGTGTTTATTTAAATCAAACAAGATTTAAAAATAGTAGCGATAACGAAGGCTCCTACTAACGAAGTTTCAACCAATAAGTCAAAGTCTAAACTTCCTGAGTCAAATTTAAACAATGAAGCATAACTAGGTGAAATAAAAGAGTGGGTAGAAGCGGTATCTAACACGGTATAGACTTCGCAAGAGCTTATGATTACTTACCCGTGATAATCTTATTCGGGTTCCTCGTCACGAGAAAAAAAACGCTCTCTCTTAAACTCTGGCTTTGGTTTTGTGGGATGACCTTTGGTGCCTCCATCCTAGTTGAATTTGTCTTGATAAGCGACAAAATCGAGCTAAGTGACCTTCTCTTCCACAATTATAACATGCTTTGGATGGCATGGCGCGATTCGGATGATGTGTCCCTCTCCTCGCATTTGAAGCATATAATAGGTGGTCCTTCTCCTTCCTTAACAACGGTCTTTGGGGTGCCGACGTCTTTCCATCATTGTTGAATCTCCTTTTCTTGAAATGTCCATTCTTATTGTTTTTTGTACGATTACCACCGAAGTGGTTACCATATCGCCTGTTGATTCCTCCACGCTTGTTGTCACCGCCGATGACTACTCTCATTTGGTATTATAATTTTGCGGCTACTTTCTTTTAGTTGCGTTGACTCGTTATCGCGCTCCACTAATCGAGCCCTATTTACAACATCCGAATAAAAAACACAGTTTATGAGAAATAAGATGTTGGCGTATCTCGCTTCAAACCTCTTAAAACATTCGCGTCATTCTCTCTTCATTATCCACCAAGTGGGGCCTTAAACCGTGATAACTCGCAAACTTTGCCTCGTATTGCGACACGGTCATATTGTTTTGTTCCAAGTTGATAAACTCCACCTCCTTCATGTGGCGAATACTTTCAGGAAAGTATTTGTCGTTGAACAGCTCCTGAAACTTCTCCCAAGATATATTGATGCTGGCGAAGTTGAGTCGTTTAACCGATTCCCACCGATGTCGCGCCTCTCGCGCAACATAAAGGCGGCAAAAGGAACCTTTTGCTCCTCGGAGTACCCAAGACATCAAATATCTTGGTAATCTGCTTTATCCATGCTTCCGCCAGAAGTGGTTTTGGCTCTCCCTTAAACTTCGGTGGTCCCAACTCCTTGAATTGTTTAGCGGTGACCGCCCAAGAGTTTTTCGTGTTTCCACCTACGTTTTGGGCGAGTCGCTCGCGCTTTGATGTTGCATGAATTCTAAAAACCTTTTAAGCGTCTCGTCATTCATCAATTGATCGGTGTTGTTGTTTACGGGAGGATTATCGCCATCTGTTGCACATTGTCTCGATTATTGATCGTGGAGAATCAACGGTCTCTGTGCTCCATTGCTATTCTCAACATTTTCGGATGCCATTTTCAAACAACGCCACAAAATAAGGGTTAATTGACATGCAACATATTATCACTATACTACGCCGACCAATCAAATACCAAATAAACTTAGGTAGGTCATACTAGCGAAAGGTATTCCCCGTCTCTCCCTCCTAGTACTATTCTCACATCTTAGCCGGGATCATATCCTAAGCTCGATACCAACCGTTGTGGCGCCCCCAAAATTAGGTATCGTCACCCATCTTGGGTCGCCACTTACATGGTACATAAATTCAAACACAACTTACTAATACAATTTGTAGGTGTGCAATATCGACATAAAGCGTGAGTTTGAATACAAATATTGTCTACTAGATATTATACAAACTCGAAAGAGTCCTCATTACAACTATTATCACACTATTTCACGAGAATAGTGAGGACTACTAATGCTATCCTACGGACCATTACTTCGTTCCCCGGCTCGTCCCCGGCTTATGTTCTCATTTCAAGAAGAAACGGTGAAAGAAAAGGTGAGCTCAACTAGCCCGGTAAGAAATATTATGACTAAGATAATGCGAGAATAAATTATCATTAGCCTTCAACGATGTTAAAGCGATAAAATACAATGAACAACCGGTTTAAGCTGCGGTGAATAAGCAATCCATTAAAAAAGTCAAGTAGAGAATAAAAGTCTACTATCTTTTAGGTTTTAAAAGGTTTTCATCAATTTTTATCATTTGAGACTCGACAATAAATAAACCACCACATCTAATCATCCCCTGTACCACGGTCGAGGATTTTCATCAAATTATCAATGGTCATGACTATCTGAAGAATCACCTGGTCATAATCATACCAAAAACTATCCATCTTTGCATTACAGAAGCCACTTGAGGACTTTTGTCACATCATTTATATCAAGTCGTGATTATCTAGAATGATCCACGGTCATAATCATACTAAGTTCATCTATGCATGCGTAAGCAAAGATAACATAATATAACATGAGGATGATGACAATGACATAGTAATTCAATAAAACAAGTTCAAGAATTATTTAATCCATGAATTATTAACGTCCAAATTGTCGACATGATCTTTGTTTACGTAGAGTAAAATTCAAGAATGATCGGAAGAATATTTCCATGAAAAGATCTTTGGATGAAAGCGCAAATATCGAGGATATTCTACTAATTTCATGGAGTATAGAAGTCAAAGTTTTAACCAATTTGGGTATAATAAAGAATGGAATAACAAAAGAAATCACCGTGCATGCGGTGCCCGCATAGACGAGTTATTCACAGAATAATAATAACGGAACGAGTCGGGTGAAATTCGCAAGCGAGGATGTTCAATGAGAATAATAAAGATGGAACCGGATCCGGTGTAAAACACACGAGATAGGATATTCAGCGAGAATGATAAAAGCGGAACCGGTCGGTGTTAAAAAACACAGAGCAGGATGTTCAGCGAGAATAATAAAAAAGCGAAACCGGTCAGGTGTAAAAAACACAGACGAGGATGTTCAATGAGAATAATAGAAGAATGTCACCAAGTATAGGGTAAACCCGCATTATCTGAGTTATTCAGCGAGAATAATAAGCAATGGAATAACATAAAAGATTTCACCAAGTATAGGGTATGCAGCGTATCTGAGGTTATGTATAGGGTATACCACTTTTACGAGTTATTCAATGAGAATAATAATGAATGGAATAATGAAGTTCTCTTCAAGAAGAAAGAATAACACCCTACCCTAGTAAAAGAAGCTGAATATAGAAGTAGTGAAGTAGCGAGAATACTCTTCTTCTTTCTATAATTTTCTCTCTATAGCTTCTCTCTATAATTTCTCTCTCTAGAGTTTGATGAATTCGTAAGAAAATAATGAAGGAATGAGCTTCTATTTATAGGAAAATGGAATGCATAGTAACTAATCCATGAGCGGTCCAGATTGATTTACTTTAATTTGGCGGTCCATATTTAAGAAAAAATCTTTTAAATAAAATATAATATATTCTATTTATATAAAAAAATTTTACTATGCAAACATTTATGCAATACTATGAAAAACACTATGCAAAAAACACTATGCAACACTATGCATAATAAAATATAATATATTACTATTTATAGAATAACTTTAATAAAGTATTCTATTTTATATAAAAGATGTTTACTGTTTTATTACGTTAATAATCTGAATAAAACAAAAGCGTCATTATCATTATAATAATTCATATTATTAATAAATGATAATGGAATCAAAATGAGTGACTTCTCACATAAGCATCGATAATCAATACAGGTGTGCTTCTTATGCGACCACACGTATTCTTTGTACTTTTACTACTAGGAGTAGTTCAGCGGTAACCACGGTAAAACTTCCGCCGTTATTTGATAAAATATTTTTGTCGTTTTCTCGATCCGGCAATAATTACATTGTAGGGTCCACCTGATGATTGAGTAGTTATGCGAATATTCCTGCTAAACCGAATATTCCCAGACCAATCGAATATAATATAACCACTTGCATACTTTACAAAATTTATAAATACTACCCACAACTATAATATTATCTTAAATTCACACCATAATATTAAAAATTATTTCAACAAAATTTAAATCTTTATTGATAAAATCAAGGGTCTCCTGATCTCCCTCCTTATGGAATTTAAGCCCTCGAAATTAAGTGCGATACTGATATGATAAAGAGGTGAGGATACCTTGAATACCTTTATCGTTGAAAAATTATTAAGTTCATCTTTGCAATCCGGCCAAAGATATTCATTAACAATTCATCTTTGCAATTCACTTTCACTTCGGGCGAAGATATATAAATTTGTAAAACCAATAATCTTTGAGACTTAGACTTAATAGTATCACGACCACGAATTATCCGTACCACTCTTGGCCAAGGATATTTCGTGTTTTCAATTCTGATCATGATTATCTTAGAATAATCCGTGGTTATAATCATACCAAGTCTATCAATGCACTCGACCAAAAGATGACTTTTACCACATCCATGAATTAATATTTCATTCTTTGAGACTCGGTTCAATAATTAATCCATATCATCGAATCATCCTGCACTGCTACTGGGCCGAGGATATTCATTAGTATCACGACCACAAATTATCCATGCACTTCTGACCGAAGATAATTGTGTATTCATTAGTATCACGACCACAAATTATCCATGCACTACGACCAAAGATAATTGTGTATTCATTAGTATCCGACCACAATTATCCCACACTACGACCAAAGATAATCGTGTATTCATTAGTATCACGATCACAAATTATCCATGCACTACTGACCAAAGATAATTGTGTATTCATTAGTATCACGACCACAAATTATCCATGCACTACGGCCAAAGATAATTGTGTATTCATTAGAATCACGACCACAAATTATCCATGCACTACGACCAAAGATAATTGTGTATTCATTAGTATCACGACCACAAATTATCCATGCACTACGGCCAAAGATAATTGTGTATTCATTAGTATCACGACCACAAATTATCCATGCACTACGGCCAAAGATAATTGTGTATTCATTAGTATCACGACCACAAATTATCCATGCACTACGACCAAAGATAATTGTGTATTCATTAGTATCACGACCACACAAATTATCCATGCACTACTGACCAAAGATAATTGTGTATTCATTAGTATCACGACCACAAATTATCCATACACTACGGCCAAAGATAATTGTGTATTCATTAGTATCACGACCACAAATTATCCATGCACTACGACCAAAGATAATTGTGTATTCATTAGTATCACGACCACAAATTATCCATGCACTACGGCCAAAGATAATTGTGTATTCATTAGTATCACGACCACAAATTATCCATGCACTACGGCCAAAGATAATTGTGTATTCATTAGTATCACGACCACAAATTATCCATGCACTACGGCCAAAGATAATTGTGTTTTCAATTACGGTTATGATTATCTTAGAACAATCCACGGTCGATAATCATACCAAGTCCATCTATGCCTTCTGAAGCCACGAGATGACTTTCAACGTATATATAAACATGAGGATAATGATATAAAGAATCAATCAAATGAGATAAAGGATAAATATTAAACATTTATAATATAATTTATCCAGGATTCAAGAATATCCCCATGTTATCAATCACTTAATAATCTCATAATCTAATAACATTAATATTATAACAATATTTTAATCACTTCTTAAATTTATAAACAATTTATCTCAATTGTTTACGCTTTACCATATAATGCATTTAATCATTCAAAAATGCCATACTCATAAAATATCATCACCAATTATCAAATCCCTCATCAAAAAATATGCATATACTCTATATAGGATTCTCTAGCCATAAAATCCTATTTTCAACTTTGTTACTTCACATAACATATTTAACTCATATGTTCGTAACTAAACTATTTTCATGAAAAATACCAAATCAGTCCCAAAAATATTTCTTTTCTGGGATTTAGCATAATATAGTCCCATAATGAAAATATATTTTTCTAGGAATTTTAAAATTCATTTACTATTTTTAAAAATCAATTTCTAATTAATTCCTTAAGAAATTATCTACCTCAAGTTTAACTCCAAAAATTCCCAAATCTTGGCAGGACCTTACACATGTTAACGTGAGCTTCCAGTTTAAATTTTCATGGTCATCGGAGTTATAGAACTCAGGTTATAGCATTTTTAAATCGGAAAAACCTAAATATTGAAATAGTCATAACTTGCTCATTTTAAGTCGAGAATGAGCTCATTTTTGGACAGGAGGTACTTTATACCATATACTTTCATGTCCCAAAAGGCCAGAATTTTTCTCATAATTTAAGTGGCCGAAACAGTCCCTTAAAGTTTCTGGGCAGTAGCATTTTGAAATTTACAGCTTTGGCCTCCTTTGCTAAAATCAGTCCACACAAAAATCTACAACACCTTTTCCAGTAATTCCACTTGGATTAGTTAGGTAACTCATAGATCTAACTCTAGGACTTGACCACATTCAAAATTCAAAATATAATAGGAGATATGGTCAATTGAATTTCATATTACGTTTTCACCAAAATCGATTTTCAACTCTTTGTGATTTCTAAGAAACTTTCATGTTTTCACATACTAACCAACATAACTCATCATAAAACTTACTAATACCTCATATACCCATGATTTTCATTAGTCCAATGCTTTTATTATGACTTTCATCATAAACCACGTGAAGCTATTCATTTTAGTTGAAGAAATATTTGAGGGTTTAAGAAATGGGTTTTGTCTTTGGGGTCAATACAAAATTCGATTTCACGCTCTAGGGTAGGCTAGGAAGTCTTCAAGAATACGCCAAGAAATTTATTAATGATAGAAATATCATTCAAAAGCTATTACTCTCGTCCAAGACTTGGATAGTACGTCACATTAATACCAATTGTGACTTCTATCCCTTAACACAGATGGCACCTCACAATGATACCTATCAACTTGCCATCTTGATCACGACGTCGCCTCTGAAGAAAGTGCGGCTTTGGTGCATTCCACACAAGGAAGTTAACAACGAAAGGATGGGGCTCTTTACTTATGGCTTGATATAATAGTGATTAACTTTAGGGTTTGGTTACTTTGAATTAAGTATAACGAGGTTGGTTATGAATATAAAAGCTAACAACCTTACGAAAAGCATGATGAGTAGTTAACCAATTGATTCCTAAAATCACATCAAAGGCAAGTATTTTCAAAAGATAAGATCGACAGTAGCGTGAAAGTGTTTATTTGAATCAAACAAGATTTAAAAAAAAATAGTAGCGTAATGAAGGCTCCTACTAACGAAGTTTCAACCGATAAGTCAAAGTCTAACTTCTTGAGTCAAATTTAAGCGTTGAACGCAACTAGGTGAAATAAAAGAGTGGGTAGAGGCGGTATCTAACACGGTATAGACTTCATGAGAGCTTATGATTACTTACGTGATAATCTTATTCGGGTTTCGTCACGAGAAAAAAAAAACGCTCTCTCTTAAACTCTAGGCTTTGGTTTATGCAGGGGATGACCTTTGGTGCCTCCATCCTAGTTGAATTTGTCTTGATGGCGACAAAATCGAGCTAAGTGACCTTCTCTTCCACAATTATAACATGCTTTGGATGGCATGGCGTGATTCGGGATGATGTGTCCCTCTCCTCGCATTTGAAGCATATAATAGGTGGTCCTTCTCCTTCCTTAACAACAGTCTTTGGTCTTTGACGTCTTTCCATCATTATTGAATCTCCTTTTCTTGAAATGTCCATTCTTATTGTTTTTGGTACGATTACCACCGAAGTGGTTACCATATCGGCACATTGATTCCCTCACGCTTGTTGTCATAGCCGATGACTACTCTCATTTGGTATTATAATTTTTAAAATTTACTTTCTTTTAGTTGCGTTGACTCGTTATCGCGCTCCACTAAGCGAGCCCTATTTACAACATCGAATAAAAACACGGTTTATGAGAAATAAGATGTTGGCGTATCTCGGCTTCAAACCTCTTAAAAACATTAGCGTCATTCTCTTCATTATCCACCAGTGGGGAATGAAACCATGATAACTCATGAAATTTTGCCTCGTATTGCGACACGGTCATATTGTTTTGTTTCAACTTGATAAACTCCACCTCCTTCGTGTGGCGAATACTTTCGGGAAAGTATTTGTCGTTGAAACGACTCTGGAACTTCTCCCAAGATATCTTGACAATGAGTTGAGTACGTTTAACCGATTCCCACCGATGTCTGCCTCTCTCGCGCATAACATAAAAGCGGCGAAAAGAACCTTTTGCTCTCGGAGCATCCCAAGACATCAAATATCTTGGTAATCTGCTTTATCCATGCTTCCGCGAAGTGGTTTTGGCTCTCCCTTAAACTCCGGTGGTCCCAACTCCTTGAATTGTTTAGCGGTGACCGCAGAGAGTTTTCGTGTTTCCACCTACGTTTTGGGCGAGGAGTCGCTTCGCTTTGATGTTGCATGAATTCTAAAACCTTTTAAGCGTCTCGTCGTTTCATCGATTGATCGGTGTTGTTATTTACGGGAGGATTATCGCCATCATCTGTTGCACATTGTCACGATTATTGATCGTGGAGAATCAGCAGGTCTCTGTGCTCCATTCTTTATTCTCAACATTTTCGGATGCCATTTTCAAACAACGCCACAAAATAAGGGTTAATTGACATGCAACATATTATCACTATACTACGTGAGACCAATCAAATACCAAATAAACTTAGGTAGGTCATACTAGCGAAAGGTATTCCCGTCTCTCTCCCTCCTAGTACTATTCTCACATCTTAGCGGGGATCGTATCCCTAAGCTACGATACCAAGCTGTGGCGCCCCCAAAATTAGGTATCGTCACCCATCTTGGGTCGCCACTTACATGGTACATAAATTCAAATCTGACTTACTAATATAAGCGTGGTATGCAATCGACATAAAGCGTGAGTTTGAATACAAATATTGTCTACTAGATATTATACAAACTCAAAAGGAGTCCTCATTACAACTATTATCACACTATTTCACGAGAATAGTGAGGACTACTAATGCTATCCTCACGGACCATTACTTCGTTCCCCAGGCTCGTCCCGCTTATGTTCTCATTTTCGAAGAGAAACGGTGAAAGAAAAGGTGAGCTCAACTAGCCCGATAAGAAATATTATGACTAAGATAATGAGAATAAATTATCATTAGCCTTCAACGATGTTAAAGCGATAAAATACAATAGACAACCGGTTTAAGCTGCGGCGGAATAACTTGATCCATTAAAAAAGTCAAGTAGAGAATAAAAGTCTACTATCTTTTAGGTTTTAAAAGGTTTTCATCAATTTTTATCATTTGAGACTCGACAATAAATAAACCACCACATCTAATCATCCCTGTACCACGGTCGAGGATTTTCATCAAATTATCAATGGTCATGACTATACAAGAATCACCCCTGGTCATAATCATACCAAAAACTATCCATCATTTGCATTACAGGCCCTTGAGGACTTTTGTCACATCATTTATATCAAGTCGTGATTATCTTAGAATGATCCTGGAGTCATAATCATACTAAGTTCATCTATCTGCGTAAGCCGAAGATAACATAATATAACATGAGGATGATGACAATGACATAGTAATTCAATAAAACAAGTTCAACAATTATTTAATCCATGAATTATTAACGTCAAATTGTCGACATGATCTTTGTTTTAGTAGAGTAAAATTCAAGAATGATCGGAAGAATATTTCCATGAAAAGATCTTTGGATGAAGCGCAAATATCGAGGATATTCTACTAATTTCATGGAGTATAGAAGTCAAAGTTTTAACCAATTTGGGTATAATAAAGAATGGAATAACAAAAGAAATCACCGTGCATGCGGTGCCGCGCCAGCAGAGTTATTCAGCAGAATAATAATAACGGAACCGGTCGGTGAAATTCACGCAAGCGAGGATGTTCAACCAGAATAATAAAGATGGAACCGGATCGGTGTAAAACACACGAGATAGGATATTCAGCGAGAATGATAAAAAGGCGGAACCGAGGTTCGGTGTAAAAACACCTGCACGAGGATGTTTCAGCGAGAATAATAAAAAGCGGAACCGGTCCGGTGTAAAACATGAGACAGGATGTTCCAATGAGAATAATAGAAGAATGTCACCAAGTATAGGGTAAACGGCGTATCTGAGTTATTCCAACAGAATAATAAGCAATGGAATAACATAAGGATTTCACCAAGTATAGGGTATCTGGCGTATCGAGTTATGTATAGGGTATGCCACTTTTACGAGTTATTCAATAGAATAATAATGAATGGAATAAATGAAGTTCTCTTGAAGAAGAAGAATAACACCCTTACAAGTAAAAAGAAGCTGAATATAGAAGTAGTGAAGTAGTAGAGAATACTCTTCTTCTTTACATAATTTTCTCTCTATAGCTTCTCTCTATAATTTCTCTCTCTAGAGTTTCAATGAATTCGTAAGAAAATAATGAAGGAATGAGCTTTATTTATAGGAAAATGGAATGCATAGTAACTAATCCATGAGCGGTCAGATTGATTTACTTTAATCGGCGGTCCATATTTAAAGAAAAATCTTTTAAATAAAATATAATATATTCTATTTATATAAAAACATTTTTACTATGCAAACACTTTATGCAAATACTATGCAAAACACTTATGCAAAAACACTATGCAACACTATGCATAATAAAATATAATATATTCTATTTATAGAATAACTTTAATAAAGTATTCTATTTTATATAAAAGATGTTTACATTTTATTACGTTAATAATCTGAATAAAACAAAAAAGCGTCATTATCATTATAATAATTCATATTATTAATAAATGATAATGGAATCAAAGTGGTGACTTCTCACATAAGCATCGATAATCAATACTGGTGTCTTACTATGTCAACAACCACGTATTCTTTGTACTTTTACTACTGAAAGTAGTTCAGCGGTAACCCACGGTAAAACTTCCGCCGTTATTTGATAAAATATTTTTTGTCGTTTTCTCGATCAAACAATGAATTACATTGTGGGGTCCACCAATGATGATTGAGTAGTTATACGAATATTCCCCTGCTAAACCAAGAATATTCCGAGCCAATCGAATATAATATAACCACTTGCATACTTTGCAAAATTTATAAATACTACCCACAACTATAATATTATCTTAAATTCACACCATAATATTAAAAATTATTTCAACAAAATTTAAATCTTTATTGATAAAATCTGGGGTCTCACGTGTCATCGAATCGAATATTCCCATTTAAAGAATATTCCTCGACCA
The DNA here is from genome assembly GCA_020205615.1 of Panax quinquefolius. NCBI lineage: Eukaryota > Viridiplantae > Streptophyta > Magnoliopsida > Apiales > Araliaceae > Panax > Panax quinquefolius. The sequence goes on from CM035167.1 coordinate 123,190,739, forward strand.
AACGAATATTCCCCGACACAACGAATATTTTATATCAACTTGCTTACTTTACAAAATTTTCAAATATCACCCTTAACTTTAATCTTTTATCAATTTAACCATTTATTAAATAGAATAAAAATTATCAGAAAATTGAATACTTTCATTTCGTAAAATTTGGGGTCTTACACATAGTGCGGAGGAATTTTTTAATCTTCTCTATGGGTATTTTCCCCTTTGATTTGATGGTAGACTTAATTACCCGTTGGGGAAGATACAGTGGATTTTCCTTCGACACTGCAACAGTTGTATGCGAGGTGGATCCTTCAGCTTCTCCATAATTCCATGGAACCTTTTGTAAGCTGACAATAGGATATTGTGCTCTGCATGGTAAGTTGATTGGCTCTCGAGCGGCCACTTTCAAAGGATTGTTGCTTCCTCTGAGTTGAATTGCTGGTATTGTGAGTGGTTTGCTAGTGCCATCAGCCTCAGCAGATATAATTGCTATTAATTCCTTCCACTTAGTAGGACATGTATTCTCACACAGCACAGTATCATCGTCTGTTAGTTGCAGGACACCACTATCAATTAGATTCATGATAAGGTGGCGGAGTGCCCATCATTCTTCTGTGATGTGACTGCGAGAATGGGAGTGATATTGACATACTCCATCAGAATTAAACCGTCCTAAACATGGATTAATTGGAGGTAGAAGGGACGTGATCCTTCCTTCATTGATTAGCATATGAAGGATTTCCTCCATAGGTTGGCCCAGATATGTAAATTCCCTTCTATTGGCAAAATCCCGACGGGCTTTGGCATTTGCTCTCTTTGTCACTTTGTCCTCCAGCGTTTCATTTTCTAAAGGTGAAGAGGGAATATTCATGACAAGAGGAAGGAGACTAGCATGCTCTTGGCTGACTAACTGGCGTGTAACTTGATGCTGATAGATCACCAATTTTGCCAATTGCTCAATTTGCTTGCACAGAGCTTTCATCTTACGTTCCATTATGAACTAGAACTTGGCATAATCCCATTTGTCAACACCGTCTTTGGTGGTCTGAGATGACTCGCCATTGAAATTGGAACTCTGTCTATTGCTCTAATTAATCATGTTGACCTCTTCTTCTTTGTGTTGAGGAAGAGGATTATCTTGTACGTGAGGTAAATCTGATTTGGTGACCACGATCTCACAATTGTCTATCAGGTCTTGAATTTTGTGTTTCAAGGCCCAACAATCTTGAGTATCATGTCCAGGTGCCCCAGCATGATAAGCACATTTCGAAAGCAAAGATTGAAACCCCTCCCATTAGAAATTTGGGTGGAAGAAGATGCGTGATTTTCTTCTACGTTGTTAGAAGAGTGAGAATATTTTCGAGTGAGTCCCCTAAGGGTGTGAACACTTGAGGGTGTTTGACTTCTCCACCTTTCGGTAATGTAGGGTTCGAAGACTGAGCTTGAAAGGGAGTGTAATTTCTCCTCTGGATAGGCATATTTTGATTGCCTTTCTGACCTTGTAATATCAAGGAAACATCCTCCTCTTTCTTTTTATGGACCCTTCGAGAGTTATTTCCATAATTTTCGAATTGGATGTGCTCAGCAACAGCTTTAAGGGCAGCCAGGTTTTGAATCTTTCCTGACTTCAATCCCATCTCTGCCATCTCCCCGTGTTTGATCATTTCAGAAAATGGTTTACCGATGGCGACAAAGACTCTTTCATAGAAAGGAGCTTCTTGTATGTCTATGAAGGTCATGACCATTTCTGATTCTGTCATGGAAGGAATAACTTGAGCAGCAAGGCGTCTCCACCTTTGAGCATATTCTCTAAAAGACTCATTAGACTGTTTCTTGACCTTGGTAATCTGATACCGGTCAGGAGCCATCTAAGACTGGAAGCTGTATTGTGTGAGGAAGGCGTGTGCTAGCTCTTCCTAGCTATGGATCTTTGAGTTGTCTAATCTGGTATACCACGAACGGGCTTCTCCAGTCAAACTATTCTGGAACAGCTGCATTCTGAGCTTCTCGTCCTCTGCATAAGATCCAAGTTCTCCAATAAACACCTTCGAATGTGTGTCCTCTCCTAACCCATCATACTTTTCGAAGTCAGGAGTCTTAAACTTTTCTGGATAATGAACACCAGGGAATATACACAGGTCAGCATATGAAACACTCCCGTGTGCTCCAATTCCTTTGATAGCATGAAGGGTTTCTTCCATTTGAAGGACATTCTTTCTGATGTCACCGGTGTCTGGATCTCCTGTGAGATGGGTGGCATCATGAATTTTGTTGGTCATATCCAACTGAAGTTCAGGTATCGTAATGGCTTGAGTTCCCCCTTGTGTAGAGGATTCAGCATGTATGGGTATCTTTGGAGCCTGAGTAGACTGGTGTAGTTCTTTAAGCAGAACAACCAAATCTGTTATTTGTTTGCTTAATCCTTCAAATTCTTTGCGAGAAACTGGATTAAGGTCAGTCTGGTCGGATGACGACATAATTGACTGTAGGCTTGCGGCCTTTTTGGATTTTAACCGGGTAGTAGGTCCGATTGTTTCCCTGCGAAAGACTTGCATAGTTTATGTGACGCCCCCAAAATTAGGTATACATCACCCATCTTGGGTCGTCAGATACATGGTACAAAATTCAAATACAACTTACTAATACAACTGTCGTGTACAATACGACAAAACATAACTGTAAGTTTGAATACAATTATTGTCTACTAGAGATTATACAAACTCAAAAGGAGTCCTCATTACAATTATTAACACACTATTTCACGAGAATAGTGAGGACTACTAATCTTATCCTACGGACCGTAAATCCACTCCGTTCCTCGACTAGTCCCCTCGCTATGTTCTCATTTCCTGAAAGAACCGTGAAAGAAAGGGTGAGCTCAACTAGCCCAAAGAAGAAATATTATGACTAAGATAATAATCTTTGAATAAATTATCGTTAGCCTTCAACAAATGTTAAAGCGATAAAATATAACAACATCAAGTTTAACTACAAATGGAAGAAGCAATCCATTAAAAGAGTCAAGTAGAGAATAAAATCTACTATCTTTTATGATTTAAAAGGTTTTTCATGACTTTTATCGCTGGGACTCAGCTTAATAAATAATCCACATCATCGAATCACCTATGTGACGTCCCCAAATTCGGGTACTTAAAACCCGAACTCGGTGCTTCACGATACCATTTCTATAAGTTGAATAATACTAATAATAATAACAATAATATAAAATTCAAACTTAATTTACATATGCATCAAAGTTTACTCCCAGGTACGAGACCTTTAAACATTCATTACATCATAGATAATAAGTATCATTTTCTTAATAAACTATAACTATTACACAACATAATATAAATCTCATTCGAACAACTTTCCTTTCCCCTTGTTCTTGCCTGAACCTTCTGGCTGATCATACTTAACTAAAAATATTTAAATTTAAAGCAAGAATGAGCATTGGATTGTCCAGCAAGTAATAACAATAATATATATTAGCTGAAAGAATTAAATGTTTTCTTTGAAAGACACTTCTACAACGAATCAATAGTTGTGAAGTAAGCTGAACCAATAATAACAACATATCACTTCCATATGAAATCGTTGAAACTACGTATAGACTATAATTAGAGATCAGTCGACAGACTATAAACATTGTTTTTTCATTTTCGCTAAGGTTTAGCAGAACTTCATCTGCAAACCGTTATAACTTACGGACACGAGGGTGATCTGCCCAATGTGCCATGTATTGATCAATACTACATGCAAGAACAATATCATCGTTCACTCTATCCACCTTAGGTGCACAAAAGTTTTTCCATATTCGGGATGTTCATACTTAGTCAGGAATCCAAACCAAAACAATCTGGTTGGATACAATAACGTTCTATCTTGTTCAACAATATTTTTATGTCTAGCTGAATCAAATAGCTTAGGCGGCTTTTTAAGTCAACGATACATACTTGAAATCGATAAGTATGTATCAACATATGATTAATCTAATGGTTATCCAAGTGGGGACACTTGTCTAACCCTATATACGAATTAACGAACAAAATAAATATCTGAATTATACAATAATGCAATGATTGGATAATGTAAAAACTTGTATGAATACAAAGATTGGATACATAATCAATAATAATAGAGAAGTTAATAACCGCACAATATATAATATGATTTCAAACTTTTTGCAAAGGTAGGATACTTGCCTGATGTAAATAATAGATCGATACTTGCTCAATAATAATTGGAGTAAGTTTAGGAAACTTGCATAACATGATATACTGTTTTGCATCTAAAAATAAAAGTAGTGCATAAGGTTTAGATACTTGCCTGAGCTGCTGCTTACAATAACGCAACTTAGATTAATCTTTTATACACCGACCTATCAGTAATAAGATCATTCGTTCAATTAGAACAATATACTATAGCACATAGTACTGCATTTCGCAGTTAGCACATAACCTAATCACATTATTACCCATGTTTAACAACCATTGAATCACAAATAATCACATATCTAATTAAGTTATCTAAGTCCAGATCAATTTCTGAAATATTTCTATATACCGACGGCTTTATCAGGTAATTATCGAGTCTAAAACTCTAATCTGTAGTTCAATATTCGCTTAGATATTTTAACTATCAGTCATATTATTTTTCATAGCCTTATAATAATTTTTAAATAATTATTATACCTTATCATGAATTTTTCAAACATTGAAATCATTATTAAATGATTTAAATATTAACTAATTCTATTATCATTAATATTTAATTAATATTAAACTATTAATGAAACCATTGCTAAAATATTAACGTTATTTATAATAACTCAAAATATTTTTAAAGTATTAATGTTACCTTTAAATGATTTTTAAATCAATAAAACCATTTTAAAACTATTTATTTAATATAATTATTAAATAAACTTAATATCATTAATATTAAATTATTATCGGTAATATTGATTTATTAATGAAATTATCCTTTAAATATTAAAAGTTATGTTTTATAACTTAAAATATCTTTAAACACATTATTTTTATTTAAAATAATTTTTCTAATATAAAAATCATTTTTACATTAATTTATTTAATATAATTATTAAATGAATCTAATATCCTTAATATTAAAATATTAATATTTTTCATGAGAAAATATCAAAAGTTATATTTTATAACTTCAAATATTTTTATAATCTCTAAATCATTTTTATATAAATTTTAAATCATTAATTCTATTTTTCATCATTTATTTAATATCTTTATTAAATAACTTAATCATCATTAATATTTAATTAATAATGAAAATCATCACAAAATATTAAAAATTATAGAAAATAACTTAAAATATCTTTTTATATCATAACTTTATTTTTAAATGATTTTTCATGTATTAAAAATCATTTTAAATAATTTATTTAATATTATACTTAAATAAATTAAATACTTTTTATATCCCAAAAATATTAAATATTTATGAAATATACTTAAAATAATTAAAAACTAATTTTCGGACTTTAGAAAAATTTTTAGTAATTTATTTTGTATTTTTAATAATTAAAAACTATTTTTTCTATTTATTTAATTAAATTAATTAATATTAGAAATTAAATATATACCTGTCTGTCGCTAAAGCCCTTTGGCTATGTAAACCGTCGCCTTTAGGTGTTCTTGAAATGTTTCTTGGCCAAACCCGTAAACCCCATGTCATGGGTTGACGAGATAACTAGTTTGACCAACAATAGTTTGTAAGCGGTGATTATTCGGGCATTATCTTTCTCAGAGCTTGTAGTACTCATGCAAGACTACACGATCCAACCACCAACAAGTTCATAACATAACATAATTGCAAGATATAGGCTCATGAACAAGTCGTTGAAGTCGTTTCTTCATTTCAGGTTACCCGTAAATGAAGAACAATTCGACTGCTCAAGATACTTTTGGTCTCCCATAACTTATGATCCCAAAGATTGTTTCGTGATTTAATCTTTGCGATATCTAACCAACATATACATGAAGAAATATATCATATATAATTACCATAACAACCATTAACGTCATTAATATTAATCCATCAACCTATGTTGAAATCACGATCATACGTTTTCCGGGTTACCAAGAAAACGAAATCGTGATCATCTTACATGGTTTGACCGTACAATACATGAATTATGTTATTCATTTAGATGTTATATAAGCTTAAATATATATAATAAACAACAAACAACAAACTTATTACAATAAAAGAAACCAAACAAACTAACAACAGAAAGATCCGGGCCCATGAACTTGTCGAGAGCTTTCTACAGGAAAGTTCACGGCATTTTTTGATTTCCACCGGTCAATGCCAATTAACGTGGTTTGACCACGAATAACGTGTAATATAAAACTTATCTAGGCATGCTTTGTGATACATAGTACATATCTCATATCGCATCACAACTATAAACTTTCAAAAACACAAAAATCATTAAATATCGCAGAGATCTGTATTCGACATTCGTTGTCGTAAATCAAAACAAAAATTTTCCAGATTTTGTAAATCTTCAAATCCGAGCCTCTAGATGTTATGGATTCAACATCTAGCAACCCAGATCATCATTAGACATTACTAACAACACATTTAACATAAAAAAAACAGCATCTAACACATCATCAAAGGTCAGAATTCAAGCTAGGGTTTATACCTTTACTTTGATTAATCTTGATCTTAGGCTACTGATTTGTTGTTGGATTTTGTAGGGCTTGATTATGTGACTGATCTAGCTTATACTTTCGTGGGTTTTGAGTTGAGAGAATATGACTATGCATTTGTGAATAATTTAGGCCATTAAGTGTACTTTCTCTCTCTTAAATTCTATATAAAACATGTATGCAATGACTTGTAATGGCTGATCATGTGCTGGTGGTGTAGCTCCTAGCTAGGTATAGGGTAGGGTGGCTGGCCAGATTTGATGAAGATTTTGTCTAACCAATAATTCAAGAATGGGACAAAAGGGCATTTTTGTAATTTCTTTTTTAATCTTAAGGGTATTCTTGTCCAAGGTGCTTGAATCTAGGGTTTAATCACTAGATTTTATATTTTAAAGTTTCCCAAATAATTACTAGGGTTTGGATAATTAAAAATTAAAGTGTAGCAAAATTTTAATTAAAACATATTAATTAAATTAGGGTTTTTAATAGAAATTAGGGTTTTATTAGAAAATTAGGGTTTAATCATTAGGTTCCCAAATTAACAATTAGGGTTTCTTAATTATCATTATAATTACTAAAACAGTAATTAGGGTTTCTAATTTTGCAATTAGGGTTACTAATTAGCAAATTAGGGGTTTCAAATAAATAATTAGGGTTTCTCCTAATTACGTAAATTATATAATACACAAAGAAAATTCATATAACACAATTATCGCATGCGGTACTTAGCAGACAGACAAAAGTTATTCCAACAGAATAATAATAACGGAAACGAGTGTCAGCAAAATTTGCAATCAAGCATGGATGTTCCAACAGAATAATAAAGAGCGGAACCGGTCAGGTGTAAAACACATGCACAGGATGTTCCAAATGAATAATAATAAAGATGTAACTGTGTCGGTGTAAAACACACGTATATGATGTTCCAACAGAATAATAATAAAGAGCGGAACCAGTCCGGTGTAAAACACATGCATGTGATGTTCCAAAGAATAATAGAAGAATGTCACCAAGTATAGGTAAATGGCGTATACAAAAGTTATTCCAATGAATAATAAGCAATGGAATAACAACAGCTTCTCTTCATGAATAAGAAAGAATAACACCCCTTACATTAGTAGTAGATTGAATCTCGCGAGTAGTGTAATGAAGAATACTCTTCTTCTTTCTCTCTTATTCTCTCTATACTTTCTCTCTCTATAGCTTGAATGAATTCGTGAAAAATAATGAAGCACTAGGCCTCTATTTATAGAAGATTTCTAGCTTAGTTCTTGAAATGTGAAAAGGCAAGTGGCTTGACGACTGGTGATGTGAAAAGAAAAGTGGTTTGACGCCTGTAATGTGAAATGACAATTGGTTCGACGGCTGTAATATGAAACGGCAAGTGGTTTGACATCTGGTAAAGGTAGTTAATATTGACGAAGGTAATTACTATTGACGAAGGTAATTACTATTGATGAAGAGACTCTTAGATGATGACATATGGGCCCCCCATAAAATAACCAAACTTACCACAAACGTCTCATAATAGACTCTTATATACATCAAGGATTGAATAAATATGACCACAAATCATTTTATTTTTAATTAACACATATTTAATCTTTCAATAATTATTAATCATTTATAACTTGTCGTCTCAATTATTGATTTAATAATATAACATATTATACAGATTATACTGTGACAATAATTGAATCAATAATATAAGAGATATGATGCAAAGAAATTCTTTGTAGCAATAATAATTGAGTATAGCTGAGTGACTTCTAATCAATACCGTGTGCTACTATACAACCACACGTATTACTGTACTTTTACTACCGGGTAGTTCAACAGTTTTAACGGTAACACCTCCTCCAAGTTATTTTCATAAAGTATTTTTGTCGTTTTCTCAATCAAATAATAATTCCGCCAGGTCCAATTAATGACCGATGATTGTCTTAGTCATCACGAATATTCCCCGACAAAAAGAATATTCCCCGACCAAATGAATATTTTATAACAACTTGCTTATTTTGCAAAATTTATAAATATTACCCACAACTATAACATTATATCAAATTTACTCCATAATATTCAAAAATAATATTTATAGAAAATTCATCTTTATTTATAAAAGTTGGGGTCTTACAACCTCCCCTTCTTATGAAATTTTGCCCTCGAAATTAGGGTACGTACCTGGTATGTCGAAGAGGTAAGGATACCTTGATTTCATTTCAAATTCTAACTTCCAAGTCATTTCCTCAACATCGTGGTTTTTCCACAAAACTTTGACTTGAGGTATAACCTTGGAGTGTAGAATATGTTCCTTCTTATTCAAGATTTGAATAGGAACCTCTTCATACGTTAAATCTTCCGCTATTTCGTCCGGTTCTAACTCAATAATGTGGTTCGGGTCTTTCACATATTTACGTAACATGGATATGTGAAAAACGTTATGAACACGAGACATACTTGGCGGTAAAGCGAGTCTATAGGCCACAGTTCCTACTCGATCGAGGAATAAAAATGGGTCGATGAATCGAGGATTGAGTTTTCTCTCTTCCAAATCTCGTAACTCCTTTCCATGGAGCAACACGCGCAACAACACATGATCTCCTATATCGAATTCCACGTCCTTTCGATGAAGATCAAGATAACTCTTTTGTCGATCTTGTGAGGTTTTTATCGTTGTCGGATCGTTTGAATCTTTTTCGTAGTCATACGTATCAACTCCGGTCCCCAACAACGTTTCTTCACCCACCTCATCCCAAAGATCTTCGAGAACGACACTTTCTTCCATACAACGCTTGAATGGAGCCATGCCAATACTTGCTCGATAAGCTGTTGTTGTAGGAAAACTCCACCAATGGTAAGAACTTGTCCCAACTTCCCTTGAAATCAAGGACACAAAGTCTTAATAGATCTTCAAGAGTTTGAATAGTCCTCTCCATCGTCCGTCAAATCGAGGATGATATGCCGAAGCTAAATCGTAAGTCTGCGCTCATAGCTTTTTGCAAACTATCCCAAAATCGTGAAGTGAATCTTGGGTCTCGATCGAAACTATGGATATTGGCATACCATGCGATCTTACAATCTCGTTTTATGTACATACGAGCAAGACGTTCAAGTGTATAAGTTTCTCGATTTCGGAAGAAATGAGCAGACTTGGTCAATCTATCAACAATGACCCAAATCGCATCTATGCCTTGAGAAACCTTGGGAAGACCGGTAACAAAATCCATGGTAATGTGCTCCCACTTCCATTCTGGAATTTTAAGTGGTTGCAATGAACCTTTTGGTACTTGATGCTCCGCCTTGACTCGTTAACAAGTTAGACACCTTGAGATAAACTTCGCGATCTCTCTCTTCATATTGCTCCACCAAAATGTATGTCGAAGATCACTATACATTTTGGTACTCCCAGAATGGATTGCAAACGGTGTGTTGTGCGCCTCCATCATGATTTTATACTTTAAATCAGGGTCGTTAGGAACACAAAGTCTGGAGTTGACTCGAAGTATTCCTTCTTCATCGATTCTTGCTTCCGGCATAGCACCTTCTTGCACTTTCTTCCTCATACGCATCAGCTCCAGGTCTGTAACTTGAAAAGCTTTAACTTTATCGATTAAAGTCGGTTCAACTCGTATATTCGCCATCATCACATGGGTCCCTGGAGTCTTTAACTCTATCTCCATCCTTTGCAAGTCACACAAAATGGGCCTTTGCGTTAACAATATTGCACTCGTACTTGCATATGATCTTCTACTCAATGCGTCAGCTACCACGTTCGCTTTTCCAGGATGGTATTGGATGGTATGATCATAATCTTTCAACAGTTCAAGCCAACGTCGTTGTCGCATGTTGAGTTCCTTTTGAGTAAAGAAATATTTGAGGCTTTTATGATCCGTAAAGATCTCCACCTTCTCCCCATACAAGTAATGCCTCCAAATCTTTAGTGCGAAGACAACAGCTGCCAACTCTAGATCATGAGTAGGATAATTCCTCTCACATTCTTTGAGTTATCTTGAGGCATAGGCTATGACTTTTCCATGTTGCATGAGAACACATCCCAACCCTTTGCCCGAAGCATCACTGTAGATGACAAATCCTTCCGAGCAAGATGGTATTGTCAGAACAGGTGCCGAAATGAGACTTCTCTTGAGTTCTTGAAAACTCTTCTCACATTCTTCTCTCCAACCGAACTTTGTATCTTTCCGAGTCAGCTGAGTCAATGGAGTAGCAATTCGAGAAAATCCTTCCATGAATCTCTGATAATAACCAACTAAACCGAGAAAGCTACGTACTTGACCATCGATTTAGGTTGCTCGACTTTGAATTGCTTCAATCTTTAGGGTCAATAGATATTCCATGACTTGATACTACGTGCCCAAGGAATGCTACTTCCTCAAGCCAGAATTCGCATTTCTTCAACTTGGCATAAAGCTTGTATTCATGAAGCTTTTGGAGTGTCAGCCTCAAGTGTTGCTCATGATCTTCACGGCTTTTGGAATAAATAAGGATGTCATCAATAAAGACGATGTGAGACCCCAGAATTTATCAATAAAGATTTAAATTTTGTCGAAATAATTTTTAATATTATGGTGTGAATTTGAGATAATATTATAGTTGTGGGTAGTATTTATAAATTTTGCAAAGTATGCAAGTGGTTATATTATATTCGATTGGTCGGGGAATATTCGGTTTAGCGAGGGAATATTCGCATAACTGACTCAATCATTGGTGGACCCCACAATGTAATTATTGTCGGATTAAGAAAACGACAAAAATATTTTAGTGAAATAACGGCGGAAGTTTTACTGGTGGTTCTTGTTGAACTACTTTCGGTAGTAAAAAATGCGATGTCGTGTGGTTGCATAGTAGCATACGGTATTGATTATTGATGCTTATGTGAGAAGTCACCGGTTTGATTCCATTATTGTCGATTAATAATATGAATTATTATAGCGATAATGACGTTTTGTTTTATTCAGTATTATTAACGTAATAAAAGCGAAACATCTTTTATATAAAATAGAATACTTTATTAAAGTTATTCTATAAATAGAATATATTATATTTTATTATGCATAGTGTTGCATAGTGTTTTGCATAGTGTTTTGCATAGTATTGCATAGTGTTTGCATAGAAAAATGTTTTTATATAAATAGAATATATTATATTTTATTTAAAAGATTTTATTTAAATATGGACCGTCGATTAAAGTAAATCAATGGACCGTTCATGGATTAATTACTTATGCATTCCATTTTCCTATAAATAAGCTCATTCCTTCATTATTTTTTTTACGAATTCATTGAAACTCTAGAGAGAGAAATTATAGAGAAGCTATAGAGAAAATTATAGAAAGAAGAAGAGTATTCGCTACTTCACTACTTCTATATTCAGGTTCTTTTACGGTAAGGGTGTTATTCTTTCTTCTTGAAGAGAACTTACATTATTCCATTCATTATTATTACATTGGAATAACTTTGTAAAAGTGGCATACCCTATACATAACTGTGATACGTGGCATACCCTATACTTGGTGAAATCCTTATGTTATTCCATTGCTTATTATTACATTGGAATAACTCAGATATCTGTGGTTTACCCTATACTTGGTGACATTCTTCTATTATTACATTGGAACATCACATCATGTGTTTTACAGGACTGGTTCCGATTTTTTATTATTCATTGGAACATCACATGCGTGTGTTTTACAGGACTGGTAAAATCTTTATCATTCATTGGAATATCCTATCTCGTGTGTTTTACAGGATCCGGTTCCATCTTTATTATTACGTTGGAACATCACAGCCGATTGTGAATTTCACGACTTCGTTCCGTTATTATTATTCATTGGAATAACTTTGTCTCATCAAGTACCGCATGCATGGTGATTTCTTTTGTTATTCCATTCTTTATTATACTCAGTTGATTAAAACTTTGACTTCTATACTCCATGAAATTAGTAGAATATCCTTGATATTTGCGTTTCATCCAGTATCTTCTCATGGAAATATTCTTCTGATCATTCTTGAATTTTACTCTACGAAACAGTATTATGTTGACAATTTGGACGTTAATAATTCATGGATTAAATAATTCTTGAATTTGTTTTATTGAATTATTATGTCATTGTCATCATCCTCATGTTATATTATGTTATCTTTGGCTTACGTGCATAGATGAACTTAGTATGATTATGACCAAGGATCAATCGGTATAATCATGACTTGATATAAATGATGTGACAAAAGTTCTCAGTGGCCTGTAATGCAGTGATGGATAGTTTTTGGTATGATTATGACCAGGGGTGATTCGGTATAGTCATGACCATTGATAACTTGATGAAAATCCTTGACCGTGGTACAGGGGATGATTAGATGTGGTGGTTTATTTATTAAAAGTCGAGTCTCAAATGATAAAATTGATAAAACCTTTTAAACCTAAAAGATAGTAGACTTTATTCTCTACTTGACTCTTTTAATGGATTGCTTATTCAGCTGCAGATTAAAGCGGTTGTCTATTGTATTTTATCGGGTTTAACATTGTCAAGGCTAATGATAATTTATTTCGCATTATCTTAGTCATAATATTTCTTTACTAGGCTAGTTGAGCTCACCTTTCTTTCCTTTGTTCTCTTGGAAATGAGAACATAGTGAGACGAGTCGGGGAACGAAGTAATGGTCCGGAGGATAGCATTAGTAGTCCTCACTATTTTGTGAAATAGTGTGATAATAGTTGTAATGAGGACTCCTTTTGAGTTTGTATAATATCTAGTAGACAATATTTGTATTCAAACTCATATAGTTTATGTCGTATTGTACACTACGAGTTATATTAGTAAGTTGTATTTGAATTTATGTACCATGTAAGTGGCGACCCAAGATGGGTGACGTATACCTAATTTTGGGGCGTCACGGTTGGTATCGAGCTTAGGATATGATCCTTGGCTAAGATGTGAGAATTGTACTAGGAGGGAGAGACGGGGAATACCTTCGCTAGTATGACCTACCTAAGTTTATTTGGTATTTGATTGGTCGACGAGTATAGTGATAATATGTTGCATGTCAATTAACCCTTATTTTGTGGCGGTGTTTGAAAATGGCATCAGAAAATGTTGAGAATAGCAATGGAGCACAGAGGCTGTTGATTCTCCACGGATCAATAATCGAGGACAATGTGCAACAGGATGGCGATAATCCTCCCGTAAACAACAACATTGATCAATTGATGAATGAATGATACGTTTAAAAGGTTTTAGAATTCATGCAACATCAAAGTAAAGCGACTCGCCCAAAACGTAGGTGGAAACACGGAAAACTCTCGGCGGTCACCGCTAAACAATTCAAGGAGTTGGGACCACGGGAGTTTAAGGAGAGCCAAAACCACTTCGCGGAAGCATGGATAAAGCAGATTACCAAGATATTTGATGTCTTGGGATGCTCGAGGAGCAAAAGGTTCCTTTGCCGCCTTTTTATGTTGCTGTGAGAGGCGATTCTTGGTGGGATTCCAGAAACGTACTCAACTCGCCAGATCTTGAATATATCTTGGGAGAAGTTCCAGAGAGGCATTCAACGACAAATACTTTCCTGAAAGTATTCGCCACATGAAGGAGATGGAGTTTATCAAGTTGGAACAAAACAATATGACCATGTCGCAATACGAGGCAAAGTTTGCGGAGTTATCACGGTTTGCGTCCCACTTGGTGGATAATGAAGAGAGAATGACGCGAATGTTTTTAAGAGGTTTGAAGCAGAGATACGTCAACATCTTATTTCTCATAAAGCGTGTTTTTATTCAGATGTTGTAAATAGGGCTCGATTAGTGGAGCGCGATAACGAGTCAGTATAACTAAAAGAAAGTAGCAAGCAAAATTATAATACCGGCGAGAGTAGTCATCAAGCGGTGACAACAAGCGTGGAGGGAATCAACGGGCGGATATGGTAACCACCGGTGGTAATTAGGGCCAAAATAATAAGAATGGACATTTCAAGAAAAGGAGATTCAACAATGATGGAAAGACGTCAAGACCAAACTTTTGTTGTTAAGGAAGGAGAAGGACCACCTATTATATGCTTCAAATGCGGAGGAGAGGGACATCGGTCCGAATGCTGCGCCATGCCATCCAAAGCATGTTATAATTGTGGAAGAGAAGGTCACTTAGCTCGATTTTGTCATTTCATCAAGACAAATTCAACTAGGATGGAGGCACCAAAGGTCATGTCCCTGCACAAACCAAAGCCCGTAGTTTAAGAGAGAGCGTTTTTTTTTTCGTGACGAGGAACACGAATAAGATTATCACGGGTAAGTAATCATAAGCTCTTGCGAAGTCTATACCGTGTTAGATACCGATTCTACCCACTCTTTTATTTCACCTAGTTGCGTTCAACGTTTAAATTTGACTCAGGAGAAGTTAGACTTTGACTTATTGGTTGAAACTTCGTTAGTAGGAGCCTTCGTTTATCGCTTACTATTTTTAAATCTTGTTTGATTTAAATAAACACTTTCACGTTACATTGTCGATCTTATCTTTTGAAAATACTTGCCTTTGATGTGATTTTAGGAATCAATTGGTTAACTACTCATCATGCTTTTCGTAAGGTTGTTAGCTTTTATATTCATAACCAACTTTGTATATCTGAATTCAAAGTAACCAAACCCTAAAGTTAATCCTTTGTTATATCAAGCCATAAGTAAAGAGCCCCGATCCTTTCGTTGTTAACTTTCTTGTGTGGAATGCACCGCAAAGCGACTTTTACAGTAGGCGACGTCGTGATTGAAGATGGCAAGTTGATAGGTATCATTGTGAGGTGCCATCTGGTTAAGGGATAGAAGTCACAGTTGGTATTAATGTGACGTACTATCCAAGTCTTGGACGAGAGTAATGATTTTGAATGATATTTCTATCATTAATAAATTTCTTGGCGTATTCTTGAAGACTTCCTAGCCTACCCTAGAGCGTGAAATCGAATTTTGTATTGACCCCAGTACAAAACCCATTTCTTAAACCCTCAAATATTTCTTCAACTAAAATGAACAGTTCACGTGGTTTATGATGAAAGTCATAATAAAAGCATTGGACTAATGAAAATCATGGGTATATGAGGTATTAGTAAGTTTTATGATGAGTTATGTTGGTTAGTATGTGAAAACATGAAAGTTTCTTAGAAATCACAAAGAGTTGAAAATCAGATTTTGGTGAAAAACGTAACATGAAATTCAATTGACCATATCTCCTATTATATTTTGAATTTTTGAGTGTGGTCAAGTCCTAGAGTTAGATCTATGAGTTACCTAACTAATCCAAGTGGAATTACTGGAAAAGGTGATGTAGATTTTTGTGTGGACTGATTTTAGCAAAGGAGGCCAAAGCTGTAAATTTCGAAAATGCTACTGCCCAGAAACTTTAAGGGACTGTTTCGGCCACTTAAATTATGAGAAAAATTCTGACCTTTTGGGACATGAAAGTATATGGTATAAAGTACCTCCTGTCCAAAAATGAGCTCATTCTGACTTAAAATGAGCAAGTTATGACTATTTCAATATTTAGGTTTTTCAAATGAAAAATGCTATAACCAGGAGTTCTATAACTCCGATGACCATGAAATTTAAACTGGAAGCTCACGTTAACATGTGTAAGGTCCTGCCAAGATTTGGGAATTTTGGAGTTAAACTTGAGGTAGCTAATTTCTTAAGGAATTAATTAGAAATTGATTTTTAAAAATAGTAAATGAATTTTAAAATTCGAGAAAAATATATTTTCATTATGGGACTATATTATGCTAAATCCCAGAAAAGAAATATTTTTGGGACTGATTTGGTATTTTTCATGAAAATAGTTTAATTACTGAACATATGAGTTAAATATGTTATGTGAAGTAACAAAGTTGAAAATAGGATTTTATGGCTAGAGAATCCTATATAGAGTATATGCATATTTTTGATGAGGATTTGATAATTGGTGATGATATCTTATGAGTATGGCATTTTGAATGATTAAATGCATTATATGGTAAAGCGTAAACAATTGAGATAAATTGTTTATAAATTTAAGAAGTGATTAAAATTTTGTTATAATATTAATGTTATTAGATTATGAGATTATTAAGTGATTGATAACATGGGGATATTCTTGAATCCTGGATAAATTATATTATAAATGTTTAATATTTATCCTTTATCTCATTTGATTGATTCTTTATATCATTATCCTCATGTTTATATTATGTTGAAAGTCATACGTATTCTGTAGTGCATAGATGGACTTGGTATGATTATGACCGAGGATTGTTCGGTATAATCATAATCAGTAATTGAAAACACAATTATCTTTGGCCGTAGTGCATGGATAATTTGTGGTCGTGATACTAATGAATACACAATTATCTTTGGTAGTAGTGCATGGATAATTTGTGGTCGGATACTTAATGAATACACAATTATCTTTGGTAGTAGTGCATGGATAATTTGTGGTCGTGATACTAATGAATACACAATTATCTTTGGTAGTAGTGCATGGATAATTTGTGGTCGTGATACTAATGAATACACAATTATCTTTCGTAGTAGTGCATGGATAATTTGTGGTCGTGATACTAATGAATACACAATTATCTTTGGCCGTAGTGCATGGATAATTTGTGGTCGTGATACTTAATGAATACACAATTATCTTTGTCAGTAGTGCATGGATAATTTGTGGTCGTGATTAATGAATACACAATTATCTTTGGTCAGTAGTGCATGGATAATTTGTGGTCGTGATACTAATGAATACACGATTATCTTTGGTAGTAGTGCATGGATAATTGTGGTCGTGATACTAATGAATACACAATTATCTTTGGTAGTAGTGCATGGATAATTTATGGTCGTGATACTAATGAATACATAATTATCTTTGGTAGTAGTGCATGGATAATTCGTGGTCGTGATACTAATGAATATCCTTGGCAGTAGTGCGAGGATGATTCGATGATATGGATTAATTATTGAGATGAGTCTCAAAGAATGAAATATTAATTCATGGATGTGGTAAAAGTCATCTTTGGTCGTAGTGCATTGATAGACTTGGTATGATTATAACCACGGATTATTCGGTATAATCATGATCAGATTGAAAACACGAATATCCTTGGCCGATTAGTGCATGGATAATTCGTGGTCGTGATACTATTAAGCTAAGTCTCGAAGATTATTGGTTTTACAGTTATATATCTTTTGGTGCGTAGTGCAAAAGATGAATTGTTAATGAATATCTTTGGTAGGATTGCAAAAGATGAACTTAATATTTTCAACGATAAAGGTATTCAAGGTATCCTCACCTCTTTATCATATCGCAGTCGTACCCTAATTTCGAGGCGAAATTCCACAAGGAGGGAGATTGTGAGACCCAGATTTTATCAATAAAGATTTAAATTTTGTGAAATAATTTTTAATATTATGGTGTGAATTTGAGATAATATTATAGTTGTGGGTAGTATTTATAAATTTTGCAAAAGTATGCAAGTGGTTATATTATATTTGATTGGTGGGGAATATTCGGTTTAGCGGGGAATATTAAATACAACGGCTCAATCATTGGTGGACCCCCTAATGTAATTATTGTCGGATTAAGAAAACGACAAAAATATTTTAGTGAAATAACGGCGGAAGTTTTACCGTAGTTCTTGTTGAACTACTTCATTAGTAAAAAAATACAAAGAATCGTGTGGTGGCATGCGTAAAGACATTACCGGTATTGATTATTGATGCTTATGTGAGAAGTCACTCGGTTTGATTCCATTATTATCGATTAATAATATGAATTATTATAGCGATAATGACGTTTTGTTTTATTCGTATTATTAACGTAATAAAAGCGAAACATCTTTTATATAAAATAGAATACTTTATTAAAGTTATTCTATAAATAGAATATATTATATTTTATTATGCATAGTGTTGCATAGTGTTTTGCATAGTGTTTTTGCATAGTATTGCATAGTGTTTGCATAGAAAAATGTTTTATATAAATAAAATATATTATATTTTATTTAAAAGATTTTTATTTAAATATGGACCGTCCGTGATTAAAGTAAATCAATCTGGACCGTTCATGGATTAGTTCTTATGCATTCTATTTTCCTATAAATAGAAGCTCATTCCTTCATTATTTTCTTACTTAATTCATTGAAACTCTAGAGAGAGAAATTATAGAGAGAAGCTATATAGAGAAAATTATAGAAAGAAGAAGAGTATTCCGCTACTTCACTACTTCTATATTAGGTTCTTTTTACGGTGAGGGTGTTATTCTTTCTTCTTGAGAGAACTTTCATTATTCCATTCATTATTATTACATTGGAATAACTTTGTAAAAGTGGCATACCCTATACATAACTGTGACACGCGGCATACCCTATACTTGGTGAAATCCTTATGTTATTCCATTGCTTATTATTCATTGGAATAACTTTGTATCTGTGATTTACCCTATACTTGGTGACATTCTTCTATTATTACATTGGAACATCATGCTCGTGTGTTTTTACAGGACTGGTTCCGCTTTTTATTATTTCGTTGGAACATCCCGCTCATGTGTTTTACAGGACTGGTTAAAATCTTTATCATTACATTGGAATATCCTATCGTGTGTTTTACACCGGATCCGGTTCCATCTTTATTATTTACATTGGAACATCCTGTGCGGTGTGAATTTCACGACGACCGTTCCGTTATTATTATTCTGTTGGAATAACTTTTGTCATCTGCAATACCGCATGCATGGTGATTTCTTTTGTTATTCCATTCTTTATTATACTCGATTGATTAAAACTTTGACTTCTATACTCCATGAAATTAGTAGAATATCCTTGATATTTGCGTTTCATCAAGATATCTTCTCATGGAAATATTCTTACGATCATTCTTGAATTTTACTCTCTGAAACAATATTATGTTGACAATTTGGACGTTAATAATTCATGGATTAAATAATTCTTGAATTTGTTTTATTGAATTATTATGTCATTGTCATCATCCTCATGTTATATTATGTTATCTTTGGCTTACGTGCATAGATGAACTTAGTATGATTATGACCAAGGATCAATTCGGTATAATCATGACTTGATATAAATGATGTGACAAAAGTTCTCGATTGCACTGTAATGCGTTGATGGATAGTTTTGGTATGATTATGACCGGGGTGATTCGGTATAGTCATGACCATTGATAACTTGATGAAAATCCTTGACCGTAGTGCGGGGATGATTAGATGTGGTGGTTTATTTATTGTCGAGTCTCGTGATAAAAATTGATAAAACCTTTTAAAACCTAAAAGATAGTAGACTTTATTCTCTACTTGACTCTTTTAATGGATTGCTTATTCACTGCAGATTAAACTGGTTGTCTATTGTATTTTATCGGTTTAACATTGTTGAAGGCTAATGATAATTTATTACGCATTATCTTAGTCATAATATTTCTTCTTTGGGCTAGTTGAGCTCACCCTTTCTTTCCTTTATTCTCTTGAAATGAGAACATAGTTGGGACGAGTCGGGGAACGAAGTAATGGTCCAGAGGATAGCATTAGTAGTCCTCACTATTTTGTGAAATAGTGTGATAATAGTTGTAATGAGGACTCCTTTTGAGTTTGTATAATATCTAGTAGACAATATTTATATTCAAACTCATAGTTTATGTCGTATTGTACACGACAGTTATATTAGTAAGTTGTATTTTAATTTATGTACCATGTAAGTGGCGACCCAAGATGGGTGACGTATACCTAATTTTGGGGGCGTCACAGATGACCACAAAGTGATCTAAATATTCCTTGAATACTCGGTTCATCATATCTATGAAGGCAGCAGGAGCATTAGTCAATCCAAAGGACATGACTAGGAATTCATAATGCCCGTACCGAGTTCTGAAAGCCGTCTTTGGAATGTCATCGGTTCTAATCTTCAATTGGTGATATTCGGAACGAAGATCAATCTTTGAAAAGAATTTGTCTCCTTGCAACTGGTCAAACAGGTCATCAATACGTGGAAATGGATACCTATTTTTGATGGTGACATGATTCAACTCCCGATAATCAATACAAAGTCGCATACTCCCATCTTTCTTCTTCACGAATAGAACAGGATCACCCCAAGGAGAAGTACTAGGACGAATAAAGCCAATGTCTAACAATTCCTGTAGTTGGGTCTTTAACTCTTGAAGTTCAATAGGAGCCATTCGATATGGGGCTTTGGAAATTGGTTTTGTACCGGGTTCAAGATTGATACAAAATTCAATTTCACGCTCAGGGGGTAGGCCAGGAAGTTCTTTGGGGAATATGTCAGGAAATTTATTAACAATAGAAATATTGTTCAAAACTGACGTATTTTTGTTTAAATCTGTGACATGAGCTAAGAAAGCTTGACATCCATTTTTCAATAAACGAATAACTTTATGGATTGAGATGACCGTGATTGATTTTAATGGTTTGGTCGCTTGAATTCGTATAATAGGTTGATTAAGAATATGAAAGCTAACAACCTTACGGAAATAATCAATTTTTGAATGATGAGTAGTTAACCAATCAATCCCTTGAATCACGTCAAATGCAAGTATTTTCAATGAAAAAAGATCTACAGGTAATGTAAGGGTACCGATTTGAACCAAACAAGACTTATAAACAGTGGATGTAATGAAGGTTTCTCCCAACGGAGTTTCCACAGATAAGTCAAAGTCTAATTTCTCCGGAGTCAAATTTAATCGATGAGCGCAAGTAGGAGAAATAAAAGAATGGGTAGAACCGGTATCAAATAAAGTATAGATTTTGTTAGAGTTTATGATAAGCTTACCCGTGATGACCTCATTCGGGTTCCTTGCTTTCTGGAAGGTCACAACAAACGCTCTCCCTTGCATTACCGATTTTGACTTTTTTGGGATGGCCTTTGGTGCCTCCATCCTAGCTGAATTTGTCTTCGGCGAACAACAAAATCGGGCTAAGTGACCTTCTCTTCCACAATTATAACATGCTTTGGATGGCATCGCGCAGTTTGGACCGATGTGCCCCTCCCCTTCGTATTTGAAACATATGATAGGTGGTCGTTCTCATTCCTTAACGACAGGTGCTGGTGCTGACGTCTTTCCATCATTGTTGAATCTCCTCTTCTTGAAATGTCCATTCTTATTGTTTTGGCCCTGATTACCACCGAAGTGGTTACCATTTCTGGCCTGTTGATTCCCTCCATGCTTGTTGTCACCGCTTCACGATCGCTTGCTCGCCGATATTATCATTTTGCCGGCTACTCTCTTTTAGTTGCGTTGACTCGTTATCACGCTCCACTAACTGAGCCCTATTTACAACATCTGAATATAAACACAGTTTATGAGAAATAAGATGTTGACGTATCTCCGGCTTCAAACCTCTTAAAAACATCCGTGTCATTCTCTCTTCATTATCCACCAAGTGGGACGCAAACCGGGATAACTCCGCAAATTTAGCCTCGTATTGCGACATGGTCATATTGTTTTGTTCCAACTTGATAAACTCCACCTCCTTCATGTGATGAATACTTTCGGGAAAGTATTTGTCGTTGAACAGCTCTTAGAACTTCTCCCAAGATATCTTCAGTACGGCAGGTTGAGTACGTTTTACCAATTCCCATTAGTAATCTGCCTCTCCGCGCAACATAAAAGCGGCAAAGGGAACCTTTTGCTCCTCGGAGCATCCCAAGACATCAAATATCTTAGTGATCTGCTTTATCCATGCTTCCACCATAAGTGGTTTTGGCTCTCCCTTAAACTCCGGTGGTCCCAGCTCCTTGAACTGTTTAGCGGTGACCGCCCGAGAGTTTTCAATGTTTCCATCTACATTTTGGACAGGAGCCGCTCTCGCCTTCTGTTGCATGAATTGCATAAAGCCCCTGAACATTTGACCATTCATCATTTGGTTAGTGTTGTTGTTTGCATGAGGATTGTCGCCTTCCTGATGCACATTATCCACGACATTGATATGTGGTGAATCAAGCGGTCGCTTTGTGCTCGTTGCTATTCTCAACATTCTCGGATGTCATTTTGAGACATCGCCACAAAACAAAGGTTAATTGACATGTAACATATTATCCCTAAATTCTCGTGACCAATTAAATATCACATAAACTTAGGTAGGTCATACTAGCGAAGGAATTCCCCGCTCTCCCTCCTAGTACTATTCTCACATCTTAGCGGTGATCATATCCCTAAGCTCGATATTAAATCGCATTTGGCGACCCCAAAATTAGGTATACATCACCCATCTTGGGGTCGCCGATACATGGTACAAAATTCAAATACAACTTACTAATACAACTGCAGGTACAATACGACAAAACATAAGCTCGTGAGTTTGAATACAATTATTGTCTACTAGAGATTATACAAACTCAAAAGGAGTCCTCATTACAATTATTAACACACTATTTCACGCAGAATAGTGAGGACTACTAATGCTATCCTCGGGACCATCACTCAGTTCCCCGACTAGTCCTCGCTATGTTCTCATTTCACGAAAAAGAACAAAGTGAAAGAAAGGGTGAGCTCAACTAGCCCAAGAAGAAATATTATGACTAAGATAATGCGAATAAATTATCGTTAGTTTCTTCAACAAATGTTAAACCGATAAAATATAACAACATCAAGTTTAACTACTGTGAACAAGCAATCCATTAAAAGAGTCAAGTAGAGAATAAAATCTACTATCTTTTATGATTTAAAAGGTTTTTCATGACTTTTATCATTTGGGACTCAACTTTAATAAATAATCCACATCATCGAATCACCCATGCACTACGACCAAGGATATTCTTTAGTATCACGACCACAAATTATCCATACACTCATGACCAAGGACATTCGTGTATTCATTTATGGTCATGATCATGCCAACAACTGTCCATCAATGCACTACGGGCCAATGATAACTTTTACCACATCATTTGTAACATTACGGTCATGATTACACCGAATAATCCCTGGTCATAATCATACCAAGTCCATCTATGCATTACAGGCCACAGATGACTTTTAACATAATATAAACATGAGGATGATGACAATGATATAAGAATTCAATAAAACAAGTTCAAGAATTAATTTATCTAGGAACTAATAATGTCCAAATTGTCAACATGATACTGCTTTGTAGAGTAAAATTCAAGAATGATCAGAAGAATATTTCCATGAAAAGATATTGGATGAAGCACAAATATCAAGGATATTCTACTAATTTCATGAAGTATAGAAGTCAAAACTTTAACCAACCGAATATAATAAAGAATGGAATAACAAAAGAAATCACCATGCATCTCAGATCAGATGTACAAAGTTATTCCAATGTAATAATAATAACGAAACCGTGTCGTGCAAAATTTGCAATCGATAGGATGTTCCAACAGTAATAATAAAGACGGAACTAGGTCGGTGTAAAACACATGCATGTGATGTTCCAATGTAATAATAATAAAGAGCGGAATTTAACCAGTCCGTGTAAAACACACATATGATGTTCCAATGTAATAATAATAAAGAGCGGAACCAGTCCTGTAAAACACATGCATGTGATGTTCCAATAGAATAATAGAAGAATGTCACCAAGTATATAGGTAAACCGCAGACACAAAGTTATTCCAAATGTAATAATAAGCAATGGAATAACAACGGTTCTCTTCATGAATAAGAAAGAATAACACCCCTTACATTAGTAGTAGATTGAATAACGCAAGAGTGTAGTAATGAGAATACTCTTCTTCTTTCTCTCTTATTCTCTCTATACTTTTCTCTCTATAGCTTGAATGAATTCGTGAAAATAATGAAGCACTAGGCCTCTATTTATAGAAGATTTCTAGCTTAGCACTTGAAATGTGAAAAGGAAAGTGGCTCGATTAATCGGTGATGTGAAAAAAAAAAAGTGGTTTGACTCCTGTAATGTGAAATGACAATTGGTTCGACGGCTATAATATGAAACGGCAAGTGGCTTGACGTCTGGTAAAGGTAGTTACTATTGACGAAGGTAATTACTATTGATGAAGGTAATTACTATTGACGAAGGTAATTACTATTGACGAAGAGACTCTTAGATGATGACATATGGCCCCCCCCCATAAAATAACCAAACTTACCACAAACGTCTCATAATAGACTCTTATATACATCAAGGATTGAATAAATATGACCACAAATAATTTTATTTTTAATCAACACATATTTAATCTTTCAACAATTATTAATCATTTATAACTTGTCGTCTCAATTATTGATTTAATAATATAACATATTATACAGATGATACTGTGACAATAATTGAATCAATAATATAAGAGATATGATGCAGCAATTACTGTAGCAATAATTGAGTATAGCTGAGTGACTTCTAATCAATACCGTGTGCTACTATGCAACCACACGTATTACTGTACTTTTACTACCGGGTAGTTCAACAGTTTTAACGGTAACACCTCTGCCGTTATTTTTATAAAGTATTTTTGTCATTTTCTCAATCCGACAATAATTCCATTGTGGGGTCCACCAATGATTGTGCCGTCGTACGAATATTCCCCGACAAAAAGAATATTTCTCGACCAAATGAATATTTTATAACAACTTGCTTACTTTGCAAAATTTATAAATATTACCCACAACTATAACATTATATCAAATTTACTCCATAATATTCAAAAATAACATTTATAGAAAATTAATCTTTATTTATAAAAGTTGGTGTCTTACAGTTTAGTCTTTAGGGAATGTGTAAATACTAACATGCTATATGATATGTCCATTTTAGGAATTTTATCCTGCAAAACGAATGTTAGCTATTTGTAATACATGATAGCATGTTAATTTAAATATGTATGTATACACATTTCTTCATATTTCTCATTACATGGAGATGAATATGGAATGAAATTATAAGTAATTGATTTTACGAGCAATTTGAAATGAGAAAGCATGAAGAGACTTTCCTCCGTGTTGGGTTCATCAGAGGCTAACCTATCTTAGGTTACTCTCGCGGCTTTTTGGCATGAAGGTTCCCAAATCATCGTAATTTACTCGATGGGAAGTTAATCCGGTCTTTCAACTTGAGCGAATTTGGGTGGTGCCTTTCCTGAGCCTCGTTGGAATTATTCTTCCTACGAGTCCAGTAATCAAACACCGACAGGATAGCCTCCTGGTGGAGGGACCACACAACATACATTCACATACATCGCGTCTTACCGTATGAAAATGATGACATGTGCGAAGCACTAATATCACAAGCATATATAATATATAACATTAAGTGCAGTAAAGATATGCATTCGTACAAATTCATCATAAATGTAAATACAACATCCACACACAAGTATATAACAATTTTGAAAAGATTGTAATCGTGGCTTAAGTCCTCTTACTGGAGGTCCCTAGCGGAGTCGCCACCTGTCGACGTCGGGATTTTTAGTTGTCCCTTTTCGTTACTTGTTCTTTGGTGTTCTCATTTTAGGTGAGATTTATTTGAAAAAACAAGTGAAAAAGGTCCGATATGTATATTGTCGATGATGGACTATTAAGAGTCGCCGGTTGATTTTTTAAATGGTTGTACCAACACAACCGAGAAAAGGTTTGCACATTGACCCAGAGATGTGAAACTGCTAAACGGGTCGGTGAAACCGAGATTAATTAGGGTCCGGGGACTTGATTATGCGGAGGGAAGGTGTTAGGCACCCCCCGACATCCATGTTACCACAGTGACTGCCACTTTTCAAGAAACTATTATATGAATGTGTGTGTGTGTGTGTGGTCAATGTTATGTTTATTTGGAAGTAGTGCGAGGCCTCGTTCGCACCTATATACACAGGGTTTGAATTTGTGTAAAAATCAATTTTTTAGCAAGATATGGCAGTAATGTTTTATAAAAGAGGTTTTTCAAACCCTTGTGCTCAATAGTAATTGAGACCTTTTACACTTCTATTTTATTAAGTGTTCGGCTTGATTGCTTTTATTTTCGAGATGCGAAGCGTCTATAAGAAAATAATGTAAAACATAGTGCCGAACTCCTCGTGGGCATGAAAACCATCTGAGGAAATCCTATCACCGCAAATAAATTTACAAGCTGCTTACAGCTGAAAATGTCCATCACGGGAACCTAATCTAGATCCAATAGACTAAATCTATGATCACATTATTCCTAGGCTCACATGATGTCGTAATTTGTATGAAAGCAGTAAGCAGGTATGTATATATATATATACAGACATGATCAGCCACCACGAAGCACCTCCATGGGGGATCAGAAAATGTAAATAAAGCTGTAAAAGCCATTAACCGCCACAGAGGAAACTCCAAAGTAGACGAAACGTAAAGAAAGTCAGAAAAGCGATCAACCACCACGAAGTTAACTCTAAAGCGGACGAAATATATATATATATATATATATATATAAGCGATAAACGTACCGGATGTAAAATCCAAGCTCATCGAACAGAGTTCGACAACAGTTCATGTATATATATATATATATATATATATATATATATATAGAGAGAGAGAGAGAGAGAGAGAGAGAGAGTCTCGTTTAGAAACGGACTCAAGAAACAGACTAAAAACGGACTAAGCTTATATGCTGAACCAAAAAAAGGACACGCGGGTCAAAAAAACACATGGGTCAAAAATTAAACCCATGCCATATCAGACTATCAGTATAATACTTCACATCGCTCTCCCCTCTCTCACTCTTCCCTCTCCCGCTCTCTATCAACGACCTTGTCCCTCTCTCTCTATCAGCTAAAATAAATCGGAAGGGTAAAAAGGCGACGAAACATGTGGTATTGCAAATCGGAAGGGTAAAAAGGCGATCAAACAGGTGGTGTTGCAAATCGGAAGGTAAAGATTCCTACTTAATTTTGTAATTTCTGTTTGATTTGAAAGAAATCTATGGTTTGTTTTGGGTTTCAAGAATAATTAGATTTGGAGAAATGACAAAAAATTTGAGTGAGAACAGACATGAAGTTGTACTTGAGCATTTCTGATATCTGGTTTGATTTATGGTTGGAGAGTGAATGGCAGGGAAATGGGTGATTTATGACGGAGAGGTTGTCCACTTTTTGATTTTTAGTACTTTTGAATTTTGATGACTAATTTTAAAGGAATTAGGTGTTTTTTCATGGTTGGTTTTGGTTAGCAAATATATACTTATTTGACTTGTGTTAACAAAATGATATACGCCTTCACTGAATGTGTTGCTAGCATTATTATCTTCCTGTTGCACATTATCCTAGGTATTGATCGTTGGTGACTCAATGGTCTCATGTGCTTCATTGCTGATCTCAACATTTTCAGATGCCCTTTTCAAACACTGTCAGAAAACAATGGTTAATTGACATGCAACATATTATCCCTATACTCTGACTGACCAATTAAATACCAAATAAACTTAGGTAGGTCATACTAGCAAAGGAATTCCCCGTATCTCCCCTCCTAGTTCTTGTCTCACATCTCAGCCAGGGATCATATCCCTAAGCTTTGATACCAACTGTGACGCCCCTAAAACAGGTATACATCACCTATTCTGAGTCGCCAAATACATGGTACAGAATACAAATACAAACTTAAATATACAACATGAGCTGTGAGTTTTAATACAAATATTGTCTTCTAGACAATATTCAAACTCAAAATAAGTCTTCAATACATTTATTATCACACTATTTCACAGAATAGTGAGGACTACTAATGCAACCATCTGGACCGTCAATCCATTCCCCGACTAGTCCCAAATTTATATTCTCATTTCTCAAGAGAACATTGAAAGAAAGGGTGAGCTCAACTAGCCCAGTAAGAAATATTATGACTAAGATAATGCAGAATAAATTATCATTAGCTTTCAACAGTGTTAAACTGATACAATATAACAAACATCAAGTTTAACTGCAGCGGAATAAGCAATCCATTAGAGGAGTCAAGTAGAGAATAAAATCTACTATCTTCTATGATTTAAAAGATTTATCAACAATTTTATCGCTGAAACTCAGCTCAATAAATAATCCACATCATTAAATCATCCCTGCATTACAAGCTAAGGATATTCTTTAGTATCACGACCACGAATTATCCATGCACTACGGGCCAAAGATAATCGTGTTTTCATCAACGGTCCTGATCATGCCATAAAATAATTCATCTTTGCACCCTTGGCAGAAGAGAATCCATAGCCATAATCATACCAAAATCTGTCCATCAATGCACTACGGGCCAATGAGGACTTTTTCCACATCATTTGTAACATTACGGTTATGATTATACCGAATAATTTTTGGTCATAATCATACCATGTCCATCTATGCACTACAGGCCACAGATGACTTTCAACATAATATAAGCATGAGGATGACAATTCAATAAAACAAGTTCATGAATAAATTTTAAAGATTTATAAGTTAATTTATCTTGAACTCAATAACGTCCAAATTGTCAACACGATCATCGCTTTGTGGAGTAAAATTCAAGAATGCTCGAAGAATATTTCCATGAAAAGATACTGGATGAAGTGCAAATATCCAGGATATTCTACTAATTTCATGGAGTATAGAAGCCAAAACTTTAACCAACTGAGTTTAATAGAATATATGAAACTGCAAATGGATTTTCGCCCGCTATGCGGTAATCCACGTAGACATATCATTTCAACAGAATAATAAAGAATGGAATAACAGAAGAATTTCACCATATATGCGGTACTTCGCATAGACAGGTTATTCCAACATAATAATAAATAACGGAACTAGGTCATGCGTAATCCGCACATACATGATATTCCAATAGAATATTAAAGAATGGAACCAGGTCATGCGTAATACGCACCGACATGATATTCCAACAGAATAATAAAGAATAGAATCAAGTCATGCGTAATCTGCACAGACAGGATGTTCCAACAGAATAATAAAGAATGGAATAACAACAAAATTCACCAGGCATGCGATAGACCGCACAAATATGTTATTCCAATAGAATAATAAAGAATGGAATAACAACAGAATTCACTAGGCATGCGATAGACCGCACAGACAGGTTATTCTAACTGAATAATAAAGAATGGAATAACAGAAGAATTTCACCATATATACGGTAGTCCGCGTATACATGTTATTCCAACATAATAATAATGAATGGAATAACAATAGTTCTCTTCATGAATATGAAAGAAATAATACCCCTTACTTTAAAAAGAAAAGTATTCCGACGGTAGGGCGGGGATATACTTGAAGAAAACTTGCACTATTTTCTACGCTCAAAGCTTTCTTAAACTCTAAAGAAATACGCTCAAGATTATAGAAGAAGAATTCTCTAAACTTCTGGTGTGATTTTTAATTCTTACTAAGCATCCTATTTATAGGAGAATGGAAAGGATACTATGCTGCACTATGCAATAAAATATAATATATTCTATTTATAATCAAATAAAACAAAACTTTATAAAAAGTATTCTGTTTTATATAAAAAGTTTTTACTATGCAAACACTATGCGTGCACTATATAAACACTATGCATAATAAAATATAATATATTTTATTTAAAATCTAATAAAAAAAAATAACTTTATAAAAGTATTATGTTTTATATAAAAAGATTTTACTATCTGCAAATACTTATCGCAGCACTATGCAAAACACTATCGTAATAAAATATAATATATTCTATTTATAATCAAATAAAACAAAACTTTATAAAAGTATTACATTTTATTATATTTATAATAATAATAAAACAAAATTTGTCACCATTATTATAATTCACAATATTAATCGACTGTGTCGCTCCTGTGAGAAAGAGGGGCTTTCAATAAGGATTTCTCCTATTGGTAGCGTAATTAGGTGTATCAAACCTCTCCTCGATGTAACTTCTATACATCGTTAATATTGCAAATAATAATATTAATAACTTTGTCGCCTCAATTATTGATTTACTAATATATAAAATATCGACAATAATTGAATCAAATATCGTGAGATACTATGCAACAATTATTGTAGCAAAAATTGAACAAAGCGAGTGACTTCTCACGTAAGCATCAAT
The DNA here is from genome assembly GCA_020205615.1 of Panax quinquefolius. Taxonomy (NCBI): domain Eukaryota; kingdom Viridiplantae; phylum Streptophyta; class Magnoliopsida; order Apiales; family Araliaceae; genus Panax; species Panax quinquefolius. The sequence goes on from CM035167.1 coordinate 123,221,485, forward strand.
AATCAATACTTTAGTGTGCTACTATGCAACCACGCCAGACATATCATTACTTTTACTACTAGAAAGTAGTTCAACGGTTTTAACGGTAAAACTTCCGTAGTTATTTTCATAAAATATTTTTGTCATTTTCTCAATCCGACAATAATAATTACATTGTGGGGTCCACCAATTATTGTACTCGTCATGCGGATATTCTAAAACAAAAGAATATTAAACCAATCGAATATTATTATCTGACAACTTGCATACTTTTCAAAATTTATAAATATTACCCACAACTATAACATTATCTCAAATCCACACCATAATTTTGAAAAAATATTTCGAGAAAATTAAATCTTTATTCATAAAATTTGGGATTTTACAACTACCTTAGTTGTTCTAGTAGCTCCTTTGATTTAGCGTAGGGAGGCAACGCTATTTTTTAAATAAATCCCATAAAGTCTGCTAGTATTTCAAAAAGTGAGTGTGACATAGAATTATCTATTTACATCGTTTTCTTCTTGAGACATACTTTTGCACAGCAGATACATCTGTGAATTTTGTGGAAAGGTATGGCATTTCATTGTCCGTCGTTTGTTTTTAATATCTTATTTTGTGGAAAGGTATTAATATCTTATTTTTTTGATTGTTATTCGTAATGTCTAAGAAGTTACGCATATCCTATTAATATCAACTTTTAAGTTTTTATTTAATGATGTACTTGACCAAATGCAGTATGTAGTGAAGAGAAAGGCAGTAGGGATATGGGGTTGTAAGGATTGTGACAAAGTCAAAGCAGGCAGTGCATACACATTAAAATAATGATCCTCTAATAGTTTTTACCTATCTGCCACTTTTATCTTACATATTACCAGTCACTAATCCAATTTCTGGATCTATTTTTTCTATGCAACAGCACTGCTACTGCTGTGACAGTTCGTAGCACAATTAGAAGGCTGACGGAGCAAACATAGAGTTTAATGTTTTGTTTGATAGTTTCTACAGAGTCTTATATACAAACATGGTTATTTTTATTAGCATTCCATTTCAGAGATATTATTATTTACTTGTTAAGCAATGGGTATGATTGGATGATATTAATTTCAAATTTGTTAAGACATGTGTGTTGTTCAGTCTTTGGCAATTGAATGTTTTATGTCATATCTACATTTCTCCAAATTCCCCTATAGAGGTTGTCTATGTTGAGGCTTGATACATTATCACCTGTGGAGTGCCACCAGATCACAAAGGGAATGGTTGATTTTGAAGGTTGCAGTTCTTAGAACTGAAAGCATTTTCGGATAGATTTTATTCAAAATTGGAAATTCCTTAATATGAAGCAGTATATACTGTGGAGGGAACCAATGAATAAAAATATATACAATGGATGGATATTGGTTTAGTGAAAATTCCATAAATAAATCACCAGCTAGAGAACGAAAGGTATATATGATTGATTGGAGACAGCGAGGAGAATTCAAAAAAATCTTGATTAATATACAATCATCGAGAAATAGCATTCAGATATAACATTCAGCTGGTCATTCTCCATGGCACAAGCCATGCAACAGGAAGGAATAGATAAAAAAATTAAAAATTAAAAATTATAAACTATTCTCAAGCACTTGCTATTCTTCACTCATTGACTTTGATCCACTGAGGAGAATCATCTTGTTCCTCAATCATCCCTTCAACTGATTGTGGTTCCAAGTTGGTATCTCCCATCAGCAGCAACTTTTGGAAATGTTATAGTTTCGAAACGTAAAAAAGGGCAACTCTCCCCTCAACCTTCACTACAACAACTGCTTTCTCAACATCAACCCTTGCTTCCTGATGGTAATGCAAATAGTAAGAAACACATACTGCATGCACATGATATTTAGAGGTGAGAGACATGATAGGAAAAATTCTTATTTTAGTAAAACTAACCACAAATAAAGTAGGCAAATCATTGTTGTTTTGTCTTTTGGAAAAAAATAAAAATAAATTAAACATGTTTGCACTTTGTAGTGTGATTACCTAGAATTAGCACAACTCAGGAGAGAAAATCAGTACAAAAACTGAAGGCTTCCCAATCACTGAAGCATAAACATAAATGGGAGAAATTTTTTGGTTCATCAATTATAGCCCATGCATCATATTTAGGGCAGTATGAAAATTTAAAAAATTTCTCTAAACATTGATTATTAAAGTAAGCCTACAAATAAAATAAGTGAAAAATTCCATCCACCCATGTTATTGAGCTCTATTGCATAATAAAAAAAATGAATCAAGTGCATTTGTAGGACTATAAGTATATAAAAAGAGGAACAAAGATTTGTAGGACTATAAGTATCAAACAAAATACACTAACTTTAGGGGTCTTTAAATTGAGAAAAATGAATTGAAATTATATTTATTATTTAGACTTCCTGAATTTTATAGCAAAAACTAAAGTAAATAAATAAAAGGAACTTACAGCCCAGTAATGGCATTCACTAATGTTCCACCCTCCTGTATATCTTTTAAAATCATTAAGAGGATCTCTTCTGTAAGTCCTCTTTGGAGCCAAAATTAGATATGATGATTTCACAGGAGGTTCTTCACTTTGTCCTTCATCAAGCAATCTCTTGGCCCCCATTGAACCTCCCCTGAAAATTAAAAAATAAAAAAGGTATCAAAATCAGTTCCAAAATTCCAAAAAAAAGTGGGCCCAAAATTTAAAATCCAGCCAAAAAATAAATAAAAGGGTTGAGAAAAAGTTAAGTACCTGAACTGGGTATTGATTGGAAGGTGGAAAAATGGGAATCTCCATATGATAAAGAGAAGAAATGAAGAAGAAGGTGATTAGGAGTGATAATGCAAGTGGCCTGTTACATAAACTTAGTCCATCATAAATCACCCCTTTCCCTGCCATTCACCCTCCAACCATAAATCAAACCAGATATCAGAAATTCTCAATTACAACTCCATGTCTGTTCTCACTCAAATTTTTGGTCATTTCTCCAAATCTAATTGTTCTTGAAACCCAAAACAAACCCTAGATTTCTTTCAAATTAAACAGAAATTACAAAATTAAGTAGGAATCTTTACCTTCCGATTTGCAACACCACCTGTTCGATCGCCCCCTTCCGATTTGCAATACCACATGTTCGATCACTTTTTACCCTTCCGATTTGCTTCAGCTGATAGAGAGAGAGGGACAAGGTCGCTGATAGAGAGAGAGAGAGAGAGAGAGAGAGAGGGAAGAGCGAGAGAGAAGAGTGGTGTGAAGTACTGTACTGATAGTTTGATAGGGCATGGGTTTAATTTTTGACCCATGTGTTTTTTTGACCCGCGTGTCCTTTTTTGGTTCAGCATATAAGCTTAGTCCATTTTTAGTCCGTTTCTTGAGTCCGCTTCTGAACAAGACTCTCTCTCTCTCTCTCTCTATATATATATATATATATATATACAAATCATCCTTTTAATTTAAATACTATCAATCATATTGATGTAATTAAATTTTTACAATTTAAATTAATTTCCTTTTAATAACGTTCTATGTGTGTGACCTTATATGTTATTATTACGTTGTGATAATTTTAAAATCATATTATAAAATTATAAGCAAAAAGCGACATCTATTAATGCATCTCGCTACCCAAGTAATAATAAGATCGATGATTCGATCTGCAACCTTTTGTGACCAATGTTTCAATGTAATTTAATCCTTTTAACCTTAATATCCTATATTAAACTCGAGTTATGGAATGTGTCATACTCTTCATAATTTAATCTGAAGTTTTCTTGATCAATGAGTAGACTATATGAAACAAATCACTATTTGAGCATGACCATGCATTTCATAGTCCTACTCAATCAAGAAAGGCATATGGATATCACCCCTAATAAATAGGAGGTTAAATTCCATCTAGATCACTCATATTTCTCACACGATTCTACGATGTACCAACAATCACCTTTATAGTCCAATTTATTAAAGGTGACCTTTGATAATATCAAAGTACATAAATTCTCGTGTAGTAATATAGTGATTTGGTCGGAGGACCATCGCATCATTGTCATTTATGAGAATCGCTTAATGACACTTCACATAATGCTCCACATAGAATTCTCATGGTGGGTCCGCCCGAAGACATCGTTCTCAACTGCACGCACTGTGCATTGACTTAATATCTCATATATACTTATAACCGATGAGATTTGGTCGTCGATCGATCTACATACTAGTCTCAATGCATCATTGTGTCCTATCAATAATGATACTCGACTAGGGACATTTAAGAGCAATGATACTAATTGTAATTATATAATTTCATGTTCAAGTCACATACTTGAAACTATATAATTTGTATCACTATTCTAAGAAATTTTATTATGTTAACATTTATATAGCGCAGTAAATAAAACCATAATAAAATCATTCATTTATTCAATCAAATATAATATCAAAATGTTAAGCAATTATATCAAATAATTGGCCTCTAGGTCATAAATTTTAACAAATTATTCACAAATTATGATTATGGTGATGGTTTATGTGAAATATTTTAAAATCTATTTTTATCACGCTTCCACACCTTTTATGTAATTGGATTGCATTATTATGCTATATACAAACCGAACAGTGGTATCAGAGCCTAATTTGCTAATTATCGATCTTGATGATTCTATATATATATATGGTATGCGATTGGATAAAATTTTATGGGCAAAAAATTTTCTTGATGCATTCTGCTGACGCATGGTTATCTCGATTCATTTTGAGCGCTATTATGCGCCCAAAATGGAAAAAAGTTTTCTAAAGGCTAGACATACATCTGTTGCAGCGTCTCGATTAAATTCTGGGCGCTATTACGCGCCCGATATTATTTTGAAATTAATTCCTTAAGAAATTAGCTACCTCATGGTTAACTCCAGAAATTACCAAATCTTGGCAGGATCTTACACAAATTTCATGGTCATCGGAGTTATAGAACTCGGGTTATAGCGTTTTTCGTCGAAAAAACCTAAATATTGAAATGGTCATAACTTGCTCATTTTAAGTCAGAATGAGCTCATTTTTGGACAGGAGGTACTTTATACCATATACTTTGATGTCCCAAAAGGCCAGAATTTTTCTCATAAATTAAGTGGCCAAAACAGCCCTTTTAAAATCGTGACAGCAGCCTTTTTCATATTTTACAGTTTTTCGTACTTTGCTAAAATCAGTCCACACAAAAATCTACAACACCTTTTCCAATGATTCCACTTGGATAAGTTACAAAACTTATAGACCTAACTCTAGAACTTGACCACACTCAAAAATTCGAAATATAATAGGAGATATGGTCAATTGAATTTCATGTTCCATTTTCACCAAAATCTGACTTTTCAACCCTTTGTGATTTCTAAGAAATTTTCATGTTTTCACATAATAACCAATATAACTCATCATAAAACTTACTAATACCACATATACCCATGATTTTCATCAGTCCAATGCTTTTATTTTGACTTTCATCATAATCCACGTAAATAAATCATTTCCACAATTTAATAAGGAATGAAATACAAAGGATCATTCACCATACATGTGGTAATCCTCATAGACATGTTATTCCAACATAATAATAAAGAATGGAATAACAGAAGGATTCACCATGCGTGTGATAGACTGCACAGACAGGTTATTCCCAACAAAATAATAAATAATGGAACCAGGTCGGCGTAAATGCATGTGCATGAGGATATTAGATAGAATAATAAAGAATGGAATAACAACAGAAATCACCATGCATGCGGTACTTTGCATAGACAGGTTATTCCAACAGAATAATAATAACGAAACCGAAGTCAAAGCGTGTCTGACCGACAAGATATTCAACGAGAATAATAAATAACGGAACCGGTCCCCGTAACATATGACCGACAAGATATTCCAACAGAATAATAAATAACGGAACCAGGTCCGGCGTAAAACACACAAACAGGATATTCCAATAGAATAATAAAGAATGGAATAACAGAAGAATTTCACCAAGTATAGGGTAGCCCGCGTATACAGGTTATTCCAACAGAATAATAAAGAATGGAATAACAAAAGTTCTCTTCATGAATAAGAAAGAAAGAATACCCCTTACGAGTACAACAAATAATATTCCCTACCTTTGAAAGAAGAGTATTCCGACTGGTAGGGCGAGGATATACTCGAAGAAACTTGTACTACGCTCAAAGCTTTCTTAAACTCTAAAGAAATACGCTCAAGATTATAGAAGAAGAACTCTCTCTATAGTTTTTCTCTCTAGAGTTTCAGTGAATTCGTAAGAAATAATGAAGGAATGAACTTCTATTTATAGAAAAATAGACTGCATAGTAACTAACTCATGAACGGTTCAGATTGATTTACTTTAATCTGACGGTCTATATTTAAAGCAAAATCTTTTAAATAAAATATAATATATTCTATTTATAATATAATAAAATGAATAACTTTATAAAAGATTTTACTATGCAAATACTATACATGCACTATGCATAATAAAATATAATATATTCTAATTATTATCTAATAAAGCAGATAACTTTATAAAAGTATTACATTTTTATAAAAAGATTTTACTATTAGCCTAATAAAGCGAATAACTTTATAAAAGTATTACATTTTATATAAAAAACTTTTCATTTTATTACATTAATAATACCAATAAAACAAAATGGTGACTTATCACATAAGCATCAATAATCAATACAGTGTACTACTCTTATGCAACCACGCTTATTCTTTGTTTTTTAACATCGGGTGTTTGTTTCAGCGATTAACGGTAAAACTTCCGCCGTTATTTTCATAAAAATATTTTTGTCGTTTTTCAATTCAATCAATAATAATAGTTAATGGGGTCTACCAATGATTGTACAAGTAATACGGATATTCCCCGACAAAAAGAATATTTCCCGACTAATCGAATATTCCCCGACACAATGAATATTTTATATCAACTCGCTTACTTTGAAAAAAAAAAATTTCACATATTACCCTTAACTTTAAACTTTGATCAATTTAACTATTTACCAAAATAGAAAAATTAAATACTTTTATTTCATAAAATTCGGGGTCTCACAATCACCCATCCTTATGAAATTTCGCCCTCGAAATTTACGTACGTGCCTGATATTCGAAGAGATGAGAATACCTTGCTTTCTTTTCGGATAGTACCTTCCCGGTTATATCCTCTGTATCATGATTTTTCCATTGCTCATCTCCTGTATTTCAGATATCATTCTAGAATATATCTTCAAAACAAAGGTTAATTGACATATCACAATTTGTCAACTTATCAAGTAAACAATTTCAGCTTAGGTAAGTCACACACTAGCGAAGTATATAACTCGTCTCTCCCCTCCTAGTTCTAGACTCTTATCTCCGCCAGCGACCATATCCCTAAGCTCTGATACTAACTGTGACGCCCCCAAAATTAGGTATACATCACCCATTCTGAGTCGCCAAATACATGGTACAAAATTCAAATACAACTTCATTTATACAACTGTTGGTGTCAGTATGTAATCGACCACGATTAATTGTGAGTTTTAATACAAATGTATGTAACTCTCATGGTGCCTCGACCACAACCTTACAATGGTACTTTACATAAAAGTATAGTCAAAAACTATTTTAGAAATTAAAATCTTTGGGAAGTGCTCAAGGAAACCTTCGTACATGGGAGGCCATGCGTCTAGGTTATAATAGATATCATATGACCACAGAATTATCCTTGGTTGACCCAATAGACCCCAAAGAAAAACGAGAAGATTACTATCATCTTCTTTCCAACGGTGAGTCTTCTCTTGACATATGACTATCTCCACTGCCTCCAAGTGAATATTATATTTCAAAGAAACTCCAAGATCATATAGGTAGTGCCCTAGTAGATATACTCGATGAAGTGGATCGCACAACCACATCTTATGATAACATGAGGTTGTATGTCATTAGACATCTTGTATGATAGTGGCAAAACACCCTTCCAAAGTTGGGTTCACCTCACCCTATTTGATTCACCAAATATAACTACTAAATATTGTATAGAATACAACACACTTTTCTATATCTTTGTTTTAGGAGAACCTCCATGACTAGAGACCTTTATTTCTATTCCCTGTTATTCCTGGCTCGACACCGGCAACACTCTTACGGCAACACTCTTATTACCTAAAAGGAATTGTGAAGCAGAAAGGGTGAACACAACTAGCCTAGTAAAGAATATCATGACAAAAGATAATTAAATTATCAATAGCTTTCATCAATAATAAATCAGAGATTTAGAACATATGGTAGATTATAAAACTTTTCAACCATAGTTGCGGTGAACGAAGCAATCCATTAGAAGAGTCAAATAGACCATAAGGTCTATTATCTTCTCTATGTTAAAAGTCCACCAATAATGTTTTATCCTCGTAACATCAATCAACAATTCCGCCCACGATCATGTGAATAACTCATAATCACAATTGTGATTCTAAATTCCTCTTCGCATCCGTGACTAAGATAATTTTCATCACCTGTCTTCACCTGAAACATCAAAAATCATGGTTATACCAAATCATAATTCTTGCTCATAATCATTAAATCATCTTTGCACTACGGCCAAAGATATTCATTATTATCACATCCATGAATTAATATTTCATTGCTGAGACTCAACTCAATAAATAATCTACATCATCGAATCATCCCTGCACTACAGGCCAAGGATATTCTTTAGTATCACGACCACAAATTATCCATGTACTACGGGCCAAAGATAATCGTGTTTTCATCAAAGGTCCTGATCATGCCATAAAACAATTCATCTTTGTACCCTTGGCCGAAGAGAATCCATAGCCATAATCATACCAAAAACTGTCCATCAATGCACTACGGGCCAATGAGGACTTTTTCATTAGTATCACAACCATAAATTATCCATGCACTGCGGGCCAAAGATAATCGTGTTTTCATCAACGGTCCTGATCATGCTATAAAACAATTCATCTTTGCACCCTTGGCCGAAGAGAATCCATAGCCATAATCATACCAAAAATTGTCCATCAATGCACTACGGGCTAATGAGGACTTTTTCCACATCATTTGCAACATTACGGTCATGATTATACCGAATAATCCCTGGTCATAATCATACCAAGTCCATCTATGCACTACAGGCCACAGATGACTTTCAACATAATATAAATATGAGGATGATGACAATATTATAAGCATTAATCAACTAAATCAAGGATAAATATTAAAGACTTTAAATTTATCCAGACATTATCAATTACTTAATAAAATCATAATCTAATACTGTTAATACTATAACAATATTTTAATCACTTTTTAAACTTATAAACAATTACATTTAATTGTTTACACTTTTCCAAATAATGCATTTAATCATTCAAAAATGTCATACTCATAAGATTTCATCACCAATAATCAAATTACTCATCAAAAATCTGCATATACCTTATATAGGATTTCCAAGCCATAAAATCCTATTTACCAATTCTTCAACTCCACATAACATATTTAATTCATAAGTTCATAGCTAACTATTTTCATGAAAAATACAAAATCAGTCCCAAAAATTATTCTTTTCTGGGATTTAGCATAATATAGTCCCGTATTGAACATATATTTTTCTTGACATTTTTAAAATTTATTTACTATTTTTCAAAAATCAATTTCTAATTAATTCCTTAAGAAATTAGCTACCTCATGGTTAACTCCAGAAATTACCAAATCTTGGCAGGATCTTACACATCTTAACGTGAGCTTCAAGTTTAAATTTCATGGTCATCGGAGTTATAGAACTCCGGTTATAGCGTTTTTCGTAAAAAAAACCTAAATATTGAAATGGTCATAACTTGCTCATTTTAAGTTAGAATGAGCTCATTTTTGGACAGGAGGTACTTTATACCATATACGTTCATGTCCCAAAAAACCAGAATTTTTCTCATAAATTAAGTGGCCAAAACAGCCCTTTTAAAATCGTGGTAGCAGCCTTTTTCATATTTTACAGTTTTTCGTACTTTGCTAAAATCAGTCCACACGAAAAATCTATAACACCTTTTCCAATGATTCCACTTGGATAAGTTAAAAAACTTGTAGACCTAACTCTAGAACTTGACCACACTCAAAAATTCGAAATATAATAGGAGATATGGTCAATTGAATTTTATGTTCCATTTTCACCAAAATCTGACTTTTCAACCCTTTGTGATTTCTAAGAAACTTTCATGTTTTCACATAATAACCAATATAACTCATCATAAAACTTACTAATACCACATATACCCATGATTTTCATTAGTACAATGCTTTTATTATGACTTTCATCATAATCCACGTAAACAAATCATTTCCACAATTTAATAAGGAATGAAATACAAAGGATCATTCACCATGCATGTGGTAATCCTCATAGACATGTTATTCCAATATAATAATAAAGAATGGAATAACAGAAGGATTCACCATGCGTGCGATAGACTGCACAGACAGGTTATTCCCAACAAAATAATAAATAATGGAACCAGGTCTAGCGTAAACGCACAGACAGGATATTCCGATAGAATAATAAAGAATGGAATAACAACAGAAATCACCATGCATGCGGTACTTTGCATAGACAGGTTATTCCAACAGAATAATAATAACGAAACCAGGTCAGGCGTAATACGCACTGACAGGATATTCCAACAGAATAATAAATAACGGAACCAGGTCCGACGTAATATACACCGACAGGATATTCCAATAGAATAATAAATAACAAAACCGAGTCCGGTAGTAAAAGCGCACAAACGAGGATATTCAATGTAATAATAAAGAATGGAATAATGGAAGAATTTCATCAAGTATAGGGTAGCTCAGCGTGACTGAGTTATTCCAATAGAATAATAAAGAATGGAATAACAGAAGTTCTCTTCATGAATAAGAAAGAAAGAATACCCCTTACGAGTACAACAAATAATATTCCCTACCTTTGAAAGAAGAGTATTCCGACTGGTAGGGCGAGGATATACTCGAAGAAACTTGTACTACACTCAAAGCTTTCTTAAACTCTAAAGAAATACGCTCAAGATTATAGAAGAAGAACTCTCTCTATAGTTTTTCTCTCTGAGTTTCAAATGAATTAAGTAAGAAATAATGAAGGAATGAGCTTCTATTTATAGAAAAATAGACTGCATAGTAACTAACTCATGAATGGTCCAGATTGATTTACTTTAATCTGACGGTCCATATTTAAAGCAAAATCTTTTAAATAAAATATAATATATTCTATTTATAATCTAATAAAACGAATAACTTTATTAAAGATTTTTACTATGCAAACACTATGCAGCACTATATGCAAATACTATTCATAATAAAATATAATATATTCTAATTATTGTCTAATAAAATGATAACTTTATAAAAGTATTACATTTTTTATATAAAAAAGATTTTACTATTAGCCTAATAAAACGAATAACTTTATAAAAGTATTCTTTTTTATATAAAAGCTTTTACATTTTATTACATTAATAATACCAATAAAACAAAAGCGAGTGACTTATCACATAAACATCAATAATCAATACTGGTAATACTTTCTTGTAACTACGCGTATTACTGTACTTTTAACACCGGGTGTTTCAACAGTAAACGGTAAAACTTCCGCCGTTATTTTCATAAAAATATTTTTGTCGTTTTCTTAATCCGACAATAATTCCGTTGTGAGGTCCACCAATGATTGTACCGTAGTACGGATATTCCCCGACAAAAAGAATATTCCCCGACTAATCGAATATTCCCCGACACAACGAATATTTTATATCAACTTTCTTATTTTGAAAAAAAAAATTCACATATTACCCTTAATTTTAAACTTTTATCAATTTAACTATTTACCAAAATAGAAAAATTAAATACTTTTATTTCATAAAATTCGGGGTCTCACAGACAATATTTTTCTTTTTAAATATATGGAAGTGCTAGGTTGGACATAACTTGAATAATTTTGATTCGGATGTGTCACCACTTGATCAAAATAATCTAGGAGATAAAATAAAAAGAGTTACATGATGATGTAATTGACAAGAGTTGTCTACCTATTTATTTATATATAGTTTGTTGTGTCACCACAAGACTATATACATTTGAAATGGGATCCTTAATCTCCCTAGCAAATCTTTAATTAGATTTTGCCAAACTATATATGTGAGGGTAATATTGTTTGAAGAAATTTGTGGGAGATACCAATTTAAAACAAGACATAATTTATCTTAGTAATTAATTAATAAATAAAAGAATGTATGCTAAAGTTTTGTTAATTAAATTCATCTACAGAATTTTACAATGTCTTAATTACTATCAATGCGGAGCATATTATATGTTATTTAATTGGACCGAATTAAATGGATTGGTTAAGGAATTAAAGAATAGTTCTCAAGACTGAAAAGCTATTTTATGTCCTTAATACGCCTATCCATGCAATGGTTGCAGATAATGTAAGACCCCGAATTTTGTGAATAAAGATTAATTTTCTCAAAATATTTTTTTAAGTATTATGGTGTGGATTTGATATAATGTTATATCTGTGGGTAATATTTATAAATTTTGCAAAGTAAGCAAGTGGTTATAAAATATTCGATTGGCCGGGGAATATTCTTTTTGTCAGGGAATATCGTGACGACAATGCACAATCATTAAGTGGACCCCACAAATGAAATATTGTCGGCGTGAGAAAATGAGCATAAATATCTTTTTATGAAAATAACGGCGGAAGTTTTTTACCGTTAAGTCGTTGAAATACCAGTGGTAAAAATACGATGTCTGGCGTGGTTGCATATTAGCACACGGTATTGATTATTGATGCTTACGTGAGAAGTCACTCAGTTTTGTTCAATTATTACTACAGTAATTGTTGCATTATATCTCACGTTATTTGATTCAATTATTGTCGATATTTTATATATTATTAAATCAATAATTGAGACGATACAATTATTCATATTATTATTTGTATTATTGACGATGTCTAGAAAGTTCTGTCGAGGAGAGGTTTGGTCACCTAATTATGCGCCAATAGGGAGAAATCGTTATTGGAAAGCCCCCTCTTTTCTGGGAACGATCTGGTTGTTAAATATTGCGAGTTATAATAATAATGAATAAATATTGTTAAAAATATTGAGAGAATTTTTATGAAGTATTTGTTGTAAATGTTGCTTATTTTATGGTCCAATATTTATCCATTTTTCAAAATAATCGGTAGAAAGTTATTCAGTATAATAAAAAGTGGGGCCACATGTGGGGCCCACGTGTGTAAGAAATGATTTTGGAAAGGGGGGGGGGGAGAGTATACGTAAAGGGGAGGGAATTTATATATGTAAGTATGTGATGTGTGTGTGTGTGTATATATATATATATATTATAATGTGTGTGTGAGTGGAAAGTAGTGAAAAAGGAGTGAAAGTGATAGGTAGAAGAAAAGTGGTGGTGAGAGTGATATGATGAGTATGATGTGTGTGAGTGGGATGTGTGTGAAAGGGAAATATGGGTGGGAAAGTGAAAATTGTGTGTATATATAATTGGTGTGTGTGTGTGGTGGGAAGAAAAGAAAAGGGGGTGAGGGATAGTTGCCTTGTAAGAGAGGGAATTGGTGTGTATGTGTGTGAATTTATGGTGTGTGATGTGTGTGTGTGAATTAGAAAGGGGGGAGGGAGTGGATGCCTTGGAAGAAAGGGAGTATATATATATATATATATATATATATATATATATATATATATATATATATATATATAACATGTGTGTGTTGGATATATATATATATATATATATATATATATATATATATATATATATATATATATATATAGGATGTGTCCAGTGTGAATTAATGTGTGAGTGTGTGTGATGCCCCAAAAACATGTGTATATACATCACCCATCTTAGGTCGCCACTTACATGGTACATAAATCAAATACAAACTTAATTATCTGTTTCAAGAATAATATCTTACAAAACATGGTGAGAGTTTAAATAAGAATATTGCCTTACAGACAATATCCACACTCAATGGAGTCCTCATTACATTTATTGTCACACTATTTAATGAGAATAGTGAGGACTACTAATGCTATCATCTCGGACCGTCACTCCGCTTCCTGCCTACAGTCCAAATATATTCTCATTTCATTAAGAGAACACAAAAAGAAAAGGGTGAGCTCAACTAGCCCAAAGAAGAAATATTATGACTAAGATAATGCAGAATAAATTATCCTTAGCCTTCAACAGTATAACAACTGATAGAATACAATAGACAACAAGTTTTAGATCAACAACTGCATCGGAATAAGCAATCCATTAGAAGAGTCAAGTAGAGCATAAAATCTACTATTTTCTATGATTTAAAAAGTTTTTCATCAACTTTATCGCTGAGACTCAGCTTAATAAATAAAATCGAATCATCCCTGCACCACGGCCAAGGATATTCATGTAATCATCAATGGTCATGATTATACCGAATAATCCCTGGTCATAATCATACCAACAACTGTCCAACAATGAACTACAGGCCAATGAGGACTTTTACCACATCATTCGTTACATTACGGTCATGATTATACCGAATAATCCCTGGTCACAATCATACCAAGTCCATTTATGCATATAAGCTAAAGATTACTTTCATCACAATATAAGCATGAGGATGATGACAATGACATAATAATTCAATAAAACAAGTTCAAGGATAAATTTTAAATATTTATAATTTAATTTATCCAGAATTCAATAACGTTCAAATTGTCAACATGATATTGCTTTGTGGAGTAAAATTCAAGAATAACATTCATGTACCAAAAATAATTTGGACAGAAAAGAAATATATTTTCATGGGTAAATAATACCCAAGTGAATAGTACCTATGAATAGTACTTGAGAATAGACCGTGAATAAGTACCCCGACATGAAAAGTATCCCAAATACCCGAGTGAATAATATTCGGGTGAATAGTAATTGGGTGAATAGTAACTCGTGAATAGTACTCTGGGATGAAACCGCCTTAAGAACCCGAAAGTGAATAATACTAGAGTGAATAATAAATGCAGGGTGAATAAGTAACCCATGAATAGTAACTCGTCAAAGAAAAATACTAAAGAAAATGATATTCCACATTTGAGTACAAAAGAAATGATATCTCATACGAGTATAATAGAATATACGAAACTACAAATGGATTTTCACCGTCATGCGGTAATCCACATAGACAGATCATTTCCACAATTTAATAAGGAATGAATACGAATGATCATTCACCATACATGCGGTAGTCCACATAGACATGTTATTCCAATAGAATAATAAAGAATGGAATAAAAAAAGAATTCACCAGGCATGCGATAGACCGCACAGACAGGTTATTCCCAACAGAATAATAAAGAATGGAACCAGGTCGCGTAATCTGCATGCATGAGGATATTCCAAATGTAATAATAAAGAATGGAATAATGAGAAGAATTTCACATGTGTATGCGGTGCTTACATAGACACGTTATTCCAATATAATAATAAATAATAGAATAACAGAAGCTCTCTTCATGAATACGAAAGAAATAATACCCCTTACCTTAGAAGAAAACTGGATACTGGAATAGTGAGGTAGCAGACTACTCTTCTTCTTTCTCTCTATAATTTCTCTCTATAATAATTGCTCTATAGCTTTAGTGAATTGGTGAGAAATGAAGGAAGAATGAACTTCTATTTATAGAAAAATATAGTTTTGTTAATTGCACATTTTGGGGCTCGAAATATTATAGTATAATACCTTCCCCATTTTCTTCATTTTTAATTTAGTCCTGCAAGTATTATCAAACTTGCACCACCTCCCCTAATAGTAAATCATGTGAATTAATAGTTCATTCATGTGACTCAATAGTATAATCCTGTGAAAAAACTAATTATAGTATAGTACCTTCATCTATACCTCCATTTTTAATTTAGTCATGCAAGTATTATTAATCTTGCACCAACTCCCCTAATAGTAAATCATGTGAATCAATAGTACACACATGTGAACACATAGTTATAAACATGTGAATTAATAGCAATTAATTGCTCATTTATCCGGTTAACTACTCGATTGGTCAATATAACCTCCAGACATCAATTATTATCGAAATAAATATCGATTTTCACTAACACTAATAATTCCAACACAATGGAACTATTAATTTCATCTTTAATCAACACAAACTTATTCATCATTAATATTATAATTCACAATATTTAACAACCAGGTCGTTCTCAAGAAAGACGGGGGATTTTCGATAAGGATTTCTCCTTATTGGCGCGCAATTAGGTGACCAAACCTCTCCTTGACAGAACTTCTAGACATTGTTAATATTGCAAAATAACTTTGCCGTCTCAATTATTGATTTAATAATATAACATATTATCTGAGATGATCTTGTGACAATAATTGAATTAATAATATGAGAGATATGACGCAAAGAATTATCGTAGCAATAATTGAGTATAACTAAGTGACTTCTTACGTAAGCATCAATAATCAATACCGTGTGCTACTATGCAACCACACGTATTACTGTACTTTTATTACCGGGTAGTTCAACAGTTTTAACGGTAACACTTTCGCTGTTATTTTTTTATATAATGATAATTCTGTCATTTTCTAACTACGACAATACTTTCGTTGTGGGGTCCACCAATGATTGTGTCGTCGTACGGTTATTCTCCGATAAAAAGAATATTCCCCGACCAAACGAATATTTTATAACAACTTGCATACTTTGCAAAATTTTCACATATCACCCTTAACTTTAACCTTTTATCAATTTAACCATTTACGAAATAAAATACTCCCTCCGTCCCAGGATAAAAGTCCTTATTACTATTTTGGGTTGTCCCATGTTAAATATCCACTTTCTTTTAATAAACAAACTTTTACACAATTTTTCCTATTATACCCTTAGCATTAAATATTTCATATTTGTTTTATTCTAATTCTCTCTCCATATTCAATAAGTATAATTAATTATGTGCTGAAAATATTGTGAATTGAAAAACTAAAAAGACACTATCTCATCTACCTTGAAAATCTCACATACACTTAATTTGTTTATTGATTTTTTTATTCCTACCACATTAGAAACACTTTTGTTCTCCTATAAAACTATAGATACATGCATATATGGAATAAAACAAAAGTAAGTACATTTTGCATGCTTGGATGGGATTTGCATGTTTACATACCAATTTAAAGAACAAGTTTCGCTGAGAATTTTTGGCCAAAGTAAGATAGTTTACTTTTTATTTTTTTTTTTCTTATAAAACTTCTTCTAATGTCCTCTTTCTTCTAATGCCTTTGTTTTTTGCTATTGTAGCAATGAATGAAAAAGACTGTATAAAAAATATTTGAAAATGAGATGGACAAAAGTATTCAAATGCCATCCAAGAAGTCGATGAAACGACCACGAGCTCTCCTTGGTATTCTGGAAAATGAAGATGAGAAAGCAAATGATGATCAAGAAATGGTTGAACTATACAAAAAAATGACATGATTACATTGAGTGGGGAAATTATCCGAAGTAGTTTGCGCCAAATATGATTAATTTTAGTTGGCATATTCATGCACAGATTATTAACAGTTGTGAATATAGAATTGAATGTGGAGTTTAATTGATTATGGCAACTTTTTAGAGAAACACAACAAAATTTATTGAGCATATAATCATTTAATAATTATTAAGAAGGGCAATTTTGTCATTTTATTCCCCTTCTTAATATGCGTGAAAAGTCCACCAGGACTTTTATCCTGGGACGGAGGGAGTAATAATTATAAGAAAATTGAATACTTTCATTTCATAAAATTCGGGGTCTTACAATCTCCTCTCCTTATGAAATTTCGCCCTTGAAATTTACGTACCTGGTAGTTCGAAGATATTAGAATACCTTGCTTTCTTTTCGGATTGTACCTTCTCGGTTATATCCTCTCTATCATGATTTTCCCATTTTTCATCTCCTGTATTACAGATATCATTCTAGAATATAGTTTCAAAATAAGGGTTAATTGACATGCCACATATTATCCCTATACTCTGACCGACCAATTAAATACCAAATAAACTTAGGTAGGTCATACTAGCGAAGGAATTACCCGTCTCTCCCCTCCTAGTTCTAGCCTCACACCTCAGCCAGGGATTATATCCCTAACCTTTGATACCAACTGTGACGCCCCCAAAATAGGTATACATCATCCATCTTGGGTCGCCAATTACATGGTACATAAATCAAATACAAACTTAATTATACAATTGTCGGGTAATATACGACAAAACATAGCTGAGAGTTTAAATAAGAATATTGCCTTCTAGACAATATCCACACTCAATGGAGTCCTCATTACATTTATTGTCACACTATTTAATAGAATAGTGAGGACTACTAATGCTATCATCTAGACCGTCACTCCGTTCCTCGACTAGTCCCAGCTATATTCTCATTTCCTGAAGAGAACAATGAAAGAAAAGGGTGAGCTCAACTAGCCTAGTAAGAAATATTATGACTAAGATAATACAGAATAAATTATCCTTAGCCTTCAACAGTATAACAACTGATAGAATACAATAGACAATACGTTTTAGATCAACAACTACAGCGGAATAAGCAATCCATTAGAAGAGTCAAGTAGAGCATAAAATCTACTATCTTCTATGATTTAAAAAGTTTTTCATCAACTTTATCGCTAAGACTCAGCTTAATAAATAAAATCGAATCATCCCTACACCACGGCCAAGGATATTCATGTAATCATCAATGGTCATGATTATACCGAATAATCCCTGGTCATAATCATACCAACAACTGTCCATCAATGAACTACAGGCCAATGGGGACTTTTACCACATCATTCGTTACATTACGGTCATGATTATATTGAATAATCTCTGGTCATAATCATACCAAGTCCATCTATGCACGTAAGCCAAAGCTGACTTTCATCACAATATAAGCATGAGGATGATGACAATGACATAATAATTCAATAAAACAAGTTCAAGGATAAATTTTATAGATTTATAATTTAATTTATCCAGAATTCAATAACGTTCAAATTGTCAACATGATACTGCTTTGTGGAGTAAAATTCAAGAATAATATTCATGTACCAAAAATAATTTGGACAGAAAAGAAATGTATTTTGCTGGTAAATAATACCCTGTGAATAGTACCTCGTGAATAGTACCACGACATGAAAAGTATCCCAAATACCTGAGTGAATAGTAATTGGGTGAATAGTAACTCGTGAATAGTAACTCGTAAATAGTACTCTGGCATGAAAAGTGCCCCGAATACCCAAGTGAATAATACTAGACTGAATAGTAACTGGGTGAATAGTAACACGTGAATAGTAACTCGTAAAAGAAAAATACCAAAGAAAATGATATTCCATGACGAGTACAAAAGAAATGATATCTCATACGAGTATAATAGAATATATGAAACTGCAAATGGATTTTCACCGCCATGCGGTAATCCACGTAGATAGATCATTTCCACAATTTAATAAGGAATGAATACGAAGGATCATTCACCATGCATGCGGTAGTCCACATAGACAGGTTATTCCAACAGAATAATAAAGAATGGAATAACAAAAGAATTCACCAAGCATGCGATAGACCACACAGACAGGTTATTCCCAACAGAATAATAAATAATGGAACGAGGTCACATGTAATCACGCACTGAGCATGTGATATTCCATAGAATAATAAAGAATGGAACTAGGTAAATGCGTAATCCGCATGCAGACGTGGATATTCCAATAGAATAATAAAGAATGGAATAATGTAAGAATTTCACCATGTATCTTTGTACTTGCAGACAAAGTTATTCAAATATAATAATAAAGAATGGAATAACAGAAGCTCTCTTCATGAATACGAAAGAAATAATACCCCTTACCTTAGAAGAAAACTGGATACTGGAATAGTGAGGTAACATACTTCTCTTCTTCTTTCTCTCTATAATTTCTTTCTATAATAATTGCTCTATAGCTTTAGTGAATTGGTGAGAAATGAAGGAAGAATGAGCTTCTATTTATAGAAAAATATAGTTTCGATAATTGCACGTTTTGGGGCTCGAAATATTACAGTATAATACCTTCCTCTTTTTCTTCATTTTTAATTCAGTCCTGCAAGTATTATCAAACTTGCACCACCTAGGAAAGAATAATCCCTGGTCATAATCATACCAACAACTGTCCATCAATGAACTACAGGCCAATGGGGACTTTTACCACATCATTCGTTACATTACGGTCATGATTATATTGAATAATCTCTGGTCATAATCATACCAAGTCCATCTATGCACGTAAGCCAAAGTTGACTTTCATCACAATATAAGCATGAGGATGATGACAATGACATAATAATTCAATAAAACAAGTTCAAGGATAAATTTTTAAGATTTATAATTTAATTTATCTAGAATTCAATAACTTTCAAATTGCCAACATGATGTAGACACTCGAAATTTTCTCGCTTTTTGCCATCGATATTGCAGGAGGATGATTAAATCATTGATATTGCAAGAATGGAATAACAGAAGCTCTCTTCATGAATACGAAAGAAATAATACCCCTTACCTTAGAAGAAAACTGGATACTGGAATAGTGAGGTAACATACTTCTCTTCTTCTTTCTCTCTATAATTTCTTTCTATAATAATTGCTCTATAGCTTTAGTGAATTGGTGAGAAATGAAGGAAGAATGAGCTTCTATTTATAGAAAAATATAGTTTTGATAATTGCACGTTTTGGGGCTCGAAATATTACAGTATAATACCTTCCTCTTTTTCTTCATTTTTAATTCAGTCCTGCAAGTATTATCAAACTTGAAATATTACAATAATTTCAACACAATGGAACTATCAATTTCATCTTTAATCAACACGAACTTATTCATCATTAATATTATAATTCATAATATTTAACTACCGTGTCGTCGTTCAGGGAAGAAGGCGCTTTCAGATAAGGATTTCTCCTTTTTTGGCGCACAATTAGGTGACCAAACCTCTCGATGTGAACTTCTAGACATTGTCAATATTGCAAAATAATAATATGAATAACTTTGTCGTCTCAATTATTGATTTAATAATATAACATATTATACAGATGATACTGTGACAATAATTGAATAAATAATATGAGAGATATGATGCAACAATTATTGTAGCAATAATTGAGTATAACTAAGTGACTTCTTACGTAAGCATCAATAATCAATACCGTGTGCTACTATGCAACCACGCGTATTACTGTACTTTTACTACCGGGTAGTTCAACAGTTTTAATGGTAACACTTTCGCCATTATTTTTCTATAAAATGATAATTCTGTCGTTTTTTAACTACGACAATACTTCCGTTGTGGGGTCCACCAATGATTGTGTCGTCGTACGGATATTCCCCGATAAAAAGAATATTTCCCGACCAAACGAATATTTTATAACAACTTGCATACTTTACAAAATTTTCACATATCACTCTTAACTTTAACCTTTTATCAATTTAACCATTTACGAAATAAAATAATAATTATAAGAAAATTGAATACTTTTATTTCATAAAATTCTGGGTCTTACAATCTCCCCTCCTTATGAAATTTCGCTCTCAAAATTTACGTACCTGGTAGTTCGAAGATATTAGAATACCTTGCTTTCTTTTCGGATTGTACCTTCCCGATTATATCCTCTCTATCATGATTTTCCCATTTCTCATCTCCTGTATTTCAGATATCATTCTAGAATATAGTTTCAAAATAAGGGTTAATTGACATGCCACATATTATCCCTATACTCTGACCGACCAATTAAATACCAAATAAACTTAGGTAGGTCATACTAGCGAAGGAATTACCCGTCTCTCCCCTCCTAGTTCTAGCCTCACACCTCACCGGGGATCATATCCTAAGCTTTGATACCTGTGATGGCGCCCCAAAGCGGTATCGTCACCCATCTTGGGTCACCACATACATGGTACATAAATCAAATACAAACTTAATTATACAACTGTCGGGTAATATACGACAAAACATAGCTGAGAGTTTAAATAAAAATATTTCCTTCTAAACAATATCCACACTCAATGGAGTCCTCATTATATTTATTGTCACACTATTTAACAGAATAGTGAGGACTACTAATGTTATCATCTAGACCGTCACTCCGTTCCCCGACTAGTCCCAACTATATTCTCATTTCCTGAAGAGAACAATGAAAGAAAAGGGTGAGCTCAACTAGCCCAGTAAGAAATATTATGACTAAGATATTACAGAATAAATTATCCTTAGCCTTCAACACTATAACAACTGATAGAATACAATAGACAACAAGTTTTAGATCAACAACTGCAGCGGAATAAACAATCCATTAGAAGAGTCAAGTAGAGCATAAAATCTACTATCTTCTATGATTTAAAAAGTTTTTCATCAACTTTATCATTTGAGACTCGACAATAAATAAAATCGAATCATCCTCGCACTACGGCCAAGGATATTCATGTAATCATCAATGGTCATGATTATACCGAATAATCCCTGGTCATAATCATACCAACAACTGTCCATCAATGAACTACAGGCCAATGAGGACTTTTACCACATCATTTGTTACATTAAGGTCATGATTGTATCGAATAATCACTGGTCATAATCATACCAAGTCCATCTATACACGTAAGCCAAAGATGACTTTCATCACAATATAAGCATGAGGATGATGACAATGACATAATAATTCAATAAAACAAGTTCAAGGATAAATTTTTAAGATTTATAATTTAATTTATCTAGAATTCAATAACTTTCAAATTGCCAACATGATGTAGACACTCGAAATTTTCTGCACACCTGTCACTGATATTGCAGGAGGACAGATTCGTCTTTCAAGAGGGAACCCTAGAAGACAGTTTATATCCATTTCGGATACTACCGAAAGTTCAGCATCAACCCCAGAACATACACTGGGAGTAACAATTCCAACCTCAGAGATAACCCTGAGGTGTGCGGATACAATACTAGAACACACACCGGAGAAGACCGATTAATCTCGGAGATAACCTTGAGGTATCCAGTCTTAGTCCCAATCATGGGAATAGCTACCAACCTTGGTGATAACCTCAAGGAATATAGTTTCGGTGATAACCCCAAAAATGCTTGTTTCAAATGCAACCAACTTCAACCTCGGCGCTCACAACGAGACACCCAGTACCAACCCGAAGATAACATTGGGAGGACAGGCACACCTCAGAGTTAACACTGAGGACTTTCAACATTGCAAAGATCCAATCTCGGTGAAGCCACGAGCAACGTCGCTTTATGATCGGCCCAAACCAGGGTGATATACGGTGAGGGAAACTCTCATCATCTTGCCAACGCGATGCTACATCACGTCGTCTCAATATTTTATACACACATCTCTACACAACGATGTCCCAAAAGAATCAAGGAAAAACAATCCCGACTGACTATTGTGTGGGGTAACGGATATAATTTGAAGCTTGAAGATCGGAGGGCATCGTCCCATCTTCAATGACTTCGTATAAACTCTAATCCCATGCCATTGTACAACTCTCGATAACGCGGTCTGAAATAGGTCTTGTATACCTCAATCGGATGCCTGGATTGTAATTTTGAAAGTTTGAGCGGATATTACAATGCTCGAGTACACGTACTATGAGACGACCCGACCCGAGAAACCCGGGGCAACCCGGGCAGCCTCAGGTACACCTGCGGCTCCCCCTTCTATAAATAGAGGGCTTGGGGTGGCCATTTTGAGGAGAGAAAGAGTGAGGAAGCCCTGTCAAATTTGCTCCGTACTTGCAGTATACTGAGTGCTTTCCCATTTTAAACACTTGTGAGCTCACATATAGCTACTTTTGTACCAGCGGGAGCCGAGTTTCATCCATTTTAAAGATATAGAAGCCTTCTTTGGTAGCCCACTGTAAGCCTTCTCACACACTTTAAAGCCTTTCTCTTCATCTCTGAACACACCCTTCTTCACGTTGAGAGTCGTGTTGCGTGTGTTTGCCCGGACTTCGGTCCGTGGTTTTATTTCAGTTTGTATATACATATATATTTTTATATATATGGACTAACATTATTGAGTTATGCCTCGATTGAGCCTAGACTTGATGCAGGCGTTTATTTGCTTATATATATATATATATATATATATATATATATATATATATATATATACGAAGCGTGGGTCGAACTTTGTTCGATGAGCCTGAACTTGATGCAGAGTGTTTCTTGCTTTAATATATATATATTTATATATACATTTATATATATTAAGCGTAGTGTACTTGGGACTTTGTTCGATGAGCACTGATTTTACATCCAAGTGCGTTTACTCACTTATATATATATATATATACTTATATATATGAATTGTTGTCGAACTTTGTTCGATGAGCTGAATTTTACATCCGGTCGTTTCGCTTATAGCATATATATATATATATATATATATATATATATACTTATATATATGAAGCTGTTGTCGAACTACATTCGATGAGCACAGATTTTACATCCGGTGCATTTATTGCTTATATATATATATATATATATATATATTTTCATCCCACCTAGAGTTTACTTCGTGGTGGTTGATCGCTTTTTACAGCTTTCTTTACATTTTTGTCCCACCTGGAGTTTACTTCGTGGTGGTTGATCGCTTTTACAGCTTTCTTTACGTTTCGTCCTGCCTGGAGTTCACTTCGTGGCAGTTGATTGCTTTGTACAGGTTTATTTACATTTCATCCCGCCTGGAGTTTCCTCCGTGGTAGGTGATATCTTTACAGATTTATTTATGTTTTGTCCCGCCTGGAGTTTCCTTCGTGGTGGTTGATAGCTTTACAGCTTTATTTATGTTTTGTCCCACCTTAAGTTTCCTCCTTGGTGGTTGATAGCTTTTATAGCTTCATTTACATTTCTGATCCCCCGTGGAGGTGCTTCGTGGTTGGTGATCATGTCTGTATATATATATTTACAGCTTTTATATATATACCTGCTTACTACTTTCATACAAATAGCGATATCATTTGCACCTAGGAATCATGTGATCACAGATTCAGCCTATTGGATCTAGATTCAGTTCCCGTGATGGACATTTTCAGCTATAAGCAGCTTGTAAATTATTCTGCGGTGTCTGAATTTCCTCAGATGGTTTTCATACCCACGAGGAAATCGGCATTATTTTTGTACATTATTTTCTTACAGATGCTTCGCATCTCGAAAATAAAATTAATCATGCCGAACACTTAATAAAATGGAAGTGTAAAAGGTCTCAACTACTATTGAACATCAGGGTTTGAAAAAACCTTTTTTAAACATCATTGCTATATCTTGCTAAAAACTGAATTTTTACATAAATTCAAACCCGGTGTATATAGGTGCGAACGAGGCCACCCACTACTTCCAAACAACAGCACATTGACCCACACACACACACACACATTCAGATAATAGTTTCTTGAAAAGAGGCGGTCACTGTGGTAACACGGATGTCGGGGGGTGCCTAACACCTTCCCTCCGCATAATCAAGTCCCCGGACCCTAATGAATCTCGGTTTCACCAACCCATTTAGCAGTGTCACATCATTGGGTTAATGTGCAAACCTTTTCTCGGTTGTGTTGGTACACCTATTTAAAAAACTAACTGGCGACTCTTAACAGTCCATCGTCGACATTATACATGTCGGACCTTTTTCACTTGTTTTTTCAAACAAATCTCACCTAAAATGAGAACACCAAAGAACAAGTAACGGAAAAGGGACAATTAAAAATCCCGACGTCGATAGGTGGCGACTCTGCTGGGGACTCCAGTAAGAGGACTTAAGCCGCTATTACAACCTTTTCAAAACTGTTATCTGCTTGTGTGTGGATGTTGCATTTACATTTATGATGAATGTGTATGAATGCATTTACTTACTGCACTTAGTGCTTCGCACCATATCTGCTTGTAATATTAGTGCTTCGCACATGTCATCATTTCCATACAGTGAGACGCGATGTATGTGAATGTATGTTGTGTGGTCCCTCCACCAGGAGGCTATCCCGTCGGTGTTTGATTACTGGACTCGTGGGAAGACTAATTCCCCGAGCCTCAGGAAAGGCACCACCCAAATTCGCTCCAGTTGAAAGACCGGATTAACTTCCCGTTGAGTAAATTGCGACGATTTGGGAACCTTCATGCCAAAAAGCCGCGAGAGTAACCTAAGATAGGTCAGCCTCTGATAAACCCAAAAACAGAGGAAAGTCTCTTCATGCTCTCTCATTTTAATTACTTGTAAACACAATTACTTGTAATTACATTCCATATATATCTCCATGTAATGAGAAATATGAAGAAATATGTACACATACATAACATGCTATCCTGTATTACCAAACAGCTGATATCTGGTTTGCAGGATAAAATTCCTAAAATGGACACATCACATAACATGTTATTATACACATTCTCTAAAGACTAAACTATGCAAGTCTTTCGCAGGGAACCAATTGGACCTACTTACCCTATTAAAATCCAAAAAAGGTCAGAGCTCTGATCAATCATGTCGTCATTCGAACAGACTGACCTTAATCCATTTTCTCGCAAAGAATTTGACGGATTAAGCAAACAAATTATAGATTTAGCTGTTCTACTCAAAGAACTACACCAGTCTACTCAGGGTCCAAAAATACCCATACATACTGAATCCTCTACACAAGGGAAAACCAGGTCATCACAATACCTGAACTGCAATTGGATATGACCAACAAAACTCATGATGCCACCCATCTCATAGGAGATCCAGACACCGACGATACCAAAAAGAAAGTCCTCCAAATAAAAGAGACCCTTCGTGCTATCAAAGGAATTGGAACACACGGGAGTGTTTCATATGCTGACCTTTGCATTTTCCCTGGTGTTCATTATCAAGAAAAGTTTAAGACTCCTGACTTTGAAAAATATGACGGGTTAGGAGATCCTTACACACATTTAAAGGTGTTTATTGGAGAACTTGAATCTTATGTAGAGGACGAAAAGCTCAGAATGCAACTGTTCCAGAAGAGTTTAACTGGAGAAGCCCGTTCGTGGTACACAAGATTAGATAACTCAAAGATCCATAGCTGGGAAGAGCTAGCACACGCCTTCCTCACTCAATACAGCTTTTAGTCTCAGATTGCTCCTAATCGGTATCAAATTACCAAGATCAAGAAACAGTCTAATGAGTCTTTCAGAGAGTATGCTCAAAGGTGGAGACGTCTGGCTGCCCAAGTTATTCCTTCCATGACAGAATCAGAGATGGTCATGACTTTCATAGAGATACAAGAAGCGCCTTTCTATGAAAGAGTTTTAGCTAGAATCGGTAAACCATTTTCTGAAATGGTCAAACATGGGGAGATGGTTGAGATGGGATTGAAGTCCGAAAAAATTCAAGACCTAAGCGCCCTTAAAGGCATTCTTGATCACATCAATCCAGAAATTATGGAAACAACCCGGAGGGTCCATAAAAGAAAGAGGAAGATGTTTCCACGATACTACACAGGTCAAAAGGCAATCGAACATGCCTATTCAAAGGAGAAACTACACTCCCTTTCAAGCACAATCTTGAACCCTCCAATACCAAAAGGTGGAGAAGTCAGCGCCCTCAGTGTTCACACCCTTGGGGACACACTCGAGAATATTCTCACTCTTCCGACAAACACGAAGAAAATTACACATCTTCTTCCACCAACCGGCCCTAATGGACGGGGGTTTCAATCTTTGCTTCGGAAATGTGCTTATCATGCCGGGCACTGGACAAGATACTCGGGGATTGTTGGACCTTGAAACACAAGATCCAAGATCGATGAGACAACGGTGAGATCGTGGTCACCAAAACCGATCGACCTCACACGTGCAAGACAACCCTCTTCCTCAACACAAAGAAGAAGAGGTCAACATGATCAATTGGAGCAATGGACATAGTTCCAATTTCAACTGTAAATCCTCCCAGACCCTCAAAGACGGTGTTGACAAATGGGATTATGCCAAGTTCCAGTTCGCAATGGAACGAAAGATGAAAGCTCTATGCAAGAAAATTAAGCAATTGGCAGAACTGGTGACCTATCAACATCAAATGACACGCTAGTTAGTCAGCTAGGAGCATGCTAGTCTCCTCCCTCTTGTCACAAATATACTTTCGTCACCTTCAGAAAATGAAATGCTGGAAGACAAAGTGATAAAGAGAGCAAATGCCAAAGCCCGTCAGGATTTTGCCAACAAAAGGGAATTCACATATCTGGGCCAACCTATGGAGGAAATCCTTCATATGTTAATTAATGAAGGAAGAATCACTTCCATTCTACCTCCAATTAACCCCCGTTCAGGATGGTACAATTCTAATGGTGTATGTCAATATCACTCTCATTCTCGCGGTCACAACACATAAGAATGCTGGGCACTCCGCCACCTCATCCAAAATCTAATTGGCAGTGCTGTCCTGCACCTAGCGGACGATGATACTATGTTATGTACAAGTGAGAATACATGTCCTACTAAGTGGAAGAGTTTGGTAGCAGTCATATCCACTAAAACTGACGGGGCTAATAAATCACTCATAATGCCAATAATTTAACTCAAGGGAAATAACAATCCTTTGAAAGTGGCCGCTCCCGAGCCAATCAACTTGCCATGCAGATCACAATATCCTATTGTTAGTCTGCGTAAAGTGCCATGGAATTATGGAGAAGGTGAAGGATCCACCTCACATACCACTGCTACAGCGTCGAAGGAAAATCCACTATATCTTCCCCAACAGGTGATGAAGTCTACCATCAAATCAAAGGGGAAAATACCCATGGAGAAGATTGAAAAATTCCTCCATAGCTTGTGGGTCATATATGAAGAAGCAAGGTGGTTTTAAACTTAAGAGAAGCTCCACACCAAATATTAATTTTGGACTTGGTCCTAACTTCCGAGGATCACCGGAAGATCTTGTTGAAGGTTTTAGAAGAAGCCTATCTACCAACATCAGTTGATACAGAAAAATTTCAACATCTGGTTGATCACATTTTCAACAACAATGTGATATCCTTCACTGATGATGACATACCTCCTAAAGGGACCGGTCATTGCAAGCCGTTGCACATTATGGTCTTGTCCTCTGGATACATGCTAGTTGTAGTCTTGATAGATGGAGGCTCATCTCTAAATATCTATCCATACGCTACCTTGGTGAAGATGAATATCAATCTCAACCAAATCCGGAGTAGCCATACTGTCATCAAAGCTTTTGATGGAGCCCCATAGGAATCGATCGGAGAGTAATTGAAGCGCTTGATCAAAATTGGTCCCCATACATTCTGCGTATCTTTCCACGTACTCAAGATAGATTCGGGATACAACCTGCTCTTGGGACGACCATGGATTCATATAGTAGGGGCAGTCCCCTCCACCCTTCATCAACAGTTGAAATACATTATCAACAATAGCCTAGTCACGGTCAACACTGAACCAGAGTGTCCTCAACACGGGGACATGCTATTCATCAATGCCAATGCAGATGTTGAACCGGTCAGTTTTTATGCCTTGTAAGTAAGCAATACCCAATACCATGCTATTGGAACGCCATTTCCCGAACCCAAGATTTCTGCTGAGGAAATGTCGGCTACTAAAGAAATGATGTCATTGGGTCATAAGGCGAGACAAGGCTTGGGTAAAGATCGCCAGGGTATCAAGTACCCAATTCAATTAACCAAGTAAACTGGAACAGCTGGACTAAGCTATTCTGCCAGTTCTAGTCATAGGAATCCTAATAAGCATCAGCAGATTCCTTCAGCTTCAACCAAGCGGTGTTTATCTTTGCCTGCAAACTCTGAGTTCGCACAACCTCCTGTAAAGGTGCCAGCCAATGTAATGGCTATGTTATTTCCCAAGCCAGTACCGGTAAAGGAGAAAGAAGTCTTTGTTTCAAACCCCACAGTGGAAGAGGAGAAACAAAGAATTAAGCAAGACATCATCCGAATGATGTCGGGCATACGCATCATCATTCATGATGAACATACCCACAGATACACCCCAGACGATGATTGCCCAGATGTAATGGCCATCATTTGGGATAGGGAGGATGATGACAATCCCTCCATCACTGCAGTCCACCTGAACTTTGCCCTTGCCAATTGGAACAACACTCCTTGCATTGGTCGACAAGGGTAAAATGGGCAGAAACTCTTTCTGCCCTGTAGATATCATAACTACTTACTTTTCTGTACAATATTAGCAGTTTATTTTGCCAGTATATGCTAACACTGTGTATGATCAAAACGTTTCATATATACTAAGTGAAAACATATTTTGTTTCAGGACCCTGAATTTAGATGTGCATGTACTTGCTGATACAATGCCTCTTCTCCACAAGGATTGTACCTTTGATGTAGAGATGAATTCAGCCTTTTTGGAAATACAGGATGACATTGAGGTGCCTCCAGAAATTCATGAATGGGTCAAAGACAAACCCAAACCCAATCTTAACCAAACCACTTCCTTCAATCTCGAAACCTTAGAAAGCCCTAAGTTAATCCAGATTGGTTCAGACCTTACCCCAAACCAGCGGAATGACATGGTTATGCTACTAACCCAATTCCAGGATGTGTTTGCATGGTCTCACGAAGACATGGTGGGTTTGTCCACTGACATTGTCCTTCATCGCCTTCCCATTAAAGAGGGATTTAAGCCAGTCAAGCAGAAGCTCAGGCGATTAAAACTTGAGTGGAGTTTGAAGGTGAAAGAAGAAATTGTGAAACAATTTCAAGCTGGCATCATCCTGGTGTCCACATATCCTGAGTGGATATCCAACACTGTTCCCGTACCTAAACCCAGAGGGAAGGTGCGAGTCTGCGTGGATTACCGGGACTTGAACAAAGCTTGCTTAAAAGATAGCTTTCACGTCCATTTATCCATATTCTTATTGACAATACTGTGCAATACTGCATGTACTCCTTTACTGATTGCTTTGCGGGGTACCATCAGATCATGGTTACTGAGGAAGATCATGAGAAAAATGCTTTCATCACGCCTTGGGGAACCTTTTGTTATAGACGGTTGTCATTCGGCCTTATCAATGCTGGAGCCACCTACCAGCGAGCTATGATGGCTCTCTTCCATGACTTAATGCACAAAGAGATCGAGATCTACGTGGATGACATCATTGTCAAATCCCGGATGGAGGAAGACCACTTAGACCATCTCAGAAAGCTATTCAACAGGTTGCGTAAGTACAACTTGAAGTTGAATCCAGCCAAATGCGCCTTTGGCATAAAATCAGGCAAGTTGCTAGGATTTCTAGTTAGCCACAAAGGGATTGAGCTGGATCCTACCAAAATCCAGGCCATCATAGAAATGCCCATTCCTCAGACAGAAAAGGAAATATGGGGATTTTTGGGAAGAATCAACTTCATTAGCAGGTTTATCTCTCAACTCACAGCAGCCTGTGAGCCAATCTTCAAGCTATTAAGGAAGAACTCCTCCATGAAATGGAATGATGAGTTCCAAAATGCCTTCCTTACAATTAAAGAACAACTAGTCAAAGCTCCTATTTTGGTACCACCCAGGGATGATGTTCCCCTGTTCATGTACTTGTCCATAAGTGACAATGCCATGGGCTGCATGCTGGGACAGAAGGACGATAGAGGCCAAGAACGAGCTATCTATTACCTCAGCAAAAGATTCAGCAGCAGTGAACACAAGTACACTCTGATTGAGAAAACTTATTGTGCTTTAGCATGGGCTTCCATGAGGTTACAACATTACCTACATGGTCACACAACCCATCTCATATCACGCGTGGATCCTCTCAAGTACGTGTTCAATTAACCCATGTTAAATTTAAAATTTACACGTCCGGATGGCGATTGATCTTACAATAATTTGACATCGTATATGTGACTCAAAAGTCCATCAAAGGTTAAGGAATTGCGGATCAATCCGTATTTGCTTCTTGGGGATTTCAAACCCTTGAAACGTACTTCCCGATGAGGAGTAATGTGATTCAATAATACCATCGACGATACGCTCCAATCATGGAAGATGTATTTTGATGGAGTACATTAATATGGAAGGTTACGGGTGGAGCAAAACTAGTATCCGCATGCGGGAGCAGCGATATCCCATCGTCGTCAAATTACAGTTTGTCAGCACCAACAACACAACTGAGTATGAAGGCTGTCTCATGGGGATAAAACTTGCCCGTTCAATGGGCATCAGGCGGTTAGCTGTCTTTGGAGATTCAGAGTTGGTAATAAGACATTCCATCGGAATCCATCAAACCATGGAACTACATTTGCTGCCTTACCATTGGTAAGTTTTACAGATGGTTTTAGAGTTTGAAGAAATCTCCTTTCTACGCGTTTTTTGTAATAGGAATGACTTTGCGGACGCGTTAGCAACTTTGGCCTCGTTGATTCACATATCAGACAAGGAACACTTGCCAAGCGTCACAATTTCCCTGCACAAGGCCCCAGCCTATGGAAATTACATTGGAGAAGTATCGGATGAGCTACCTCCCATCCAGCATCCTTGGTATCAACATATCAAGGAATACCTATGAGATGGATCTACACCCGCTGAGGCGAGCCCGACTGAGAAAAGGCGGATCCATCGAATTGCTATGAAATTCTACCTGAGTGGAGATGCGCTCTACAAAAGAGATGCAGGACTAGGTCTCCTCAGATGTTTAGACAAAGATCAAGCCCAAAGGCTTATGGATGAAATCCATGGTGGAGTCTGTGGCCCCCACATGAGTGGCCCCCTCATTGTCAAGAAAGTCCTCAGGATAGGACATTATTGGCTATCTCTCAAAGCTGATTGCAATGACCACATCAGGAGATGCTATCAGCGCCAGATTCATGAGAATGCTATACACGCCCCTCCACGGGAACTCCACAATATGAGTTCACCTTGGCCCTTCTCAATGTGGGGAATGGACGTTATTGGGCCTATTGAGCCTAAAGCTAGTAATGGACATCGATTTATCTTCACCATGATCGACTGCTAATCACAAAGATGTCTGCAAAAACATCAAGAAGATCATGCAAAAGATGTCTGCCAATCACAAAGATTGGCCTGACTTATTGCCTCTTACTCTGTTAGGCTACAGAACATCAATGCACACTTCTACTGGGGCAACCCCCTATGCATTAACCTATGGGATGGAAGCAGTGCTCCCCATAGAAGTAGAAATGGAATCCCTCAGAGTGTTGATAGATGCTCAGCTGGAGGAAGACCAATGGGTACAAGACATGTATAACCAATTGTCTCTAATAGACGAAAGGCGAACCACGTCTATCTTCCATGGTCAGTTATATCAACAAAGGATTGCCAAATCCTACAACAAAAAAGTCCGGTTACGACAATTTAAACAGCATGACTTGGTTTTGAAGAAGATCCTTGACAACCAAGATTAATCTAAGGGAAAATTCTCTCCTAACTGGGAAGGCCCATTTGTTGTCAAGGAAGTATTGACAGGAGGCGCTCTCAGATTGCAAGAAATGGACGACGATGAATTTCCATAACTCATCAACTCGGACGCCGTAAAATGGTACTATGTCTGAAGTAACCAGCAAACGTCCTGGTGTTGGATCATCATATCACCAGTCATTCCTGTTCTTTAACCCTTTACCACATACAATTTTTCCACACTTTGCCCCTCAGGGAAACATATTTTTCAAGCCAGCAGCCTGACTTCTCCGTGTTCTTACAACTTAGGTCATCCCACTACGGATTAAAGCTCTTGCGTTTGTAGTTTGGCTACCCATATATGGGATCAAACTCCTCATACCTGCAGTTTATCCTCAACCTAGGATTAAATTTTCTCCTCCCATCTCGACTCAAGCATGGGATCATGCTTTTCACTCACCACGAGAGGCGAACTACGCCGACCGATCTCCTCTTCAATAGGAGATATCATGAGGCAACCGATCCATATGGCCCATGCAATAATAAAACAAAAACAACAAAAACTTTTCTATCCTCTTCTCCTTACAAAAACAAAAAAAATTCCTACACCATTTCTGCCACCTACAGCGTTGAACCTCTTACACCAGGTTCGAACTAGGCAGACCTGATCTCCTCTTCAATAGGAGTACATAGGCAACCATTCATGGTGCAGTCTCACCCCGTACCAAAACATAAAAACTTGTCAACTAGTACTGGGATCATCCTTCAATCCACTACATTTCATTCGGCTTCAGACCAAAGGGATGGAATTACCTGAACTTCTCCTAAATAGGAGATTCGGCGACCATCTAAGCTGCGGTTATGCCTCAAAGAGCAACACCAATCCATAAGAGATGGAATTAACTAAGCTTCTCCTAAATAGAAATCTTGGCGACCATCGTGGAAAAGCGGTCGATCTCGAGAGAGGAAAGCCACACTCCTCTCCATATTTCCATACATAAACCAGTCCCAAGACACAAAAGATGGTAGGGGTACATACAGATCAATGATCCATTCTGAACTGTCTAGAGACATCTCAAGGTCCATCCCTCAAGGAAGAATTTAGAATACATCAAGATCGCAAGCCCTGAAGCAGCAGACAAAATATCAAGCAAACAGCAAAACATATCTAAAAGGGAAGTGATCAAAAATATATTTCCCTGCTATATATAATGCTGTTTGATATACATAATGTAAACTGTACAAGACAAAATGGCTAAGCTAGTCTGTGCAGGAGAATACAAACTCATCTACGAGTTAGGGTATATGCGAGCTAATAAGCCCAACATGGCGTCCCTCTCAGAAGAAGGAGACGAAGTTATGGTCTCCCGTACGAGAGTATCCACACGACCCAACAGATCTGCACCCATCTGTATGGTGACCATATTCTCATCAATGTAAGTGTTCATCTCTGCGATCATGCCAGTGGTAAGGGATCTCACTACAGTACTATCTGTAATGGCTACATCTCGGGCAGATATGGCACTATCCTACTCAACTATCACTACATCTCTGGCTGATCTGGCCTCATCCCGCTCAACAACAGCGACATCTCTGCGAGCTAATGCTTCGTCTCTCTCTAACAGTGTCGCGTCTCTCCCATCAAGGGCAGTCAACATCAAGGATCGAGCCTGATCTCTCTCGAAGGTCATCAGATGTAGACTCTACTCAAAATCTTGTCTTTGAGTCAATCACAACAAGATCTTTGATCTTTGGGAGAATCTAGAAGAGATGCTAGCAATCCATCACCTAGCCCCTCCTCGATGTGGGAATCAATGTCTTCCATAGGCTCTACATCATCTGACTCACTATCCGGTACTGTGGATACTACCGCAGCCGATAAAATCTCTGTCTCCATCCATGCGGAATATTCTGCAGAACAACCTGGATGGCTGACAGAAAAATTAGCTATCTCATGCTGATCCCAACAAGCATACACACGGGATCGGTCCTCTGCTGAAAGATAGGGAGAAGCTGAGCGCTTACCTATCGCCCCCTCGAAAGGATGAAAGTCCTAAAACTAGTCAAACTGCGACATCACGACCAGTGGGTGATAAGTAGCGTGAGACTCTGAATTTTATGAAATAAAAGTATTTAATTTTTCTATTTTAGTAAATAGTTAAATTGATAAAAGTTTAAAGTTAAGGGTAATATGTGAAATTTTTTTCAAAGTAAGCAAGTTGATATAAAATATTTGTTGTGTCGGGGAATATTCGATTAGTCGGGGAATATTCTTTTTATCAGGGAATATCCGTACGACGATACAATCATTGGTGGACCCCCACAACGGAATTATTGTTGGATTGAAAAAACGACAAAAATACTTTATGAAAATAACGGCGGAAGTTTTACAGTTAACTCTGTTGAAACACCGATGTTAAAAAAGTCTGATGTCTGGCGTGGTTGATAGTAGCTGCAGTATTGATTATCGATGCTTACGTGAGAAGTCACTCGGTTATACTCAATTATTGCTATAGTAATTCTTTGCATCATATCTCTCATATTATTGATTTAATTATTGTCACGATTATCATTTGCATAATATTTTATATTATTAAATCAATAATTGAGGACGACAAAGTTATTCATATTATTATTTGCAATATCGATGATGTCAGAAGTTACATCAAGGAGAGGTTTGGTCACCTAATGCTTGGCGCCAATAAGGAGAAATCCTTATCGAAAAGCCCCCCTCTTTCACAGGAGCGACACGGTTGTTAAATATTGTGAATTATAATATTAATGATGAATAAGTTGTGTTGATTAAAATGAATTTTGATAGTTCCATTGTGTTGGGATTATTAGTGTTAGTGGAAATCGACATCTATTGGATGATAATTGATGTCTAGGGGTTATATTGATAAATAGGGTAATTTATCGGATAAATGAGCAATTAATTACTACTAATTCACATACTTATATAACTATTTGTTCACATGTATGTACTATTGAATCACATTATTTACTATTAGGGGGGAGTTGGTGCAAGATTGATAATACTTGCATGACTAAGTTAAAATGGAGGTATAGATGGAGGTACTATAACGTAATTCGTATTTTTCATATGATTATACTATTGATTCACATGATTGAACTATTGATTCACATTATTTTCTATTAGGGTGGTGATGCAAGTTTGATAATACTTGCAGGACTAAATTAAAATGAAAGAAAAGTTGGAGGTATTGATCGTAATTTTTCGGAGCCCCAAACGCGTCAATTATCGAAACTATATTTTCCTATAAATAGAAGCTCATTCTTCCTTCATTTTGACCAATTCACAAAAGCTTTAGGCGATTATTATAGAGAGAAATTATAGAGAGAAAGAAGAAGAGAAGTCTGCTACCTCACTATTTCAGTATCCAGTTTTTCTAAGGTAGGGAATATTATTTGTTGTACTCGTAGGGAGTATTATTTCTTTCTTATCCATGAAGAGAACTTCATTATTCCATTCTTTATTATTCTATTGGAATAACTTTTGTATCGCTGCTACCCTATACTTGGTGAAATTCTTACATTATTCCATTCTTTATCATTATGTTGGAACATCACATGCATGCGTTTCACGGGACTGGTTCCATTATTTATCATTCTGTTGGAACATCCTCATTCATGCGTTTACTTGGGACCGTTTCGTTATTTATCATTATGTTGGAATAACTTTGTTTATGCGAAGTACCGCATACATGTTGAAAATTTTCTAATATTTCGTTCTTTATTATTCGCCGGAATATCACATCTATCGTTCTGTTGGACACGTTCCATTATTTATTATTTTGTCGGAATATCCATGCATTGCATTTATCTGGGATTCGGTTCCATTATTTATTATTCTATCGAAAATATCACATGCTCGTGCGTTTATGCTAGGACTGGTTCCATTATTTATTATTCTATTGGAACATCACATGCATGCGTTCTCGCTTGGACACAGTTTCGTCTTTATTATTCTGTTGGAATATCCGATCTGCATGCGTTTCATGGGACCTAATTCCTCTTTATTATTACATTTGGAATATCCTCTCTGCGTTTTACGCGGACTTGATTAGATTATTTTTTATTACATTGGAATAACACTTTTGTCTGATCTATCGCATGCATGGTGATTTCTTTTGTTATTCCATTCGTTATTATACTCGGTTGGTTAAAGTTTTGACTTCTATACTCCATGAAATTAGTGGAATATCCTTGATATTTGCGCTTCATCCGAAGATCTTTTCATGGAAATATTCTTCTGAGCATTCTTGAATTTTACTCTACAAAGCAGTATCATGTTGACAATTTGAACGTTATTAGTTCCTGGATAAACTAATTCTTGAACTTGTTTTATTGAATTCTTATATCATTGTCATCATCCTCATGTTTATATTATGTTGAAAGTCATCTGTGTCCTGTAGTGCATAGATGGGCTTGGTATGATTATGACCAGGGATTATTCGGTATAATCATAATCGTAATGTTACAAAGGATATGGAAAAAGTCCTCATTGGCCCGTAGTGCATTGATGGACAATTTTTGGTATGATTATGGCTATGGATTCTCTTTGACCGTAGTGTAAAGATAAATTGTTTTATGGCATGATCAGGACCATTGATGAAAACATGATTATCTTAAGCCGTAGTGCATGGATAATTCGTGGTCGTGATACTAAAGAATATCCTTGGCTGTAGTGCAGGAATGATTTGATGATGTGGATTAATTATTGAGCTGAGTCTCAGCAATGAAATATTAATTCATGGATGTGATAATAATGAATATCCTTGGCCGTAGTGCATGGATATTTCATGGATGTGATATTAACGAATATCCTTGGCCATAGTGCAGGGGTGATTCGATGATGTGGATTATTTGTTAAGCTGAGTCTCAGCATTGTTGGTTTTACAGTTGTATATCTTTGGCCTGTAGTGCAAAGATGGATTTATTAGTATGATTATGAGCAGGAATTGTGATTTGGAATAACCATGATTTGTGATATTTCAAGTGAAGATAGGTAATGAGAATCATCTTCGTCCTGGGTGCGAAAAGGGAATTCAGAATCACAATTATGATTATGAGTTATTCATATGATTGTGGATAGAAATTGTTGATTGATGTTACAGGGATAAAACATTATTGGTGGACTTTTAACATGGAGAAGATAATAGACCTGATGGTCTATTTGACTCTTCTAATGGATTGCTCATTCCACTACAACTATGGTTGAAAAGTTTTATCATCTACCATATGTTCTAAATCTCTGATTTCTTATTGATGAAAGCTATTGATAATTTAATTATCTTTAGTCATGATATTCTTTACTGGGCTAGTTGTGCTCACCCTTTACGCTTCACAATTCCTTTCGGGTAATAAGAGTGTTCTTAGTAAGAGTGTTCGAGATTGAGCGGGGATAATGAGGGGAATAGAACAATGGTCTATTTGTGGAGGTTCTCCTAAACAAGTATAGAAAAGTGTGTTGTATTCTATACATCATTTAGTAGTTATATTTGGTGAATCAAATAGGGTGAGGCAATCCCAACTTTGGAAGGGTGTTTTGCCACTATCACACAAGATGTCTAATGACATACAACCTCGTGTTATCATAAAACAGGGTTGTGCGCATCCACTTGCTAAGTATATCTACGGGAACTACCTATATGATCTTGGAGTTAATTTAAAATATAATATTCACTTGGAAACAGTGGAGATAGTTATATATCAAGAGAAGACTCACTATTGGAAAGAAGATTATAGTAATCTTCTCATTTTTCTTTGGGATCTATTGGGTCAACCAAGGAAAATTCTGTGGCCATATGATATCTATTATAACCTAGACACATGGCCTCTCATGTACGAAGGTTTACTTGAGCACTTCCCAAAGATTTTAATTTCTAAAATAGTTTTTGACTATACTTTTATGTAAAGTACCATTGTAAGGTTGTGGTCGAGGCACCATGAGAGTTACATACATTTTATTAAAACTCACGATTAAGCGTGGTCGTATTTCTACGACGTACTCAACAGTTGTATAAATGAAGTTGTATTTAAATTTTGTACCATGTATCTGGCGACTCAGAATGGGTGATGTATACCTAATTTTGGGGGCGTCACAAGTAGTCACACCCCTCAAACCATCCAGAGGGAGATAATCCATGCCCGGAGCATGAGAAATAAAGCTATAAGGTGAGCTAAGCCCCGAGCACGGCAATATGACAAATGGATCTCTGATATCAACCAAGAATATGGACCAAGCCAAAGCGTCCGTGCACTCCAATGGCTGAAAGGAGTATGACGTGGCTATATCATGGGTGAATCAGTACCCATGCCGTCTAAGAGTGACAATCGATCTAAAATGTGACATAAACCACAAATATAGCATGACCGAGCTACCCGTGAACACTCCTGTTGGATAAGTGCAGCAGTAGGTGGCTGACCGCAGGGTCTCTGCTATAATCATAGGTATAATGGTACGACCCTCCCTGAGAGCTCTCACTGCCATGATGACTCCAATGTCTATCTCATCCATGTATCGTGGCATATAGACATACGACATCACGCACAATATCAGTACATCCACTCTGGCTCACCGCCAATGATCCTCCGGTGCGGTGAAATTCTCGGAATGTCGTGTATAACTATCCTCAGAGCCAAATTTGTCAAACAGAAAACACTGGGATATAACGTGGCTCGATGTAAGCTCATCCTGCACCACTCTACGCCTCAATCCAGTGAGGGTCATGAACCGTCGACTTATGTCCCTCAAAGCCATATATACTAAAAGGTGCATACTAGTGGCGGCATCGATCAATCGTCGTACTCCTCCAGTGGTGAGTCGACTCCACGGGTCCCAATCGAGAAAACCGCTTATCGGATACCCAATGCTCTAGCATGCCATCCACAAATCTTGTGGGGACCTGAAACATCAATAGGGTCATAGTATGCTGCAACAAATGATCTACGGTCACCCTGTCTGATGGTGACATGCTATCATACCATGATCGCATACCCGATGCCACCAATGATGGTGGGGTATAATGAATACGGCTAACTATCGAAGAAGACATCTGTACGGATCATGTCATAAGACCATCCAGGGGTCAATGCTGAATATCTCTGGACATACATGCATAAACATAACATGATATATGCATTGCAGATAATAAATGGCAATATGATATAGGGAATGAAAAAACTGTGCATACATTCCTATGTATATCAACATCTAATACATCATCTCTGTACAGCTACAAATACAGGGAAATGGGGCACATACGCCCTACTACTAATAGAGGCCTATCAAAAGATATAGCGAGAATGGGGCACAACCACTCAATAGCTAACAGAGGCCTATCAAAAGATATAACGAGAATACACATCAGAAGAAGACAATGGTGTCAATATCTACATCATCAATCTTGTCCACCTGATGTAACTCCTCCTGAGTCACTGGATCTCTATCAGCGAGGATGTCAGCCTATCTGATAGAGGATCTCTGCCAAGCAAAACCAAATGGGTCATCGAGGGGGCCTACCGATTTGGAAGGATCAAACAATTTGCCTCTGGGATCTGCGCCAAATCTGGGATAAAGAAATGTGCTCGTCTAGTCTACGCCGTCAAACTGTCAATCCGTGTCACATGAGTCGGATCTCGGACACAGGCTATCCAATCTGTCATCATCACGGATCCTGGAACCATATCCCCCATGAACTGAGTGGCGCGGGACTGGGCTCCAATAGTACGAGGGAGCCACCAACGCTGGAATATCTTCTGAGTGTAAGGACCCTCTGATAATGCAAAGCCGTCAACCCCCAACAATGGGATATCGGTGACAGGTGTCTATGATACAGGCCAATGACGCCTGGCAGGAGGCAAGATCGGTATACGAATCTCCCCTGTGGTGCTCCTAATAGCACGCTCTCTTAAATAGAGCTCCCATCCTCCATCTGTAAAGAGAGGAACTCTTCGGGTGGAGATCACATACTCGACGCCAGTCGGGTACCCATCCTCAAAACCGATGGCCAAATGTTCCCCAGAATAGGGAATCCATGTGATGATATCAGCTGTCAACAACTCCAGCTGCATGCGGCAGTGAGTGAAACCCTCAGCTACATGGACCTCAGCCAAAATGGAATGATGCCATCGTCGTCCTCGTGGATAGGTGTCTAAACCTAACGCACTCACAGGATACAAGTATGGGAGTCTCTCGTAGGCCCAAAACTGCCAGCACAATGGCAAAACATATACGGTCAGTAAACACTCTTAACTTATAAATGTGAAATGACAAGAGAAATACTCACCAGCAGAAATGGGTAGAATCCTAGCCAAGCCTTAGTTAAACCCTGTGAGAGCATACGCATTCCCTGGAGGAAATAGGCAAAGGTGTAGGAACCCCAATCATACTCTCCAATACGGTCCACATGACGTGTGGCGCTAATCAAAGCGAACGACACCGTGGAAGAGTTATCTACTATGAAGCAGCCTCTAATGATCATCAGGAACAATCGCCAAAGAATGCGATCCCTGATTCTGACATCATCAGTCATGGGCTCACTCAAAAGCCTACTCACAACATTTATGCTCAAAGGACCTGCACGGACAGTCCTGCCTTTGAGCACCTCCGCCGAAACTCCTAACAAGGATTTGATGGCAGTAGGGGTAATATTTGCCATGCAAGGCACTGGCTCCCCTCCAAACTTCATACCTGTGATAAATTGCCAATCCATCGGCGTCATCATCACTTCACAGTCTAGCAGATGGAGTGACTGAGTCTGATGAAACCATCGCTCAGACAATGCCCTGAGATAACCCAAGGGACAACGACGGGGAAGGATGGAGAAGAATGCCCCGAATCCCCCAATCATGCAATACCGCTTTGTAATCAGGATGAAGAGCCTGATACATTGAGTATATACTGAACCAATTTCCTTGAGGTTGTGTGAAGTCGGGAACCTTCATGAAATGCAGATCAACATCAAAACCCTTTAATCCTCATCAATAGGAAAAAAGGAAGATCAAGATCTAACGTCATACCTTGTTAGCATGCAAGTACATCGAGTGATGTCTGCTCAAGTCACCCAGAAGCTCTGGGTTTGCCACCTGAATACATGGGAACTCCCTATGGGGAACATGTGCAGTAGGAGTGGGGTCCTCAATCAGAATATCCTCATCCTCATCCTCAACATCTGGCACGTCAGCCTGAACTGGATGAATCATGGCCTCCACCAATCGACGAGGCTATTTGATAGAACGGGGTTGAGGCACTTCAGAAGCCCTCCGTCGTATACTAGAAGTGGTCCTACGGGAACTACTCGGCTGATCCGGATCCATAATATCTGGACAACAAGTCTCCAAATCACCTCAGAAAGGGTGTGGTATTTCCTGGAGTTTTCAAAATGCATTTTATGACTACATGCATGCATGCATTACTTTAACATACATCTACAGTAGAGTTAAAAATGCACGACTAATTAAATTTGAATTTTTTTTTGCCATAGTCCCCTTTGAAAATAGGATTATCCACATACACACAGGCATGACTAGGTGGCCATTCCGTAGCACACCTGCCCCAAAGTCATATACATAATATATGCATTAAAAATCAAAATCATCAATGGATAAGGTTAACCTCAATATCAGGAGTACTTTGCCTTTTTACCTTTTGCTCATTGGACCTCAAATAGGACAAAAATAGCATAAAAAGGTGCCAATTTGACTGTCTCAAAAGTCAAATTTTTTCACATCATTATGTTCAGCATGGTTTAATACTAACATTTACTATGTTGAATATTTTTTATCTAGTCATTTGTGCATACATAATCACTACTATGTATTTAGATGCATTTCATGCGATAACTCATTTTCCAACGGATAAAAACTGGAAAAAAAATACATGTATACGTAACCAGGATAGTGCAGAACACTTGTACGGTGATAGAATTTACCGAAAATAGCCCGAACTCAGCAGATCTGAAGGAGGCTCTCGGATTTTTCTTTGCGAGACAAGTTGAAAATGACATGAGACTAACTCTTTGGATTATAACATCCACGGTTGGTGCGCAGTCCATCTGCGGCTGAAGCAGGTGTACCTGCGGCACCCCTATGTGGGCCCCACCCCTCTAGCTCGGTCTAGTTCGAGTTGTAAAGGAGTTCTTGCGGACTAAAAAAGTCAAATCAGGAATAAAAAGCGCTACGATTGAAAGCAAAGCAAAATTACTGATCTCGGGTCTTCTCAAATGGAACTTTGAGTCTGTACATCACTCATTGGTAGTCACTCGAACATGAGGTATACCCTACCAATGATCTCATTTGTTATAAATCACATCCGGTAATACCTTGTATAGGTCCAATGCCGCCAACTCTGGGTCATTACCCTAAAAGATCAACGTGATCCCCGACGGGGGTTATAACGTGGATCCCCGACAGGGGTTACAATGTGGATCCCCGACAGGGGTTACAACGTGGAACCCCGAAGGGGGTTACAACTCATGTTCATCCGTTGACACATATCTCAATGAAGGTCAAGCAGCCTTGACATCAGTATGACCATTGGCATGTAAATCTAATAAAGCGTCGGAAGCAATCCGATGATGTCAACCGTTGAAGCACACATCAACAAGGCCACAACGTATTCCCCGGATGGGGGTCAACACGCGTTATCTTCCATTGATGTATCAATGAAGGTCAAGCAGCCTTGATGTTATTCCAGCTGATGGTAGGTAAACCCATCGAGGCATCAAAAGTTGTTCGATGATTGCGTGTTGTGATATTCACATTCCCCCGCGGATCCCCGGCGGGGGTCACAATGCATAGCAGCCATTGATTCACACATCAATGAAGGTCAAACAACCCTGACAATCTTTTCCACAGGGTTTTCATCCGTTGATT
Source organism: Panax quinquefolius (assembly GCA_020205615.1). NCBI lineage: Eukaryota > Viridiplantae > Streptophyta > Magnoliopsida > Apiales > Araliaceae > Panax > Panax quinquefolius. Next base: position 123,265,876 of record CM035167.1, read on the forward strand.
CACATGTCGGTGAAGTACAAATCAAACGAAGGTCGAGTAATCCGACAAAGAGATCTCCGTTGGCGATGAATCCAATAGAATCTTGACATGTCCTGGCGATACCCACCAGGAAAGGTCAACATCATCAAGGAGGATCGATGATGGAATATGTTATACACATCCTCAAACAGACAAAGGTTTATCCCCACAGATCTCCTACATATAAGAGGTACATCTTCAGGATTAAGTCGTTATCAAGGATCCAGGAATTTGGTGATAACCCCAACATCAACATCCTAACAGATTTGGATTACACATCAAATCTGGTCATCATTTCCAATCCCCAGTTAAAGAAACAGGGAGCCATCAATCATCCCCAGCATGTTGGGCAACAACCCCATAGACATACATCATACATTTTGTTAGTTCCCAGAGGGCACAATAGATCTAGAAGGGGGGAGGGTTGAATAGATCCTTTTTATTTCAAATACTTTTCGGGTTTATTTTATATAGCTATTAAATTAGCATATAACAAACATAAGAATCTTTCAAGCACAACGGAATAAGTAAAAGATCCCCTTCATTGATATATTCATAATCAAACATACATTGTTCTTAGAGTTAGTTTGTTTGTAAGCAGTTAAAACATACATAGCAGTTATAGCAGTTATAGTACATAATGTAAATGACATAATGTAAAAGACACAATGTAAAAGACACAAGGGGTTTTAAGTGGTTCAGAGACTCAAGCTCCTAATCCACTCTTCTGCTTTCAACTAGCAAGATTTCCACTAAGGAAGGGCAACACCCTGAATCACTAAGATCCCTTCAAGGCCAGCAGCCTTGGGACTTTAGTTCACTAAGAACTCTTCAAGGCCGACAGCCTTGGGACTCCTCTAGTTTCCTAGGAACTCTTCAAGCCCAGCAGGTTTGGAACTTCGTTTAGTCCCTCCGGACAAGGACCCTTCTGGCCCTGCTTTGTTTAGTCCCTTTGGACAAGGACCCCTCAGGCCCTGGCTTTGTTGAGTTATTTGTTTGTTGTTGTTGGAGTCGGTGCTGAGCTGCTAAGATGTCTTCATGCTCTGAACATCTTCTATCCTAATTAGCAGCTTGGCTTGATCATCCTTGAAGTGCAGCTGAGTATTGCATGATGCTCAACTTCTTTGGTTACTCAACCACTTCGGATGACCCCTTTATGAACTGCCTTGAAGATCCTTCTCCTTGGTACTTAATGGCTGCACATGATAGGCTTCTAAGATGACTGTAAGCTCTTCTGTTAAGTACTTAGAAGCTTTCTCATGCTTGACACTAAGATGGCATTTGTGATCTCCCTTCTTACTACTTGATGCCTTCTCATGATGGACTTGCTAAGATGACTGTAGGCTCTTCTCTATTGTACTTAGAGTCTTCCCATGATGGATATCAAGATGACATGATGCTCTTCTTTCTCTTGGCAGTTCAGAACACTCTTTAAGTAGTAGAACTCTCACTTCTACATTGTAGATCTCTCACTTCTACTTCTTTCTTTGCATGTCTCTGAGTGTTCTTGGTGGATCGTAGAGTGAGCCTTCGGACTCACTATCTCACATGATTTAGATCAGTCCACCTTCTCTCCAAAATCGACAACTCCAGCAATCCTTGATCTTTGAAGCACTTTCTCATTTATACTCCTTCCCAATCCTTCCATTGGAAAGTAGCCGTTGAAGGATATTCAAATGTCTTCACAGATCTCGAGTTGCTTGAGGTAGACTACTGATGTGACATGTCATACTTTATCTGACATTGCAGTCTACTATTTAACCTACCCGTCAGAATTATCACTTTCATGTCTTGGGCAGGTTGAAGACTTTATTATCTCCTTCTGATTTCTCGATCAGAGGTTGTCCTTTTGCATCGATGCTCTCAATAAGCTTTTATCCGAATACCATCCTTCAGATTGAACCGTTGACAATGCTTCAGTCTTCGGGTGTTCGAACTCTACAATTTTGATGCACGTCTTTGAGGACCTGATCGCAGTGTCTTGTTGAGTGTTGCTCATTGATTGGTAGAGTTAACACTACGATCTTTGAAGAGTGTTGATTGGATCTTCAATGTAGAACACCTCTTCCTTCTATTGTGCAGTGCTTCAACACTTCTATTTTCTTTGACTATTCTCAGAGACTGATGGCTTAATTCCTTGCTCTGGTCCCCTTCTGAAAATCAAGACACTTCAGATTTGTGGCGCGTCCAGCTTGCTTTCTCCATGTGATCTCCCATTCACTTATCATCAATGAACTGACCCTGCACTTAATCACTTTAGCCTTGATCTTCAGAGGCTGACCAGTATCTCGGTTCACCTTCCATCAGTTCTTTCTTTGTTTGGCAAACACTATGATCTTGGTTGCTTCCAAGATCGTTGTCTTCTGGTCACTTGAAAGCTACTGTATTTGCTGACTTTCCTTAGTCAGCTTCTGAAGTCTTGTTTGGATCTCCTCGTGGAAGACTTTATCACGAATGGCCTTACAACTCAATCTTGATGCTGATTGAGTTGGTGCTTAGATCTTCTGCTAGCATGCATGCCATTCGTTGAGTGCTCTCTGGTTCCCTTAAGGTGGAATGCATCTTTGCAGTGCCAACCAGAGGCTTCATTCCTTTGGATATTCTGGGAGTGCTCATTAGTTGAGAATCGTTCTTGCTCTACGATTATGCCTTGGCATTGTGAGCACTTCTGTTGAGGTCGTAGTTCTGCACTCTACGATTCATCTTCGGCTGTGCAGACACTACGATCCCGAGATCAGATCTTGACACTCTACGATTTCTACCTTGTGCTTGTTGTCTTTATCTGATCTTGCTCGACTACGATCTCTGCATGTAATCAATGGACTCTACGAACTCAGAGTGTAGTCTACGATCCTTAACATAGCTCGGAGATCAAGATACACTCCACGACTCGAGTGCGTCTCACGTTTCGACTTAGTTTTGTGCAGATTTGGAATCGGCCAGTGGCGTGCTATATCTACGATTCTGAACATGACTTCCTCAAGACACTACGATCCTGAGGAAGCTCTACTCGACACACTACGATCCTTCTTCGTTTCCCTTGGAAGTCTACAAACTCCAAGATCTACTATCTTGTATACTCCTATTCTGCCTCGATAGCTCTTGAGTTAACGTTGACTCTCCTGGCAAACTATGACTTCTGGTGCAGTGCTCGACGATCAGACAAGCCTATCTATTACATCATAAGATCAACCTAACAAGCTTGATCTTTCTATATTTATAGTCCTTGTACATCATTTCTTTTTAAGGACTTTACAAAGCTATTTTACTTATGTAAGATCAACCTAACATATTTGATCAATTTATTCTAAGTCCTTGTACATATATTTCTATTATCTATCAAAGGACTTTATAGCTTTTCTTAATGCAAGCATACTTGCATATTCATTCATATATATCTTAATCAAATCATATATTAAATAGGATGTCTGTTGATCAGCTACTCATCTGTTTGTTCTCCTTTCTCTTGCTCCCCCTAGGATGATGACCTTCTGTCTTTGTTTAGCTCCCCTTCAGCATCTTTCTGATCATGCTCCCCCTCAGACTCTGCGATCATGTGATCATCATCTTTTGGCTCCCCCTCAGATGATGATTCTTTATCTGCTGCAGCTGCTGTCCTCTTTTTTGACTTCTTCTCTGTTATCCCTCTGCTCCTCCTTGAGTGCCTCTTGCTCCTCTTCTTTCTATGCCTCTTTTTCTCCCCCTTTTTGTCATCAATCATATGAGAGAACTGCTCCATGTTGGACATAAGCTTCTCCATTAGGTAGGAGGAGTTGGCAATTTCAAACTTGAGTTCCTGTTATCCTAGCTCAAGTTGCATAGAGAAAGACTGCTTCAAGTCGTCAATCTTGTCAGAGAGGGCTTGTATCTGTTCTTCATTGGCCTTCTGAACTCGTAAAGCTTCTGCCTTTTGATCGTGTATGGCCTTTTGATATATGTTATCTCTTTCTTGGAGTTTGAGCGATATCTCAGCCATAGTAGCTTGAAGTCTGGTCTGAAGAGAATTATCTCCTTTTGCTGTCAGCTTCTGTGACTCTTCAGTGAGTAGAGATATCTTCTCACTTAATTCACCAGAACTCTTCAGTAATTCCTTCTCCAAAGTAGTTTGATCTTTTTGTTGGGCAACAGCTGGTTGAGCATTGGATTGGACTTTATGATTTTCATTCTTGGATAGATTTTCGAAAGCTTGAAGAATCTGAACAATCGTTGAGTACCAATTGTTGGTTGAGGATGAAGGAATGTCTGATAGTAGTGCTTGAGCATAAGGAGGCTTCTGGTTTTGGGCTTGAACATCCTCAGCAGTAGAGTGAACAGACTCTACGATCAGCTCCTTGGTCATGACTCTTCGTTCTTCAGAATCCACTCTACGATTGTAGGGAATATAGAGATTTTCAGCATGGCGATAGACTTTGAAGTGGGGCTGGTCTTTGATCATTTTGGTGGCAAACTTCTTTACTCTTGGAAAGTTCTGAGCCACCAGTTCCATGCTTGGAAAGTGAGAGTAGCACCAGCTGATGTAGCTTCCATCTCCTCAGTATGAGCCTTTAGCCATGGCATCCATTGGAAGAACCGTCTCATCAGCAAGTCGTCAGGATTGTAGAGAATGGTTGAGCAGTCTAGCTCCATATTGTTCTAGTTTTTGGCTATGTCAAAGGTAGTCATTCTTACTACCTTGAGCTGCTCATTTCTATAGTTCACCCATCTCTCTGTTGGAGCATCTGGTAGATCATTTGAAACTTCCACTACGATCCTCCTGCTAAATCTTGAGAGAGAGAGGCTGGATAATCTTCTTGGTAAATGCGCTCGAGGTGCGAGAACTAAAATCTTCTTCAATCTCTTCTCTCTTGGAGCCAGAACTGTTTTGATCATTTTCACTAGAGAATCCTTCTTGCTGTATTTCATTTCCAGATCCTTCTTCAGCAAAGTTTTCTTCAGATTCATCTTCTTCATTGCTTGTTTCATCTTTAGCACTCTCTCCCTGGGATACAGACTCATCATCACTCAATTCAATGATGACATTTGATTGAACACTGCTCCTTTTGGAGGCAAACTTAGCCTGCAATCTGTAGCTTTTCCTTCTTCTTGGTGGTTCAGCTATGGGAGAGTCAGACTTCTTTTCTTCTTTAGACTTTGACTCCTCTGGTTCAATAGACAGACTTCTTTGTGGTTCAGCACTGGCAGGGGCAGATCCTTCTTCTTTGGATTCATCACCTTCTGAGTCATCATGAGGGCTTTCTGGATTTGAGGGGGCATTTTCTTCTTCTCTTGAATCATCATTATCTGACCCATTATCTGGGCTTGTTGGGACAGTTTCAGTTGGGAATGCAATTGGGTCATTTTGAGTTTCTTCTTCATCACCAGAGTGACTGCTCTGAGAATTAGCCACAGGGCTTGAGCATTCCTATTCATCAGCAGATGCTGTAATTTCTCTCATCAAATTAGCTTCACCTTCATTGCTGGACTCTGCTTTGACATCTGTCTCTTTTCCTTTTGCTGACTCTACGTCCTTTTCTTCAGCAGATGTACTATTTTGGGAAGCTGAGGCTGGTTTGTCTTCCACCTTAGCTTTCTTGCTGACTGGCCCTTGAAGCAACCTGCTGCTTCTCCTCTTTGTTGTTCCCGTAGTTTGGAATTTTTCTTCTTTATCCTTGTCCTTTGAGGAGAGACTTCTTGATGGGGCTTTTGTTTTCTTCACACCTCTGGATTTCTTCTTGGCTGGTGTGATTGATACTAGTACCGAGTCATCAGACTCAGAGCTCTTTACTTCTTTTGTTTTCCTCTTCCTTGCAGAGGCTTCTTCATCGCTCCCCGGTTGTCATACCTTCTCGTTCTCCTTTGGGTTCTTCTTCCAGTTCACAAATAATTGTGGAGACATCACTTTGTGCACATTCAAAGTTTCTCCCTCATCGTCCTTGATTTTTCCTCCTAGCTTCTTCTTCAGCACAATACTCAGCAGTCTACCATGAAACACCTTAGTCAGGGGTTTTTCAATGGACTTCTTCTTCTCAGCTTTCTCTATCCACTTGGAGATTTGATCGAACAAGATAGCTCCAAAGTCAATTCGTTTCTTCAGAACTATTACTGACATTATCTTCAGCTGTTGGTCAAGCAATGTGTCATGTGAAGTGTCCTTGCACAGTATGCATTTTCTAACTATTTCAGCAAGGAACTCATACTCTTTAGGAAACTCCTTCTTCTTCATGTCTTTAAAATTAGGGTTTCTTTGGTACCCCATAACCTCCTTCACTTGTTCAGTATTGACATCATCAAGGTTCTTCAGCCCTTGGTTAGGAAAACCTAGGCATTGATTGAGGTCAGAGGATTTCAACTTTAGATACTGACCCTTAACCTTGGTAGAAAGGGTTCCAGAGTTTATGGAGGCATTTGAGTAAAACTCCTTAACCAGATCAACATATACTCGAGTGCTAGCCTCGAGGCATTCTGAGAATCCTGCTTTCTTCATAAGTTCAAGAATGTCTCTGAACTTCTTTTCGGATTTCTCAAATGACTTGGTTCCAAGCTGAATGCCGGTGATTACTCGTCAGTTTTCCATTTGAGCAGTTCGAAGAATTTGGGTATTCAGTTTAGAGAGGTTTATGAGAGATAACTAATCGTGATTTGATAAAGCTCTGGAGTGTTAATATGTTATGGCTCTTAAGGGGATTCTAGGGTTTGCAAAATGGGAGGGAGAAAGGTTCGATAGCTTTTGATAACTGTTTGCAGATTTGAAATTGTCTTTATGGCGGTTCCTTCTAACTCTGCATAACTAGTGATGTGTCAACCGACCATTGGTTGCACGATGCCCAGTAATGAGCTGTAACTCCCCATAACTTTTTAGTTAGATATTTCCTTTTAGAAGGGTAGTCATTTAGACGACGTGGCTTTGACCGTTAACCTTTTGATTCGTAGAGTAGCATGGTAAGGCAGCTATGGACTCTACGATTTCCTTTGTTAACTCAACAATCAACTTTTGAGAGATGCTGCAGTGGATGGCTTTGACTTTTATCCTCATTTTGATGCAACATAGTTTGATCACTGATATACTCGAACTTATCTCCTCATTTTGAATGGTTGAGAAATTGTCTCATTTTCCAAGCTCCTTGTGAACTGGAGTACCCTTTTGTAGAACTACGATCGTCGAGTTGTCTTCTACGATCATTGAGGTTGCACTGCGATCGTGGAGTTCTCTTTAACCTCGACTCTACGATCGTTGACTGACTTGGTCCATGAGATGAGTTTGATCAAGCAATTCTTCTGGGATAAGGTAGCTCAGGAAGGGCCAACCTCTTAGAGTGAGCTAAGGGTCAGGTTTGTCCCTGAGGCGCTTTCCAGATGAAATTCCATAGAAGTGATTTGCAATGACATCTCATTTGACCTTTTCTAATGGGGAGATCCTCTACCAACTTTAGTCAATTGCATTTGCTGTAATCGTGGTGTCCTCCTGCTTCTATACTGCGATCAGATGTTTGATTGTAGACACTCCACGATTTTGAGTTGGGTGGCTGAAAGGATATCAGTAGTACGTTTTGAGATGTTCCTACTGACTATGGATCTTCATTTGGTTCATCAGCCACAAAGTTTTGGGACTTTGTAGCTGGTATATTTCCTCATAGTATAACTCAGTGTTGTTGTTTCTCAATAGATCACTGCTCCCCATGGTTGAAGCTGTCTTCCTGGATAGATGTGATTCCCTTTTCTTTAGACTCATTTGGAGGCAGCCCTGCATATCTCCTTTTGATTGGAATCATCATTATCACATAAATCTTCTTATATCGTAGACATGGATATTTTCAAGACTGATCACTCTACGATCTTTTGACAGCACTACGATCGTAGTCTTCATTGACAGTCTTGTGTTTGTGAGGTTCTACTTTGTAATGAACTCCTCTTGACTTAAGCTCAATGATCCTCTGTTGTGAGCTCCCTTGAGGATTCTTCTCATATAGCATGCCTTTCTTGATTTGAGCATATTAGACCCTCTTCATCTTGGTTGCATGGCCTGCTCCCATATACAGATTTGCAGCCATGTGAGCTTTACTCAGGTTAGCTCAATGGGTCTTCAAGGACAGGCTTAGACATATAGAAATTTTATTAGAATCACTTTTGAGCAGTCCTTAGCCTTTTACTGGTTGAGTCTTCTTGACTGAAGTCTTCTGCTTCAGCATTTCTTAGTGTGGTCAGACAGACCAAGTACCTGCAGGTTTAAATATATTTCTATTTTTGGTACCCATAATTAAATGGGTCCTGCTAGGTTAGTTTTCTAAACCCTTGTTCCTCTTATTTGGATAATCATCGTATTTATCACCAACATACATATTCATGCATGCAATTATCTTAAGATAATACATTTTGAGATGCATGGTGAGTGTGCATAGGATTTGACATTAAATAATGAACTCATTATGGATTCATCATTTACTGGGTTATGTTCACAATGTTTAAGTGTTCACAGAGTGAGAATCAACTCTACGATTTAGGAGTATCTAGTTGATTCATTAACGTGATCAATTTCTATGAATCAGCAAGATCCTCTTGCAGAACTGATTATGCTCTGTGTGTTGTCAAGCACTTAGAACATAGGCTTGTACATACACACTAACCCACCAGCAAAGATTACTTCACATAAAGTTTATTAGGCCTGTGATGCTCTTATGACCCATTTCAGATTTCCTTCAAGATGTCATCTTCGACCTAAAACTTGGATGGAGAGAAGGTTTATAGTCATTTGAGTTTCCATCCTCAGGTTACTTTCTCTCTTCACCATTTTAGGTAGATTATGACTCCTTGACAGAATACTGTTATAGTTCATAAGAAGATGCCATTAGGATGTATACATTTATAATAGTGAGGAACCGTACCTTTTTACTGTCAGTTACTAAACAGTCATTTATCTTAGATATACTGAGTTTAGGTATTGATGTGCATAACTTTACTTTTGCTCCTGATAGCTTATTGCTCTTGTTGGCCTTTATTCAATCAGTCGAGGTCATGAAGATGCAGCCTGAGAATCTTAGCATCTTTAGTTCTTTTGACATCTTTCAGTTCATGAAGTTTGCATCCAGCCAATGGTTGACCAGACATATATCTGAGGAGAGCTTCTTTCTTCTCTGGATGAGCATTTCTTTGCATGTATGGTCTTTTCATTTTTCAGAATGGTGGATGCTTGACTCTTTGTCATTGATGTCTCTTGAGCTCTCTCTGTCGGTCTTGGACTACAAGATTGATTTGAGGCAAGGAGATTGGTCTTGTTGATGTAACAATCGAGACCAAGGACTAATCTAAGCAGCTTCAGGTGTATATACACATTTAACCTATACACAATATTTCCAACATGTGAGCTCATCTGCATATAACAAGTTACTTACTACTAAACTAAGTTTAGAACAATGTTAGTGCCTGGGATCAGTCTCAAAGCGATTAGCTTTTGAATATAGCATGAGAACCTACTTTGATACCAATTGTTAGTTCCTAGAGGGAACAATAGATCTAGAAGGGGGGGGGGGGGGTTGAATAGATCCTTTTTATTTCAAATACTTTTCGGGTTTATTTTGTATAGCTATTAAATTAGCATATAACAAATATAAAAATCTTTTCAAGCACAGTGGAATAAGTAAAAGATCCCCTTCATTGATATATTCATAATCAAACATACATTGTTCGTAGAGTTAGTTTGTTTGTAAGCAGTTAAAACATACATAGCAGTTATAATAGTTATAGTACATAATGTAAATGACATAATGTAAAAGACACAATATAAAAGACACAAGGGGTTTTAAGTGGTTCAGAGACTCAATCTCCTAATCCACTCTTCTACTTTCAACTAGCAGGATTTCCACTAAGGAAGGGCAGCACCTTGAATCACTAAGATTCCTTCAAGGCCAGCAGCCTTGGGACTTCAGTTCACTAAGAACTCTTCAAGGCCAGCAGCCTTGGGAGTGAGCCTTCGGACTCACTATCTCACATGGTTTAGATCAGTCCACCTTCTCTCCAAAACCGACAACTCCAGCAACCCTTGATCTTTGAAGCTCTTTCTCATTTATACTCCTTCCCAATCCTTCTGTTGGAAAGTAGCCGTTGAAGGCTATTCAAATGTCTTCACAGATCTCTAGTTGCTTGAGGTAGACTGGTGATGTGAAATGTCATACTTTATCTGACATTGCAGTCTACTGTTTCACCTACCCGTCAGAACTCTACAATTTTGATGCACGTCTTTGAGGACCTGATCGTAGTGTCTTATTGAGTGTTGTTCATTGATTGGTAGAGTTAACACTACGATCTTTGAAGAGTGTTGATTGGATCTTCAATGTTGAACACCTCTTCCTTCTATTGTGATGTGCTTCTATACTTCTGTTTACTTTGACTGTTCTTAGAGACTGATGGCTTAATTCCTTGCTCTGGTCCCCTTCTAAAAATTAAGACACTTCAGATTTGTGGCGCGTCCAGCTTGCTTTGTCCTTGTGATCTCCCGTTCAGTTATCATCAATGAACTGACCCTGCACTTAATCACTTTAGCCTTGATCTTTAGAGGCTGACCAGTATCTCGGTTCACCTTCCATCGGTTCTTTCTTTGTTTGGCAAACACTACGATCTTGGTTGCTTCCAAGATCATTGTCTTCTGTTCACTTGAAAGCTACTGCATTTGCTGACTTTCCTTAGTCAGCTTCTGAAGTCTTCTTTGGATCTCCTCATGGAAGACTTTATCATGAATGGCCTTACAACTCAATCTTGATGCTGATTGGGTTGGTGCTTAGATCTTCTACTAGCCTGCATGCTATTCGTTGAGTGCTCTCTGGTTCCCTTAAGGTGAAATACATCTTTGTAGTGCCAACCAGAGGCTTCATTCCTTTGGATATTCTGGGAGTGCTCATTAGTTGAGAATCGTACTTGCTCTATGATCCTTAACATAGCTTCGGCATCAGTACACTCTACGACTCCGAGTGTAGTCTACGTTTCTGATTTGGCTTAGCGGATATTGGAATTGGCCAGTGGCGTGCTTTCACGATTCGAACATGACTTCCTCAGCACACTCTACAATTTCTACCTTGTGCTTGTTGTCTTTATCTAATCTTTCTCGACTACGATCTCTGCATGTAATCAATGGACTCTACGAACTCAGAGTGTAGTCTACGATCCTTAACATAGCTTCGACATCAGTACACTCTACGACTCCGAGTGTAGTCTACGTTTCTGACTTGGTTTCGGCAGATGACCGGTCGGCTCGTAGGCAGGCTATCTCTACGATTCTGAACATGACTTCCTCAGGACACTATGATCCTGAGGAAGCTCTACTCGACACACTACGGTCCTTCTTCGTTTCCAATGGAAGTCTACGAACTTCGAGATCTACTATCTTGCATACTAATATCCTGCCTCGATAGCTCTCGAGTTAACCTTGACTCTCCTGGCAGACTACGACTTTTGGTGCAGTGCTCGACGATCAGACAAGCCTATCTATTACATCATAAGATCAACCTAACAAGCTTGATCTTTCTATATTTATAGTCCTTGTACATCATTTCTTTTTAAGGACTTTACAAAGCTATTTTGCTTATGTAGGATCAACCTAACATATTTGATCAATTCATTCTAAGTCCTTGTACATATATTTCTATTATCTATCAAAGGACTTTACATCCTTTCTTAATGCAAGCATCTTGCATATTCATTCATATATATCATAATCAAATCATATATTAAATAGGAATATCATTCACATGTTTATTCCTGACACATTTGCATCATGTTGCTACATATAGTATCATGTTTGTCTTATGGTATTTCTAGTGTCTAGGATTATTTATCCTACCCATACATTGCACTGTATGAATATGATAAAGAGGGGCATTTGTAGACACTCGAAATTTTCTGCACACCTGTCACTGATATTGTAGGAGGACCGATTCGTCTTTTAAGAGGGAACCCTGGAAGACAGTTCATATCCATTCCGGATAATACCGGAAGTTCAGCATCAACCCCAGAACATACACTGGGAGTAACAATTCCAACCTCGGAGATAACCCCGAGGCGTGCGGATACAATACTGGAATACACACCAGAGAAGGCCGATTAATCTCGAAGATAACCCCGAGGTATCCAGTCTCAGTCCTAATCATGGGAATAGCTACCAACCTTGGTGATAACCCCCAAGGAATGCAGTTTCAGCGATAACCCCGGAAATGCTTGTTTCAAATGCAACTAGCTTCAATCTCGGCGCTCATAACGAGACACCCAGTACCAACCCAGAGATAACACCGGGAGGACAGGCACACCTCAGAGTTGACACTGAGGACTTTCAACACTTGCAACAGTCCAATCTGAGCGAAGCCCTGAACAACGTCTGCTTTATCAGCCCAAATCGGCGATAACACCGGTGAGGGGAAACCTCGTCATCTTGCCAACAAGATGCCACATCATGTCATCTCAACATTTTATACACACATCTCTACACATCGATTTCCCACAAGAATCAAGGAAAAATAATCCCGAGTGACTATTGGTTGGGGTAACAGATAGAATTTGAAGCTTGAAGACCGGAGGGCATCGTCCCATCTTCCATGACTTCGTACAAACTCTAATCCCATGCCATTGTACAACTCTCGACAACGGAGGTCCAAAATAGGTCTTGTATACCTCAATCTGATGCCCGGATTGCAATTCTGAAAGTTCGAACGAACATTACAGTGCCCGAGTGCACGTACTACGAGACGACCCGACCCAAGAAACCCGGGGCAACCCGAGCAGCCCCAGGTACACCTACGGCTCCCCTATCTATAAATAGAGGGCTTGGGGTGGCCATTTTGAGAAGAAAAAGAGCGAGGAAGCCCTGTCAAATTTGCTCCATACTTGCAATATACTGAGTGCTTTCCCAGTTTAAACACTTGTGAGCTCACATATAGCTACTTTTGTCTATGTGAGACCGAGTTTCATCCACTTTAAAGATATAGAAGCCTTCTTTGGCGTGTACCCCAACTGTAAGCCTTCTCACACACTTTAAAGTGTTTCTCTTCATCTCTGCACACACCCTTCTTCACGTTAAGAGTTGTGTTGCAGTGTTGTTTGGGACTTTTGGTCCGTAGTTTTATTTCGGTTTGTATATATATATATATATATATATATATATATATATATATATTATATATATATGAATCGTGTGTCGAACTTTGTTCGATGAGCCTGAACTTTAGTGGGCGTTTCTATCGCTTTAATATATATATATATATATATATATATATATACATTTATATATATTAATTGTGTGTCGGACTTTGTTCGATGAGCCTGAAATTTACATCCGGTGCGTTTACTCGCTTATATATATATATATATACTTATATATATGAATTGTTGTCGAACTCTGATCGATGAGCCTGCATTTTACATCCGGTGCGTTTACTCGCTTATATATATATATATATACTTATATATATGAACTATTGTCGAACTCTGTTCGATGAGCTTGAATTTTACATCCGGTGCGTTTATTGCTTATATATATATATATATATATATATATATATTTTCGTCCCACCTGGAGTTTACTTCGTGGTGGTTGATTTTTTTCTTTTTTTTTTACGTTTTCACCGCTCGGAGTTCACTTCGTGGCAGTTGATTGCTTTGTACATCTTTATTTACATTTCGTCCTGTATGGAGTTTTCTCTGTGGTGGTTGATAGCTTTACAGCTTTATTTACGTTTTGTCCCGCCTGGAGTTTCCTCCGTGGTGGTTGATAGCTTTACAACTTTATTTACGTTTTATCCCACCTGGAGTTTCCTCCGTGGTGGTTGATAGCTTTTACTGCTTTATTTACATTTTTGATCCCCATGGAGGTGCTTCGTTGTTGGTGATCATGTCTGTATATATATATATATATACATGCTTACTGCTTTCATACAAATTGCGGTATCATGTGCGCTTAGGAATCATGTGATCACAAATTCAACCTATTGGATCTAGATTGATTCATAGTGATGGACATTTTCAAATTTATAGCGACTTGTAAATTATTCTCATGGTATCCAATTTCCTCAGATGGTTTTCATACCCACGAGGAAATCAACATTATTTTTGTACATTATTTTCTTACAGATGCTTCACATATCGAAAATAAAATTAATCCAGTCGAACACTTAATAAAATGGAAGTGTAGAAGTTCTCAATTACTATTGAGCATCAGGGTTTGAAAAAACCTTTTTTAAACATCATTGCTATATCTTGCTAAAAACTGAATTTTTACATAAATTCAAACCCTGTGTATATAGGTGCGAACGAGGCCTCGCACTACTTCCAAACAATAGTACATTGACCCACACACACACACATTCAGATAATAGTTTCTTGAAAAGAGGTGGTCACCGTGGTAACATGGATGTCGGGGGGTGCCTAACACCTCCCCTCCGCATAATCAAGTCCCCGGACCCTAATGAATCTCGGTTTCTGACACATTTAGCGTTGTCACATCACTGGGTCAATGTGCAAACCTTTTCTCGGTTGTATTGGTACAACCATTTAAAAAACCAACTGACGACTCTTAATAGTCCATCGTCGACATTATACATGTCGGACCTTTTTCACTTATTTTTTCAAACAAATCTCACCTAAAATGAGAACACCAAAGAACAAGTAACGAAAAGGGACAAATAAAAATCCCGACGTCGACACATGATACTGCTTTGTGGAGTAAAATTCAAGAATAATATTCATGTACCAAAAATAATTTGGACAGAAAAGAAATGTATTTTTTGGGTAAATAATACCCCGTGAATAGTACCCTGTGAATAGTACTTTGGGAATAGTACCTCATGAATAGTACCCCGATATGAAAAGTACACCAAATACCTGAGTGAATAATATTTGGGTGAATAGTAATTAGGTGAATAGTAACCCGTGAATAGTAACTTGTGAATAGTACTCTAGCATGAAAAGTGCCCCGAATACCCGAGTGAATAATACTAGAGTGAATAGTAACCAGGTGAATAGTAACCCGTGAATAGTAACTCGTAAAAGAAAGAAAAATACCATAGAAAATGATATTCCATGACGAGAACAAAAGAAATGATATCTCATATTAGTATAATAGAATATACGAAACTGCAAATGGATTTTTACCGCCATGCGGTAATCCACGTAGACAGATCATTTTCACAATTTAATAAGGAATGAATACGAATGATCATTCACTATGCATACGGTAGTCCACATAGACAGGTTATTCCAACAGAATAATAAAGAATGGAATAATAAAAGAATTCACCAGGCATGCGATAGACCGCACAGATAGGTTATTCCCAACAGAATAATAAAGAATGGAACCAGGTCATGCGTAATACGCACAGACATGATATTCTAATAGAATAATAAAGAATGGAACCAGGTCATGCGTAATCCACACAGACAGGATATTCCAACTGAATAATAAAGAATGGAATAACTGAAAAATTTCACCATATATACGATTACTTGAGCATAGGCAAAGTTATTCCAACATAATAATAAATAATCGAATAACAGAAGCTCTCTTCATGAATACGAAAGAAATAATACCCCTTACCTTAGAAGAAAACTGGATACTGGAATAGTGAGGTAGTAGACTTCTCTTCTTCTTTCTCTCTATAATAACTGCTCTATAACTTTAGTGAATTGGTGAGAAATGAAGGAAGAATGAGCTTCTATTTATAGTAAAATATAGTTTCGATAATTGCACGTTTTGGGGCTCGAAATATTACAGTATAATACCTTCCTCTTTTTCTTCATTTTTAATTAAGTCCTGCAAGTATTATCAAACTTGCACCACCTCCCCTAATAGTAAATCATGTGAATTAATAGTTCATTCATGTGACTCAATAGTATAATCATGTGAAAAACTAATTATAGTATAGTACCTTCATCTATACCTCCATTTTTAATTTAGTCATGCAAGTATTATCAATCTTGCACCAACTCCCCTAATAGCAAATCATGTGAATCAATAGTACACACATGTGAACACATAGTTATAAGCATGTGAATTAATAGAAATTAATTGCTCATTTATCTGGTTAACTACCCGATTGGTCAATATAACCTCCAGACATCGATTGTTATTGAAATAAATGTCGATTTTCACTAATACTAATAATTCCAACACAATGGAACTATCAATTTCATCTTTAATCAACACGAACTTATTCATCATTAATATTATAATTCACAATATTTAACAACCAGGTCGTTCCCAGGAAAGAGGGGGCTTTCAGAAAAGGATTTCTCCTTATTGGCGCATGATTAAGTAACCAAACCTCTCGATGAGAACTTCTAGACATTGTCGATATTGCAAATAATAATATGAATAACTGTCGCCTCAATTATTGATTTAATAATATAACATATTATCTGAGATGATCTTTGTGATAATAATTGAATCAATAATATGAGAGATATGATGCATCAATTCTTGTAGCAATAATAATTGAGTATAACTAAGTGACTTCTTACATAAGCATCAATAATCAATACAATTGTGCTACTATGCAACCACGTGTATTCTTGTACTTTTACTCTTAGGGTAGTTCAGCGCTTTTAACGGTAACACTTTTCTTAGTTATTTTTTATAAAATGATAATTCTGTCATTTTCTAACTACGACAATACTTCCATTGTGGGGTCCACCAATGATTGTGTCGTCGTACGGATATTCCCCGATAAAAAAAATATTCTCCGACCAAAAGAATATTTTATAACAACTTGCATACTTTGCAAAATTTTCACATATCACCCTTAACTTTAACCTTTTATCAATTTAACTATTTACGAAATAAAATAATAATTATAAAAAAATTGAATACTTTAATTTCATAAATTTTGGGGTCTTACAATCTCCTCTCCTTATAAAATTTTGCCCTTGAAATTTACGTACCTGGTAGTTCAAAGATATTAGAATACCTTGCTTTCTTTTTGGATTGTACCTTCCCGGTTATATCCTCTCTATCATGATTTTCCCATTTCTCATCTCCTGTATTTCAGATATCATTCTAGAATATAGTTTCAAAATAAGGGTTAATTAACATGCCACATATTATCTCTATACTCTGACCGACCAATTAAATACCAAATAAACTTAGGTAGGTCATACTAGCGAAGGAATTACCTGTCTCTCCCCTCCTAGTTCTAGTCTCACACCTCAGCCAGGGATCATATCCCTAAGCTTTGATACCAATTGTGACGCCCCCAAAACAGGTATACATCACCCATCTTGGGTCGCCACTTACATGGTACATAAATCAAATACAAACTTAATTATACAACTGTCGAGTAATATACGACAAAACATAGCTGAGAGTTTAAATAAGAATATTCCCTTCTAGATAATATCCACACTCAATGGAGTTCTCATTACATTTATTGTCACACTATTTAACAAAATAGTGAGGACTACTAATGCTAGCATCTAGACCGTCACTCCGTTCCCCGACTAATCCCAGCTATATTCTCATTTTCTGAAGAGAACAATGAAAGAAAAGGGTGAGCTCAACTAGCTCAGTAAGAAATATTATGACTAAGATAATGCAGAATAAATTATCCTTAGCCTTCAACAGTATAACAACTGATAGAATACAATAGACAACAAGTTTTAGATCAACAACTGTAGCGGAATAAGCAATCTATTAGAAGAGTCAAGTAGAGCATAAAATCTACTATCTTCTATGATTTAAAAAGTTTTTCATCAACTTTATCGCTGAGACTCAGCTTAATAAATAAAATCGAATCATCCTTGCACCATGGCCAAGGATATTCATGTAATCATCAATGGTCATGATTATACCGAATAATCCCTGGTCATAATCATACCAACAACTGTCCATCAATGAACTATAGGCCAATGAGGACTTTTACCACATCATTCGTTACATTACGGTCATGACTGTATACACTCAAAATATTTTGTATACCTGTCACTAACCTTGCAGGAGGACAGATTCGTCTTTCAAGAGAGAACCCTAGAAGACAGTTCATATCCATTCTAGATACTACCGGAAGTTCAGCATCAACCCCGAAACATACACCGGGAGTAATAATTCCAACCTCGGAGATAACCCCAAGGCGTGTAGATCTAATACCGGAACACACACCGGAGAAGACCGATTAATCTCGGAGATAACCCCGAGGTATTCAGTCTCAATCCCAATCATGGGAATAGCTACCAACCTTGGTGATAACCCTAAGGAATGCAGTTCCGGCGATAACCCCAGAAATGCTTGTTTCAAATCTGACCAGCCTTCAATCACTAAGGCCACAACGAGACACCCAAAGATTACAAACCGGAGATAACACCGGGAGGGCGGGCACACCTCAGAGTTGACACTGAGGACTTTTAATAATTGCAGTAGTCCAATCTCAGCGAAGCCCTGAGCAACGTCTGCTTTATCAACCCAAACCGGTGATAACACCGATGAGGGGAAACCTCGTCATCTTGCCAACGCGATGCCACATCACGTCGTCTCAACATTTTATACACACATCTCTACACAACGATGTCCCGCAAGAATCAAGGAAAACGAATCCCGAGTGACTATTGTGCGGGGTAACGGATAGAATTTGAAGCCTGAAGACCGGAGGGCATCGCCCCATCTTCAATGACTTCATACAAACTCTAAACCCATGCCATTGTACAACTCTCGACAACGGCGGTCCGAAATAGGTCCTATATACCTCAGTCGGATGCCCGAATTGCTATTCTGAAAGTTTGAGCAAACATTGCAGTGCCTATGTGCACGCATTTCACGAGACGACCGACACAGAAACCTGGGGACAACAGGCGAGGCTCGAGTACACCTGGCTCAATTGCAGTACACTGCAGTTCCCCCCTCTATAAATGGAGGGCTTGGGGTGGCCATTTTAAGAAGAGAAAGAGAGAGGAAGCCCAGTCAAATTTGCTCCGTACTTGCAATATACTGAGTGTTTTCCCATTTTAAACACTTGTGAGCTCATATATAGCTACTTTTGTACTTACAAAAGCCAGTGTTTACCTACTTTAAAGATATAGAAGTCTTCTTTGGCAGCCCACTGTAAGCCTCCTCAAACACTTTAAAGTCTTTCTCTTCATCTTTGCACACACCCTTCTTCACGTTGAGAGTCATGTTGCGTGTGTTTGCCCAGACATCGGTCCGTGGTTTTATTTCATTTTGTATATATATATATATATATATATATATATATATATATATATATGGACTAACATTATCGAGTTATGCCTCGATTGAGCCTAAACTTCGGCCTGGAGCGTTTATTTGCTTTTATATATATATTCATATATATATGAGCGTCGTGTGTCGAACTTTGTTCGATGAGCCTGAACTTGATGCTCGAGGCGTTTACTCCTTTAATATATATATATATATATATATATATATATATATATACACACATTTATATATATTAACTGTGTGTAGAACTTTGTTCAATGAGCTGGATTATATATATATATATATATATACTTTATATATATGAACTGTTGTCGAACTACATTTCGATGAGCACAATTTTACATCAAAGTGCGTTTACTGCTTTATATATATATATATATATATATATATATATATATATATATTCGTCCCACAGAGTTTACTTACGTGGTGGTTAATCACTTTTCTGACTTTCTTTACATTTGGTCACCGCTGGAGTTCACTTCGTGGCGGTTGATTTCTTTTATGCGACTTTATTTACATTTTGTCACTTTGGAGTTTCCTCTGTGGTGGTTGATAGCTTTTCTGACTTTATTTATATTTCGATCCCCATGGAGATGCTTCGTGGTTGGTGATCATGTCTCGTATATATATTTACTGACTTTTATATATATACTGCTATCGCTTTTATACAAATTGTGATATCATATGCTTTAGAATAATGTGATCACAGATTCAACCTATTGAATCTAGATTTGGTTCCGTGATGGACATTTTCAATTTGTAGCGACTTGTAAATTATTCTGCGGTGTGCGAATTTCCTCGAGATGGTTTCATATACCACGAGGAAGTCGGCATTATTTTGTACATTATTTTCTTATGGATGCCTCGCAGATCCAGTAAAATAAAATCAATCCATTGAACACTTAATAAAATGGAAGTGTAAAAGGTCTCAATTACTATTGAGCATCGTGGTTTGAAAAACATTTTTATAAAACATCATTGCTATATCTTGTTAAAAGCGAATTTTTACATAAATTCAAACCACGTATATATAGAGTACGAACGAGGCCTCGCAGACTACTTCCAAATAATAAAGACATTGACCCCCACACACATATTCAGATAATCGTTTCTTAAAAGAGGGGTCACCGTGGTAACTGACGGATGGATGTCGGGGGTGCCTAACACCTTCCCTCCGCATAATCAAGTCCCCGGACCCTAATGAATCTGGTTTCGCAGGCAATTCGCTTGATGTCTCATTCTCGGGTCAATGTACAAACCTTTTCTCGGTTGTGTTGGTACAACCATTTAAAAAACCAATGGCGACTCTTAACGGTCCATCGTCGACATTATACATATGAGACCTTTTTCACTTGTTTTTTAAACAAATCTCACCTAAAATGAGAACACCAAAGAACAAGTAACGGAAAGGACAATTAAAAATCCCGACGTCGACAGGTGGTGACTCGTAGGGGACTCGAAGAAGAGGACTTAAGCCGCTATTACAATCTTTTCAAAACTGTTATCTGCTTGTGTGTGGATGTTGCATTTACATTTGATGAATGTGTACGGACGCATTTACTTATTGCATTTAGTGCTTCGCACCATATCTGCTTGTGATATTAGTGCTTCGCACATGTCATCATTTTCATACGTTGAGACACGATGTATGTGAATGTATGTTGTGTGGTCCCTCCACCAGGAGGCTATCCCGTCGGTGTTTGATTACTGGATTCGTGGGAAGACTAATTCCCCGAGGCTCAGGAAAGGCACCACCCAAATTCTCTCCAGTTGAAAGACCGGATTAACTTCCCGTTGAGTAAATTGCGATGATTTGGGAACCTTCATGCCAAAAAGCCGTGAGAGTAACCTAAGATAGGTCAGCCTCTGATAAACCCAAAACGGAGGAAAGTCTCTTCATGATCTCTCATTTCAATTACTTGTAAACACAATTACTTGTAATTACATTCCATATATATCTACATGTAATGAGAAATATGAAGAAATATGTACACATGCATAACATGTTATCCTATATTACCAAACAGCTGACATCCATTTTGCAGGATAAAATTCCTAAAATGGACACATCATATAGCATGTTATTATATACATTTCCTAAAGACTAAACTATGCGAGTCTTTCGCGGGGAACCAATTGGACCTACTACCCTGTCAAAATCCAAAAAGGCTACAGGCCTATAGTCAATCATGTCGTCATCTGACCAGACTTACCTTAATCCTGTTTCTCGCAAAGAATTTGACGGATTAAGTAAACAAATTACAGATTTGGCTGTTCTACTCAAAGAATTACACCAGTCTACTTAGGGTCAAAAAATACCCGTACATGCTGAATCCTCTACACAAGGGGGAAACTAGGTCATTACAATACCTGAACTGCAATTGGATACGACCAACAGAACTCATGATGCTGCCCATCCCACTGGAGATCCAGACACCGGTGACATCAAAAAGAAAGTCCTCCAAATAGAAGAGACCCTTCGTGCTATCAAAGGAATTGGAGCTCACGGGAGTGTTTCATATGCTGACCTTTGGATATTCCCTGGTGTTCATTATCCAAAAAAATTTAAAACTCCTGACTTTGAAAAATATGATGGATTAGGAGATCCTTACACACATTTAAAGGTGTTCATTGGAGAACTTGGATCTTATGCAGAGGACGAAAAACTCAGAATGCAACTGTTCTAGAAGAGTCTAACTGGAGAATCCCGTTTGTGGTACACAAGATTAGACAATTCAAAGATCTATAGCTGGGAAGAGCTAGCACACGCCTTCTTCACTCAGCTTTCAGTCTCAGATGGCTCCTGATCGGTATCAAATTACCAAGATCAAGAAACAGTCTAACGAGTCTTTCGGAGAGTATGCTCAAAGGTAGAAACGCCTGGCTACCCAAGTTATTCCTTCCATGACAGAATCAGAAATGGTCATGACCTTCATAGACATACAAGAAGCTCCTTTCTATGAGAGAGTGTTAGCCGGCATCTGTAAACCATTTTCTGAAATGATTAAACACGGGGAGATGGCTGAGATGGGATTGAAGTCAGGAAAGATTCAAGACCTAGCTGCCCTCAAAGCTGTTGTTGATCACATCCAATCTGGAAATTATGGAAACAACCCCTGGAGGGTCCATAAAAAGAAAGAGGAAGATGTTTCCCTGATACTACAGGGTCAAAAAGGCAATCAGAACATGCCTATTCAAAGGAGAAACTACACTCCCTTTCAAGCTCAGTCTTCGAATCCTCCAGTACCAAAAGGTGGAGAAGTCAAACGCCCTCAAGTGTTCACATCCTTAGGGGACACCCTCGAGAACATTTTCACTCTTCTGACAACACAGAAGAAAATTATGCATCTTCTTCCACCAGTCAGCCCTAATGGACGGGGTTTCAATGCTGCTAAGAAATGTGCATATCATGCCGGGGCACCCGGACATGATACTCAAGATTGTTTGGCCTTGAAACAAAAAATCCAAGACCTGATAGACAACGGGGAAATCGTGGTCACCAAACCAGATCAGCCTCACGTTCAAGACAACCCTCTTCCTCAACACAAAGAAGAAGAGATCAACATAATCAATTGGAGCAATGGACAAAGTTCTAATTTCAATGGCGAATCATCCTAGACCCTCAAAGACGGAGTGGACAAATGGGATTGTGCCAAGTTCCAGTTCACAATGGAACGAAAGATGGAAGCTCTATGCAAGCAAATTGAGAAATTGGCAGAACTGGTGACTTATCAACATCAAGTGACACGCTAGTTAGTTAGCCAGAAGCATGCCAGTCTCCTACCTCTTGTCATGAATATTCCATCGTCACTTTCAGAAAATGAAATGCTGGAAGACAAAGTGACAAAGAGAGCAAATGCCAAAACCCATCGGGATTTTGCCAACAAAAGGTAATTCACATATTTGGGCCAACCTATGGAGGAAATCCTCCAGATGTTAATCAATGAAGAAAGGATCAGTTCCCTTCTACCTCCAATTAACCCCCGTTCAGGACGGTACAATTCTGATGGAGTATGTCAATATCACTCCTTTTCTCGCGGTCACAGCACAGAAGAATGTTAGGCACTCCGCCACCTCATCCAAAATCTAATTGACAGTGGTGTCCTACACCTAGCGGACGATGATACTGTGTTACGTGCAAGTGAGAATACATGTCCTACTAAGTGGAAGAGTTTGGTAGCAGTCATATCCATTGAAATTGACGGGGCTAACAAATCACTCACAATACCAATAATTCAACTTAAGGGAAGCAACAATCCTTTGAAAGTGGCCACTCCCGAGCCACTCAACTTTCCATGCAGAGCACAATATCCTATTGTTAGCCTGCGTAAGGTTCCGTGGAATTATGGAGAAGGTGATGGATCCACCTCAGATACCACTGCTACAGTGTCGAAGGAAAATCCACTATATCTTCCCCAACGGGTGATGAAGCCTTCCATCAAATTAAAGGGGAAAATACCCATGGAGAAGATTGAAAAATTCCTCCGCACTATGGGTCATAACGAAGCCAAGGTGGTTTTAAGCTTAAGAGAAGCTCCACATCAAATATCAATTTTGGACTTGGTCCTAACTTCCGATGATCACTGGATGATTTTGCTGAAGGTTTTAGAAGAAGCCTATCTACCAACATCAGTTGTTACGGAAAAATTTCAATATCTGGTTGATCACATTTTCAACAACAATGTGATATCCTTCACTGATGATGACATACCTCCTAAAGGGACCGGTCATTGCAAGCCGTTGCACATTATGGTCTTGTCCTCTGGATACATGCTAGTTGTAGTCTTGATAGATGGAGGCTCATCTCTAAATATCTATCCATACGCTACCTTGGTGAAGATGAATATCAATCTCAACTGAATCCGGAATAGCCATACTATCATCAAAGCTTTTGACGGAGCCCGCCAGAATTCGGTTGGAGTAATTGAACTGCCAATCAAAATTGGTCCCCATACATTCTGCATATCTTTTCACGTACTCAAGATAGATTCGGGATACAACCTGCTCTTGGGACGACCATGGATTCATATGGCAGGGGCAGTCCCCTCCACCCTTCATCAACAGTTAAAATACATTATCAATGACAGCCTAGTCACCATCAACGCTAAGTTGGAGTGTCCTACACAAAGTGACATACCATACATCAATACCAATGCAGATGTTGAACCGGTCAGTTTTAATGCCTTGGAAGTAAGAAATACCCAATACCATGCTATTGGAACGCCACCTCTAACACCCAAGATTTCTGACGAAGTGATGGCAGCTACTCAAGAAATGATATCCTTGGGTCATCAGCCAGGACAAGGGCTGGGTAAAGATTATTAGGGTATCAAATTTTCCATCCAAGTTATCCGTCAAACTAGTACAGCTTGGCTAGGCTACTCTGCCAGTTCTAGTAATTGGAATCCCCATAAACATCCTCATATTCCTTCAGCTTCAGTTACACGACGTTTATCTATAATTGCAACTACTGAGTCCGCACAACCTCCTGTAAAGGTGTCAGCCAACGTAATGGCTATGTTATTTCCCAAGCCGGTACCGGTGAAGGAGAAAGAAGTCTTTGTTTCAAACCCCACAGTGGAAGAGGAGAAACAAAGAATTAAGCAAGATGTCATCCGAATGATGTCGGGCATACGCATCATCATTCATGACGAACATACAAACATATATACCCCAGACGATGATTGCCCAGATATAATGGCCATCATTCGGGAGAAGGACGATGATGATAACTCCTCCATCACTGCGGTCCACCCGAACTTTGCCCTTGCCAATTGGAACAACACTCCTTGCATTGGTCGACAAGGGTAAAATGGGCAGAACTCTTTCTGCCCTGTAAATATCATAACTGTTTACTTTTCTGTACAATATTAGCAGTTTATTTTGTCAGTATATGCTAACATTGTGTATGATCAAAACATTTCATATATACTAAGTGAAAGCATATTTTGTTTCAGGACCCTGAATTTAGATGTGCATGTACTTGCTGATACGGTGCCTCTTCTCCACAAGGATTGTATCTTTGATGTAGAGATGAATCCAGCCTTGATGGATATACAAGATGACATTGAGGTGCCTCCAGAAATTCAAGAATGGGTCAAAGACAAACCTAAACCCAACCATGATCAAACCACTTCCTTCAATCCCGGAACCTTAGAAAGCCCTAAGTTAATCCAGATTGGTTCAAACCTTACACCAAACCAGCGGAATGACATGGTTATGCTATTAACCCAATTCCAGGATGTGTTTGCATGGTCTCACGAAGACATGGTGGGTTTGTCCACTAATATTGTCCTTCATCGCCTTTCCATTAAAGAGGGATTTAAGCCAGTTAAGCAGAAGCTCAGGCGATTGAAACCTGAGTGGAGTTTAAAGGTGAAAAAAGAAATTATGAAACAATTTCAAGCTGGCATCATCATGGTGTCCACATATCCTGAGTGGATATCCAAAATTGTTCCTATACCTAAACTCGGAGGGAAGGTGCGAGTCTGTGTGGATTACCGGGACTTGAACAAAGCTTGCTTAAAAGATAGCTTTCTCGTGGCATTTATCCATATTCTCATTGACAATACTGCGCAATACTGCATGTACTCCTTGGTGATTGCTTTGCAAGGTACCATCAGATCATGGTTACTGAGGAAGATCGTGAGAAAACTGCTTTCATCACGCCTTGGGGAACCTTTTGCTATAGACGGTTGTCATTCGGCCTCATCAATGCCGGAGCCACCTACCAGCGAGCTATGATGGCTCTCTTCCACGACTTCATGCATAAAGAGATCGAGATCTACATGGATGACATCATTGTCAAATCCTGGAAGGAGGATGACCACTTAGACCATCTCAGAAAATTGTTCAACAGGTTGCGTAAGTACAACTTGAAGTTGAATCCAGCCAAGTGCGCCTTTGGCGTTAAATCAGACAAGTTGCTAGGATTTCTAGTAAGCCACAAAGAGATTGAACTGGATCCTACCAAAATCTAGGCCATCACAGAAATGCCCATTCCTCAGACAGAGAAGGAAATACGAGGATTTTTGGGAAGAATCAACTTCATTAGCCAGTTTATCTCTCAACTCACAGCAACCTGTGAGCCAATCTTCAAGCTATTAAGAAAGAACTCCTCCATGAAATGGAATGATGAGTGCCAGAATATCTTCCTCACAATTAAAGAACAGCTAGTCAAAGCTTGCGTGTTAGTTCCACCCAGGGGTGATGTTCCTCTGTTCATGTACCTGTCCATAAGTGACAATGCCATGGGCTGCATGCTGGGATAGAAGGACAATAGAGGCCAAGAATGGGCTATCTATTACCTCAGCAAAAGATTCAGCAGCAGTGAACACAAGTACACTCTGATTGAGAAGACGTGTTGTGCTTTAGCATGGGCTTCCATGAGGTTACAGCATTACCTCCATTGTCACACAACCCATCTCATATCCCGCGTAGATCCTCTCAAGTACGTGTTCAATAAACCCATGTTAAATTGTCAGTTGTCTAGATGGTAGTTGATCCTACAACAATTTCACATCGTATATGTGACTCAAAAGTCCATCAAAGGTCAAGGAATTACGGATCAACTGGCCTCCGCACCTTCAGGGGATTTCAAACCCTTGGAGACATACTTCCCCGATGAAGGAGTAATGATAGTTCAGTAACACCATCAGTACGATACACGCCAAGCATGGAAGATGTATTTCGATGGAGCTGTTAATATGGAAGGTTCTGGAGCTGGAGCACTTCTAGTATCCGGTACGGGGGAGCAATATCCCGTCGCCGTCAAATTGTAGTTTGTCAGCACCAACAACACAGTTGAGTATAAAGGCTATCTCATGGGGCTAAAACTTTCCCGTTCAATGGGCATCAGGCGGTTAACTTTCTTTGGAGATTCAGAGTTGGTAATCAGACAATCCACCAGAATCTATCAAACCAAGGAGCTACATTTGCTGTCTTACCATCGACAGGTTTTGAAGATAGCTTTGGAGTTCGAAGAAATCTCCTTTCTACACATTCCTCGTAATAGGAATGACTTTGCAGATGCATTAGCAACTTTGGCCTCCTTAATTCGTATATCAGACAAAGGACACTTGCCAAGCATCACAATTTCCCTGCACAAGGCCCCAGCCTATGGGAATTACATTGGAGAAGTATCAGATGAGCTACCTCCCATCCAGCATCCTTAGTATCAACATATCAAAGAATACCTACGAGATGGATCTACACCCGCTGAGGTGACCCCGACTGAGAAAAGGCGGATCCATCGACTTGCTATAAAATTCTACCTGAGTGGAGATGCGCTCAACAAAAGAGATGCAGGACTAGGTCTCCTCAGATGTTTAGACAAAGATCAAGCCCAAAGGATCATGGATGAAATCCATGGCAGAGTCTGTGGCCCCCACATGAGTGGCCCCCTCCTTGTCAAGAAAGTCCTCAGGACATGACATTATTGGCTATTTCTCAAAGCTAATTGCAATGACCACGTCAAGAGATGCTATCAGTGCCAGATTCATGGGAATGCCATACATGCCCCTCCACGGGAACTCCACAATATGAGTTCACCTTGGCCCTTCTCAATGTGGGGAATGGACGTTATCGGGCCCATTGAGCCTAAAGCCAGTAATGGACATCGATTTATCTTCACCATGATCGACTACTTCACCAAGTGGGTAGAAGTAGCCTCCTTCCCCAGGGTTACCAAAGAAGTCATCATTGCTTTCATCAGAAATAATGTCATTTGTTGATATGGACAACCAGAGGTGATTGTGTCAGACAATGCTAAGAACCTTAACAACAAAATGATGGAGGAATTATGCGGTAAATTCCACATCAAAAATCTTAACTCTGTCATCTATCATCCGAAGATGAATGGTGCTGTTGAAGCGGCTAACAAAAACATCAAGAAGATTATGCAAGAGATGTTCGCCAACCATAAAGATTTACCTGACCTATTGCCTCTTACTCTGTTAGCCTACAGAACATCAATGCGCACTTCCACTGGGGTAACCCCCTACGCATTAACATATAGGATAGAAGCAGTGCTCCCCATAGAAGTTAAAATGGAATCCCTCAGAGTGTTGATAGACGCTTAGCTGGATAAAGACCAATGGGTACAAGACAGGTATCACCAATTGTCTCTAATAGACGAAAGGTGAACTGCGGCTATCTTTCATGGTCAGTTATATCAACAAAGGATCGCCAGATCCTGCAACAAAAAAGTCCAGCTACGACAGTTTAAACAACATGACTTGGTTTTAAAGAAGATCATTGACAACCAAGATCAATCTAAGGGAAAATTTGCTCCTAACTGGGAAGGCTTGTTTGTTGTCAAGGAAGTATTGACAGGAGGCGTTCTCAGATTGTAAGAAATGGACGGTGATGAATTTCCACAACTCATCAATTTGGACGCTGTGAAACGATACTATGTCTGAAGTTTCCATCAAGCAAACATCCTGGTGTTGGATCATCATATCACTAGTCATTCCGGTTCTTCAACCCTTTATCACATACAATTCTTCCACACTTTTCCCCTTAGGGAAACGTACTTTTCAAGCCAGCAGCCTGGCTTCTATGCGCTCATACAACTTAGGTCATCCCACTGTGGATTGAACCTCTCGCGTTTGTAGTTTGGCTACCCATACACGGGATCAAACTTCTCATACCTGTAGTTTATCCTCAACCTAGGATTAAACTTTCTCCTCTTCGCACTCTGACCTGCACATGGGATCACGCTTTTCCACTCGCCCTGAGGGGCGAACTACGTCGACCTGATCTCCTCTTCAATAGGAGTACGTAGGCAACCATTTCATATGGCCCAGTCGCAATAAAATAAAAACAACAAAAACATTTCTACCCTCTTCTCATTACCAAAACAAAAACAAATTCCTACACCATTTCTGCCATATAAAACGTTGAACCTCTTACTGTGAGACCCCGAATTTTATGAAATAAAAGTATTCAATTTTTTTTTCTATTTTGATAAATAGCACGGTATTGATTATTGATACTTATGTGATAAGTCACTCAGTTTTGTTTTATTGGTATTATTAATGTAATAAAACAGAAAAGCTTTTTATATAAAACAGAATACTTTTATAAAGTTATTATATAAATAGAATATATTATATTCTATTATGCATAGTGTTGCATAGTGTCTGCATAATGTTTGCATAGTAAAATCTTTTATAAAGTTATTCGTTTTATTAGATTATAAATAGAATATATTATATTTTATTTAAAAGATTTTGCTTTAAATATGGACCGTCGATTAAAGTAAATCAATCTGGATCGATTCATGAGTTAATTCTTATCTTGATCCATTTTTCTATAAATAGAAGCTCATTCCTTCATTATTTCTTACGAATTCACTGAAACTCTAGAGAGAGAAACTATAGAGAGAAAGAAGAAAATTATTCTGCTACTTCACTACTCATATATCCAGTACTCTTCTTTCTAAGGTGGGGGATATAATTGTCGTACTCGTAAAGGATATTATTATTATTTATTATTATTCTGTTGGAATAAACTGTATACGCGGACTACCCTATACTTGGTGAAATTATTCTGTTATTCCATTCTTTATTATTATGTTGGAATAACCTGTTTATACGAAGTACCGCATACATGGTGAAATTCTTCTAATATTTCGTTCTTTATTATCCTGTCGGAATATCATGCATGCATTTATCTTGGGATTCGGTTCAATTATTTATTATCTTTTGAATATCATATACGTGCGTTTATGCGGACTGGTTCCATTATTTATTATTCGTCGTAATATCACATAAATGCGTTTACGTGGGACTGATTCTATTATTTATTATTCCGGAATATCACATGCATGCGTTTAAGTAGGACTGGTTCCATTATTTATTATTACATTGGGAATAACTTTGCCGGTGTAGTCTATCACACACATTTGAATGCTTCATTATTCCATTCTTTATTATTCTGTTGGAATAACTTTGTCATGTGGATTACCACATGCATGGTGAATGATCCTTCGTATTCATGCGAATAGTATTTTCATTAAAAAGGGGTTCTGCCAGGGGCATATTCGTAATTTTTCTGACCCTCAAAAATTCTGGAAAAATTTGAAATGATAATTTGATGAGTTTTCTAGATTGTGTCCAAAAATGGTGATTTTTGGATGTATAGATTAAGAGTTATGGATTTTATGGGAAAAGACTATTTTAAAAGTAAACCCTTATAACTCCTTGCGGTTAACTCCAAAATTGGTGAAATTTTTATTGAAAGTACATGTATATAACAGGAGTATACCCTGTAAATTTCAGAATTTTTGGACAAAAGTACAATTTATGATAAATGTCTAAATATCCGGAAGTTTTAGCCATATGAAAAATAGTAAATGAATTTTAAAAATTTTGAGAAAAATATATGTTCAAGATGGGACTATATTCTGCTAAATCCCAGAAAAGAAATATTTTTAGGACTGATTTGGTATTTCTCATAAAAATGAACTAGTTATGAGTAAATGAATTAAATATGTTATGTGAAGTAATAAAATTGGAAAATAGGATTTTATGGCTCGAGAATCCTATATAAAGTATATCTGATTTTGATGAGGATTTGATCATTGATTATGAAATCTTACGAGTATGGCATTTTGAATGATTAAATGCATTATTTGATAAAGTGTAAACAATTGAAATAAATTGTTTATAAGTTTAAGAAATGATTAAAATATTGTTATAATATTAATGGTATTAGATTATGAGATTATTAAGTGATTGATAACATTTGGTTATTATTGAACGATGGATAAATTGTATTATAAATGTTTAATATTTATCCTTTATCTCATTTGATTGATTCTTATATCATTGTCATCATCCTCATGCTTATATTGTGTTGAAAGTCATATGTGGCCTGTAGTGAATAGATGGCCTTGGTATGATTATGACCAGGGGTTATTCGGTAAAATCATGACCGTAATGTTACAAATGATGTGGAAAAAGTCATCATTGCCTGTAGTAGTGCATTGATGGGCGTTTTTGGTATGATTATGGCTATTGATTCTCTTGAAGAAAGTGCAAAGATGAATTGTTTTATGGCATGATCGGGATAGTTGATGAAAACACGATTATCTTTGGCCCGTAGTGCATGCATAATTCGTGGTCATGATACTAATGAATATCCTTGGCCGTAGTGCATGGATGATTCGATGATGTGGATTAATTATCGGTGAGTCTCAAATGATGAAATATTAATTCATGGATGTGATAATAATGAATATCTTTGGTAGTAGTCAATGGACAATTCGATGATATGGATTGATTATTGGTGAGTCTCGTGATGAAATATTAATTCATGGATGTGATAATAATGAATATCTTTGGTAGTAGTGCATGGATAATTCATGGATGTGATACTAACGAATATCCTTGGCAGTAGTGCATGGATAATTCGATGATGTGGATTATTTATTGTTGAGTCTCGGTGATAAAATATTAGTTATACACTTTTAATTTATAGAAGATAGTAGATATCATGCTCTCTACTTGACTCTTCTAAAATACAGTTGTATGTCTTTGGCATGTAGTGCAAAAAAGAAGAATTGTTAATGAATATCTTTGGTAGTAGTGCAAAGATGAATTTATTAGTATGATTATGAACAAGAATTGTGATTTGGTATAACCATGATTTTTGATGTTTTGGTGAAGATAGGTGATAAAAATTATCTTCGATCACAGGTGCGAAGAGAAATTTAGAATCACAATTATGATTATGAGTTATTCATATGATTGTGGACAGGAATTGTTGATTGGTGTTACAGGAATAAAACATTATTGGTGGACTTTTAACATAGAGAAGATAATAGATCTGATGGTCTATTTGACTCTTCAAATGGATTGCTCGTTCCGCTGCAACTATGGTTGAAAATTTTATCATCTACCATATGTTCTAAATCTCTAATTTATTATTAATGAAAGCTATTGATAATTTAATTATCTTTAGTCATGATATTCTTTACTGGGCTAGTTGTGCTCACCCTTTCTGCTTCACAATTCCTTTCGGTGTAATAAGAGTGTTCTTAGTAAGAGTGTTCTTAGAAAGTCGGCCGGGGAGAATAGGGAATAGAAGCAGTGGTCTCTAATGTGGAGGTTCTCCCTAAACAATATAAAAAAGTGTGTTGTATTCTATACATCATTTAGTAGTTATATTTGGTGAATCAAATAGGGTGAGGCGAACCCAACTTTGGAAGGGTGTTTTGCTACTATCATACAAGATGTCTAATGACATACAACCTCGTGTTCTCATAAGACATGGTTGTGCACATCCACTTCTTTGAATATATCTACTGAGCACTACCTATATGATCTTGGGGTTTATGTGAAATATAATTTTCACTTGGAGACAACGGAGATATTTATATGTCAAGAGAAGACTCACCATTGGAAAGAAGATAATAGTAATCTTCTCATTTTTCTTTGGGGTCTATTGGGTCAACCAAGGATAATTCTGTGGCCATATAATAGCTATTATAACCTAGACGCATGGCCTCCCATGTATACGAAGGTTTCTTGAGCACTTCAAAGATTTTAGTTTCTAAAATAGTCTTTGACTATACTTTTATGTAAAGTACCATTGTAAGGTTGTGGTCGAGGCACTATATGAGAGTTACATACATTTGTATTAAAACTCATAGTTAAGCGTGGTCGTATTCTACATCTGACGACTCAATGATTGTATAAATGAAGTTGTATTTAAATTTTGTACCATGTATCTGGCGACTCAGAATGGGTGATGTATACCTAATTTTGGGGGCGTCATATTTGGTATCAGAGCTTAGGGATATGGTCGCTGGCGGAGATAAGAGTCTAGAACTAGGAAGGAGAGGCGAGGTTATATACTTCGCTAAAGGTGATCGACTTACCTAAGTGAAATTGTTTACTTGATAAGTTGACAAATTGTGATATGTCAATTAACCTTTTTTTTGAAGATATATTCTAGAATGATATCTGAAATACAGGAGATGAGCAATGGAAAAATCATGATATAGAGGATATAACCGGGAAGGTACAATCCAAAAAGAAAACAAGGTATTCTCATCTCTTGAATATCGAATGCGACGTAAATTTTGAGGGAAAAATTCATAAGGAGGGTGATTGTGAGACCCGAATTTTATGAAATAAAAATATTCAATTTTTTTCTATTTTGGTAAATAACGCAGTATTGATTATTGATGCTTATGTGATAAGTCACTCGGTTTTGTTTTATTGGTATTATTAATGTAATAAAAGCAGAAAAGCTTTTATATAAAATATAATACTTTTATAAAGTTATTCTATAAATAGAATATATTATATTCTATTATGCATAGTGTTGCGTAAGTATCGTATAATGTTTGCATAGTAAAATCTTTTATAAAGTTATTCGTTTTATTAGATTATAAATAGAATATATTATATTTTATTTAAAAGATTTTGTTTTAAATATGGACCGTCGATTAAAGTAAATCAACTGGACCGTTCATGAGTTAGTTCTTATATGCAATCCATTTTTCTATAAATAGAAGCTCATTCCTTCATTATTTCTTACTTAATTCAATTGAAACTCTGAGAGAGAGAAACTATAGAGAAAGAAGAAAATTATTACGCTACTTCACTACTCATATATCCAAAGACTCTTCTTCTTTCTAAGGTGGGGGATATATAATTGTCGTACTCAGTAAAGGATATTATTATTATTTATTATTATTCATTGGAATAACACTTGATACGTGACTACCCTATACTTGGTGAAATTATTCGTTATTCCATTCTTTATTATTATGTTGGAATAACTTTGTTTATTTATGGATACCGCATACATGGTGAAATTCTTCTAATATTCCGTTCTTTATTATCCTGTCGAAATATCCTGTCTGTGCATTTATGCCGGACCTGGTTTAATTATTTATTATCTTGTCGAAATATCTTTATGCAATGCGTTTATGCTGAACTGGTTCCATTATTTATTATTACGTAAGAATATCACGTATGCGTTTACGTTTATTGGGATTGAGTTCCATTATTTATTATTTCGTAGAATATCACATGTATGCGTTACGTGGGACTGGTTCTATTATTTATTATTACGCCGGAATATCACATGCATGCGTTTAAGTGGGACTGGTTCCATTATTTATTATTCATTGGGAATAACACCGCTCGGTGTAGTCTATCACACGCATATATTTGAATGCTTACATTATTCCATTCTTTATTATTCTGTTGGAATAACCTGTCTATGTGGATTACCACATGCATGGTGAATGATCCTTCGTATTCATGCGAATAGTATTTTCATTAAAAAGGGGTTCTGCCAGGGGCATATTCGTAATTTTTCTGACCCTCAAAAATTCTGGAAAACTTTGAAATGATAATTTGATGAGTTTTCTAGATTGTGTCCAAAAATGATGATTTTTGGATGTATAGATTAAGAGTTATGGATTTTATGGGAAAAGACTATTTTAAAAGTAAACCCTTATAACTCCTTGCGGTTAACTCCAAAATTGGTGAAATTTTTATTGGAAGTACATGTATATACTTGAGTAGTATACCTGTAAATTTCAGAATTTTTGGACAAAAGTACAATTTATGATAAATGTCTAAATATCAGGAAGTTTTAGCCATATGAAAATAGTAAATGAATTTTAAAAATTCGAGAAAAATATATGTTCAAGATGGGACTATATTCGCTAAATCCCGAGAAAAGAAATATTTTTAGGACTGATTTGGTATTTCTCATAAAAATGAACTAGTTATGAGTAAATGAATTAAATATGTTATGTAAAGTAATAAAATTGGAAAATAGGATTTTATGGCTTGAGAATCCTATATAGGGTATATGCAAATTTTGATGAGGGATTTGATCATTGATTATGAAATCTTACGAGTATGGCATTTTTGAATGATTAAATGCATTATTTGATAAAGTGTAAACAATTGAAATAAATTGTTTATAAGTTTAAGAAATGATTAAAATATTGTTATAATATTAATGGTATTAGATTATGAGATTATTAAGTGATTGATAACATTTGGTTATTATTGAAGCGATAGATAAATTGTATTATAAATGTTTAATATTTATCCTTTATCTCATTTGATTGATTCTTATATCATTGTCATCATCCTCATGCTTATATTGTGTTGAAAGTCATATGTGGCTTTGTAGTGAATAGATGGACTTGGTATGATTATGACCGGGGTTATTCGGTATAATCGCCATAAATGATGTGGAAAAAGTCATCATTGTCCGTAGTGCATTGATGGGACAGCTTTTGGTATGATTATGGCTATGGATTCTCTTGACGAGGGTGCAAAGATGAATTGTTTTATGGCATGATCAGGACCGTTGATGAAAACACGATTATCTTTGGCCCGTAGTGCATGCATAATTCGTGGTCATGATACTAATGAATATCCTTGGCCTGTAGTGCATGGATGATTCGATGATGTGGATTAATTATCGGTGAGTCTCGTGATGAAATATTAATTCATGGATGTGATAATAATGAATATCTTTGGCCGTAGTGCATGGACAATTCAGTGATATGGATTGATTATTGAGCTGAGTCTCAGCGATGAAATATTAATTCATGGATGTGATAATAATGAATATCTTTGGCCGTAGTGCATGGATAATTCATGGATGTGATACTAACGAATATCCTTGGCAGTAGTGCATGGATAATTCGATGATGTGGATTATTTAATAAAAGTGAGTCTCAAATGATAAAATATTGGTTATACACTTTTAATTTATAGAAGATAGTAGATATCATGCTCTACTTGACTCTTCTAAAATACAGTTGTATGTCTTTGGCATGTAGTAAAAGAAGAATTGTTAATGAATATCTTTGGCCGTAGTGCAAAGATGAATTTATTAGTATGATTATGAACAAGAATTGTGATTTGGTATAACCATGATTTTTGATGTTTAGGTGAAGATAGGTGATAAAAATTATCTTTCGTCCTGGGTGCGAAGAGAAATTTAGAATCACAATTATGATTATGAGTTATTCATATGATTGTGGACAGGAATTGTTGATTGATGTTACAGGAATAAAACATTATTGGTGGACTTTTAACATAGAGAAGATAATAGATCTGATGGTCTATTTGACTCTTCTAATGGATTGCTCGTTCCGCTGCAACTATGGTTGAAAATTTTATCATCTACCATATGTTCTAAATCTCTGATTTATTATTAATGAAAGCTATTGATAATTTAATTATCTTTAGTCATGATATTCTTTACTGGGCTAGTTGTGCTCACCCTTTCTGCTTCACAATTCCTTTCAGGTAATAAGAGTGTTGTCGTAAGAGTGTTGCCGAGTCGAGCAGGGATAATAGGGGAATAGAACGATGGTCTCTAGCTGTGGAGGTTCTCCCTAAACAGTATAAAAAATTGTGTTGTATTCTATACATCATTTAGTAGTTATATTTGGTGAATCAAATAGGGTGAGGCGAACCAAACTTTGGAAGGGTGTTTTGCTACTATCATACAAGATGTCTAATGACATACAACCTCGTGTTCTCATAAGACATGGTTGTGCACATCCACTTGCTGAATATATCTACGAGCACTACCTATATGATCTTGGGGTTTATGTGAAATATAATTTTCACTTGGAGACAACGGAGATATTTATATGTCAAGAGAAGACTCGCCATTGGAAAGAAGATAATAGTAATCTTCTCATTTTTCTTTGGGGTCTATTGGGTCAACCAAGGATAATTCTGTGGCCATATAATAGCTATTATAACCTAGACGCATGGCCTCCCATGTACGAAGGTTTCCTTGAGCACTTCCGAAAGATTTTAGTTTCTAAAATAGTCTTTGACTATACTTTTATGTAAAGTACCATTGTAAGGTTGTGGTCGAGGCACCATGAGAGTTACATACATTTGTATTAAAACTCATAGTTAACTGTGGTCGTATTCTATACGACAGCTCAACAGTTGTATAAATGAAGTTGTATTTAAATTTTGTACCATGTATCTGGCGACTCAGAATGGGTGATGTATACCTAATTTTGGGGGCGTCATATTTGGTATCAGAGCTTAGGGATATGGTCGCTGGCGGAGATAAGAGTCTAGAACTAGGATGGGAGAGACGAGTTATATACTTCGCTAGTGTTTGACTTACCTAAGCTGAAATTGTTTACTTGATAAGTTGACAAATTGTGATATGTCAATTAACCTTTTTTTTGAAGATATATTCTAGAATGATATCTGAAATACAGGAGATGAGCAATGGAAAAATCATGATACAGAGGATATAACCGGGAAGGTACAATCCAAAAAGAAAACAAGGTATTCTCATCTCTTCGAATATCAGGTACGTACGTAAATTTTGAGGGAAAAAATTCATAAGTAGGGGTGATTGTGAGACCCCGAATTTTATGAAATAAAAATATTCAATTTTTTTTTCTATTTTGGTAAATAGCACGGTATTGATTATTGATGCTTATGTGATAAGTCACTCAGTTTTGTTTTATTGGTATTATTAATGTAATAAAACAGAAAAGCTTTTTATATAAAACATAATACTTTTATAAAGTTATTCTATAAATAGAATATATTATATTCTATTATGCATAGTGTTGCATAGTGTCTGCATAATGTTTGCATAGTAAAATCTTTTATAAAGTTATTCGTTTTATTAGATTATAAATAGAATATATTATATTTTATTTAAAAGATTTTGTTTTAAATATGGACCGTCAGATTAAAGTAAATCAATACGACCGCTCATGAGTTAGTTACTTATGCAATCCATTTTTCTATAAATAGAAGC
The DNA here is from genome assembly GCA_020205615.1 of Panax quinquefolius. Lineage (NCBI taxonomy): Eukaryota > Viridiplantae > Streptophyta > Magnoliopsida > Apiales > Araliaceae > Panax > Panax quinquefolius. Next base: position 123,303,872 of record CM035167.1, read on the forward strand.
TCATTCCTTCATTATTTTTATTTAATTCTTTGAAACTCTAGAGAGAGAAACTATAGAGAGAAGAAGAAAATTATTCTCGCTTACTTCACTACTCATATATCCAAAGACTCTTCTTTCTAAGGTGGGGGATATAATTGTCGTACTCGTAAAGGATATTATTATTATTTATTATTATTCTGTTGGAATAACCTGTATACGCGGACTACCCTATACTTGGTGAAATTATTCTGTTATTCCATTCTTTATTATTATGTTGGAATAACCTGTTTATACGAAGTACCGCATACATGGTGAAATTCTTCTAATATTCCGTTCTTTATTATCCTCGAAAAATATCATCGTCGTGCATTTATCTGGGATTGGTTTAATTATTTATTATCTTGTCGAAATATCTTGTCTGTGCGTTTATGCTAGACCTGGTTCCATTATTTATTATTCTGTAAGAATATCCCATCATGTATTTGCGCTTATGGGACGAGTTCCATTATTTATTATTCGCCGTAATATCACATGCGTGCGTTCTGGCTTGGGACTGGTTCTATTATTTATTATTCGCCGGAATATCACATGCGTGCGTTTTAGTAGGACTGGTTCCATTATTTATTATTCGTTGGGAATAACACGCGGTGTAGTCTATCACACGACGTGAATGCTTCATTATTCCATTCTTTATTATTCTGTTGGAATAACCTATCTATGTGGATTACCACATGCATGGTGAATGATCCTTCGTATTCATGCGAATAGTATTTTCATTAAAAAGGGGTTCTGCCAGGGGCATATTCATAATTTTTCTGACCCTCAAAAATTCTGGAAAACTTTGAAATGATAATTTGATGAGTTTTCTAGATTGTGTCCAAAAATGATGATTTTTGGATGTATAGATTAAGAGTTATGGATTTTATGGGAAAAGACTATTTTAAAAGTAAACCCTTATAACTCCTTGCGGTTAACTCCAAAATTGGTGAAATTTTTATTGGAAGTACATGTATATAACAGGAGTATACCCTGTAAATTTCAAAATTTTTGGACAAAAGTACAATTTATGATAAATGTCTAAATATCCGGAAGTTTTAGCCATATGAAAAATAGTAAATGAATTTTAAAAATTCTGAGAAAAATATATGTTCAAGATGGGACTATATTCTGCTAAATCCCAGAAAAGAAATATTTTTAGGACTGATTTGGTATTTCTCATAAAAATGAACTAGTTATGAGTAAATGAATTAAATATGTTATGTGAAGTAATAAAATTTGAAAATAGGATTTTATGGCTTGAGAATCCTATATAGGGTATATGCAAATTTTGATGAAGGATTTGATCATTGATTATGAAATCTTACGAGTATGGCATTTTTGAATGATTAAATGCATTATTTGATAAAGTGTAAACAATTGAAATAAATTGTTTATAAGTTTAAGAAATGATTAAAATATTGTTATAATATTAATGGTATTAGATTATGAGATTATTAAGTGATTGATAACATTTGGTTATTATTGAACGATAGATAAATTGTATTATAAATGTTTAATATTTATCCTTTATCTCATTTGATTGATTCTTATATCATTGTCATCATCCTCATGCTTATATTGTGTTGAAAGTCATATGTGGCCTGTAGTGAATAGATGGACTTGGTATGATTATGACCAGGGGTTATTCGGTATAATCAGTTACAAATGATGTGGAAAAAGTCATCATTGGCCCGTAGTGCATTGATGGACAGTTTTTGGTATGATTATGGCTATGGATTCTCTTCGGCCAAGGGTGCAAAGATGAATTGTTTTATGGCATGATCAGGACCGTTGATGAAAACACGATTATCTTTGGCCCGTAGTGCATGCATAATTCGTGGTCATGATACTAATGAATATCCTTGGCCAGTAGTGCATGGATGATTCGATGATGTGGATTAATTATTGAGCTGAGTCTCAGCGATGAAATATTAATTCATGGATGTGATAATAATGAATATCTTTGGCCGTAGTGCGTGGACAATTCAAATTGATATGGATTGATTATCGAGTGAGTCTCAAATGATGAAATATTAATTCATGGATGTGATAATAATGAATATCTTTGGTAGTAGTGCATGGATAATTCATGGATGTGATACTAACGAATATCCTTGGTAGTAGTGCATGGATAATTCGATGATGTGGATTATTTATTAAGTTCGAGTCTCGGCCGATAAAATATTGGTTATACACTTTTAATTTATAGAAGATAGTAGATATCATGCTCTACTTGACTCTTCTAAAATACAGTTGTATGTCTTTTGCATGTAGTACAAAGAAGAATTGTTAATGAATATCTTTGGTAGTAGTAAAAAGATGAATTTATTAGTATGATTATGAACAAGAATTGTGATTTGGTATAACCATGATTTTTGATGTTTCGGTGAAGATAGGTGATAAAATTATCTTCGATCACAGGTGCGAAGAGAAATTTAGAATCACAATTATGATTATGAGTTATTCATATGATTGTGGGACGAGAATTGTTGATTGATGTTCTGGAGAATAAAACATTATTGGTGGACTTTTAACATAGAAGATAATAGATCCGATGGTCTATTTGACTCTTCTAATGGATTGCTCGTTCATTCACGCAACTATGGTTGAAAATTTTATCATCTACCATATGTTCTAAATCTACGATTTATTATTAATGAAAGCTATTGATAATTTAATTATCTTTAGTCATGATATTCTTTCTTGGGCTAGTTGTGCTCACCCTTACGCTTCACAATTCCTTTCGTGTAATAAGAGTGTTCTTAGTAAGAGTGTTCTTAGGAAGTCGGCGGGGAGAATAGGGGAATAGAACGGTGGTCTCTAGGTGTGGAGGTTCTCCCTAAACAATATAAAAAATTGTGTTGTATTCTATACATCATTTAGTAGTTATATTTGGTGAATCAAATAGGGTGAGGCGAACCCAACTTTGGAAGGGTGTTTTGCTACTATCATACAAGATGTCTAATGACATACAACCTCGTGTTCTCATAAGACATGGTTGTGCACATCCACTTGCTGAATATATCTACGAGCACTACCTATATGATCTTGGGGTTTATGTGAAATATAATTTTCACTTGGAGACAACGGAGATATTTATATGTCAAGAGAAGACTCACCATTGGAAAGAAGATAATAGTAATCTTCTCATTTTTCTTTGGGGTCTATTGGGTCAACCAAGGATAATTCTGTGGCCATATAATAGCTATTATAACCTATACGCATGGCCTCCCATGTACGAAGGTTTCCTTGAGCACTTCCGAAAGATTTTAGTTTCTAAAATAGTCTTTGACTATACTTTTATGTAAAGTACCATTGTAAGGTTGTGGTCGAGGCACCATGAGAGTTATATACATTTGTATTAAAACTCACAGTTAACTGTGGTTGTATTCTATACGACAGCTCAACAGTTGTATAAATGAAGTTGTATTTAAATTTTGTACCATGTATCTGGCGACTCAGAATGGGTGATGTATACCTAATTTTGGGGGCGTCACACTTACACCAGGTTCGAACTACGCAGACCTGATTTCCTCTTCAATAGGAGTACGTAGGCAACCATTCATGGTGCGGTCTCACCCCCTACCAAAACACAAACCATTGTCAACTGGTACTGGGATCATCCTTCAATCCACTACATTCCATTCGGCTTCAGACCAAAGGGATGGAATTACTTGAACTCCTCCCAAATAGGAGATTCGGCGACAATCTAAGCTGCGGTTGTGCCTCAAAGAGCAACGCCAATCCATAAGAGATGGAATTAACTAGGCTTCTCCTAAATAGAAGTACTGGCGACCATCTGTGGTGCTATCAATCTCAGAGAGGAAAGTCATACTCCTCTCCACATTTCCATACAGAAACCAGTCCCAAGACACCATAGATGGTAGGGATACATACATATCAAAGATCCATTCTGAACTGTCCAGAGACAACTCAATGTCCATCCATCTAGGAGGAATTCAGAATACATCAAGATTACAAGCCCTGAAGCAACAGGCAAAATATCAAGCAAGTAGCAAAGTATATCTAAAAGGGAAGTGATCAAAAATATATTTCTCTGTCATATATATATAATGTTGTTTGATATACACAATGGAAACTATACATGACAAAATGGATAAGCTAGTCTGTACAGGAAAATACAAGCCCATCTACAAGTCAGGGTATATGCGAGCTAACAAACCCAACATAGCACCCCTCTCCGAAGAAGGAGGTAAAGTTGTGGTCTCCTGTACGAGGATATCCACACGACCCAACAAATTTGCAGCCATCTGCATAGTAACCATATGATCATCAATATATGTGCTCATCTTTGCAATCATGCCAGTGGTAAGGGACCTCACTGCAGTACTATCTATGACGGCTACATCCCGGGCAGATATGGCACTATCCCGCTCAACTATCACTGCATCTATGGTTGATCTAGCCTCATCCCACTCAACAACAGCGACATCTTTGCGAGCTAATGCCTCGTCTCTCTCTAATAGAGCTGCGTCTCTCCCATCAAGGGCAGTCAACATCATAGATCGAGCCTGATCTCTCTCAAAGGTCATCAGATGAAGACTCTGCTCAAAGTAATCGTGTCAATGAATCAATCACAACAAGATTAATCATGGGAGAATCTAAAGAGATCTTGGCAACCCAAAGACTGGCTCCTCCTCGATGTGGGAATCAATGTCCTCTATGGGCTCTCCCTCATCTGTCTCACTATCCGGTACTGTGGATACTGCCGCAGCCGATGCAATCTCTGTCTCCATCCATGCAGAATACTCTGCTGAACAACCCGGATGGCTCACATAAAAATCAGCTATCTCACGCTGATCCCACCATGCATACACACGGGATCAGTCCTCTGCTGAAAGATATCAAGAAGCTGAACGCTGACCTATCGCCCCCTCAAAAGGATGAAAGTCCTGAAACTGGTCAAACTACGACATCACGGCCATCGGGTGATAAGTAGTCACCCCCCTCAAACCAGCCAGAGGAAGGTAGTCCATGCCTGAAGCATGAGTAATGAAGCTGTATAGTGAGCTGAGCCTCGAGCACGACAATATGACAAATGGATCTATGATATCCGCCAAGAATGTTGACCAAGACATAACATATATGCACTCTGATGGCTGAAAGGAGTATGGCATGGCTATATCGTGGGTGAACCAATACCCATGCCGTTTAAGAGTGCCAATCAGTCTCAAATGTGACATAAACCATACATATAGCATGGACCGAAGTCCGTCTGTGAACACCTCGCCGGATAAGTGCAAAGAGAGGTGGTCGACCTCAGGGTCTTTGCTATGATCATAGGTATAATGGTACGACCCTCCCAGAGAGCTCTCACCGCCATGATTACTCCGATGTCTATCTCATCCATGAACCGTGGCATATAGACATGCGATAATATGCATAATAGCAGTACATTAACCCTGGCTAGACGCCAATGATCCTCCGGTGCGGTAAAATCTCCAGAATGCAGTGAAAAACTATCCTCAGAGCCAAATCTGTCAAACAGAAAATGCTGGGATATAACATGGCTCGATGTAAGCTCATCCTGCACCACTTTGCGCCTCAATCCAGTGAGGGTCATGAACCGTCGACTCATGTCCCCCAAACCCATATGCATGTAAGGTCTGTCCAGCGGTAGCATCGTTAATCGTGCATACTCTACTAGAGTAGGAGTCAACTCCTAGGTCCTGAATCAAAAGACCTGCCTATCCGATACCCAATGCTCTAGCATGCCATCCACAAATTATGTGGGAACTTGAAACATCAACAGGGTCATAGTATGCTGCAACAAATAATCTACAGTCACCCTGTCTGATGGTGACATGCTATCATACCACGATCGCATACCCGATGCCACCAATGATGGTGGGGTATGATCAATACGGCTAACGGTCGAGGAAGACATATGTACGGGCCGTGTCATAAGATCATCCAGGGGTCAATGCTGAACATCTCTTGACATACATACATATGCATAACATGATACATTCATTGCAGATAATAGATGGCAATATGATATAGGGAATGAAAAACTGTGCATACATTCCTAAATATATCAACATCTAATACATCATCTCTGTACAACTACAAATACAGGGAAATAGGGCACAAACGCCCTACTACTAACAGAGGCCTATCAAAAGATATAGCAAGAATGGGGCACAGCCACCCAATAGCTAACAGAGGCCTATCAAAAGATATAACGAGAATACACATCAGAAGAAGACAATGGTGTCAATATCTACATCATCAATCCTGTCCACCTGATGTAACTCCTTCTGAGTCACTGGATGTATATCAACAGGGATGTCAGGCCTAAATAGAGGGTGATCTACGCCGAAAAAACCGAATGGGTCATCTGAGAGGGGCGGCTTTAAGGTGGAAGGATCAAACGAATCGCCTCACGGATCTACGCCCAAATGCCGGATAAAGAAATGTGCCTGGTCTAGTCGCCGGGTTAAACTGTCAATCTGTGTCACATGAGTCGAATCTCGGACACAGGCTATCCAATCTATCATCATCACGGATCCTGGAACCATATCCCCCATGAACTAAGTGGCGCGGGACTGGGGTCCAATAGTACGAGGCAACCACCAACGCTAAAACATCTCCTGAGTACATGAACCCTCTGATAATGCAAAACTGTCAACCCCCAACAATGGGATATCAGTGACGGTGGATCGCGACATGAGCGATGACGTCTCGGCGGGAGGCAAGATCGATATCTGAATCTCCTCTGTGGTGCTCCTAATAGCACGCTCTCCTAAATAGAGCTCCCAGCCTCCATCTGTGAAGAGAAGAACTCTCCTGGTGGAAATCACGTACTCAACTCCAGTCGGGTATCCATCCTCAAAACCAATGGCCAAATGTTCCCCATAATAGGGAATCCATGTGATGATATCAGTTGTCAACAACTCCAGCTGCATACGGCAATGAGTGAAACCCTTAGCTACAGGGACCTCCATCAAAATGGAATGATGCCATCGTCGTCCTCGTGGGTAGGTATCTAAACCTAGCACACTCACAGGACGCAAGCATGTGAGCCTCTCGTAGGCCCAAAACTGCCAACACAATGGCAACACATATGCGGTCAGTAAATACTCTTAACCTATAAATGGGAAATGACAAGAGAAATACTCACCAGCAGAAATGGGTAAAATCCTAGACAAGCCTCAGTCAAACCCTGTGAGCGCATACGCATGCCTCGGAGGAAATAGGCGAAGGTGTAAGAGCCCCAATCATACTCTCCAATACAGTCCACATGACGTGTGGCGCTAATCATAGCAGAAGAGTTATCTGCTATAAAGCAGCCTCTAATGATCATCAGGAATAATCGCCAAAAAATGCGATCCCTGACTCTGATATCATCAGGCATGGGCTCACTCAAAAGCCCGCTCATAGCATCTACGCTCAAAGGACCTGTACGGATAGTCCTGCGTTTGAGCGCCTCCGCCGAAACTCCTAACAAGGATCTGACGGCAATAGGGGTAATATTCGCCATGCAAGGCACTGGCTCCCCTCCAAACTCCATACATATGATAAATCGCCAATCCATCGGCGTCATCATCACCTCACAGTCCAACAGATGGAGTAACTGAGTCTGATGAAACCATCGCTTAGACAATGCCCTGAGGTAACCCCAGGGACAACGACGGGGAAGGATGGAGAAGAATGCCCCGAATCCCCAATCATGTACTACCACTTTGTAATCAGGATGAAAAACCTTATACAGGGAATGTATACTAAACCAATTCCCTCGAGGCTGTGTGAAGCCGGGAACCTACGTGAAATGCAGGTCAACATCAAAACCCTTTAATCCTCATCAATAGGAAAGGAGGAAGATTAAGATCTAACGTCATACCTCGTTAGCATGCAAGTACATCGAGGGATGTCTGCTCAAGTCACCCAGAAGCTCGGGGTTTGCCACCTGAATACAAGGGAGCTCCTTACGGGGAACATGTGCAGCAAGAGCGGGATCCTCGATTGGAATATCCTCATCCTCGTCCTCAACGTGTGGCACGTCAGCCCGGACTGGACAAATCACGGCCTCCACCAATCAACGAGGTTGTTTGACAGAACGGGGTCGAGGCACTTCAGAAGCCCTCCGCCGTATACCAGAAGTGGTCCTACGGGAACTACTCGGCTGATCCGGATCCATAATATCTACACAACAAGTCTCCAAATCACCTCAGAAAGGGTGTGGTATTTCCTTACCTGGAGCTTTTCAAAATGCATTTTATGACTACATGTATGCATGCATTACTTTAACATACATCTACAGTGGAGTTAAAATTGCATGACTAATTAAATGCCTACATTTTGAAAATTTATTGGCATTGTCCCCTTTATAAATAGGACTATCCACATGCACATAGGCATGACTAGGTGGCCATTCAGTAGCACACCTGCCCCAAAGTCATATACAAAATATATGCATTAAAAATCAAAATCATACATGCATAAGGTTAATCTCAATATCAGGAGTAATTTGCCTTTCTACCTTTTGCTCATTGGACCTCAAATAGGACAAAAATAACAGAAAAAGGTGCCAATTTGACTGTCTCAAGAGTCAAATTTTTTCACATCATTATGTTCAGCATGGTTTAATACTAACATTTACTATGTTGAATATTTTTTATCAAGTCATTTGTGCATACATAATCACTACTATGTGTTTAGATGCATTTTATGCGATAACTCAAAATCTAACGGATAAAAATTGGAAAAAATACATGCATACGTTACCAGGATAGTGCAGAACACTTGTACGGTGACAGAATTTGTAGAAAGTAGCCCGAACTCAGCAGATCTAAAGGAGGCTCTCGGATTTTCCTTTGCAAGACAAGATGAAAATGACTTGTGTGACCAACCTGCTGGATTATAACATCCACGGTTAGCCGCAGGTCCATCTGCGGCTGAAGCAGGTGTACCTGCGGCACCCCTATATAGGCCCCACCCCTCCGTCTCGGTCCAGTTCGAGTTGCAAAGGAGTTCTTGCAGACTGAAAAAGTCAAATCGGGAATAAAAATGCTACGTGATTGAGCAAAACAGCCTACAATCCTAGTCTTCTCAGATGGAACTTTGAGTCTATACATCACTCATTGGTAGTCACCCGAACACGAGGTATACCCTGCCAATGATCTCATTTATTACAAATCACATTCGACAATACCTTGTACAGGTCCAATGCCGCCAACTCCGGGTCACTACCCAAAAAGATCAACGTGAATCCCCAACGGGGGTTACAACGTGGATCCCCAATGGGGGTTACAACGTGGATCCCCGATGGGGGTTACAATGTGGATCCCCAACGGTGGTTACAACGTGAAGCCCTGGCAGAGGGTTACAACGCATATTCAGCCGTTGACACATATATCAATGAAGGTCAAGCAGCCTTGACATTATATTAGCTGATGGCGATGAAACCTATCGAAGCTCGAGAGCTATTCGAGGATTTCATGCTCGATTACTCACATTCCCCAGCAGATCCCTGGCGGGGGTTGCAGCGCATTCTGCCATTGATTCACACGTCAACGAAGATCAAACAACCTTGATAAATTTTCCCCACGTGGTTCTGTTCCACCCGTTGATTCACATGCCGGTGAAATAAACGTCAACGAAGGTCAGGCAGCCCTGACGACATTTGTTGTTGGCAGTAAATCCAACAGAATCTTGACATGTCCTGGCGATACCAACCAGGAAAGGTCAACGTCATCAAGAAGGATCGATGATGGAATATGTTATACACATCCTCAAACAGACCAAGCTTCATCCCCATAGATCTCTTGCACATAAGAGGTACATCTTCAGGATTAAGTCGTTATCAAGGATCCAAGAATTTGGTGATAACCCCAACATCAACATCTTAACAGATTTGGATTACACATCAAATCTGGTCATCATTGCCAATCCCCAGTTGAAGCAACAGGGAGCCAGCAATCATCCTCGGCATATTGGGCAACAACCCCGTACACATACATCATACGTTTGCATCATGTTGTATTTCAAGGTCTAGGATTCTTTATCCTACTCATGCATCGCATTGCATGAGTATGATAAAGAGGGGCATCTGTAGACACTCAAAATTTTCTGTACACCTGTCACTAACCTTGCAGGAGGACAAATTCATCTTTCAAGAGAGAACCCTGGAAGACAGTTTATATCCATTCTGAATACTATCGGAAGTTCAGCATCAACCCCGGAACACACACCGGGAGTAACAATTCCAACCTCGGAGATAACCCTGAGGCATGCAGATCCAATACCAGAACATACACCAAAGAAGACCGATTAATCTCAAAGATAACCCCAAGTTATCCAGTCTCAGTCCCAATCATGGGAATAGCTACCAACCTTGGTGATAACCCTAAGGAATACAGTTCTGGCGATAACCCCGGAAATGCTTGTTTCAAAAGTAACCAGCTTCAATCTCGGCGCTCACAATGAGACACCCAGTACCAAACCTGGAGATAACACCGGGAGGACAGGCACACCTCAGATTTGACACTGAGAACTTTCAACACTTGCGGCGAATCAATCTCAAAGAAGCCACGAAGCAACGTCGATTTATCACCCAAATCAGCGAGCGATAACACCGGTGAGGGGAAACCTCGTCATCTTGCCAATGCAATGCCACATCACTTCATCTCAACATTTTATACACACGTCTCTACACAACGATGTCCCACAAGAATCAAGGAAAACGAATCCCGAGTGACTATTATGCGGGGTAACGGATAGAATTTGAAGCTTAAAGACCGGAGGGCGTCGTCCCATCTTCAATGACTTCGTACAAACTCTAATCCCATGCCATTGTACAACTCTCGATAATGGCGGTCCGAAATAGGTCCTATATACCTCAGTCGGATGCCCAGATTGCAATTCTGAACGTTCGAGCGGACATTGCAGTGCTTACGTGCACGTACTACGAGATGACCTGACTCAAGAAACCCAGGGCAACCCAGGCAGGCTCAGGTACACCTGCGTCTCAGCTGCAAGCTCCCCCCTCTATAAATAAAAGGCTTGGGGTGGCCATTTTACGAAGAGAAAGAGCGAGGAAGCTATGTCAAATTTGCTCCGTACTTGCAATATACTGAGTGCTTTCCCATTTTAAACACATGTGAGCTCATATATAGCTACTTTTGTACTTACAAAAGCCAGTGTTTACCTACTTTAAAGATATAGAAGTCTTCTTTGGTAGCCCACTGTAAGCCTCCTCACACACTTTAAAGTCTTTCTCTTCATCTTTGCACACACCCTTCTTCACGTTAAGAGTCGTGTTGCGTGTGTTTGCCCAGACTTCGGTCCATGGTTTTATTTCAGTTTGTATATATATATATATATATATATATATATTTATATATATATATTTATATATATGGACTAACATTATCGAGTTATGCCTTGATTGAGCCTAGACTTCGATCTGGAGCGTTTATTGCTTATATATATATATATATATATATATATATATATATATACATTTATATATATTAACTGTGTGTCGGACTTTGTTAGATGAGCCTGGATTTTACATCCGGTGTGTTTACTCGCTTTATATATATATATATATATATATATATATATATATATTCGTCCCACCTGGAGTTCACTTCGTGGTAGTTGATTGCTTTGTACAGCTTTATTTACATTTTGTCCCGCCTGGAGTTTCCTCCGTGGTGGTTGATAGCTTTTACAACTTTATTTATATTTTTGATCCCCCATGGAGATTCTTCGTGGTTGATGATCATGTCTGTATATATATCTATTTACAGCTTTTATATATATACTTGTTTACTGCTTTCATACAAATTGTGATATCATGTGCGCCTAGGAATCATGTGATCACAGATTCAGCCTATTGAATCTAGATTCGGTTCCCGTGATGGACATTTTCAGCTGTAAGCAGCTTGTATATTATTCTGCGGTGTCTGAATTTCCTCATATGGTTTCCATACCCACGAGGAAGTCAGCATTATTTTGTACATTATTTTCTTATGGATGTCTCGTATCTATAAAATAAAATCAATCTAGCCGAACAATTAATAAAATGGAAGTGTAAAATGTCTCAATTACTATTGAGCATCAGGGTTTGAAAAACCTTTTTTATAAAACATCATTGCTATATCTTGTTAAAAACTGAATTTTTACATAAATTCAAACCCTGTGTATATAGGTACAAACGAGGCCTCGCACTACTTCCAAATAACAGCACATTGACCCACACACACACACACATTCAGATAATCATTTCTTGAAAAGAGGCGGTCACCGTGGTAACACGGATGTCGGGGGGTGCCTAACACCTTCCCTCCGCATAATCAAGTCCCCGGACCCTAATGAATCTCGGTTTCACCAATTCGCTTAGCGATGTCACATCACCGGGTCAATGTGAAAACCTTTTCTCTGTTATGTTGGTACAACCATTTAAAAACCAACCGGCAACTCTTAACAGTCCATCGTCGACATTATACATGTCGGACCTTTTTCACTTGTTTTTTTAAATAAATCTCACCTAAAATGAGAACACCAAAGAACAAGTAACGGAAAGGGACAATTAAAAATCCCGACGTCGACAATGATTATACCGAATAATCCCTGGTCATAATCATACTTGTGACACCCCCAAATCCTGGTACTTCATTTCCACTGGATTCAGTGTTCACTTAATCAAAACATTCATTGCTAACTACCCAATTATAATAAATTGAATAATAAAACCTGCCCATACAGGATTAAATATAAATAAAAATCTCCCAGGTTATCTAACCTTTAATTACAAACATTCAAATACGGAAAATAAAATAAACTTCATTACAATCTTTAAACCAAAGTCTGATAATAAAACTATCAAATCTATTACAAGTCTTCAATACTTGTTCATCTTTCATTTTCCCTTACTGGTGCTAGGTACGTCACCAGTTTCAACTTTAGCTGTAAGAAATTTTACAGGCAAGAGTGAGCAAACAAGGCCCTCTTAAAATAACCAAAAATAAATCTTTAAACTTTTACATCAATTGCCAATACTAGGCTCAATAGAACTGAACAATATATTCTATTAACTTTCTAAAAATTATAACATTCAATCGAGGGTCTAATGACCACTAATAATCATGTCCATGATTATAAGTAATCTTTCAACTTTAACTTTAACAGTCATAAGACTATAAGGACTCCATGTACTTAGGGGGATCAACCCTTCATACAATGTATTGTGCACAACCATTTCAACGCTAAGCGTAAACCTCTATTAAAAGAGTTGTTCATCTCAGTATTTAGAATACAAGTCCGCACCAAAGTAAGTTTGGTTTGGATAAGCTTTCAAGGAAATTTGGAATTTAACGAACATCAACTAAGGAGTAGTTGAATAAGACCAACAACACTATACTATAGAATAATAGTGATTGAATCAATCATAGTAACTAAAGTCATGTATTAGGAATAATCTAATATCATACAATTTGAATAAATATAGCATACCTTGCTTGAACAATACTAAGCCAAGGTTAATTAGGATTGAATACTAAACATTCATGGCAATCCAGTTATGCATGTTAATACATAATTAAAATACAAGAATAACTTGTTCAACATCAAACCAAAGTTTAGACCACTTACATCATTATAAGATAATCGAATTGAAAACAATAATTAGCTCAATAAGACAAAGAGGGAATTTCTGGCTTAGGGATATGATCTCTGGCTGAGATGTGAGATAAGAACTAGGAGGGGAGAGATGGGGAATTTCTTTTCTGGTATGACCTACCAAAGTTTATTTAGTATTTAATTGGTCGGCCAGAAGATAGGGGTATTATGTGATATGTCAATTAACCCTTATTTTGAAACTAGCTATATTCTAGAATGATATCTGAATTACAAGAGATGAGAAATGGGAAAATCATGATAGAGAGGAAATGACCAGGAAGGTATGATCCAAAAAGAAAGCAAGGTATTCTCATCTATTCGAATACTAGGTACGTACGTAAATTTCGAGGGTGAAATTTCATAAGGAGGGGAGATTGTAAGACCCCGAATTTTGTGAATAAAGATTAATTGAGGGTACGTACGTATGTATTATGGTGTGGATTTGATATAATGTTATAGTTGTGGGTAGTATTTATAAATTTTGCAAAGTAAGTAAGTGGTTATAAAATATTCGATTGGTCGAGAAATATTCTTTTTGTCGGGGAATATCCTTACAACAGCACAATCATTGGTGGACCCCACAGCGAAATTATTGTCGGCGTGAGAAAACGACATAAATGTCTTTTTATGAAAATAACGGCGGAAGTTTTACCGTTAAACTGTTGAAATACCCAGTGGTAAAAGTACAGTAACACGCGTGGTTGCATAGTAGCACACAGTATTGATTATTGATGCTTACGTGAGAAGTCACTCAGTTTTGTTCAATTATTACTATAGTAATTGTTGCATAGTATCTCACGTTATTTGATTCAATTATTGTCGATATTTATATATTATTAAATCAATAATTGAGACGATACAGCTATTCATATTATTATTTGTAATATTGACGATGTCTAGAAAGTTCTGTCGAGAAGAGGTTTGATCACCTAATTGCGCGCCAATAGGGAGAAATTGTAACGATCGAGAAATTTGTAATTTAATTTAAATATTTATTGAATTAAATAAATATTTTTAAATAATTTATTTATTAAGGAAAATAAATAATTGATAGTTGTGGTGAATAAATTTAGTAATTAAATTGAATAATGATAATTTTATTGAAGGATTTAATTTAAGAAATAATTAAATTAAATCATTTGTTTAATATTTAAAGAAAATAATTAAATTAAAAGAATGGTTTAATTTAATGGAAACAAATAAAATAAATAAAGTGATGTGTCTAATTTATTAATTTAAATTAGATATATAATTATTTATTAATGATAATAAGATTTTTATTATTAGTATTATAAGTTATTTAAATTAACTAAACTAAGTTATTTAAATTAATCAACTAAAAGTGTGACATAAAACTATATAATATAAATGTTATTAAAATAATTTGGTTGGGAAATAGATGGTTAGCCAAACATGGCCTTGTGGCCTTTGGTTTTTTTAACTGACGCTATCTATTGGGTTTTTACCTGACGTTAGTGGGAGTTAGTATAATTGTTGTACGCGCCTTATTTTCTTAGGCTTGTTAGCATAGAAAAGCAGAGGAAGAGAGAATCTCAGAGGAGATTGAGAGTGAAAGCTTGAGAGATTGTTCTGAGATTTTAAGAGGAAGGAGAGGATTGCTAAACCTTGTTGTCATCTTTTGCTAGCCAATAATCAAAGATTAAGGTATAACTAATTCTAATTCTCAGACTTGTGATTTTCTATTCTCTGTAAATTGATTTTGTGGGTTTGTGGCTCAAACGTTGTGTATATGGTGTGGATTAAGTTGTAGAATCTATTGTCATCTTGTATGCGTGTTGTATCAGTTATCAAATTGTGAGAAATTGGATGTAGGAAGAAAATGAAAATAACAGTGTTTATGTTCATATGTTATGGCCTTAGAAAGTACCAATTTTAATGGTCAATTTGTGTATAAAACTGTAAATTGGCGCTTGCATATGGTAGTTCATTGAGATACGAACATAATGTAATTTGAATGGAATGATTTAGTCAAATAATGAATTCACAGTGATGATTTTTGGATAGACTATCAAAAAATAGAGTTTTATATGAAAAACATGAAAATTGAGAAATTAAAATAGTTCTAGTTGTTGTTAAATGGTGCTAAGTGGTTGAATAAGTTAGCAATCATGTTTATGTTAGTGGTATATTTATTTTACATGTTGTTTTCACCGTTTGATGGGTGAAATTTGTGTTAATTGGGCTAAAACTGCTACTATTATTCACTTTGCCGCGTCTCTGCGTGCGCAATCAACACCTACCAGTAGGCGTGCCTAGGTTAAGGCAAAAAAAGCAGTAGTAGCTGCTTTACGGCCCTAAGTTTAAGTATGTATAGCAATTACACTACACCCTCGAATCGAGATAGTGAGGTCTGCTTGTTTGCAGATCAGGCATATCGAACTTGTGTTAGTTTAGTGTGTATGTTAATGATATTAAAACATGATATAAACTATAATAATAGATGTTAATGTGTTGAAATGCAAAGTGTAAAGATTTAAAATAATTATTTAAATAAGTTATAAAATGAAACCAAATGAGATGTTTTCGAAAGATAGAGTTGAACGATTAAGTTATGTTGATCAATGAGTAATTTCAGAAGCTTTAAGTATGTCAACCTAAATGGTTAGGTGCTAGGTTAGGGTTATGACCTAAATGATGGTTTAAACCCTAAAATTAATATTCATACAATTAATTGTTGTTGCAATTTCGATGATATGTGTAGGGTAATTGGAGATTATTTCATTTGGGTAGCTTACAATCAAGGCAAGTTTTCTAACTCTACCTTGTTATTATTGAGTAAGTTCTTAAATCTAACTCTTTACATTGAGCAAAGCTTTCTAACTTCATTCTTTTCGTATTGAATGCAAGTTCCCATTCCTAAATTATTATTGTGCAAGTTTCTAACATTCTTTAGGAAGATGAGCAAGCTTAACCTATCTTGCGTATGTTTGTACAAGCTTATGTAACCTAATTCGTTACATTAAGCGAGATTTAGATTCCTAATTATTATTCAAAGCTTATATTATTCTAATACATTTATTCAAGGAAGATTGTTTTAACTCTTCTATAGCACTTTGCATGTATATCATGTTTACTCAATTGTATATTATTGTTATTCAATCTTTGACTTTGATAACCTTGTTCAAAGCTTTATCGTCGTATTAAATCTTCAAGTAGTAAGCAAACCTTTATTGATTGAATTAATCTATATTTGAATAGTGTTCTAAAGTTCTAGAAAACACTGATAAGCTAGTTCCAAACTAAACTTTCTTTAGTACGGAAATTCTAAATCCAAACTGAGACGAACAACCCTAACATAGGGGATTTTGTACGTGTAACGTTTAGATGTTTGTGCATAATACATGGTATAAAGGGCTGATCCCCCTGAGTACGTCAAGAAGAGTCTGTACAGTCTAATGGATGTTAAGGTTAAGGTAATAATACCTAGACACCGTGGACATAGTTCGTGGTCTTAAGACCCTCAGATAATTAAAGTTCGAACTTATTTTCTATTTTGATTCGTAGAACAAGTTCTTTATTATTCAGTATTCGTTGTTCATTCTCATGTTGTTGTTACACTATCTTTATGTCAGTGAGCAATTGTTTGCTCACTCTTGCAATTAAACAATGTAGCTAAAGTTGAAAGAGGTGATGATCCATCTACTAGCAAGGGAAAGGGCAAGATGTCTAAGTGATGAAGAATTAATTAAAGTTTATTTAAATGATTGAAGTTTTAAGACTTGTTTTATTTTATAATGTATTCCGCAAACTGATGTAATAATTTTAAGGTTAGATTACCTGGGATTTGTTTTGAGATTATGATGTAACCCTTTAATATGAGAGATTATTGTTTAAGTTATTTAAATTATGTCTTTATCTTTTGAATATGGGTAGTTAGATATAATAGTTTTTGATAAGTGAGCACCAAATTCGTTGAAATGAAGTACTCGGATTTGGGGGTGCCACAGAAATCTTTATTGAAAAGCCCCCTCTTTCTTGGGAACGATCTGGTTGTTAAATATTGTGAATTATAATAATAATGAATAAATATTGTTAAAAATATTGAGGAGATTTTTATGAAGTATTTGTTGTAAATGTTGCTTATTTTATGGATCCCTATTTACCCATTTTTCAAAATAATCGGTAAAAAGTTATTCAGTATAATAAAAGGTGGGGCCACATGTGGGGCTCACATGTGGAAGAAATGATTTTGGAAATGGGGGGGGGGAGGAATTTATATATGTAAGTATGTGATGTGTGTGTGTGTGTGTATATATATATATATATATATATATTATAATGTGTGTGTGAGTGGAAAGTGGTAAAAAAGGAGTGAAAGTGATAGGTAGAAGAAAAGTGGTTGTGAGAGTGATATGGTGAGAGTGATATGATGAGTATGATGTGTGTGAGTGGGATGTGTGTGAAAAGGAAATATGGGTGGAAAATTAAAAATTGTGTGTATATATAATTGGTGTGTGTGTGTGGTGGGAAGAAAAGAAAAGGGGGTGAGGGATAGTTGCCTTGTAAGAGAGGGAATTGGTGTGTATGTGTGTGAATTTATATGGTATGTGATGTGTGTGTGTGTGTGTGTGTGTGAATTAGAAAGGGGGGAGGGAGTGGATGCCTTGGAAGAAATGGAGTATATATATATATTTATATAATATATATAGCATGTGTGTTGATATATATATATATATATATATATATATATATATATATATATATATATATATACATGATATATGTCTGGTGTGAATTAATGTGTGGGTGTGGGTGTAATGCCATGCCGTATAAGGCCTGGTATATATATATTATTTAAAGTTTTTATTTTATTAGAATATTTTATTTCATAGTGCAGCATAGTAAATCAAAATTTTCAAACGTTTTAGTCGAACGAATTCACCCGTGATTTCATTCTGTGCGTCCGTGATTAAAATTTTCAAATAGTATCTTTTCCATTCTCCTATAAATAAGATGCTTAGTTAGAATTGAAAATCACACCAGAATCAGAGAATTCTTCTTCTATAATATTGAGCGTATTTCTTTTGAGTTTTAGAAAGCTTTGAGTGTAGAAAATAGTGAAAGTTTTCTTCAAGAATATATCCGCTATACCAGTCGAAATTGCTCTATTTTTGAGGTAAGGGGTATTATTTCTTTCGTATTCATGAAGAGAATTATTTTCTTTCAATACTCGTAAGGGAATACTCGTAAGGGGTATTATTTCTTTCGTATTTATGAAGAGAATTATTTTCTTTCAATACTCGTAAGGGAATACTCGTAAGGGGTATTATTTCTTTCGTATTCATGAAGAGAATTATTTTCTTTCAATACTCGTAAGGGGTATCATTTATTTCATATTCTGAAGAAATATTATTTTTCGTATTCGCATTAATATTATTTCGTTCAATATTCGCAAGAAATATTATTTTTATTTAATATTCGTAAGGAATATTATATTCGTTCAATATTCGAAAGGAATATTATTTTTGTTTAATATTCGTAAGGGATGTTATTTTTGTTCAGTATTCGTATAAAATAATATTTTCTTCCATACTCTGTAATATGTAAGTAATATTATTTTGTTTCAGATTTCGAATTCTATACCATTGGGTTAAAGTTTTGGCTTCTATACTCCATGAAATTAGTAGAATATCCTTGATATTTGCACTTCATCCAATATCTTTTAATGGAAATATTATTCTGAGCATTCTTGATAAGTTTTAACTTTTTCATGTCAGAGTACTATTCATGAGTTACTATTCACGAGTTACTATTCATGAGTTACTATTTACGGGGTACTATTCATGATAAAAATTTGATTTATTTTTGGTCCAAATCATTTTTGGTACAATATTATTCTTGAATTTTACTCCGCAAAGTAGTATCATGTTGACAATTTGAACGTTATTGAATTCTGGATAAATCTTTAAAATTTATCCTTGAACTTGTTTTATTGAATTATTATGTCATTGTCATCATCCTCATGCTTATATTATTTTGAAAGTCATGTTTGGCCGTAGTGCATAGATGGACTTGGTATGATTATGACCAGGGATTATTCGGTATAATCATAACCGTAATGTTACAAATGATGTGGTAAAAGTCCTCATTGGCCCGTAGTGCATTGATGGACAGTTTTTGGTATGATCATGACCATGGGTTCTCTTCGGCCAAGGGTGCAAAGATGAATTGTTTTATGGTATGATCATGACCGTTGATGAAAACACGATTATCCTTGGCCCGTAGTGTTAGGTTTGTAATATTCATGTGCGCAATCAAATTGCAAAAATAATGCGGAAACGTGTAAAATCAGAGTTTAAAAATTTACAAACCATATACCCGGATCACCCTTTATGCACAATTATTAATTAAACGAAAAGATAAAGAATAAAATCATACCCTTGAAGATCGAGCTTCCTCAGGTACAAGTTCACCTCCAAGTCCTTTCACGTTCAACTTGAATTCACCGGGTTTGGTTACATCCTTTGATCAACGTTAGCCACCCAAGTGTTTGGCCTCTAGAGGTGATCCACCAAGGAAGAAAAGAATTCAAGAAGATGGGTATTTGGCTCAAACCCTAGTTTTCTATCTCTATAGAAAAGGCGTACTCTCCAACAAATTGGAATTATTACGTATGTTGAAAAAATCAACAACCCCCTCACCCATAATAAGACTCCTCTTATTTATAGATGTGGGCTACCCACCTTAACAATTAAGGAATTGGGTTTTATTTAATTAATTAAATTCTTTTAATTAATTAAGCTCCCTAATCTTATTAGGGATAATTAATTAAACTCTTTTAACTAATTTTCCTTCCTAATCCAATTAGGAATAAATGAGAGTACTTATATTAAATTAATTCCTAAACTCTTTTAGAAATTAAAATAATAATAATTGTAATAATATTAATAAGACTCCTCTTATTAATTTATATTTAATATTTCTAAAATATTAAATAATAATATTATGCTATTTAATTTATTCTATCACCATAGATTAAATTAAATATACATAACATATTATTACGATTATGCCATTAACTTCTTAAATAATTATTCTTCCTTTTTTATGGTGTGACCTTTTTAGGTTCTCCATATTAAACTAGGTTGTGAATAAATTAATTAGAACAATTCTAATCTTATTTAAATAAATAAATTAAACAATTAATTTATTTAAATAAATAATATTTATTCTACAATAGGGATAAGCCTCCCAATGATCAACGACTTTCCAGATAATATAGATTTCAACATTAATCATTAAAGAACCTTTGAGTAAATAGTTACCAGACAATTCAATCCTTCCACCATACAATGTCCCAATTAAATATAAAGCATGGAATTACTTTGCCAAGTCTTATTTTATTTAATTATATGTATTTCGACTCTTAAATGCACTAACTCAAATAATGCAAATTAGAAACTCCTTTCTAATTTCATTACGCCTTGCCAAGGACTCATTGGGTTGTCATTTATCGAATCACATAGGACATTTCTCTTCTTTTATTAGAAGTGGTAGATTCTTTATTGATCATACATTATCTCCATGTACAACTTATTATACCCAAGCATACCCTTTGATATACCCTAAGGGTCTTAAGGAATAAGTCAAAGTATAACTCATCATACACAAGATACTATGATGATCTCAAGTCCAAGGATCACTTGTACTACTATCACTACAGAATTCCTATCGACAGCAAATAAAACTCCATTAGGTATTCCTTAGCGAGCCGTTGCTCAAATGAACTTATTCTCTAATAAGCACCTACATACTTGCTTTAGTGTCTCCACACAAATGATCATGAGATCAATCATCCTCATCCAATGAAGCAAGTTAACGTATGTATCAATCTATCCGGATTCACTAATCCCCAATTTAGTAATCCAATGATTGGGAACTATTTTAGTTTTAAGCTTTCTAAGAATTTAGATCTCATTAGAATGATCATCATCATTATTCTAAAAGCATTGCTTAAAACTATGGGTTTATCACATATTATTAAAACAAAGATCATGTAGATAATTAAAAGCCTTTAATAAATTAATACTTTTATTAATAAATGAATAAGATTGTTACAAAGTATATGCTTTATCATCAAACATGATTGGATTGTGTGCATATTACTTTCACGTAGTGCATGGATAATTCGTGGTCGTGATACTAAAGAATATCATTGACCCGTAGTGCAGGGATGATTCGATGATGTGGATTATTTATTAAGCTGAGTCTCAACGATAAAATTGATGAAAAAACCTTTTAAATCATAGAAGATTGTAGATATCATGCTCTACTTGACTCTTCAAATGGATTATTTATTCCGCTACTGTTGTTGATCTAAAACTTGTTGTCTATTATATTCTATCAGTTGTTATACTGTTGAAGGCTAAGGATAATTTATTCTGTATTATCTTTGTCATAATATTTCTTACTGGGCTAGTTGAGCTCACCCTTTCTTTCACTGTTCTCTTCAGGAAATGAGAATATAGCTGGGACTAGTCGGGGAACGGTGTAACATTCCAGAATTTTAAAGTGTAATATTAAATATTTATTGATTTATATAAGTATTTAATGGATTATGTTTATTGTTGAATAAATAATTGTTCAATTTGAGTTGATGTGATTTAGTTAATTATTTGTTGAATAAATAATTAAATATTAAATATTAAATATTTATTGAATTATATAAGTATTTAATGACAATTTGAGTTGATGTGATTTAGTTAATTATTTGTTGAATAAATAATTAAGGAGCTAAGAAAATTAGTTGTTATGAGTTTATATACCAATTTAATTTAGCAAGTAAGCTAGAGAGCTTATAGTGATTTAAATAAATTATAATATTTTAAATAGAAATAGTAATTTAAAATATTAGTTGGTTGAATAAAATTATAATTATAAAGAAATTATAGTTTTGTGATAATGATTTATGTGTTAAAGTAATTTAATAGATTAATATTTTAATTGATTATTTAATTAAATAGAAGTGTGACAAATAACCTTGCTATAAAGGAGTTACTAAAAATAAATTAAAAGAGTTTAATTTAGTTTTGCCAAACATGTCTTATTGCATATTAAGTCTTTAATCTAATGATGTGTTAGCAAACAAGGTATAAGGATTTATCCATTTGTTTTAATTAAGTTTACCAAACAAGGTGTAAGGGTTAATGGGTTATTTTACTAAGCCTAGCCAAACAAGCCTTATGGCTTTTGATTTTCAAAATTCTATAACTGATGTCAGTTAAAATCCTATACTTAATATCTATATTATTATTATTATTATACGTTATATGATAATACGTAAACTAGAGTTGGGAGAAGAGAGAAGAAGAAGAAGAAGAACACAGAGAAAAATTTGAGAAAACTCTAGAGAGTGTGAGTGATTCTAACAGGTTTTTGAGAAAGGAATTGGAGAAAAGAATAGCCATCATCTTCCTAATCAAAGGTAGGACCTTAATCTCTTCTTTAAAAGTTTAGACTTCTTCTTCCAAAAAGTTCTCTGTAAAATTTTTATAAAGGATTAATTGTTGTTATGTATATAGTTTTGTATGATTATTGATTATAAGGCTGTTTCATGAATTTGTATGTGATTATAGAAAATTTAAGTCATGTATATATGTGTTTTGTGAAGAAAACCATATTACAGTGTTTATATGAAAATACATATGAATATGGCTTAATTTAAAATAGCAATTAAGGTTTAATTAGTTGTTAGATTGATAAATTGATTATAGAAATTGATAGAGTATGTATAATCATAACTATGATATTTTGAAATTTCTGTTTTGATTGAAAAACAAAATCACAGTGTTGAATTTCATTAAAAATGTCAACAATGGAGTTTTTGCCAAAAACATTGAAATTGGGTGTTGTAACTTTGAGGTTTGTGTTATTATATGAGTATAAACATGTTAGATGTGACACCCCCAAATCTCGGCACTTCATTACCTCAAGATTTGGTGTTCACGTAATCAAAATATTCATTTATAACTACCCAATCATAAATAAAATTGAATAATAAACCTGCCCATATAGGAATTACATAAAATAATATCTCCCAGGTTATCTAACCTTTACAAACAATCATTCATGCGGAAAATTTAAATAAACTTCATTACAATCTTTAAACCAGAGTCTGATAATAAAACTATCAAAACTATTACAAGTCTTCAGTAATTGTTCATCTTTTCTTTTCCTTTACTGGTGCTAGGTACGTCACCCTTTCCATCTTTAGCTGTAAGGATTTTACAAAGAGTGAGCAAACAAGGCTCACTTGAAATAACAATGAATAACTTTTACATTCTCTGCCCATTCAGGGGCTCAATAGAACTGAACAATAGGTTCTATTAACATCTTAAATATTCCTTGCCCATTCAGGGGCTCAATAGAACTAAATAATAAGTCCTATTAACATCTTAACATTCCTTGCTCATTCAGGGGCTCAATAGAAGTGAACAATGAGTCCTATTAATATTTTAAACATTCACTGAGGGTCTAATGACCACGAACCTTGTCCACATTTATAAGTAATCTTTCAACTTAAACTTTTATGGTCATACGACCAAAATAAATTTAAGGTACTTAGGGGGATCAACCCTTCGTACATGTATTGTATACAAACATTTCAGCGCAAAGTACAAAACTAAGCGTAACCCCTATAAATAGGGTTGTTCATCTCAGTATTTTGAGTACAAGTCCGCCCCAAAGATAGTTTGGTTTGGATACACTTCAAGGTAATTTGGAGTTCAACGGACATCAACTAAGGATTAGTTGAATAAAGATAATAACACTATGTTATTGAATGATTATACTGAATAAACATTTCGTTCTAAGTTCATGCTTTAGGAATAATCTAATAGCATAACAATTGAATAATCTATCATACCTTGCTTTGAACAACATTAAGCTAAGGTTACAACTTAGGATTTAATATCAAGCATGCATAACAACAATAATTGGAATGATAAACTGAGTTAACAGAATAAAGGTACTTGCATGCTAATATAACAAGTTTAGAGTTAGGAAAAACTTGCATAATCATAATAACTATCTCAACGAAAGTGTGGAGATGGGAAGCTTGTATCATCATGAATAACTGGATACAATTAAATTGCTTAATGGAAATACTTTACTCAATAAAGTATAGCATATGAAATTTGCATAACGAAGCTTTAGGATTAGAAAATTTGCTCAATGTAAAAAGATAGGGATTTAGAATCTTGCCTTGTGCGTAGATTAAACTGTTATAATCCAAATCACAATATCCTATATACATGTGTTAACATGACATGATTAGTCTTAATCAACGCTACATCACGTATGGTTTAAATCTCTAACCATATAATCAAATCGCATAATCAACTTTTATCTAATAAAACTAATAACAATATTTGTTAATTAGTAATTCCATGTTCACTCATAGTATTAACATACTATAATACCAGAAATACATACTCAACATTTATCTTATATCATTCCTTTTAAAAGTCAGACTTTCGCAAGAGACAAAAAGTCGCTTGAACTTTCTGTTAGTGGAAAGTGGTGGCGTACCACGGTTTGAACTTCCGCCATGTTGCATAAATACATGACATGGCGCCTCCTGCGATGACATTTAAACAGGACTTGGCTCTGCTGGCGAAGTTCAAGGGCCTCATTTGAAGTTTGGCGCTAAGGCGCGAAACTTGACGCTGGATCGTGAATTTTGACGCTGGGGCGCCAAAACTCACAGAAACCAGAGCGAAGAACATAGCCAAAGCTACTGTCTTAAATCTTAACAATAATTCACCCAAAACAACATGTATAACTAATATAAATTACACATAATTGCTAACAATCATCCATATACCAATTACCAACCACTAATTAACAATATCGTAGACTAATTCTTTGAAAACATTGTGTTTTAAAAATTAAACTCCATTGATGAAATATCAATTTACAGTGAACGTAATTTACACTGTTATCACCCAATTTTGATTCCTTTGAAAAACAAGTATACCAATATATATCCCAATTAACATGTATAGTCCAATTTCTCAGTTAGCATACAAATATATATATAACCTTTGATAAATTCTACAGTCAAATTCGTACTCACATGTTTCCACTGTAAAAAAATAATTTCTTGAATACGTAATTTAGCATACCATCATATTTATATATTAAGCATACAATTATATACAAATATATATATATATATGCTAGTATAACAATTACCAACACATAGTTTATAAGAATTTTGTAAAAACTTATACACAGTGAAGTTGAAGAACACAGACTATCAAATTCACAGAGACAATATATCGTAAAACATATATTAAGGTTATAAACACCTACCTTTTGTTGTTAAGAAAACCTTGTTAACAAAATCTGTTTTGAACAATCACGCACTTGGCTTATTCTCAAGTTCTCTGAATTTTTTTCCTTTCTCTTTTTTTACTTCTCTCAGCAATAGACTAGGTACTAACACTGAGCGTAAACCAAAACTGATATACATAGAATAAAACTGATATGGAAATAATAAGCCTACTTATTATGTCAGTTACCAAACATATAACGTATAACTTATAAATATAAATATATTTTATTTATATATTTATTTTATTTTATTAATAATTTAAAATCCAAAAGAAATCCAAAAGCCATAGGCTTTGTTTGGCAAATCATTTAAAATAAAGGATTAATATACTTAAACCATGTTTGGCAAAACTAAATTAAAATTACTTTAATTTATTTTAATAACTCTTTATCACATAGTTATTTATCACACTTTATTTAATAACAATTTATTAAATAAATTACTTAATCACATAACTTTCAATCCACATAACACATTAATTATTTAACAAATAAATAATTAATTAACTAATCACATTAATTATTTAGCAAATAAATAATTAACTAAATCAATACAATCAAATTGAACAATTACTTATTCAATAACAAACACATCCAATAAATATTTATATAATCCAATAAATATTTATATAAATCAATAAATACTTATAACTTATATTTAAAAATCAAATGTTACATCATTCCCCTCTTATAAGGATTTCGTCCCGTAATCACAACTCAAACAACACATTCGTTACATTCTTCCCTTACTTACAAAGATTCATCCCCGAGAATCGAAGACATGATTAAACAAATAACTCGTGGTACTTTCTTTCATCATTTTCTTCGAGTTCCCATATGTTGCTTCTTCAAGATTGTGGTTTCTCCATATCACCTTCATGAAGGTATCACTTTATTCCGAGCACTTGTTCTTTCCTCGTCGACTATCTCGGATAGGAACCTCTTCATAAGACAAATCTTTCAAATGCGCAACGGTTCATACTCGATCACGTGATTGTAATCGGGTTTATATGGTCGTAATAATCAAAATATGAAAAACATTATGAATATTTTCCAACTCTGGAGGTAGAGCTACCTCGTAAGCTACCTCTCCAACTTTTTGCAGAACTTCAAAGGGTCCAATAAACCTCGGGCTTAGCTTTCCCTTCTTATCGAAACGAATTTTCCCCTTCCAAGGAGAAACTTTTAGGAATACATAGCTTCCTACTTCAAATGCACGATCTTGCACTGTGTTGATCAAAGATATACTTCTGGCTTCGGTCTTGAGTCGCTACCAATCTTGTCTCCGATGAGTTTGATAACCTCGGCAGCTTTGTTGCACCGATTCTCGGTCCTAGCAGTTGACGTTCACCAACTTCATCCCAACACGGTGGAGTTCTCGCACTTTTCAGTATAACGCTTCAGAAGCAAGCATGTCGATGCTTCGTGATAACTATTATTATTGTAGGCGATTTCTACCAACGGTAATTGTTCTTCCCAACTTCCTTTGAAATCCATGACGCATGCTCTCAATATATCTTCCAATGTCTGGATCGTTCGTTCGCTTTGACCATCTGTTTGTGGATGATAAGCCGTACTCATTCGCAATTGAGTTCCCATGCACTCTTGTAGTCTCTTCCAGAATTTTGATGTAAATCACAGGTCTCTATCGAATACAATTGACACTGGCACTCCATGTCTCGAAACAATCTCCTTAATGTACAATCTTGCTAACTGATCAAGATTGAACCTAATCTTTATTGGTAAAAAGTGTGCTGATTTTGTCAGTCTGTCCACTATCACCCAAATCGCATCGCATCCTCTCCAAGTAGTTTGAAGACCCACCACGAAATCCATCGTGATGTGTTCCCACTTCCATTCCGGTATTTCCAACGGTTGAAGTAATCCGTTGGGTCTTTGATGTTCGGCTTTTACTCTTTAACATGTCAAACATTTTACCACGCATTTTGCAACGTCCCTTTTCATATTCGGCCACCAAAAATGTCAGCGCAGATCTTGATACATCTTTGTACTTCCTGGATGAATCGAATATTTTGAGCTATGAGCTCACCAAGATTTAAATCTTCGATTCGGTGTTCTTTGGAACCCAGATTCTTCCCTCATACCGTAGTAATCCTTCGGTATCGACCTTGTATTTCATACCGCTTCCATCAACCATATTCTCTTTTATCTTCCCACATTCTTCATCTTGTAACTGAGCGTTCTTCACCTTGTCCAGTAAAGTTGGACCTGCTTCTAACTGAAATAGTCGTTTCGTCAATTCTCGTGGAAATTTGATTTCAGTTCTAACTTTGTCATTCTTTGAAATGAGCTCCTCCCGAGTTGTTATCGAGATCAATTTCTCCCGACCTTTCTCGCTTAAAGCATCCGCAACCACGTCGCTTTTCTCGGATGATAAAAGATCTCACAATCATAATCTTTTATCAATTCCATCCACCTTCTCTGACGCATGTTCAAATCTTTCTGAGTGAAAATATACTTCAGACTTTTGTGGTCTGTGTAGATCTCACATTTCTCTCCATACAGATAGTGTCTCCATATCTTGAGAGCAAATACTACTGCAACCAATTCCAAATAATGAGTCGGATAACCTTTCTCATAATCCTTTAGTTGTCTTGATGCATAGGCAATAACTTTGCCATTTTGCATAAGAACACAACCCAATCCTTTGTGTGAGGCATCACTATACACCACAAAATTTCTCAGACTATCCTGGTAGTGTTAACACAGGTGCCACACTTAGCTTCTTCTTTTAAACCTTGGAAACTCTCTTCACATTTCTCCGTCCAAACGAATTTCACAGCTTTTCGTGTCAAATTTGTTAACGAAGTGGCTATCTTGGAAAAATCTTGTATAAATCTTCTATAATAACCTAGGCGGACTAAAGAAAACTACTCACCTCACCAAGGTGTCCTTGGTTGTTCCCAATTGATTACTGACTTCTACTTTTGATGGATCCATCGAAATCCCATCTTTGTCAATCACATAACCCAAAAATTGTGTACGATCGAGCCAAAATTCGCACTTAGAGAATTTTCAAGATACAACTTTTCCTTTCTTAGTGTCTCCAATGTCGACGTAAATGTTCCACGTGTTCTTCTTGAGTTTGGAATACACTAGAATGTCGTCGATAAACACCACTACTTAACTTGTCTAAGAATGGTTTAAATACCTGTTCATCAAATCCATGAATGCGTTAGGGCATTTGTTAAACCAAAGACATCACCGTAAACTCGTAATGTCCGCATGCAGGAGTTTCGAATGCCGTTCTAGGTATATCCTCCTTTCTTACCTTCAATTGGTGATACCCACTTCTCAAATCAATTTTTGAGAAATATTTAGCACCCTTCAGCTGATCAAACAAGTCATCTATTCTAGGCAATAGATACCTATTCCTAATAGTGACCTTGTTTAACTTCTTATAATCAATGCAAAGACGCATTGATCCGTCCTTCTTCTTAACAAATAAATCTGGCACTCCCCACGGTGATACGCTTGGTTGAATATATTTTTTGTCCAGTAACTCTTGCAACTGTACCATCAGTTCCTTCATTTCTACCGGAGCCATTCTGTACGGGGCCTTCGATATCGGTGTTGTTCCCGGCGCTAAGTCGATCACGAACTCAATTTCTCTGTCAGGCGGAAGTCTTGGCAAATCTTCTGGAAACACGTCTTCGAATTATCTCACTACCGGTATTTCTTCTAATTTCACACCCTTCTTCTAAGTATCGATTATGTAAGCTAAATAGCCCACACAACCTTGACTCAACAACTTCTTGGCCTGCATAGTCGTTAAACATTTCATTTGTCTAGGCGACTTGCTACCATAAAATACTACCTTTAACGGAGTCATAAGGTTTACACACTTCTTGTGACAATCAATTACTGCTCCATATTTGAACAGCCAATCCATTCCCAAAATTACATCAAATTCCCCGAGTCTAATCGGAATTAAATCTACCATCATTATATTCCCTTTTATGTTCACCCTATAGTTCTTGTATACGAATCTAATAGGGATTACTTCCTTATTCGCAATTTCTATGTTCAAAGGAAAATTCAGTACTTCTCTAGGCAATTCTAACCTCTTAGCAAATTCATCAGATATAAACAAGCAAGTAGCACCCGAATCAAATAATACATAAGCATTAATATCGTTGATTGGGATAATACCTGACACCACATCTTTTGATTGCACAGTCATGTTGAAAGTTCTGGCTGTGGGTTTGTTTGATGCTATAGGTCCAGCAATGGCCCATGTTCCTCCACTGCTACCTCCCTTGCTTCTTATTGTTTCTCCGACCTTCTTCTGAGGGCATTCACGAGCAAAATGATCCTTGGATCCGCACGTGAAACAGACATTCTTCTTGGGTTGAGTGCAATTTGAGGCAATGTGACCCTCCTGGCCACAGTTGAAACATGCACGTTTCCCTATCAAGAACACACCCTTATGAAACCTCCCGCATGTAGCACATGCTTCAAACTTCCTAAATCATTGGTTACCCGCTTTGGTTTCCGATACCCGCTGTTCCATTTCTTCTTCAAGTTGTTGTTGTTGTTATTGTTGTTGTTGTGGTTGTTGCCACTTCCATTGCCTCCGCTACCATTCTTCACTTCCACCTCATTCTTCTTCTTCTTCTTCTTCTTCTTCTTCTGCTTCTGTTCTTGATTGAATTTTGTCACTGCCTCTCCTCCCCCTTCAGCGAGCACTGCCTTCTCCATCACTGCTGCAAACGTCTTCAACTGGAACAGGGAAACCCTACTGTACATCCAGGGCTTCATTCCCTGTTCAAATCTTTTCGCCTTACGCTCGTCTGTGCTAACCTGATATGGCGTAAACCTCGCCAACTCGTTGAATTTCATGGCATACTCAGACACCATCATCGCTCCCTACTTCAGTTCCAAAAACTGAACCTCTAACTGACTCTTCGAACTCTATGGGAAGTAGGTCTCAAAGAATAACTCCTTAAACCTATCCCAAGTCATCACTCCTGGTCCTTCCCGGGTTTTATTGGCTTGCCACCAATAACTAGCTTCTGCTTTCAACATAAATGTTGCAAAGGCAGTCTTCTATTCATCCACTACCCTAGCGACTTCAAATACTTTCTCTATTTCCATAATCCAGGTTTGTGCCTCGACCGGATTCGTGGACCCACGGAATTCAGGTGGTCCAACCGCATTGAACTCCTTAAACGTTGTTCCTTGGTTCTGAGGTTGATTCTGCAACGCTCCTGTTAGTAATGTCACAAGTTGTTGGACGAAATTATCCTCAACATCGTTATTGTTAGTTCTCGTATTGGTTCTCTGACGGGGTGGTTCACGTCTGGGAGGCATTTTCTGTAAAAAAAAACATCTATTAGGCTATTACCCAACTTCTTTAAGTATTTTCTAATTAACTTGCCTCCATAAAAGAAATAACCACATAACACTTTTGAATAAAATAATAACTTTTATTTATTCATCATCTCTTCGAAAACATAAAAACAATAGCATCACTGCTATTTACATTCCTTTCCTGAACTACAAAAGTTACAGGATAACATCATCATTCTCATATCCCATGGTTACTTAACACTAGGGATTTAAACATTATTTAACACTTATTACTTGTAAAACAGACACATTTCCTACGATGATCTATTAAGATACTCAGCAGCCTTTTGACGCTCTTCTTCTATAACACGGAACATGGTTCGGCGATCTAACACGTATGATGGCAGAGTCTCGAACTTAATTGAATAACCCATGACCTGATCTTGAGCTCGATTGATCACGGTATTGAATACTTTATCAATCTCTTCCATCTTCATCCTCTTTACTTGTACGTCCCTTATTGCTCTTCCAGTTTGTTGATAAGCTTCCTTGTATGCGTCTTCAGCTCACGCCCTTTTGGTAGCTTCCTCCTTCAGCTTGTTCTTCAGTTCCACGACCATCTCGATCAGTTGTTCCTTCTCTCCTTCAGTCTGCAACAGCTTCTCTTCAGCATTAGTTAGACGATCATCTCGATCCAGGATGTCGTCGTCCTTCTGTGTCATTGCGATTCATTGTTTCCTACTATCTCTCCTGCAACTCCTCAACTGTGTCCTGAAGTTCCACGTTATGGTCGTAGACTTCATCATACATACGAGCAGCCATCGAGGTTAGTGGAGTCTCTTCCTCCTCGTCCTCATTATCCTCATCCTCTTGTGGCAACTCCACGGGATCCTCCTCATCCGTCTCCACATCAACATCCTCATCTTCAACCATTGTGACCAACGGGGCTGACTCCCGTGGCAGTAGTTGTTCCCAAACAACCTGAATATCGCGAGGCTCCTCCTCTATAGGCATTTGAGGTCCCTCCTCCCTAGCCTGACTGGATTCTCCGACATTAGTCATCCTAACAACAAAATTTTAAAGTTTTAGTTATTAATCATTCTACTCGACACTTGTGAGCACATAAGTTATAAACACATAAGCACATAAGTGTTTTATTGCTTCTTCCTTAAAACTCGATAAGAGTTATCTCCACTATCTTTTCAAAGGTTACTTCCTAAGGCTTTTCCCCCCACCTAAGGTTCATAACCTAAAGCTTTGATACCAACCTGTGACACCCCCAAATCTCGGTACTTAATTACCTCAAGATTTGGTGTTCACGTAATCAAAACATTCATTTATAACTACCCAATCATAAATAAAATTGAATAATAAACCCGCCTTATACGGGGAATTACATAAAATAATATCTCTCGGGTTATCTAACCTTTACAAACAGGTCATTCATGCGGAAAATTTAAATAAACTTCATTACAATCCTTAAACCGAGTGCGATAATAAAACTATCAAAACTATTACAAGTCTTGATGAATTGTTCATCTTTCCCTTTCCTTTCATTGGGTGCTAGGTATCGTCACCCTTTCCATCTTTAGTCTGTAAGGATTTTACAGGCAAGAGTGAGCAAACAAGGCTCACTTGAAATAACAATGAATAACTTTTACATTCTCTGCCCATTCAGGGGGTCAATAGAACTGAACAATAGGTTCTATTAACATCTTAAATGTGACGCCCCCAAAATTAGGTATACGTCACCCATCTTGGGTCGCCACTTACATGGTACATAAATTCAAATACAACTTACTAATATAACTGTCATGTACAATACAACATAAACTGTGAGTTTGAATACAATATTGTCTACTAGATATTATACAAACTCAAAAGGAGTCCTCATTACTACTATTATCACACTATTTCACAGAATAGTGAGGACTACTAATGCTATCCTCTGGACCATTACTCCGTTCCCCGACTCGTCAGCTATGTTCTCATTTCTCAAGAGAACGTTGAAAAGAAAGGGTGAGCTCAACTAGCCCAGTAAGAAATATTATGACTAAGATAATGCAGAATAATTTATCATTAGCCTTCAACAGTGTTAAACTGATAAAATACAATAGACAACAAGTTTAACTGCAGCGGAATAAGCAATCCATTAAAAGAGTCAAGTAGAGAATAAAGTCTACTATCTTTTAGGTTTTAAAAGGTTTTTCATCACTGTTATAGCTGAGACTCAGCTTTAATAAATAATCCACATCATCGAATCACCCCTGCACTACGGCCAAGGATATTCATCAAATTATCAATGGTCATGACTATACTGAATCACCCCTGGTCATAATCATACCAAAAACTATCCATCACTGCATTACAGGCCACTGAGGACTTTTATCACATCATTTATAACAAGCCATGATTATACCGAATGATCCCTGGTCATAATCATACTAAGTTCATCTATACACGTAGCCGAAGATAACATAATATAACATGAGGATGATGACAATGACATAATAATTCAATAAAACAAGTTCAAGAATTATTTTATCCAGAATTATTAACGTCCGATTGTCAAAATGATCTTTTTTGTAGAGTAAAATTCAAGAATGATCGGAAGAATATTTCCATGAAAAGATATCTTTGGATGAAACGCAAATATCAAGGATATTCTACTAATTTCATGGAGTATAGAAGTCAAAAGTTTTAACCAATTGGGTATAATAAAGAATGGAATAACAAAAGAAATCACCATGCATGCGGTACTGCCGCGATGAATAAAGTTATTCCAATGAGAATAATAATAACGGAACCAAGTCGGTGAAATTCACACCGATGAGGATGTTCCAACAGAATAATAAAGATGGAACCGAGATCCGGTAAAACACATGATAGGATATTCCAGCGAGAATGATAAAGAGCGGAACCAGTCCGGTGTAAAAAACACACGCACGAGGATGTTCCAGCAGAATAATAAAGAGCGGAACCAGTCAGGTGTAAAACACACAGATAGGATGTTCCAGCGTAATAATAGAAGAATGTCACCAAGTATAGGGTAAATCACGATATATAGGTTATTCCAATGAATAATAAGCAATGGAATAACAACAGATTCTCTTCATGAATAAGAAAGAATAACACCCTCGAGTTAGTACAACAAATAATATTCCCTACCTTAGAAGAACTGAATATTGGCAAGGTGAAGTAGCGAGAATATTTTTTCTTCTTTTCTCTCTATAGTTTCTCTCTCTAGAGTTTCAAATTGAATTCAGTAAAAAATAATGAAGCACTAGGCCTCTATTTATAGAAGATTTCTAGCTTAGCACCTGCCATGTGAAAAGGCAAGTGGCTTGACGACTGGTGATGTGAAAAGAAAAGTGGTTTGACGCTTGTAATGTGAAACGACAAGTGGTTCGACGCCTATAATGTGAAACGACAAGTGGTTCGACGCCTGTAATGTGAAACGACAAGTGGTTCGACGCCTGTAATGTGAAACGACAAGTGGTTCGACGCCTGTAATGTGAAACGGCAAGTGGTTCGACGTCTGGTAAAGGTAATTACTATTGACGAAGGTAATTACTATTCACAAGTGTAATTACTATTGACGAAGGTAATTACTATTGACGAAGGTAAATACTATTGACGAAGGTAATTACTATTCACAAAGGTAATTACTATTGACGAAGGTAATTACTATTAACGAAGGTAAATACTATTGACGAAGGTAAATACTATTGACGAAGGTAATTACTATTCACAAAGGTAATTACTATTGACGAAGAGACTCTTAGATAATGACATATGGGCCCCCATAAAATAATCAAACTTACCACAAACGCCTCATATATGAGACTCTTTATATACATTTAGGATTGAATAAATATTACCACAAATCATTTTATTTTTAATCAACACATTTTTAATCTTTCAACAATTATTAATCATTTATAACTTGTCGTCTCAATTAATAATATAACATATTATCTGAGGATGATCTTGTGACAATAATTGAATCAATAATATAAGAGATATGATGCAAGAATTATTGTAGTAATAATTGAGCATAAATTGAGTGACTTCTCACGTAAGCATCAATAATCAATACCGTGTGCTACTATGCAACCATGCGTACATCGCATTTTTTACCAAGGGTAGTTCAGCAGCTTTTAACGGTAACACCTCCGTAGTTATTTTTATAAAATATTTTTGTCATTTTTCTCAATCCGATAATAATTACATTTGTGGGGTCCACCAATGATTGAGCCGTTGTACGAATATTCCCTAACAAAAAGAATATTCCCTGACCAAACGAATATTTTATAACAACTTGCATACTTTGCAAAATTTATAAATACTACCCACAACTATAATATTATCTCAAATTCACACCATAATATTAAAAATTATTTCGACAAAATTTAAATCTTTATTGATAAAATATGGGGTCTCACATTAAATATTCCTTGCCCATTCAGGGGCTCAATAGAACTAAATAATAAGTCCTATTAACATCTTAACATTCCTTGCCCATTCAGGGGCTCAATAGAAGTGAACAACGAGTTCTATTAATATTTTAAACATTCACTGAGGGTCTAATGACAACGAACCTTGTCCACGTTTATAAGTAATCTTTTAACTTAAACTTTTACGGTCATACGACCATAATGACTTTAAGGTACTTAGGGGGATCAACCCTTCGTACATGTATTGTATACAAACATTTCAGAAAGTACAAAACTAAGCGTAACCCCTATAAATAGGGTTGTTCATCTCAGTATTTTGAGTACAAATCCGCCCCAAAGATAGTTTGGTTTGGATACACTTCAAGGTAATTTGGAGTTCAACGGACATCAACTAAGGATTAGTTGAATAAAGATAATAACACTATGTTATTGAATGATCATACTGAATAAACATTTCGTTCTAAGGTCATGCTTTAGGAATAATCTAATAGCATAACAATTGAATAATCTATCATACCTTGCTTTGAACAACATTAAGCTAAGGTTACAACTTAGGATTTAATATCAAGCATGCATAACAACAATAATTGGAACGATAAACTGAGTTAACAGAATAAAGGTACTTGCATGATAATATAACAAGTTTAGAGTTAGGAAAAACTTGCATAATCATAATAACTATCTCAACGAAAGTGTGGAGATGGGAAGCTTGTATCATCATGAATAGCTGGATACAATTAAATTGCTTAATGGAAATACTTTACTCAATAAAGTATAGCATATGAAATTTGCATAACGAAGCTTTAGGATTAGAAAATTTGCTCAATGTAAAAAGATAGGGATTTAGAATCTTGCCTTGTGCGTAGATTAAACCGTTATAATCCAAATCACAATATCCTATATACATGTGTTAACATGACATGATTAGTCTTAATCAACGCTACATCACGTATGGTTTAAATCTCTAACCATATAATCAAATCGCATAATCAACTTCTATCTAATAAAACTAATAACAATATTTGTTAATTAGTAATTCCATGTTCACTCATAGTATTAACATACTATAATACCAGAAATACATACTCAACATTTATCTTATATCATTCCTTTTAAAAATCAGACTTTCGTGCAAGACAAAAGTCATTTCTGAACTTTCTGTTAAGTGGCGCCACAGTTTGAACTATGGGCGCGATGCTGCGTGTATTGACACGGTGCTCCGCCATGAGACTTAAAACAGGACTCTCGTCTTTATGCATGGTCGAAGTCCGGCGCTCGAGTCGACTTCAATGTTTGCGGTAGCGATGTTTAATTTGAGGCTGAAGTTTGGCACTTAAAATGCGAAACTTGACGCTAGAGCGTGAATTTTGACGCTGGGGTGCCGAAACTCACAGAAACCAGAGCGAAGAACAGAGCCAAAGCTACTGTCTTAAATATTAACAATAATTCACCCAAAACAACATGTATAACTAATATAAATTACATATAATTGCTAACAATAATCCATATACCAATTACCAACCACTAATTAACAATATCGTAGACTAATTCTTTGAAAACACTGTGTTTTAAAAATTAAACTCCATTGATGAAATATCAATTTACAGTGAACGTAATTTACACTGTTATCACCCAATTTTGATTCCTTTGAAAAACAAGTATACCAATATATATCCCAATTAACATGTATAGTCCAATTTCTCAGTTAGCATACAAATATATATATAACCTTTGATAAATTCTATAGTCAAATTCGTACTCACATGTTTCCACTGTAAAAAAAATAATTTCTTGAATACGTAATTTAGCATACCATCATATTTATATATTAAGCATACAATTATATACAAATATATATATATATATATATATATATATATATATGCTAGTATAACAATCACCAACACATAGTTTACAAGAATTTTGTAAAAACTTATACATAGTGAAGTTGAAGAACACAGACTATCAAATTCACAGAGACAATATATCGTAAAACATATATTAAGGTTATAAACACCTACCTTTTGTTGTTAAGAAAACCTTGTTAACAAAATCTGTTTTGAACAATCACGCACTTGGCTTCTTCTCAAGCTCTCTAAATTTTTTTCCTTTCTCTTTTCTTACTTCTCTCAGCAATAGACTAGGTACTAACACTGAGCATAAACCAAAACTGATATACATAGAATAAAACTGATATGGCAATAATAAGCCTACTTATTATGTCAGTTATCAAACATATAACGTATAACTTATAAATATAAATATATTTTATTTATATATTTGTTTTATTTTATTAATAATTTAAAATCCAAAAAGAAATCCAAAAGCCATAGGCTTTGTTTGGCAAATCATTTAAAATAAAGGATTAATATACTTAAACCTTTTTGGCAAAACAAAATTAAAATTACTTTAATTTATTTTAATAACCCTTTATCACATAGTTATTTGTCACACTTTATTTAATAATAATTTATTAAATAAATTACTTAATCACATAACTCAATCCACATAACACATTAATTATTTAACAAATAAATAATTAATTAACTAATCACATTAATTATTTAGCAAATAAATAATTAACTAAATTAACTCAATCAAATTGAACAATTACTTATTTAATAAAAACACATCCAATAAATATTTATATAATCCAATAAATATTTATATAAATCAATAAATACTTATAACTTACATTTAAAAATCTGGAATGTTACATCATTCCCCTCTTATAAGGATTCTGTCCCCAGAATCACAACTCAAACAACACATTCGTTACATTAGAAGTCTTCACAATATGTTTATATGAAGTCTATATGTGTATTACATGATAATCAGTCTATTAGATTCGAGCTTTTAGGCAAATTTGGCTTTTTTTGTTCATGTCATTGCTGTAGGTCATTTGTCACGGATTTCGGACTGTGCCGCAGCATACCAAAGAAGATCTGAATCTCATGCAAATACGGGCGGCGCCATGTGCAAATACCAACCAATGGCTCGTGATTCATGCCCATAAATAATTAATCTCAAGATCTTGTAAGTATGAACCACATTAAATCGTGGCGCATGTCATGAAGTTAGCGAAGGTTCAGATAGCTTTTGTTTAATTACACAAACTTTGAAAATAAATGTTATGTGTTAATAATAGTAATGTTAAATGATAATTTCAGTAGTAGTAAACTATGAATGATCATGTTATTAAGTGTTACCTACTTGTAACATAGTTGATTATGTGAATGGGTAATTTAACCCATATGATGAATATATTTGTTTATATAAATATACAATGTTGGTAATGACTAATTATGTCATGATGACATATGTATAGGGTATTGATTCAAGTTTTAAGGTTTAGCTTGTGCTAAAGGCAAGTTTTCTAACTCTAAAACTTCGTTGTACAAGTTTAAATTCGTTGAGCACATTATTGCTTTTAATTCCATTTTAATTATGTAAGTTGCTAACTCTACACTTTCGTGGAGTTAGATTGTTTATTATTGATAAAGCGCTTGTAACTATTGGTTCATGAGGATGCAAGTTTTCTAATCCTTTGTCTTATTTAGCTAATTATTGTTTTCAATTTCGATTAACTTATAATGATATAAGTTGTCTAAAACTTTGGTTGAATGTTGAACAAGTTATTCTTGTATTTCAATTATTGATTTACATGCATAACTGAATTGCCATGCATGTTTAGTATTCAATTCTAATTAACCTTGGCTTAGTATTGTTCAAGCAAGGTATGCTATAGTTATTCAAATTGTATGCTATTAGATTATTCCTAATGCATGACTTTAGTTTACTATGATTGATTCAATCACTATTATTCTATAGTATAGTGTTATTGGTCTTATTCAACTACTCCTTAGTTGATGTTCGTTAAACTCCAAATTTCTTGAAAGCTTATCCAAACCAAACTTACTTTCAGTGCGGACTTGTATTCTAAATATTGAGATGAACTACTCTTTTAATAGAGGTTTACGCTTAACGTTGAAATGATTGTGCACAATACATTATACGAAGGGTTGATCCCCAAAAATGCATTGGAGTCCTTATAGTCTTATGATCGTTAAAGTTAAAGTTAAAAGATTACTTATAATCTGTGGACATGATTCACGGTCATTAGACCCTCGTTGAATGTTATAATTTTCGGAAAGTTAATAGAATATATTGTTTCGCTCTATTGAGCCTAATGTTGACAATTGATGTAAAAGTTTAAAGATTTATTTATTGTTATTTCAAGTGGGCCTTGTTTGCTCACTCTTGCTCGTAAAATTTCTTACATTTAAAGTTGAAACCGGTGACGTATTTCTAGCACCAAATAAAGGAAAAGGAAAGATGAACAAGCATCAAGACTTGTAATAGATTTGATAGTATTATTATTAGACTTTGGTTTAAAGATTAAAATGAAGTTTATTTAATTTCCGCATTTGAATGATTGTTGTTAAAGGTTAGATAACCTGGGAGATTTTTATTTAAGTTTAATCCTGTATGGACAGGTTTTGATTATTCAATTTTATTATAATTGGGTAGTTAGAAATGAATGTTTTGATTAAGTGAACACCAAATCTTGAGGAAATGAAGTACCAGGATTTGGGGGTGTCACAGGTTGGTATCAAAGCTTTAGGTTATGAACCTTGGGTGGGGGGGTAAAGCCTTAGGAAGTAACCTTTGAAAAGATAGTGGAGATAACTCTTATCGAGTTTTAAGAAAGAAGTAATAAAACACTTATGTGTTTATGTGTTTATAGTTTATGTACTCGTGAGTGTCGAGTAGTAATGATTAATAATTAAAATTTTAAAACTTTGTTGTCAGGATGACTAATGTCGGAGAATCTAGTCAGGCTAGGGAGGAGGGACCTCAAAGGCCTATAGAGGAGGACCCTCGCGACATTCAGTAGTTTGGGAACAACCATCGCCACGGAGTCACCGTTGGTCACATGAGTTGAGGATGAGGATGATGATGTGCAGACAGACGAGGAGGATCCCATTGAGTTACCACAGGAGGATGAGGATGATGAGGACGAGGAGGAAAGGATTCCACTTAACTCGACAGCAGGCCGTATATACGATGAAGTGCATGATCGTAATGTGGAACTTCAGGATATAGTTGAGGAGTTACAGGAGATAGTAGCTGAACAACAGACTGCAATGACACAAAAAGATGGCGAGATC
Organism: Panax quinquefolius; assembly: GCA_020205615.1. Taxonomy (NCBI): domain Eukaryota; kingdom Viridiplantae; phylum Streptophyta; class Magnoliopsida; order Apiales; family Araliaceae; genus Panax; species Panax quinquefolius. Next base: position 123,344,835 of record CM035167.1, read on the forward strand.
CAGGATCGTGATGAATGGCTGACAAACGCGGAGGAGAAACTAATACAGACTGAAGGAGAGAAAGAACAATTGATCGAGATGGTTACTGAACTGAATAGCAAGCTGAGAGAAGAAGCTGCTAAGAGGGAAAGAGCTGAAGATGCATACGAGGAAGCTTATCAACCAACTGGAAGAGCAGTAAGGAACTCACAGGCGAAAAGGATGAAGATGGAAAAGATGGATAAAGTATTTGACACCGCAATTAATCGAGCTCAAGATCGGGTCATGGGATATCCGATTCAGTTCGAGACGCTGCCATCATTCGTGTTAAATCGCAGAAGAATGTTTCAAGTCATGGAGGAAGAACGTGATATGGCTAAGAAGTATCTTAATAGATCATCATAGAAAATGTGCCTTTAAAGCACGTAATAAGTATTAAATAATGTGTAAATCCCTAGTGTTAAGTAACCATGGGATATGATAATAATGATGTTGTCCTGTAACTTTTGTAGTTCAGGAAAGGAATGTAAATAGCAGTGATGCTATTGTTTTTATGTTTTTCGAAGTAATGATGAATAAATAAAAGTTATTATTTTATTCAAAGTGTTATGTGTTATGTGGTTATTTCTTTTATGGAGTCAAATTAATTAGAAATACTTAAAGAAGTTGAGTAATAGTCTAATAGATGTTTTGTTTTAACAGAAAATGCCTCCCAGACGTGAACCACCCCGACAGAGAAACAATGAGAGAACTACCAATAACGGAAATGTTGATGGTAACCTCGTTTAACAACTAGTGACACTACTAACAGGAGCGTTGCAGAATCAACCACAAAACCATGGTATAATGTTTAAGGATTTCAAGGCGGTTGGACCACCTGAATTCCGCGGGTCTATGAATCACGTCGAAGCACAAACCTAGATTATGGAGATAGAAAAAGTATTCGATGTCGCTAGGGTAGGGGATGATCAGAAGACTACTTTCGCAACATTCATGTTGAAAGCAGATGCTAGTTATTGGTGGCAGGCCAATAAAACTCGTGAAGGGCCAGGAGTGATGACCTGGGATAGGTTCAAGGAGTTGTTCTTCGAGACCTATTTCCTGGAGAGTTCAAAGAGTCAGCTAGAAGTACAGTTTCTGGAACTAAAACAAGGGACGATGATGGTATCCGATTATGCTGCCAAATTCAATGAATTAGCGAGGTTTGCGCCATATCAAGTCAGCACAGACGAGCGTAAGGTGAAAAGATTTGAGAAGTGGGTATCACCAATTGAAGGTAAGAAAGGAGGATATACCTAGAACGACATTCAGAACTCGGTACGGACATTACGAGTTTCTGGTGATGTCTTTTAGTTTAACAAATGCCCCTACTGCGTTCATGGATTTGATGAATAGGGTGTTTAAACCATTCTTAGACAAGTTTGTGGTGGTATTTATTGATAACATTCTGGTGTATTCCAAAACTCAAGAAGAACACGTGGAACATTTACGTTTGACATTGGAAACACTAAAGAAGGAAAAGTTATACGCGAAATTCTCTAAGTACAAATTTTGGCTCGATCGTGTACAATTTTTGGGTCATGTGATTGACAAAGATGAGATTTCAATGGATCCATCAAAAGTGGAAGCTGTAATTGTGACGCCCCCAAAATTAGGTATACGTCACCCATCTTGGGTCGCCACTTACATGGTACATAAATTCAAATACAAACTTAATTATACATCGTGCAGGTGTAACATACGACAATACATAAACCGAGAGAGTTCTAATAGGAATATTGTCATTTAGACAATATCCATACTCAAGGAGTCCTCATTACATTTATTGTCACACTATTTAATGTAATAGTGAGAACTACTAATGCTATCTTGGGACCATCACTCTTTCCCCGACTCGTCCCGCCTATATTCTCATTTCAAGAGAAAAAAGTGAAAGAAAGGGTGAGCTCAACTAGCCCAAGAAGAAATATTATGACTAAGATAATGCGAATAAATTATCATTAGCCTTCAATGTTGTTAAACCGATAAAATACAATAGACAAACCAGTTTAATCTAAGTAAATGAATGTGCAATCCATTAAAAGAGTCAAGTAGAAAATAAAGTCTACTATCTTTTAGGTTTTAAAAGGTTTTCATCAATTTTTATCACTAAGACTCGGTTTAATGAATAAACCACAATATCTAATCATCCCCGCACTACCACGGCCAAGGATTTTCATCAAATTATCAATGGTCATGACTATACCGAATCACCCTCGGTCATAATCATACCAAAAACTATCCATCATCGTGCATTATGTGCCATCGAGGACTTTTATCACATCATTTATATCAAGCCATGATTATACCGAATGAACCTCGGTCATAATCATACTAAGTTCATCTATGCACGTAAGCCAAAGATAACTTTCAACATAATATAAACATGAGGATGATGACAATGATATAAGAATTCAATAAAACAAGTTCAAGAATTAATTTTCTAGGATTTATTAACGTCCAAATTGTCAACAAGAATCTTGTTTTGTAGAGTAAAATTCAAGAATGATCGGAAGAATATTTCCATGAAAAGATCTTTGGATGAAACGCAAATATCAAGGATATTCTACTAATTTCATGGAGTATATAAGTCAAAGTTTTAACCAACTGGGTATAATAAAGAATGGAATAACAAAAGAAATCACCACGCATGCGAGATCAGATGCAAAGTTATTCCAATGTAATAATAATAACGGAACCAAAGTCGTGAAATTCACATCGCAAGCAGGATGATCCAATGTAATAATAAATGTTGAATAATAAACAATGGAACCAGTCCTGTAAAACACATGCACGAGGATATTCCAAATGTAATAATAAATGCGGAAAAATAAACAATGGAACCAGATCCTGTGTAAAACACATGCAGGATATTCCAATGTAATAATAAAGAATGGAGTAATGTAAGAAGATCACCAAGTATAGCGGATTCAGCAGATCAAAAGTTATTCAAATGTAATAAATAAGAATGGAATAACATAAGGATTTCACCAAGTATAGGGTATCACGTATATACAAAAGTTATGTATAGGGTATACCACTTTTACGGAGTTATTCCAATGTAATAATAATGAATGGAATAATGTAAGTTCTCTTCATGAATAAGAAAGAATAACACCCTTACTGTACAACAAATAATACCCATTACCGTAAAAGACAATGGATAACAAAGTAGTGAAGTACCGTAATACTCTTCTTCTTTCTCTCTATAGATTTTCTCTATAGCTTCTCTCTATAATTCTCTCTCTAGAGTTTCAAAGTGAATTCGTAAGAAAATAATGAAGGAATGAGCTTCTATTTATAGGAAAATAGAATGCATATAGTAATTAATCCATGAACGGTCAGATTGATTTACTTTAATCTGACGGTCCATATTTAAAGCAAAATCTTTTAAATAAAATATCATATATTCTATTTATATAAAAACATTTTACTATGCAAACACTATGCAACACTATGCAAAACACTATGCAACACTATGCATAATAAAATATAATATATTCTATTTATAGAATAACTTTAATAAAGTATTCATTTTATATAAAAGATGTTTCGCTTTTATTACGTTAATAATAATAATAAAACAAAACGTCATTATCGCTATTATAATAATTCATATTAAATCCATAATAATGGAATCAAAATGAGTGACTTCTCACATAAGCATCAATAATCAATACCGTGTGCTACTATGCAACCACACGTATTACTGTACTTTTACTACCGAGTAGTTCAATAGTATCCACGGTAATACTTCCGCCGTTATTTCAATAAAATATTTTTGTCGTTTTCTCAATCCAACAATAATTCTGTTGTGGGGTCCACCAATGATTGAGCCGTTGTACGAATATTCCCTGCTAAACCGAATATTCCCCGACCAATCGAATATAATATAACCACTTGCATACTTTACACAATTTATAAATACTACCCACAACTATAATATTATCTCAAATTCACACCATAATATTAAAAAAATTATTTCGACAAAATTTAAATCTTTATTGATAAAATCTGGGGTCTCACAGTAATCAATTGGGAACAACCAAGAACACCATCAGAAGTGAGGAGTTTCTTGGGACTGGCTGGTTATTATAGAAGATTTATTCAAGATTTTTCTAAGATAGCCACTCCGCTAACAAATTTTACAAGGAAAGCTGTAAAATTCGTTTGGACAGAGAAGTGTGAAGAAAGTCTCCAAGATTTGAAGAAAAAGTTAAGTATGGCACCTGTGTTAACATTACCAGATAATACAGGAAATTTTGTGGTGTATAGTGATGCCTCACACAAAGGGTTGGTGTGTGTTCTTATGCAGAACGACAAAGTTATTGCGTATGCATCAAGACAACTAAAGGATTATGAGAAAGGGTATCCGACTCATGATTTGGAATTAGGCTGCAGATTGTATTTTTGCTCAAGATATGGAGACACTATCTTTATGGAGAGAAATGTGAGATCTACACAGACCACAAAAGTCTGAAGTATATTTTCACTCAGAAGGATTTGAACATGCGTCAAAGAAGATGGATAGAACTGATAAAAGATTACAATTGTGAGATTTTTATCATCCAGGCAAAGCAAATGTGGTTGCATATGCTTTAAGCAAGAAAGGTCGAGAGAAGTTGATGCTGATAACAACTCAGGAGGAGCTTATTTCAGCAATGACAAAACTGGAGTTGGAAATTAAATTTCCAAAAGAATCTGACGAACAACTATTCCAGATAGAAGCGGGTCCAACTTTAGTGGACAAAGTGAAGAATGCTCAACTACAAGATGAAGAGTATGGGAAAATCAAAGAGAATCTGATTGAAGGCGGGGATCTAAAATACAAGGTCGATACCGAAGGATTACTACGGTTCGAGGGAAGAATTTGGGTTCCAGCTGTGCTAAAACTGAAAGACAAAATCTTGACCGAAGCACACAACACAAGATATTCGATTCATCCAGGAAGCACGAAAATGTATCAAGATTTGCGCCGACATTTTTGGTGGCCAAACATGAAAAGGGATGTTGCTGAATGCGTAACGAAATGATTAACATGTCAGAGAGTAAAAGCCGAACATCAAAGACCCAGAGGATTACTTCAACCATTGGAAATACCGGAATGGAAGTGGGAACACATCACGATGGATTTTGTGGTGGGTCTTCCAACTACTCAGAGAGGATGCGATGCAATTTGGGTGATAGTGGATAGACTGACAAGGTCAGCGCACTTTTTACCAATAAAGATTAGATTCAATCTTGATCAGTTGGCAAGATTGTACATTAAAGAGATCGTTTCGAGGCACGGAGTGCCAGTATCAATTGTGTCCGATAGAGATCCGCGATTCACATCGAATATCTGGAAGAGACTACAAGAATGCATGGGGACACAGTTGCGAATGAGTATGGCTTATCATCCACAAACAGATGGCCAAAGCGAACGAATAATTCAGACATTGGAAGATATGCTGAGAGCATGTGTCATGGACTTTAAAGGAAGCTGGGAAGAACAATTACCGTTGGTGGAATTTGCTTACAACAACAGTTATCACGCGAGCATCGGCATGCCACCTTACGAGGCATTGTATGGCGAAAGTGCGAGAACTCCATCATCTTTGGGATGAAGTCGATTGAACGCCAACTGTTAGGACCGTAATCGGTGCAATAAACCGCCGACGTTGTCAAACTCATTAGACAAGATTAATAGCAAACCAAGAAGATAGACAGAAAAAGTATGCTGATCAACACAGACAAGATTGTGCATTCGGACGTAGGAACTTTTGTATTCCTAAAAGTTTCTCCCTGGAAGGGAAAATTTGTTTGATAAAAAGGAAAGCTAAGCCCGAGGTTTATTGGACCCTTTCAAGTCTGTGCGAAGAGTGGGAGAAGTGGCTTACGAGGTAGCTCTACCTCCGAGTTGGAAAACATTCATAATGTTTTTCACATTTCAGAGTTACGACCATATAAACCCGACTACAAACATGTGATCGAGTACGAACCATTGCAGTTCAAGAAAGATTTGTCTTATGAAGAGATTCCTATCCAGATAGTCGACGTAAAAGAACAAGTGCTCAGGAATAAAGTGATACCTTCTGTGAAGGTGATATGGAGGAACCACATATTCAAGAAGCTACGGGAACTCAAGAGAAAATGTTGAAAAAATACCACGAAGTTATTTGTTTAATATGTGTCTTGATTCTCGGGGATGTAATCTTTGTAAGTAGAGAAGAATGTAACGAATGATTTGTTTGAGTTGTGATTACGAGGTGAGTAATCCTTGTAAGGAGGGAATGATGTAACATTCCGTAATTTTAAAGTGTAATATTAAATATTAATTAATTTATATAAGTATTTAATGGATTATGTTTATTGTTGAATAAATAATTGTTCAATTTGAGTTGATGTGATTTAGTTAATTATTTGTTGAATAAATAATTAAATATTAAATATTAAATATTTATTTGCAATATTAAATATTTATTGAATTATATAAGTATTTAATGACAATTTGAGTTGATGTGATTTAGTTAATTATTTGTTGAATAAATAATTAAGGAGCTAAGAAAATTAGTTGTTATGAGTTTATATACCAATTTAATTTAATAAGTAAGCTAGAAAGCTTATAGTGATTTAAATAAATTATAATATTTTAAAAGGAAATGGTAATTTAAAATATTAGTTGGTCGAATAAAATTATAATTATAAAGAAATTATAGTTTTGTGATAATGATTTATGTGTTAAAGTAATTTAATAGATTAATATTTTAATTGATTATTTAATTAAATAGAAGTGTGACAAATAACCTTGTTATAAAGGAGTTACTAAAAATAAATTAAAAGAGTTGAATTTAGTTTTGCCAAACATGTCTTATTGCATATTAAGTCTTTAATCTAATGATGTGTTAGCAAACAAGGTATAAAGATTTATCCATTTGTTTTAATTAAGTTTACCAAACAAGGTGTAAAAGTTAATGGGTTATTTTATTAAGCCTAGCCAAACAAGCCTTATGGCTTTTGATTTTCAAAATTCTATAACTGATGTCAGTTAAAATCCTATACTTAATATCTATATTATTATTATACGTTATATGATAATACGTAAACTAGAGTTGGGAGAAGAGAGAAGAAGAAGAAGAAGAAGAAGAAGAAGAAGAAGAAGAAGAACACAGAGAAAAATTTGAGAAAACTCTAGAGAGAGTGAGTGATTCTAACAGGTTTTTGAGAAAGGAATTGGAGAAAAGAATAGCCATCATCTTCCTAATCAAAGGTAGGAGCTTAATCTCTTCTTTAAAAGTTTAGACTTCTTCTTCCAAAAAGTTCTATGTAAAATTTTTATAAAGGATTAATTGTTGTTATGTATATAGTTTTGTATGATTATTGATTATAAGGTTGTTTCATGAATTTGTATGTGATTATAGAAAATTTAAGTCATGTATGTATGTGTTTTGTGAAGAAAACCATATTACAGTGTTTACATGAAAATACATATGAATATGTCTTATTTTAAAATAGAAATTAAGGTTTAATTAGTTGTTAGATTGATAAATTGATTATAGAAATTGATAGAGTATGTATAATCATAACTATGATGTTTTGAAATTTCTGTTTTGATTGAAAAACAAAACCACAGTGTTGAATTTCATTAAAAATGTCAACAATGGAGTTTTTTCCAAAAACATTGAAATTGGGTGTTGTAACTTTGAGGTTTGTGTTATTTTATGAGTATAAACATGTTAGAAGTCTTCACAATATGTTTATATGAAGTCTATATGTGTATTACATGATAATAAGTCTATTAGATTCGAGCTTTTAGGCCAATTTGGCTTTTTATTCATGTCATTGTTGAGGTCGTCACGGATTCGGACTCTGGCGCCACAAAGCACGGCCAAAGAAGACAAATCAAGATCACAGTTGTCTTTGGCGCGCCATACCGCAGTGGCGCCAACCAATGGCTTTGTGACGCGTCATGAAGGTTAACTCAAATACAAAGCACGAACCATGATGTAAATTGTTGTTAAACAGTCATGAAAGTTAAAGAAAGGTTCGATAGTTTTATTTAATTACACAAACTTTGAAAATAAATGTTATGTGTTAATAATAGTAATGTTAAATGATAATTTTAGTAGTATTAAACTATGAATGATCATGTTATTAAGTGTTACCTACTTATAACATAGGTGATTACGTGAATGGGTAATTTAACCCATATGATGAATATATTTGTTTATATAAATATACAATGTTGGTAATGACTAATTATGTCATGATGACATATGTATAGGGTATTGATTCAAGTTTTAAGGTTTAGCTTGTGCTAAAGGCAAGTTTTCTAACTCTAAAACTTCGTTGTACAAGTTTAAATTCGTTAAGCACATTATTGCTTTTAATTCCATTTCAATTATGTAAGTTGCTAACTCTACACTTTCGTGGAGTTAGATTGTTTATTATTGATAAAGCACTTGTATCTATTGGTTCATGAGGATGCAAGTTTTCTAATCCTTTGTCTTATTGAGCTAATTATTGTTTTCAAATACGATTAACTTATAATGATATAAGTTGTCTAAAACTTTGGTTGAATGTTGAACAAGTTATTCTTGTATTTCAATTATTGATTTACATGCATAACTGAATTGCCATGCATGTTTAGTATTCAATTCTAATTAACCTTGGCTTAGTATTGTTCAAGCAAGGTATGTTATAGTTATTCACATTGTATGCTATTAGATTATTCCTAATGCATGACTTTAGTTTACTATGATTGATTCAATCACTATTATTCTATAGTATAGTGTTATTGGTCTTATTCAACTACTCCTTAGTTGATGTTCGTTAAACTCCAAATTTCCATGAAAGCTTATCCAAACCAAACTTACTAAAGTGCGAGATTGTATTCTAAATATTTGAGATGAACAACTCTTTTTATAGAGGTTTACGCTTAGCGTTGAAATGATTGTGCTCAATACATTTGCATTTAAGGGTTGATCCCCCAAGTACGTGGAGTCCTTATAGTCTTATGATTGATTAAAGTTAAAGTTGAAAGATTACTTATAAGCGTGGACATGATTCGTGGTCATTAAACCCTCAATTGAATGTTATAATTTTCGTAAAGTTAATAGAATATATTGTTTTGTTCTATTCAAATTTAATGTTGACAATTGATGTAAAAGTTTAAAGATTTATTTATTGTTATTTCAAGTGGGCCTTGTTTGCTCACTCTTGCCGTAAAATTTCTTCTGTTTAAAGTTGAAACCGGTGACGACTAAAGCACCAAAGAAACTAAAAGGAAAGATGAACAATAATCAAGACTTGTAATAGATTTGATAGTATTATTATTAGACTTTGGTTTAAAGATTGTAATGAAGTTTATTTAATTTCCGCATTTGAATGATTGTTGTTAAAGGTTAGATAACCTGGGAGATTTTTATTTAAGTTTAATCATGTATGGGCAGGTTTTGATTATTCAATTTTATTATAATTGGGAAGTTAGAAATGAATGTTTTGATTAAGTGAACACCAAATCTTGAGGAAATAAAGTACCGGGATTTGGGGGTGTCACAAACGGAGTGACGATCCAGATGTTTGCATTAGTAGTCCTTACTATTTTGTGAAATAGTGTGATAATAAATGTAATGAGGACTTCATTTGAGTTTGAATACTGTCTATAAGACATTATTCGTGTAAAAACTCTAAGCTACATTGTTGTCGTATTGTATAAAAGAAGTTTGTATTTGATTTATGTACCATGTATTTGGCAACCCAAGACGGGCGATGTATACCTATTTTGGGGGCGTCACAGATAATACCTTTAAGGAAGAGATTGCTAATTTTAGAAAGTGGCAAGATGATGCACATTGGCTCAATGCATCATGCTCGCATCCATGAGTACCGAGCTTCAGCGTTAGCATGAAACTATTGATGCTTCCACCATATTTCTGCACATAAAGTAGTTGATGGTGAGAAAAGTATGATTGAAAGATATCAGATATCTAAGGACGTCTTCCGATCTAGAATTTCTGATGACACTACTGTATAGACACAAGTCCTCAACATAATCAATTTGATTGAACAATTAGGACAACAAGGTTTTGTTATGGATGGAGAGTTGAGCCAAGATTTGATCTTCCAGTCACTCCTGGACTCCTTCTCACAATTGTTATGAATTTTTCATATGAACAAGCTAGATATCAGCCTCGCTGATTTTCTTAACATGTTGAAAATAAAGAAAGTCATTTTCCAACCAAGAAAGACTAAGTCTTACTGGTAGGGACCAAATGATCTTCTGAAAAGAAGAAATATTCAAAGAAGGTAAATAGAAAGGCAAAAACAAAGGATAATAAGAACAAAATTGATACGGATATCAAAAGAGTTTGCTTCGACTGCAATAAGCCTGAACATTGGAGATAAAAACTGCGAGAAGAATCTTGTAGAGGCTAACCAGAAGAAACTTAGTGAAGTTTCGGTTACAGATGCACGTTTGTTCATGATCAAAATAAATCTTTCTATAAGTCAAGTTTGTACTTGGGTATTGGATACCGGCTTTGGTTCTCATAAATATAGATTTATGGAGAGACCAAGCAGAAGTAGAAAGCTAAACAAAGGATAAGTAATCACATGTGTGGGAAATGAAGCAAAGGTTGCTGCATTAGCCATATGAACTTATAGTTTAGCATTGTCTACGGGCAAATCTATTAAGTCAATAAGTTGTTAATATATTCCGGTTCTCGTTAGAAAGATTATTTCCATTTTGTTGTTAGATAATTAAATTTTTGGTATTATACTTAAGAACTATTGTTGTTCTACTTATAATAATAATGTTTTGTATATAACTGAAATATTACTTAATGGATTTTTAATACTTGATTTACATGAAAATAGTTTTATAAATTGAACAAATTAGTATAAGAAAATGAGATGATCATTCAAAGATTTGAATATTTGTATTTGATGAAATACAAGCCTGAATGATTTGAAATGTTCAAAGAATTCAAAAGTGAAACTAATTTTAAAAGTATTAAAATTCTTTGATTAGACCGAGGAAGAAATATTTGCGCAATAAGTTTCTAGATCATCTTAAATGGTTTTCTCACAATGGACGTTTCTTGATACACAATAATTGATTGATATATCTGGAAACAAAAATCGTACCATGTTAGATATGGTGTGGTCCATAATGATTTTGCCAACATTCCAGTATCCTTCTGGGGTAATGCCCTAGAAATTGCTGCATATTTATGAAAAGATAACCTCAAAATCCGACCCCAAGACTCCATAAGAGTTATGGACATGGAGGATTCCTAATCTTAAGTATGTTAAGATAAGGGGTTGTCCAGCTTATGTGAAAAATGTTTCAAAAGGATAAGTTTGGGACAAAATTTTGACAAGTGCAGATTTGTGGGACATCCTAAAGTAAGTTTAGGGTACATATTCTATAATTCTACTGAGCAAAATGTGTTTGTTGCGAAACACGCTACCTTCTAAGATAAAGGTGTTTATCATTGAAGGGGTCAATGGGAGGATAATAGATCTTGAAGAGTTCAAGAACCACAAAGCACTATACCTCAAAAAGAGGAACCTGTAGATAAACCTATTGTACCATAACTGAATCGTAAATCTGGAATAGTACCAAAGATACATGGGAGGCATGGATTCATCATGAATGACGATGATGAGGTACACATCATAGAAGATGATGATTCAGTTATATACAATGAGTCTAAGAGTTGTAGACACTTATAGAAATGACAGATAATCATAAAATCTGATATGAATTTATGGCGAAAATGGAAAGGTGGAGACCTGTAAAACCAGACTGGTTTGAAAATATTTTAAATAAATTCAAAGAGTTGACTGTGATAAAACTTTATTACCGCTAGTAATGCTTGAGTCCATTTGAATTTTACTTGCGATTACAATTTATTATTACTAAATTTGGAAAATGGACGTGGAGATGCCCTTCCTCAAATATAAATTATTAGAGGAGAATGTATATATGATACAACCAGATGAATTTGTTTCAATGGTTGAAGCAAATCATGTATATGAGCTACAACAATCCATATTATGGATTGAAGAAAGCTTCTCTAAATGGAACAGTTGTTTTGATGAGATAATCAAAAGAGTTTGATTTTATCAAAAATAAGAATGAACCTAGTGTGTACAAAAGGGGAGCGTCGTGACATTCTTAGTATTATATGTTGATACATTAAGGATAAGGAATGACATTTCAATGCTATAATCAGTTAAGATAAAGTTGTCTAAACATTACTCCATGAATGATTTGGGAAGAATATCTCAATTGGGGATACAAATCTATATAGATAGATTTAAAAGGAAGATCAGCTTAACCCAAGGAACGTATATTCATTTGATGCTAAAGTCGTTTAGCATGACAAACTCCAAGAGATGTCTCACGATGATGAGCCATGCAGTGTATCTCTCTTAATAATCCTCATAGACTCCTAAAAAGAGAGATCACATGAGTAAATATCATTAATGCAACGAAATGTACGAGACCTAATGTTGATCGGTCATACTTTGGAGAAGATCTGTGACGCCCCCAAAATTAGGTATACATCACCCATCTTGAGTCGCCAGATATATGGTACAGAATTCAAATACAACTTAATAATACAATCGCCGTAGTACAATACGACAAAACATAAAGCTGTGAGTTTGAATACAAATATTGTCTACTAGAGAGTATACAAACTCAAAAGGAGTCCTCATTACAATTATTATCACACTATTTCACGAATAGTGAGGACTACTAATGCACCATCTAGGACCATCACTCCGCTTCCCGACTCGTCCAAATTTATATTCTCATTTCTCAAGAGAACGGTGAAAGAAAGGGTTAGCTCAACTAGCCCAAGAAGAAAAATATTATGACTAAGATAATGCGAATAAATTATCATTAGCCTTAAACAATGTTAAACCGATACAATATAACAAACATCAAGTTTAAGCTGCGCAATGAACAAGCAATCCATTAAAAGAGTCAAGTAGAGAATAAAATCTACTATCTTTTATGATTTAAAAGGTTTTTTTCATCACTTTTATCATTTGGGACTCAATTTTAATAAATAATCCACATCATCGAATCACCCCTGCACTACGGCCAAGGATATTCTTTAGTATCACGACCACAATTATCCATGCACTACGGGCCAAGAATATTTGTGTATTCATTAATGGTCATGATCATGCCAACAACTGTCCATCAATGCACTACGGGACAATAAGGACTTTTACCACATCATTTGTAACATTACGGTCATGATTACACCGAATAATCCCTGGTCATAATCATACCAAGTCCATCTATGCACTATAGGCCACATATGACTTTCAAAAAATATAAATATGAGGATGATGACAATGATATAAGAATTCAATAAAACAAGTTCAAGAATTAATTTGTCCAAGAACCAATAACGTCCAAATTGTCAACATGATACTGCTTTGTAGAGTAAAATTCAAGAATGCTCAGAAGAATATTTTCATGAAAAGATACTGGATGAAGCACAATTATCAAGGATATTCCACTAATTTCAAGGAGTATAGAAGTTAAAACTTTAACCAACTGAGTATAATAAAGAATGGAATAATAAAAGAAATCACCATGCATGCGGTACTTCGCATAGACAGGTTACTCCAACAGAATACTAAATAACGGTGTGACACCCCCAAAATAGGTATACATCACCTATTCTGAGTCGTCAAATACATGGTACAGAATACAAATACAAACTAATTATACAACAGTCGTGTAAAATACGACAAAACATATGCTGTGAGTTTTAATACAAATATTGTCATCTAGACAATATCCACACTCAATGGAGTCCTCATTACATTTATTATTACACTATTTCACAGAATAGTGAGGACTACTAATGCACCATCTAGGACCATCACTCTGTTCCCCGACTAGTCTCAGTTACGTTCTCATTTCTTGAAGAGAACAATGAAAGTAAAAGGGTGAGCTTAACTAGCCCAGTAAGAAATATTATGACTAAGATAATGCAGAATAAATTATCGTTAGCCTTCAACAGTGTTAAACTGATACAATATAACAAACATCAAGTTTAACTGCAGCGGAACAAGCAATCCATTAGAAGAGACAAGTAGAGAATAAAATCTACTATCTTCTATGATTTAAAAAGGTTTTTCATCACTTTTATCGCTGAGACTCAGCTTAATAAATAATCCACATCATTAAATCATCCCTGCACTACAGACCAAGGATATTCTTTTAGTATCACAAGCACGAATTATCCATGCACTATGGGCTAAAGATAATCGTGTTTTCATCAACGGTCCTGATCATGCCATAAAATAATTCATCTTTGTACCCTTGGCCGAAGAGAATCCATAGCTATAATCATACCAAAAATTGTCCATCAATGCACTACGGGCCAATGAGGACTTTTACCACATCATTTGTAATATTACGGTCATGATTACACCGAATAATCCCTGGTCATAATCATACCAAGTCCATCTATGCACTACAGGCCACAGATGACTTTCAAAAAAAAATATAAACATGAGGATGATGACAATGATATAAGAATTCAATAAACCAAGTTCAAGAATTAATTTGTCCAGGAACCAATAACGTCCAAATTGTCAACATGATATTTCTTTGTGGAGTAAAATTCAAGAATGCTCAGAAGAATATTTCCATGAAAAGATACTGGATGAAGCGCAAATATCAAGGATATTACACTAATTTCATGGATTATAGAAGTCAAAACTTTAACCAACTGAGTATAATAAATAATGGAATAATAAAAGAAATCACCATGCATGCGATAGATCATAGCATGCACAAAGTTATTCCAATGAAATAATAAATAACGGAATCGAATCCCAAGGCGTAAAAGCGCACGTACATGATATGATATTCCAACAAAATAATAAAGATGGAATCGTGTCGTGAAGCCGTAAAACGCATGCATGTGATATTCCAAAAGAATAATAAAGATGAAACCAGGTCCGGCGTAGAACGCACAGACAGGATATTCCAACAGAATAATAAAGACGGAACCAAGTCCGGCGTAGAACGCACAGACAAGATATTCCAACATAATAATAAGGAATGAAATAATAGAAGAATTTCACCAAGTATGCGGTACTTCGCATAGAGAGGTTATTCCAATATAATAACAAATAATGGAATAACAGAAGTTCTCTTCATGAAGACGAAAGAAAGAAATAATACCCCTTTCGAATACAACAAATAATATTCCCTACCTTAGAAGAAACTGGATATAGAAGTGGTGAAGTAGCAGAATACTTTTCTTCTTTCTCTCTATAATTTCTCTCTATAATAATTGCTCTATAGCTTTAGTGAATTGGTGAGAAATGAAGGAAGAATGAGCATCTATTTATAGAAAAATATAGTTTCGATAATTGCACGTTTTGGGGCTCAAAATATTACAGTATAATACATTCCTCTTTTTCTTCACTTTAAATTTAGTCCTGCAAGTATTATCAATCTTGCACCAACTCCCCTAATAGTAAATAATGTGAATAATTAGTTCAATAATGTGAATCAATAGTATAATCATGTGAAAAATATGAATTTCAGTATAGTACCTCCATCTATACCTCCATTTTTAATTTAGTCATGCAAGTATTATCAATCTTGCACCAACTCCCCTAATAGTAAATAATGTGATTCAATAGTACACATATGTGAACAAATAGTTATGTAAGCATGTGAATTAATAGCAATTAATTGCTCATTTATCCGATAAATTACCCGATTTATCAATATAACCCCTAGACATCAATTATCATCGGAATAAATGTCGATTTTCACTAACACAAACAATTCCAACATAATGAAACTATTTTTAGCAAAAATATAAATTTTGAAATTTTGAAGTTTGACTTTTCCCGAAAAAGTCAACTGTTGACTTTTTGACCAAATAGTGAATTCCGGGAAATTTTGTGTTTATAGACTATTTTACTAATTTCAATGTTAGGACTCAAATATCATGTCAAGCGTCTCCAAATTCAACTCCGAACAACATTCATTACTAATATTATAACTCACAATATTTATCAACCAGGTCGTTCCTAGGAAAGAAGGGTCTTTCCAATAAGGATTTCTCCCTATTGGCGTAAATTAAGTGACCAAACCTCTCCTCGTGAGAACTTCTAGACATTGTAAATATTGCAATTTAATAATATGAATAACTTTGTCGTCTCAATTATTGATTTAATAAAATAACATTTTATGCAAATGATACTGTGACAATAATTGAATCAATAATATGAGAGATATGATGCAAAGAATTATCGTAGTAATAATTGAGTATAAGCGAGTGATTTCTCACGTAACCATCAATAATCAATACCGGTATTGCTACTATGCAACACGGCAGATATCTTATTACTTTACTACCGAGTAGTTCAACAGTTTTAACGGTAACACTTCCGCCATTATTTTTATAAAAAGATAATTCTGTCGTTTTCTAACTACGACAATACTTCCAATGTGGGGTCCACCAATGATTGTGTCGTCATACGAATATTCCCCGACAAAAAGAATATTCCCAGACCAATCGAATATTTTATAACAACTTGCATACTTTGAAAAATTTATAAATACTACCCACAACTATAACATTATATCAAACCCACACCATAATATTCAAAAAAATATTTTGATAAATTTAAATCTTTATTCATAAAATCTGGGGTTTCACAATCTCCCCTCCTTATGAAATTTCGCCCTCGAAATTTACGTACGCACTTGATATGCCAAAGAGGTGAGGATACCTTGACTTCATTTCAGATTCTAACTCTTGAGGTATAACCTTTGAGTGTTGAATACGATCCTTCTTATCCAAGATTTTAACACGTATCTCCTCAAACGTTAAATCTTACGCTATATCGTCTAGTTCTAATTTAATAATATGGTTAAGAATGTCGTCCACATATTTACGTAACATCGATACGTGAAAACGCGTTATGAACATATCTGACATACTTGGCGGTGAAAGCGAGTATATAGGCCATAGTTCCTACTCGATCGAGGATTTCAAATGGGCCAATTAAATCGAGGGTTGAGATTTTCTCTCTTCGTCGATTCTTTCTTCTAGAATAACGCCCTCTTGAACCTTCTTCATTCATCAGCTCCGAGTGTGTAGCTTGAGCGGATTTAACTTTATCGATTAAAGTCAATTCTAATCAAATATTTGTTATCTTCACGTGGGTTCCTAGAGTATTTAACTCTATCTTCATCATTTGTAAGTCGTACGAAATGCGTCTGTGTTAACAACATCGCACTCGTAAATGCATACGATCTTCTACTCAACGCGTCAGCTACCATGTTTGTTTTTCCCACGATGGTATTGAATGGTACTATCATAATCTTCAACAGCTCAAGCCAACGTCTTTGGCGCATGTTACGTTCATTTTAGTTGAAGAAATATTTGAGGGTTTTAGAAATGGGTTTTGTACTGGGGTCAATACAAATTTTGATTTCACGCTCTAGGGGTAGGCTAAGAAGTCTTCAAGAATACGTCAGGAAATCTATTAACAATAGAAATGTCATTCAAAATTGTGACTCTCATCCAAGACTTGGATAGTACGTCACATTGATACCTATCAACTTGTCATCGTCATTCACGACATCACCTACAGAAAGTCTGGCTTCGGTGCATTCCACACAAGTAAGTCAACAACGAAAGGCTCGGGGCTCTTTACTTATGGCTTAATATGACAGTGATTGACTTTAGTGGTTTGGTTACTTAAAAAGTTAGGAATATAAAAGCTAACAACCTTATGAAAAGTATGATGAGTAGTTAACCAATCGATTCCAAAAATCACATCCATGCAAATATTTATAAAGAGATAAGATCGACAGGTAACGTGAAAGTGTTGATTTGAATCAAACAAGATTTATAAATAGTAGAGGTAACGAAGGTTTCTCCCAACTGAGTTTCAACAGATAAATCAAAATCTAACTTCTCCAGAGTTAAATTCAAACATTGAACACAACTAGGTGAAATAAAAGAGTGAGTAGAACCGGTATCTAACACGGTATAAACTTCACAAGAGTTTATGACTAACATACCCGTGATAATTTTATTCAGGTTCCTTGTCACGAAAAAAATGTTCTCTCTTAAACTACCAGCTTTGACTTTTCTGGGACGGCCTTTGGTGCCTCCATCCTAGTTGAACTTGTCTTCGGTGAACGAAAAAATCGGGCTAAGTGACCTTCTCTTCCACAATTATAACATGCTTTAGATTGACATCAGCAGTTTGGACCGATGTGTCCTCCCTCTCGCATTTGAAACATACTGACCGATGATCGTTCTTCTTCCTTTGAAACGGGTCTTTGGTCTTCATTGTCTTTCCATCATTATTGAACCTTCTCTTCTTGAAATTTCCACTTCTATTATCTTGGCCATGATTACCACCGAAGTGGTTACCATTCTTGGCATGATAATTTCTCCCACGATGGTTATCATTGTTCCGATGGCCGTTGCCACCGGTACGATTACTATCATGTTGTTGGTTGTTGCCTTTTGGTTGTGCTGACTCGTTCCAATAACTGAGACCTATTCACAACATCTGAATATAAACAAAGTTTGTGAGAAATGAGGTATTGACGTATATTGGGTTTCAAACCTCTTAAAAACATTCCCGTCATTCGCTCCTCATTATCGACCAAATGGGATGCAAACCGAGATAACTCGACAAACTTAGCCTCGTACTGCGACACGGTCATATTGTTTTGCTCCAGCTTGATGAACTCCACCTCCTTCATGTGACGAATACTTTTGGGAAAGTACTTATCATTGAACAGCTCTTGGAACTTCCCCCAAGACATCTTGAGTGCGTTAGTGCAGGTGCATTTTCTGATTCCCACCGATGTCTGCCTCTTCACAATAACATAAAGGTGGCAAAGGAACCTTTTGCTCCTCTGAGCATCCCAAGATATCAAGTATCTTGGTGATCTGCTTTAACCATGTCTCCGCCTTAAGTGGTTCTGGCTTTCCCAAAAACTCCGGTGGTCCCAACTCCTTGAACAGCTTAGCGGTGACCAACCGTGGGTTGCCATTATTTCCTCCTGCATTATGAACAGGAGTCTCTCTCGTCTGGTGTTGCATGAATTCTAAGAAGCTCCTAAACGTACCGTCGTTCATCATTTGGTCAGTGTTGTTATTTACAGAAGAATTATCGCCATCCTGTTGCACATTGTCCTGATTATTGATCTGTGGAGACTCAACGGTCTCCTGTGCTCCATTGCTATTCTCAACATTCTCGGATGTCATTTTCAAATACTGCAACAAAATAAGGGTTAATTGACATGTAACATATTATACCTATACTCTGACCGACCAATTAAATATCAAATAAACTTAGGTAGGTCATACTAGCGAAGTAATTCCCCGTCTCTCCCCTCCTAGTTCTTATCTCACATCTCAGCCAGGGATCATATCCCTAAGCCTTGATACCAACTGTGACGCCCCCAAAATAGGTATACATCACCTATTCTGAGTCGTCAAATACATGGTACAGAATACAAATACAAACTAATTATACAACAGTCGTGTAAAATACGACAAAACATATGTTGTGAGTTTTAATACAAATATTGTCATCTAGACAATATCCACACTCAATGGAGTCCTCATTACATTTATTATTACACTATTTCACAGAATAGTGAGGACTACTAATGCACCATCTAGGACTATCACTTTGTTCCCCGACTAGTCCCAGTTACATTCTCATTTCTTGAAGAGAACAATGACAGTAAAAGGGTGAGCTCAACTAGCCCAGTAAGAAATATTATGACTAAGATAATGCTGAATAAATTATCGTTAGCCTTCAATAGTGTTAAACTGATACAATATAACAAACATCAAGTTTAACTGCAGCAGAACAAGCAATCCATTAGAAGAGTCAAGTAGAGAATAAAATCTACTATCTTCTATGATTTAAAAAGGTTTTCATCACTTTTATCGTTGAGAGACTCGACAATAAATAATCCACATCATTAAATCATCCCCGGACTACGTGCCAAGGATATTCTTTAAGTATCACGACCAATTAATTATCCATGCACCACGGGCCAAAGATAATCGTGTTTTCATCAACAGTCCCGATCATGCCATAAAACAATTCATCTTTGCACCCTTGGCCGAAGAGAATCCATAGCTATAATCATACCAAAAATTGTCCATCAATGCACTACGGGCCAATAAGGACTTTTACCACATCATTTGTAATATTACGGTCATGATTACACCGAATAATCCCTAGTCATAATCATACCAAGTCCATCTATGCACTACAGGCCACAGATGACTTTCAAAAAAAAATATAAACATGAGGATGATGACAATGATATAAGAATTCAATAAAACAAGTTCAAGAATTAATTTGTCCAGGAACCAATAACGTCCAAATTGTCAACATGATATTTCTTTGTGGAGTAAAATTCAAGAATGCTCAGAAGAATATTTCCATGAAAAGATACTGGATGAAGCGCAAATATCAAGGATATTCCACTAATTTCATGGATTATAGAAGTCAAAACTTTAACCAACTGAGTATAATAAATAATGGAATAATAAAAGAAATCACCATGCATGCGAGATCAAGACATGCACGCAGTTATTCCAACAGAATAATAAATAACGGAATCAGTCCAGAAACGCATGCATGCGAGGATATTCTAACGAATAATAATAAAGACGAGAATCAGTCCCGGCGAGAACGCATGCATGCGGGATATTCCAAATGAATAATAAAGACGGAACCAAGTCCAAGTACGTAGAACGACCGACAAGATATTCAGCAATATAATAATGAGGAATGAAATAATGAAGAATTTCACCAAGTATGCAAGATTAAGATAGAGAGGTTATTCCAATATAATAACAAAGAATGGAATAACAGAAGTTCTCTTCATGAAGACGAACGAATGAAATAATACCCCTTTCGAATTCAACAAATAATATTCCCTACCTTAGAAGAAACTGGATATAGAAGTGGTGAAGTAGCAGAATACTTTTCTTCTTTCTCTCTATAATTTCTCTCTATAATAATTGCTCTATAGCTTTAGTGAATTGGTGAGAAATGAAGGAAGAATGAGCTTCTATTTATAGAAAAATATAGTTTCGATAATTGCACGTTTTAGGGCTCGAAATATTACAGTATAATACATTCCTCTTTTTCTTCACTTTTTATTTAGTCCTGCAAGTATTATCAATCTTGCACCAACTCCCCTAATAGTAAATAATGTGAATCAATAGTTCAATAATGTGAATCAATAGTATAATCATGTGAAAAATACGAATTTCAGTATAGTACCTCCATCTATACCTCCATTTTTAATTTAGTCATGCAAGTATTATCAATCTTGCACCAACTCCCCTAATAGTAAATAATGTGATTCAATAGTACACATATGTGAATAAATAGTTATGTAAGCATGTGAATTAGTAGCAATTAATTGCTCATTTATCCGATAAATTACCCGATTTATCAATATAACCCCTAGACATCAATTATCATCAGAATAAATGTCAATTTTCACTAACACAAACAATTTCAACATAATGAAACTATTTTTATCATAAATATAAATTTTGAAATTTTGAAGTTTGACTTTTCCCGAAAAAGTCAACTGTTGACTTTTTAACCAAATAGTGAATTCCGGGAAATTTTGTGTTTATAGACTATTTTTACTAATTTCGTCGTTCCGGACTCAAATATCACGTCCGCGTCTCCAAATTCAACTCCGAACAATATTCATTATTAATATTATAACTCACAATATTTATCAACCAGTCGTTCCTGTGAAAGAGGGGCTTTCAATAAGGATTTCTCCTATTAGCATGTTAATTAAGTGACCAAAGCTCTCCTTGACAGAACTTCTAGACATTGTAAATATTGCAATTTAATAATATGAATAACTTTGTCGTCTCAATTATTGATTTAATAAAATAACATTTATGCAAATGATACTGTGACAATAATTGAATCAATAATATGAGAGATAAAATGCAGCAATTACTGTAGCAATAATTGAGTATAACTGAGTGACTTCTCACATAAGCATCAATAATCAATACCGTGTGCTACTATGCAACCACGCGTATTACTGTACTTTTATTACCGAGTAGTTCAACAGTTTTAACGGTAACACTTCCGCCGTTATTTTTATAAAACGATAATTACGCTGTTTCTAACTACGACAATACTTACGTTGTGGGGTCCACTAATGATTGTGCCGTCGCATTTAATATTCCCCGACAAAAGAATATTCCCGCACCAATCGAATATTTTATAACAACTTGCATACTTTGAAAAATTTATAAATACTACCCACAACTATAACATTATATCAAATCCACACCATAATATTCAAAAAATATTTTGATAAATTTAAATCTTTATTCATAAAAACGGGGTTTCACAAGCGGAACCAGTCGCAGACAAAATTAAGACCTATGACGGGATGTTCCAATAGAATAATAAAGAATGGAATAACAATGAAATCACCATACATGCGGTACTTGCATGAGAAAAGTTATTCCAATGAGAATACTAATAAGGGGCGGAATCGGTCCCACGTAAAACGCATGAACATGGATATTCCAATAGAATAATAATAAAGAGCGGAACTGTGTTTAGCAGAAAACGCATGCTGAAGAAGATATTCTAATGTAATAATAAAGAGGCGGAATCAGTCCCACAGTAAAACACTGTGAGCATGTGATATTCCAAATGAATAGTAAAAGGCGGAATAATAGAAGAATGTCACCAAGTATAGGGTAGCCCGCGTATATAGGTTATTCCAACAGAATAATAAAGAATGGAATAACATAAGATCTCTTCATGAATATAAAAGAATAACACCCCTTAGGAGTACAACAAATAATATTCCCTACCTTAAGAAGAAGAGTACTGGATATATAAGTAGTGAAGTAGCAGAATACTTTCTTTCTTTCTCTCTATAGTTTATCTCTCTAGAGTTTCAGTGAATTCGTAAGAAAATAATGAAGGAATGAGCTTCTATTTATAGAAAAATGCACTGCTTAGTAACTAACTCATGAACGGTCCAGATTGATTTACTTTAATCCGACGGTCCATATTTAAAGCAAAATCTTTTAAATAAAATATAATATATTCTATTTATAATCTAATAAAATGAATAACTTTATAAAAGATTTTACTATGCAAACATATTTATGCAGCACTATGCAAAACACTATGCATAATAAAATATAATATATTCTAATTATTGTCTAATAAAAGCAGATAGCTTTATAAAAGTATTCATTTTATATAAAAAGATTTTACTATGCAAAATACTATGCAGACACTATGCAACACTATGCATAATAGAATATAATATATTCTATTTATAAAATAACTTTATAAAATTATTCTATTTTATATAAAAAGATTTTCTGTATTATTACATTAATAATACTAACAAAACTGAGTGACTTATCACGTAAGCATCAATAATTAATACCGTGTGCTACTATCCAACCATGCATATTATTTTACTTTTAACATCGGGAGTTTCAACAGTTAATGGTAAAACTTCCGCCGTTATTTTCATAAAGTATTTTTGTCGTTTCTCAATTCGACAATAATTCCGTTGTGGGGTCCACCAATGATTGTGCCGTTGTACTAATATTTCCTGTTAAAACGAATATTCCCCGACCAATCGAATATTATATAACAATTTGCGTACTTTGCAAAATTTATAAATATTACCCACAACTATAACATTATACCAATTTCACTCCATAATATTCAAAAATAATATTTATAGAAAATTCATCTTTATTCAAAAAGTTGGGGTTTTACAATCTCCACTTCTTATGAAATTTCACCCTCGAAATTAGGGTACGTACCTGGTATATTGAAGAGGTAAGGATACCTTGATTTCATTTCAGATTCTAACTCCCAAGTCATTTCCTCAACATCGTGGTTTCTCCACAAAACTTTGACTTGAGGTATAACCTTGGAGCGTAGAATATGTTCCTTCTTATCCAAGATTTGAACAGGAACCTCTTCATACGTCAAATCTTCCGCTATTTCGTCCGGTTCAAACTCAATAATTTGGTTCGGGTCTTCCACATATTTACGTAACATGGATATGTGAAAAACGTTATGAACATGAGACATACTTGGCGGTAAAGCGAGTCTATAGGCCACAGTTTCTACTCGATCAAAGATTAAAAATGGGCCGATGAATCGAGGATTGAGCTTTCCTCTCTTTCCAAATCTCATAACTCCTTTCCATGGAGCAACACGTAACAACACATGATCTCCTATATTGAATTCCACGTCCTTTCGATGAAGATCAGCATAACTCTTTTGTCGATCTTGTGAGGTTTTTATACGTTGTCAGATCGTTTGAATCTTTTCCGTAGTCATACGTACCAACTCCGGTCCCAACAACGTTGCTTCACCCACCTCATCCCAAAGATATCTTGGAGAATGACATTTTCTTCCATACAACGCTTCGAATGGAGCCATGCCAATACTTGCTTGATAACTGTTGTTGTAGGAAAACTCCACCAATGGTAAGAACTTGTCCCAACTTCCCTTGAAGTCATGGACACAGAGTCTTAATAAATCTTCAAGAGTTTGAATCATCCTCTCCGACTGTCCATCCATCTGGGGATGATATGCCGAGCTAAATCGTAAATCCGTGCCCATAGCTTTTTGCAAACTAACCCAAAATCTTAAAGTGAATCTTGGGTCTCGATCAGAAACTATGGATACTGGCATACCATGCAATCTTACAACCTCATTTATGTACATACGAGCAAGACGTTCAAGTGTATAAGTTTCTCATATCGGTAAGAAATGAGCAGACTTGTTCAATCTATCAACAATGACCCAAATCGCATCTATGCCTTGAGAAACTTTGAGAAGACCGGTAACGAAATCCATGGTAATGTGCTCCCACTTCCATTCTGGAATTTCAAGTGGTTGCAATGGACCTTTTGGTACTTGATGCTCTGCCTTGACTCGTTGACACGTTAGACACCTTGAGATAAACAGCGCTATCTCTCTCTTCATATTACTCCATCAAAATGTATGACGAATATCATAATACATTTTGGTACTCCCAGGATGGATTATAAATGGTGTGTTATGCGCCTCCATCATGATTTTATACTTTAAATCAGCGTCGTTAGGAACACAAAGTCTGGAGTTGACTCGAAGTATTCCTTCTTCATCGATTCTTGCTTCCCAAGATAGCACCTTCTTGCACTTTCTTCCTCATACGCATCGCCTCAGTGTCAGTGTAGCTTGGCGACTTTAACTTTATCAATTAAAATCGGTTCTACTCAGATATTTGCCATCATCACATAGGTCCCAGGAGTCTTTAACTCTATCTCCATCCTTTGCAAGTCACACAAAATGGGCCTTTGCGTTGACAATATCGCATTCGCACTTGCATAAGATCTTCTACTCAATGCGTCAGCTACCACGTTCGCTTTTCCAGGATGGTATTAGATGGTATGATCATAATCTTTCAATAGTTCAAGCCAACGTTGTTGTCGCATGTTGAGTTCCTTTTGACTGAAGAAATATTTGAGGCTTTTATGATCCGTAAAGATCTCCACTTTCTCCCCATACAAGTAATGCCTCCAAAGCTTTAGTGCGAAGACAACAGCTGCCAACTCTAGATCATGAGTAGGATAATTCTTCTCATATTTTTTGAGTTGTCGTGAGGCATAGGCTATGACTTTCCCATGTTGCATGAGAACACATCCTAACCCTTTGCCCGAAGCATCACTGTAGATGACAAATCCCTCCGAACCAGATGGTATTATCAGAACAGGTGCTGAAATGAGTCTCCTCTTGAGTTTTTGAAAACTCTTCTCACATTCCTCGCTCCAACCGAACTTTTTATCTTTTCGAGTCATCTGAGTTAGTGGAGTAGCGATTCGAGAAAACCCGTCTACAAATCTCCGATAATAACCAGCTAAGCCGAGAAAGCTACGTACTTCGGTCACTGATTTAGGTTGCTCCCAGCTTTGAATAGCTTCAATCTTTGCTAGGTCAACAGATATTCCATGACTTGATACCACGTGCCCAAGGAATGCTACTTCTTCAAGCCAGAACTCGCATTTCTTTAACTTGGCATAAAGCTTATATTCACGAAGCTTTTGGAGTATCAGCCTCAAATGTTGCTCATAATCTTCACGGGTTTTGGAATATATGAGGATGTCATCAATAAAGACGACCACAAAGTGATCCAAATATTCCTTTAATACTCAGTTCATCATATCCATAAAGGCAGCAGGAGCATTAGTCAATCCAAAGGACATGACTAGGAATTCATAATGCCCGTACCGAGTTCTAAAAGCCGTCTTTAGAATGTCATCAGTTCTAATCTTTAATTGGTGATATCCGGAACGAAGATCAATCTTTGAAAAGAATTTGGCTCCTTGCAACTGGTCAAACAGGTCATCAATATGTGGCAATGGGTACCTATTTTTGATGGTGACATGATTCAACTCCCGATAATCAATACAAAGTCGCATACTCCCATCTTTCTTTTTCACGAATAGAACAGGAGCACCCCAAGGAGAAGTACTAGGATGAATGAAACCGATGTCTAACAATTCCTGTAGTTGGGTCTTTAACTCCTGAAGTTCAAATGGAGCCATTCGATATAGGGCTTTAAAAATAGGTTTTGTACCAGGTTCAAGGTCGATACAAAATTCAATTTCACGCTCTGGGGGTAGGCCAGGAAGTTCTTCAGGGAATACGTCAAGAAATTCATTAACAATAGAAAAATCATTCAAAACTGACGTATTCTTGAAATGTCCATTTTTACTGTCTTGGCCATGATTACCACCGAAGTGGTTACCATTTCTGGCATGTTGATTCCCCCCACGTTTGTTGTCACATAGTTCGATGGTGATGCCTTTGGTATTTTCATGATCTTCACCGCTTTCTCTTGGTTGCGTTGACTCATTACCGCGCTCCAATAACTGAGCCCTATTTACAACATCTGAGTACAAACACAGTTTATGAGAAATAATATATTGACGTATCTCTGGTTTCAAACCACTTAAAAACATTCGCGTCATTCGCTCCTCATTATCGACCAAATGGGATGCAAACTGGGATAACTCCACAAATTTAGCCTCGTATTGCGACACGGACATATTGTTTTGTTCCAATTTGATAAACTCCACTTCTTTCATGTGACGAATACTCTCGGGAAAGTACTTGTCGTTGAATAGCTCTTGGAACTTCTCCCAAGACATCATCGAAAAGGCCGTCGGTACGCTTTTTCTGATTCCCACCCGATGTCGCCTCTTTACGCAACATGAAGGTGGCGAAGGGAACCTTTTACTCCTTGGAGCATCCCAAGACATCAAATATCTTGGTGATCTGTTTTATCCATGCTTCCGCCTTACGTGGTTTTGGCTCTCCAATAAACTCCGGTGGTCCCAGCTCCTTGAACTGTTTAGCGGTGACCGTCCGAGAGTTTCAAGTGTTTCCACCTACATTTTGGACAGGAGCCGCTCTCGCCTAATGTTGCATGAATTGCATAAAGCCTCTGAACAATCCATCATTCATCATTTGGTCCGTGTTGTTGTTTGCATGAGGATTGTCGCCTTCCTGATGCACATTATCCTGATTATTGATATGTGGAGACTCAACGGTCTCTTGTGCTCCATTGCTATTCTCAACATTCTCGGATGTCATTTTCAGATACTGCCACAAAACAAGGGTTAGTTGACATTAAAATATTATCTCTAAACTCTGACCAACCAATTTAAATACAAAATAAATTTAAGTAGGTCATACTAGCGAAGGAATTCTCCGTCTCTCCCCTCCTAGTTCTAGTCTCACATCTTAGCTAGGGATCATATCCTAAGCTTTGATACAACCGTGACGCCCCCAAAATTAGGTATACATCACCCATCTTGAGTCGCAAATACATGGTATGTAATTCAAATACAACTTAATAATATGGTATGCCGTGTACAATACGACAAAACATAAACTGTGAGTTTGAATACAAATATTGTCTACTAGAGAGGATACAAACTCAAAAGGAGTCCTCATTACAATTATTATCACACTATTTCACAGAATAGTGAGGACTACTAATGCACCATCTAGGACCATCACTCCGTTCCCCGACTCGTTCCAACTATATTCTCATTTCCTGAAGAGAAGAGTGAAAGAAAGGGTGAGCTCAACTAGCCCAGTAAGAAATATTATGACTAAGATAATGCAGAATAAATTATCATTAGCCTTAAACAGTGTTAAACTGATACAATATAACAAACATCAAGTTTAACTGCAGCGGAACAAGCAATCCATTAAAAGAGTCAAGTAGAGAATAAAATCTACTATCTTTTATGATTTAAAAGGTTTTTCATCACTTTTATCGCTGGGACTCAGCTTAATAAATAATCCACATCATCGAATCACCCATGCACTACGGCCAAGGATATTCTTTAGTATCATGACCACAATTATCCATGCACTACGGGCCAAGAATATTTGTGTATTCATTAATGGTCATGATCATGCCAACAACTGTCAATCAATGCACTACGGGCCAATGAGGACTTTTACCACATCATTTATAACATTACGGTCATGATTACATCGAATAATCCCTGGTCATAATCATACCAAGTCCATCTATGCACTACTACGGGCCACGAGATGACTTTCAAAAATATAAATATGAGGATGATGACAATGATATAAGAATTCAATAAAACAAGTTCAAGAATTAATTTGTCCAAGAACCAATAACGTCCAAATTGTCAACATGATACTGCTTTGTAGAGTAAAATTCAAGAATTCTCAGAAGAATATTTCCATGAAAAGATACTTGATGAAGCGCAATTATCAAGGATATTCCGCTAATTTCATGGAGTATAGAAGTCAAAACTTTAACCAACTGAGTATAATAAAGAATAGAATAACAAAAGAAATCACCATGCATGCGGTACTTTGCATAGACAGGTTACTCCAACAGAATACTAAATAGCGGAACCGGTCGAGGTAAATTGACCGACAAGATGTTCCAATGTAATAATAAAGAATGGAATAACAACGAAATCACCATGCATGCGGTACTTAGCATGTATAAAGTTATTCCAACAGAATACTAATAAGGGCGGAATCAGTCCGCGCGTAAATGCATGCAGACATGATATTCCAATGTAATAATAATAAAGGCGGAACCAGTGCGGCGTAAAACACACAAACAAGTATATTCCAATGTAATAATAAAGACGGAATCGAAGTCCCAGGCGTAAAATGCATGTATGAGGATATTCCAATGAATAGTAAAGAGGCGGAATAATAGAAGAATATCACCAAGTATAGGGTGCTTCAGCGATATAGGTTATTCCAATAGAATAATAAAGAATGGAATAACATAAGTTCTCTTCATGAATACAAAAGAATAACACCCCTTACGAGTACAACAAATAATATTTCCTACCTTAAGAAGAAAATCTTTGGATATATAAGTAATGAAGTAGCGAGAATACTTTCTTCTTTCTCTCTATAGTTTATCTCTCAGAGTTTGGTGAATTCGTAAGAAAATAATGAAGGAATGAGCTTCTATTTATAGAAAAATGGATCGCATAGTAACTAACTCTGAGCGGTCCAGATTGATTTACTTTTAATCGACGGTCCATATTAAAAGCAAAATCTTTTAAATAAAATATAATATATTCTATTTATAATCTAATAAAACGAATAACTTTATAAAAGATTTTACTATGCAAACACTATACTGAGCACTATGCAAAACACTATGCATAATAAAATATAATATATTCTAATTATTATCTAATAAAAGAGATAGCTTTATAAAAGTATTTTGTTTTATATAAAAGGATTTTACTATGCAAGACTCTATGCAACACTATGCATAATAGAATATAATATATTCTATTTATAGAATAACTTTATAAAAGTATTATGTTTTATATAAAAAGATTTTCTGTATTATTACATTAATAATACCAACAAAACTGAGTGACTTATCACGTAAGCATCAATAATTAATACCGTATGCTACTATGCAACCACGCGTATTACTGTACTTTTAACACCAAGTGTTTCAACAGTTAACGGTAAAACTTCCGCCGTTATTTTCATAAAGTATTTTTGTCGTTTTCTCAATCCGACAATAATTCCGTTAATAGGGTCCACCAATGATTGTCTTAGTTGTACGAATATTCCCTGTTAAAACGATTATTCCCCGACCAATCGAATATTATATAACAACTTTCGTACTTTGCAAAATTTATAAATATTACCCACAACTATAACATTATATCAATTTCACTCCATAATATTCAAAAATAATATTTATAGAAAATTCATCTTTATTCAAAAAGTTAGGGTTTTACAAGATCACTGTAAGACAGTGAAAACATCTTAAAGTACTTAACTGTCACTAAGGATGTGATCATATTCATGGTGGGTCTGAATTAAAACTAGAGGGCTTAACAGACTTAAGTTTTTTTAGACTGATCAAGACAACAATAAATTCACTTTAGGGAAAAACGTTACCTTGAACGGCGGCACAGTGAATTGGAAAAGTTCCAAACAGCAAAGTGTTTTAAGTTTAGTGATAAAGACAAAGTATATAGTTATAAATAAAGCTACAAGTTGATTGTTTGGATGAAAAGTTCATCACAGAACTAAGAATAGTTCCTAAGTCTCATCTTGGATCAAACATGTGTGGCGACACTTTCATTTGATTAGAGAATCATTGAAAGAGGAGAAGTTACTATAGAGATAGTGGACTCTCAAAAACAACATTACATATCCATTAACTAAAACTTATCCAACAGCAGGATGATCGCCACTTAGAGAAAAAGGGTATGAGATACCATGGCGATTAGCTTTAGTGCAAGTGGGAGATTGAAAATAGTATACACACAAACCAATCATATTAGATGATAAAACATAAACTTTGTAACAATCTTATTCATTCATTAATAAAAGAATTGTTTAATTAAAGACTTTTACTTATCTACATGGTGATGTTTTATAATATGTGATAAACCCATAGTTTTGAGCAATACTTTTATAATCATGATGATGATCATGATAATGAAATCTAAATTCTTAGATAGCTCACAAACTAAAAATTTTCCAATCGTTAGATTATTAAAAAGGGGGATTAGTGAATTCGAATAGATTGGTACATACTTTGCTTGCTCATTGGATGAGGATGATTGATCTCATGATCATTTATGTGGAGAAACTAAAGCAAGTATGAAGGTGCTTATTGGAGAATAAGTTCACTGAACGTGGCTCACTAAGGAATATATAATGGAGTTTTACTTGCATGTCAATAGGAATTCTTGTAGTAATAGGTAGTACAAGTGATCCTTAGACTTGAGATCGTTATAGTATCTTGTGTATGACGAGTTATTGTGACGAACAAGATTTTGTAATCTAATTTGAATATTTATTAAATTAAAAAAAAAATCGATGATTTAATTATTGGATTAAATAATTAATTGATGAAATTGTGGTAGATAATTTAATTATATGTGTTATATTGATTAAATTAATGTGGGGAATTTTACTATTCAAAGTATGTATTTAAGTGAGCTTATTGAATTAAATGGATTATTTAATAAGTATAAATGTTATTTTAATTAATTTAATAATTAATTAGAAAATTAATAATTTGACATAATTAATAAATGAGAAAATTAATTATGTGACTATGTGAATTAATGAGAAATTATTATATTTTATTTAAATTAAATTAAATAAGATATTTGATTGATTGTGTAATTGGGTGTGACATGATTAAAACTATATTATAAGAGGTTAATTAAATTAAATGGGAATGAGCCTTTTAAGGCTAGCCAAACGAGTTCCTAATTGGATTAACTGACCACAACTGCGTCAGTTCTTATAATTATATACGCCTTCTTTTATTTTTCTAAGTCTGAAAAAATAATTCACAAAGAGAAATTGAGGATCAGTGAGATTAAAGAGGAGGAATTGTGGAAAATTAGACGTTATTATC